>HG993127.1:19226167-20426167 GCA_905231855.2 Eristalis tenax | reverse complement strand
AAACGCAGACTGCCCCCTTCCACTGGGTTCACGAACACAGCCCTCCTGGGTGGGTCAGCGGTAGACGGCAAGTAGCTCCTTTTTGCAACTCATCGAATTCCCTCCTCAGTATTCACATCCATCTCCCGACGATTTCAATGAACACTCTCATCAGCATCCAGCCACGGCAGCCTCTGCCAGTCCCCGCAATGATGTGTCACAGCCTAGAAGTCACCGCACAACTTACTCATTTTGCCCACGTTCCACAGATATGATTCAATTTTCTCAATCACCACCGGACCAGGAAGAACTCAATCAGGACTCCCTGGCTGCATCCTTGTCCAAGCCGAAGGTATAAGAATCCTCGAAGGCCACTGCAAAACGTTCGTCTTAAGTGGCAATTACTGTCTTTGTGCTGGTGGGAGCTCATGGTCGAGCGGTATGAAGAAAAAGCTGCAACGCCATAAAAATATTGCAAATGTCCCCTTGGCACGATCGGTGAGCAGGTGCGACCGTATCATGAGCCGGACCCCGACGAGGAAGTAGCAAAGTTCGAAAATCAATTTTGTTCACTTCTCTGTGAGATACAATGGCTGCCCTGCCTGGAGTGACCGAGGGCGTCTGCGGTCAAGCGGAAGAGTCCACAGATAAATATTGTTGCCTTCTCAACCTGAACTAATAAGCCATTTGATTTAGTCCGGGCGGGCGCTCCATCCTTTCGGTGCACGTATTTGGTGACTTTTCATTTCGTTTTCATCGACGACGATGCGAAGATGATAGCAGGCTATGGGGCCGCAACTGAAATTACATTGGCATGGCAATCGAAAGGACCACGGAGACGAAAATAAAATGAAAACCTTTGAATCTGACCACGAACGATGGTGAAGAGGGGGCAGAAACGAAAGCGGGTGCAAACCAACAACGCATTCGTTGACCACTGTCCGAGACCGTTTCTCAAATAATTTCCTCCAAAGTTTCCGTTTCACTTGACCGAGTGATTGTAAATTTTAATGTGTCTGCTCCGAGAAAGTTATATCCTGTGGCGTGTCCAGGGATCGCCATGGCTGCCTGCAGAGCTGGCGAAATGTGTGTGCACTTCAGGTATCTGCCGGCTTCCTTGTGGCCTGGGTTCTATCGTATCTTTGGCGGATCGTGTGGGTGTTGCTGTTTGGGCTGGCCGAGTGGAAGATAAACTCAACTTGCAGCTGGCTTTGAAATGTTAACCAAGTGAATTGCGATGAGATACACTCGAAGAGCATAAGTTTGCCATCGCTGTGGGTCGCGAAAAGTGATATACTCTCCGGATTACGTGAGAAGTGCAATAGATTTTGTCATGTAAGTTTAGTCTTTCAAGCAGTCACCTTGAGGAAGCTACAAAAAAAAAGTTTTTGAACATCTGCACGGGTCGCTCAGACCAGAGAGAGGGCTCTGTCTTTACTTTGCTTTGTCACATTGGCCGTGGATGTGAGTGGTTTTCCATTGACTGGTACAGATTCCTTCAACCGTTTAGCGACAGAAGTGCAACGATGTTTGGTAACAGCATGTTCAATCGAAGACTGAGTTGATGTGACTGACTACCAACATCTGTAGCAACTGAAAAATGTTATTGATGGTATTTAAGGTTCAGTCAAAAAGTCTTGCTAACTATCCAACGGGTATAAGTTCGGACGAAGGCCTTTACTCGGCCGACATTGACGTGATTGGACGAACACAACGAGCCGTCAATGAAGCATTTGTTGGCTTAGATGTGGAGGCAGCCAAAATGGGTTCAACAGTGTACGAGGGCAACATAGGCATCTATAACTCCGAGGGTCTCGCCTACCTCGGCTCCTAAGTAAACAGTACGAATACTACCAGTTACGCAGAATAACTCTTGACAATTGCTGTTTATTTAGGCTCAAGAGGCAATTGCGAGCCCTTTCTCGAAGGTCCCAGCTGACCTTATGAAACATCTTTATCATCCTGGACAATATGAAAAGCTGATGAAGATGCCCTTGGTCTTTCCGAAAAGTTCTGAGTTCAATTTCTGGTTCAGTTTGCGTTGAGGGTTTTTGGCGGAGAACATTCACCCATGAAATGTACCAACACCTGAACAACACTGCTCCAGCCCAAAGAGTCTTCAACTCCGAACCAGTGGGACAACGCAATAGAGGACGCCCACGAAACCGATGGTGCACACAAGTGGAGAAGCACCTCAACCAACTTGGAGTGCGAAATTTAAGATAGCTGGCGTACGACCTGGAGATGCTTGCTGGTTGAGGCGTAAACTAATAAAAACATCACAGGAACACATAAGAGGCAGCTTCTCTGATGGCGTTTTGACAACGGTTCCATTGTTCTTCGATTGTTGTGCCTGGCAGGGTTGGACACTCTGCTTCAGGGAGACTCGATCGGCAAATGCCGATTGCGATTGTACCTTTCCGTAGTCAAACTGTTGGTCTTGATGACCGGACTCGCCGATCGTAATCTGATCGATCTGGTGGACGGTTGATTGATCAGGGGACCGCCAGGTTCCTTTGTGAATGTTGAGGTGAACGAGGCGCGTACTGGCTACAGAGAGGTTTCCCCCCGTCAGGAAATCCAACGGCCTGAGTCCGTTCCCGGACGTGTTGTCGTGCAAGCAAAAATTTAATAAATAAACAAAATGTTATGTCCTCAGGAAACAATTTTATATTTATTTGATTCGCCATTTTAAGCCAGAAAAAAAGTTGCTCAGTGCGTATAATAGAAACCCGACATCAAAACTTTTCCCTCGCTTCCCTGCTATAAAGGTGTCAACATCAAAATTCCAGGGGTTCCTGTTGAGTTTGACTTAAGTCTCCTGCGTCGTCGTCTGCTAATATATCGTTAGCTAGCACCTACACAACGGCTCAGACAATCTGAGATAAAGCTCGCCTCAGCGCGTCACTTTTAAAACTAATGTGGAGACGTATGTATTGAAGCATTCCATTTCATTGGTCATTCGAATGATAGAAGCATACAAAACCACTGCTGTACCTGCAGCATTTCGCATGCCAGAAGCAATACCCCACAAACGCCCACAGCATCACATCATTGCCAAAACAACACATGCATACGAGTAGATATGTACGCGTTAAAATATTCTCTTACATGTCGTCTCCAAATTGCGTTCATCAAATCAATAAAGAGCACTTCATGCTAACGTCAAAATGACAGAACTCAGAAGTACCACTTTGTCAACATGACAGCGAATCGAATACGCCATAATCCCTCGCATAATACACACAATGAGACACGCATTTATCCTCGAAAAGCACATAGCCACGCACATAAGTGTATGTAAATGACTCCAGATTTGTTGGAGGTCATCAACCACACAGAGCACTCGGTGGCGGGGACTGAATCAGTCTCTATATGTGTGAGGGTATGCTTCCTAGTTGTCTAGTTCCAATCCCGGCCCCATCCTGTCATATGGCGGCACGTACGCTCCGAACGCTGAACGTAATCTATATTCGTAGAGATACCCCCCGAGCGTAATGCCTTTCTCTCTGCGCTCCTTTTGTGCCTTTGATGAGGTGTTAGTGAGTTACTGCTGCGTTGAATTTATGATTAGAGCAAAGGATACAGCGGCGGCGGCCAAAGAATGAGAAGCACAAGCACAGGCACAAGGGCAAGGCAAGACAGATAACAAAAATGGAAAAAAAGCGAACGAGACAAAGTAGAAGCGACAGAAGAGCAAAAGTCATGAGGAGAATGCTAATTTGCCAGGACGACGACGGTAATGTCTTTGAATTGACTTACAACTTGATATACTGTGCTCTGGGGGTGATGCGGGTGCCCTGCCGTGTCCTGACATGAACCTTGGCTAGTTGCCCCCCTCGACGTGGACAACGCGTGGGGTAACCTCATGCTCAGCAGAAGAAGTCAGGTGTGAGGTGATGTTTCGTGTTAACATCTCTTTGCGACCATGAAGGAGCGGCAGCGCCGCACAATCAATTCAACACTTTTAATTGGTCAGCACTTGAACATTTTTTGCGACAAATGAGTAAGTCTCCCGCCGAGGGCCCTCGTGCGACCGTTCACAGCGTTCAAATGTTCGTAATTGCTTCCCAGTCCCAGGTACAAGGGGAGCCACCGATTTTCCAGAATTCATTCCACAAAAATCAGCGGCGGCGACATAGGAGTTAATTAATTTGACATCCAGCCATAGCTGGACACAATGGAGCGACGGTGCTAACACCGGGTGTGTTGAGTGTTGAGTGCTGAGAAGAACCCTCAAATCATCGTGCGACTGGCGAAGGACTGACTAGTGACTGGCTGCTGCACAGGTGGGCCCACCCTCCCGCCCACCCTCCCGCTCCATGCACGTGATTTGTAATGACGCGCGGCCTACGACGGTCCGTCCTTAATCCGTGCCCCTTTATCTGCGACTGGCTGTCAACGGGATTGAAGTCGTACACGTCTGCATCGGTTTTTAATGGTTATTCCCTTTTCGAGTGATTTTTCTATCAGCGGCATGCTGCTATTCTCGGCGGGGGTGGTGGTGATTTTATGTCCTTTTCGGGTGAATTTACGACTACAGATTGAGGCAGGGATTGTGACAAATGGCTGAAGGGATTCTCACGAACTCAGAGAGCGGTATGCATCAAGGATAATTCATGTTTTACAACTCTTTCAATGGATTAAAGGAACGACGTCTCCTGGCATTCGTCGAAAACGATTCCTTTGGCTTTAAACGTGGATGCAAATTGTATGCAATGCCTTTGCGATTGGGAGGGGGGAGGTGTTATTCTGTGCGAGCAATCCCAGTCGTGATTGAAAAAGTCCTTGTGAAAATTTATCAAAACAGTGCGTTGGAAAAAATTACTCTCTAGACGATGCAAATGACTGGAGAGGCATGTTTTATAAACACCTTCAATTGGCTGGAAGGATGGCTCGATGTTTGAGTACGTTCAGTGATCCTCCTTAATTGACTTGGAGTAGATCTTGAAGTGAAACTATGCATCTATACAAAGCCAACAAAATGCAGATGAAATGCAAATGTCAAGTTTTCCTTCAACAGCGACAATGGAAGGGTCGTCGGTGACATTTTCGTGAAGTCCCAACCATAACGGACGTACTGAGACTTATGTTAACTTAATTAATCGAGCGAGTACACATAAAAAGTACGCTGTGGCCATAATTACCACTTTTCTGATTTCGTTAAGTTTCGTTAAATTTTGACTTTCGGAATCGGAGCGAAATAATTGGGTTTACATACGCTAATGACTGGCATTGTCGATATGTTGTTCCCAGAAGCAATGACACACAATTTGAAACTTGACGATGCTTCTGGGAACTCGATTTTGACAAAAAGTCTATGTACGTGCATTATGGTTGGAAGCATTTTAGGGTTATTAACGATTTTTAGTTAAGAAAAAAATGAATTTTATTTTGACATGATATTTAATTAATTAATAATTTTTTTTAATTAATTTTTAAAAATTAATTAATTAATTAAATTACTTTTTTTATAATTCGCGCACGCTCAGCGGATTGTTAATACCCTTAAGTACCTTTAGGATGGCGGCCGTGGCGTCGTGGGCTTGTGTCGACCTCTACGCTCTTGAGCCTTCGAAGTCGAGTGTCAATACCCGGTACGAGAAGAATACTTCTACTCCACCTCTTTCGAGTGGCAGACAACGCTCAAACTTAAACTGTCTAGACAAAGCTTCCCAAATTGGACTTTCAGAGTCGGCTTAAAGCTGTAGGTCCCTTCCTCTCATAAGAGAACAATAGCATGGTTGCTGAAAACTAGCGGTTGCTGAGAGGCTATGCGCTGGTCTTCTTCAGGCTGATGCGCCACCCATATTATTATTATCTATTAAGTGCCCGGGGTCCAGACATAGCACATTGGTCCCAAATATCTGCGGATTGTATTTTGTGCAAAATATTAGGCTGGGAAGAGTCCATATTCATAGAAGAACCCCACATTCGTGTGGTGCGGCTGAAGAACGCGTCTCTAAATCTAACTGTGAGTCTGAAAGTAGGCTACAGGGTAAGCTGATGGGCATGAAGAAAGGAGGAACGTAGTTGTCCTGCTGGAAATACGGACATTGAAGAGACGGTACGTCGATGTTCGAGCGAGTCCAATGACTCGGCGATATTGTTGTCACATATAAGTATTATCGCTCGCTTTTGGAATCTAGTAGGTGCAGGGTGCTTTTGGGGCCACCAGACCAGATATAAGTCAACTCAGTGGGGGTGAAATATTTCTTGCATCGATTAAGGAAACCTCAACATTTGGCGACCTCAAATATATGATCATTCCAACTAAGTGTTGTGTTGATGCACAAACCAAAACTTCTATAAATAAAGCAGTGGATGAAATGCTAATGCACGGAAAATTAAATTCCGGATTGGAACATAGAGTTGTGGTTGTGGTTGAAGTTGTGTAAGGGGTTCACTCGTCAAATCAAACACCAATAAATAAGACACAAGTTTTGTTCCTCTAATTCACTTTTTTTTACTGATTGCTTTGGCTGCTGCTTACAAAAATTAACAGTAGCTCTGAGCTAACCGGCAGTCCTCTCTTTGAGAACAACGAACATATTCTCTCTTCGCTTTTGATTTTATTCTACTACAGCTCGTAAGCTACATCATGAAAAGAAAAGCGGCACCAAACTCTATCCAGGCAGGTTCAAATCCGATAATTCCGATTCGGTATTTTCACCTGCATGTGAGGTCATGTACAAGCTGACACAATTGGCCTAATACAGGACGCAGGTGGATGCCCTGTGATCTTTCATGTCCTACGCCGAACAGTGGACAGGCAACTCCAATACGAACGGCATGTAGCTCGAAAACACCAGGATCTTCTTCGGTTCAGTAGAGAAATCCCAGATCAAGATGGGAAAGAGTCTGCCAAAGAACGGCAATTTTACCAGATAGTTGACCTTAGGGAAGTGTGCTGCCAGTTAATCCACCAACACAATTAGGCTATGTTGGTCCATTGTGGCCAAGGTAAGGCAGCACAAAAAAAAAAAATGTTATATATAACAACAAAAAATCAGAAAAAAAAAGATGCATCACGGCTTGTAAAATATCTATGTATGTTAGGCACACAGTACATAACATATACGCCCTGTCGCACGTGCCCGACAAAAAAGCGTTTGGTTGACATTAGTAATGATAAAATGAATCATGTTCGTATAGTGCTAGGGTTAATGTCTGACAAATATAATAAGCCTACGACCTTTAAAAAAATATTAAAGAAAGAAAGAATAGCAAAATAAGCAGCAAAAGGGCCAAGTTGTAAATAAAATCAATTGGAAGTAAAACAATGTTCTAAATATCCAAAGTAATTAGGGAATTTCCGTATGATGTTCCTAGGAACAATTTTTGCATTAAATTGTCCACTTTTCGGTTTCCCTGAATTCCTGCAACAAGACAAAAATCACTGCCAATTTAATTGCAGTTTACCTCATCGTTATCAAGATATAGCATTTTTAAAAATTTCAGTAGTTTGAAAAGATTTATAAAAGATTTTCAAAAACTAATTTACTACACTCTGCACCATATCTTTTCTTCATTTTTCGTAGCTAAAGTTAAAAACTTATACTCAAATGTGGGTAAGTTTTGCAAGTAAAGCAGGAGTTTCAGAAAGCAACTTGAACTTTGTTCCAACAAATAAAATGTTATCTTTAACGAATGTTCTTTATAAAGATTTCGAATAATTTCATTTATTAACTTTGTTCTTGTACAAAATTTAGAAATGATCTTCTTTTATAAGTTATCATCTTCGATGACAATAAATATTTATCACTTATAACACATGTAATGTACTCTCTTCTAACTTACACCTCTCATGACCGGACAAATTTGAAGGAAAACTGGAATCATTTACAAGACTTTTAACATCGCAAACGGACTATCTTAGAATCGGACGATGAAAATTATTATTTTTTCATAATTTGCTCGAAAATAATTCTTATGAGAAAAGTTAGCATTTGTTGAAACTGAAAGAAAAAGTTGACCTTATGCAACAACGTAATTAAACATAATAGTGTTTCTTCTTTCAATTTTGTCAATGCCGTATTTTCTTCTCATAACCGGACGCCTCTCATAAGCTGAAAAATTTCTTGGTACCGTCCGCTTATGAGGGAGTGCACTGTATACAATACACAATATGAATTCACGGAAATTAAAAAGAAAAACGCATTTCTCAAGGGGAAATAGCTCGCAGTTTTTAATAGCATTTATTATGCTTTTATATAGCAGATATAGCGGTTTTTTTTCCTAGCCTAGCAGGTTTGAAGAAAATAATCTGGAAACACTTGAAGCTTTCGGGCGTCTGGTGCGATTCAATGCTATGTAATGGGTGCTTGCATTGGATCTGTGTTCGTGCTATGCGCTTGTGCTTGCATTAGACTACACTACAGCTGGTTTGACTGTCATATTGCTTTTATGAACGGAGGTTGCCGACTGCTCTCGTGCATAGTCACTTGCGGGGCTGCCGAAGTGTGGCGGCAGTGGTCTTATGTTCCCTGTATAAAGAAGGTTAAGTAGTAGGTTAAGTAGCTAAGTTTAACAAAGTTCTTTTAATCAGTTTTCTTGGTAGATGAAAAATTTATAAAAGTTGTCAGCAAAGAGAGTCAGCAGAAAGCCAGATTGGATTAGCTATGAGTACCCGCATACGGTCAGTAGATTAGTATTAAGACCAATTGTACAACGACTTTTGTAGCAGATGCATGGCTGAGGAAGAAGAGGCAAGCCCCTAACATGCCCCGCACCGGCCTCTATTAGGAAAGAAACCCTGGGAGAATACTACTCAAATGAACTAACAAATATATCCAAAAAGGAAGTCAAATCAATCTGGGCGTTCGTCCAAAAAAATGCAGTTCCAGGAGTAACTTATGGTAACCGGCTCAGTGGTAACACAATGGACTCCTGGGTCTAAGTGACTTATGATGAAAGCCACACCACCTAACCCAAGAACAATTGAAAATTGTTAAGTTAGTTAAGCCAATTTTAAGTACTTTTTTCTATTATTTATTTCAATAATCAAAATAGTTTCAAACTCAAACTTAACTCCTGAGAAACGCACTCATTTGATTCCCAACCACTGTCAGTTCAAGGCACCACCTCCGTCTGAAAACTATCTCAGATTTGACGATGGCATCCTTGAGGTCGTCTCTTCGTCACTGTGGCTCATTATGAGAGCTTCGCACAACCGCATAGCCTTATTCCAACCACCTTGCATAAAAATGATTTATGAATTCCTTAACTCATTGCCGCAGCAAATAATCCACAGTGTTGCGCGGCGTTAAAATTAAGGCAACACACCAGCGGAAAACTACTCTCCGAGGACATTCATTTAAATATCCCTTCGGCGATAATAAATACCAAGGCGATTATTCGGGCAACGCGCAGGGCTGCCGCCGTCGTCGTCGTAGCTCGGTGTTGTCGCAGGACGACGACAACGACAACGGATGGCTTGCCAGACTGCTGGCACAGTATCTTCCACTGTCAGTGCAGAATAATGCTGAAATTATTTTAATTGAAGCCCTTGTTAAGCCATTAAAAGGCATTATCCTTTATCGCGTTGTCGGGCTGTGTGCTGTATGTTGTGTGCACGGTTATACAGCCTGCGAGTGTATTTCACGTCCATCGTTCATGCCCATGATGTCCTGTCATAAGAAATTAATCTTGTTAATTAAAATGCTGGACGGGGGACATAATAACTTTTGCCTTGTGAGCCATTGTGTGAGATGTGGAAAATCTTAAAGGTTTGTTTTTTTTCTTTGGTTTGAGTACTCGCTGCTTGCTCACGGGGGACGGGAGGATTTTCTGCACTGTTGCCCGTGTGGCGTCGTGTGTATTTAGGGTTCGAGTTGGCTTTGCGCAGGCAAAGGACAGTGTAGAGTTCCTTACGTGATCCGGAGAGATTGCCGATGCCGTACTTTCGTATCTGAAAATGAATGGAGGCGGGAAAGCCCGTTAAAATGTCCGACATGCACAAGCGGGCTCAAATGTTTTACATTTTTTGATGGACACCCGGTGGAGAGGATAATTCTCATTCATCCTAACGGTACACGTTTCAGAAATGTTCACATAATTGAAAATCCCACGGAAGAGGCATAAAATGTCACCTTGACATCGCATCGCACCGCACCGTGCCAGTGAACCGTACCCACCGCCCATCTTACGAGTATCATCTCCCGGTTCACTATTAATCCCCTGAGTGAATCTCTGCCGCCTGAATGGGGTAAGCGTACGACGACGTGCCAGCACAGAGAATCCGCCTTAAATTGACTTATCTTGGAGAATCCTTAAGTACACCATAAAATGACTGACTGGAATCGAATTATTATCCTGATGAGGCAAAGCTCACTCTGCTGGCGGTGGAGGTGGTGGTGACGGTGGTGGCGACGGTGTTGGTGCACTCCTCTTTACGACATTTGCCGGCCTCCCTCCGCCCACCCAGCTTAATTGTAAAGCATTAATTATTCCACAGTAAAATAAGGATGATAGACCTTAACGCACAAGGACATTTAATTTGCATCGCTAATCGTTACTTGAAACATCATCCTGATTGATGTTGGTAATCCCCCGGGGAGTTCTATTAACCCCCTTGCGAGGAGCGTTCCCGTCCTGTCCGCCTCCTTATCACTTGTAGCCCTCTGGTGGTCCACCTCTCTCTCGGTTTTTGGATTCGTCGTCGCCTCGTCCGAATTCGTAATGACTTTGGAGTTTTCCATTTAAATCACAACCAGAAGAAACCGCCGGAGAAAGTTTTTCTTTTTGCTGGGAAATTTAATTTTCAAAGGACATCGGGAATACGGGACCTCTTTTCCTGGCTTCTCCCTCGTGGCGGGATATTTTTTTTTTTTTTCATCGCGCTAGCTCTCATCCTCCTGTCCTAAAAGTTTGGTGACACTTTTGGGGCATATTTCCCACATTCTCTGGATTTTTCGCTCATTCTCTCCTTCCTCGAGTTGCATACGAGTTCTCGGTGTACCTACACCTATCGCTCGTCCTGGAACGGAGGGATGCAAATTTTCTTTTCGCTGCGAGACGATGGGAAACAAGAAAAGCTAGTAGCATTATGACATTGTCCTTTGATAAATGATCACAATTTCTCCATTTACTGTGTGTTGGTTTGCGTCGCGGGTGCTTGTGTGCATTTGCGTTCCGGCTGAAGTCATGGTCCCGTTGCCGGTTGTTTTCCTCCTTGTCCTTTTGTCGCTTTGGCATATCTATTACAATTTGAATCTCTGTCATGATAGTGTGTGTTCGTTCTTCGTCTTTTGCAGATAATTCTTGTCCTGTCACTGTGATCTGCGCCAGGGTCTGCATTATCGTCCTGAGAATGGTAGTTTGTGCTTTTTTTTGTTTTCCAGAACAGAGTTGATTCTCCTCTTTCACTTTGCCTTCGTTTCCCAACAACTTAGCCAGTGTTTTTTGTGTTTTTGCGATTACGCCGAGGGTCTGGGGATGCCCGGAGGGGAGAGGGAACAGATTTTGGGTGAATAATTCATGCTAGTTGGGGGCTGGTTAGACATATATTTTTTGTTTCCAGGTGCGTTTCGCGGCGGCGTCTTGCGTTTGGAATATTCTTTTCCACTTCCCTTTAGATGTTTTCTCGCCGTCCGGTCCTCGGGAACAGTTTGTCAGACTGGATTATGGTAATTTTGCGTTTTCAGCGTTTTCTCGTCGAAGATGAGTGCGTTTTGGAGAGATGAAATCGTGATGCCTAATGAAGGAGACCTAATGGGAGGTATTACATAAATTACATTGCTTGTCGGCATTAGAGTCATTTTCCTGTTACTGTTTTTTTCTTTCTTCTCTCTGACTCTCTCTCTTGTTTGCGGGGAAAAGGATTAATGGGCGGTGGCTGTGCGGGGGAAGTCGTTGAATAAATTTTCACCCATAATGGCGAGAACCCTAATTAATAGGCGAACGGTTCAGTATTGTAATGATGTGGTGAAGGCTTGATGGAGGCCTATGACCTTTTTTTCTTTCTTGAGAACGGCAGGTGTGCCGGGCAGATGCTGTGGAAGGTGCTGAACTCCAAGGGCTTTTGATGCGTTCAAATGGAATACGACGCCAATATCTTTGCATCTGAATGTTCCCAAGAGCGTGATTTTTGAATGGAAATGACCTTAGTGTACTCAAAAGAGGAGTTTATTTCCCAAAGGGTATCTCAAGATGACGGCGTAAGCATGTTTTTACGTCCGCGGATGGGGACATGAAAACGAGCTGTGTTGGCTTTTCACTGGACCTATGTTTGATCTTGATTTTCGAGAATTCGAGGAAAAATGTCCCATTTCGGGGCAGGAATCAGAACTGGCCTTTAGGCAAAGGAGATGTTCACTAGAGCCGTCGGCAAGCAGATCGGGTGACACAGTGGTATTCTGCAATGCATATCACTTGTCACGTACGAAACGTTTTAAACGCCGCGTTACGTCCAAATATTCGTACCGCCACCAACATAGTAGTTCCGCACGTCGATTAAAAACGATCTCCTCATGAGTGCGCCTTCAATCTATCAATTACTTAATCAAGCACTCCACTGTGTAGTGTGGGACGAAGCGTTTCCCTTTATCTGGCCGTCAAACTTTTAAATGGAAAGGATTGTCGATTTAATGCGAGTAGGGAGAGGTGGATGTTAAGATTGGATAGAACAAGTCGAGTGCGAGGCATTAGAGATTTTTTGTTTCGTTTTGAAAGGCCTGTCAATGAGATGACATAATTCCCGTTGCCCCGTTAGGGGATGTGAATCTGGCTGAGGGCTTTGAGGGACCCGCTTGCTTGTTTCTTCAGACCTTAGATTTAAGAAAACGATCTCGGCGACTAGTTCACGTGAGACAATCTTGCCCTCAACTCACTCGAGCGGATTTATGTCTATTGTGACTCCGAAAGCAGTCGGTTGGAACCATAGGTTGCTCACATGCATACCATTAATTTGGGCTATGGTGATAGCATGGTCGTCTTGGAAGAGGTACATACCGATGCGCCGTACCCACAACTCTCCTTGCACTGCTCTCTAAAAACTCCTGCTTGTTGACAAACCTGTTCAACACAAAAAAGGCCTCATCATGGATGGGACATTTTGACAAAATGTCCGAAGTAGATTTGAAAAAGAACCGCAGTAGATCCAAATGTTTCCCAGCTGATTTTTAGATTTTCAAAATATAAACAAAATCTATAAATATAAGAACGGTGTGACAAATGTATAGTAACTCATCAATTGAGAACGGCTGGTCCGATTTGGATCAATCTTTGTTCAGTTGTTCATAATTGTCAGGTTCTCACGAAAGAATTTGAGTAAATTGGAATTTTGGAAAAACCTAATAGAAAAGTCGGGAAATTGGAAAAATCAGTTGTTTTACAATCAATTGCAAAATTAGGCGTCTTTTTATTGAGAATTCAGTGCTCAGCAATGATCCTCAATAAAACGCTCTTCTGGTCATTTTATTTTTTTGTATCAAATGCTGGTGCGGTCCTCACTTTCACGGCATTAGATGTCAATATACAAATAGAGCGCCTCTATATTTCATTTTTTGTCCAATGTGTCTTAGAATCTTCGCGCAAATACGGGTTTATCACTAGAAGCGTTTGTATATTAAATAAAGGATGGATTATTGGGGTACATTATCCAATGCCACAAATCCAATACAATCTTCAAAAAGTGTTGTCAGCGGCATATGCGATTCAGTGTCGATGGTCAATCAATGATTATCACTGAGTGGATTCTGCTCAGTATTTTTTTTTTGTTGTTGCTTCGAGTGTAAAGGTAATACTGAGCTGAGTGCGGACTCCCAAAAAAACATGCCCATTTGACACCCAAACTTGTCTTTGACACCCAGATCGGCCTCCCTGATTGCAGATCTACCAAGCTACAGGACAGCTCAGCATTATACCTTCCTCACTTGCGAAAAAGACTCCGAGATACTTTAACTTCTCCACCTACTTCGATGGGACTTCACTAGCACGTAGAGTGCATTGAATAGGCGTTCTGGAAAAGAGCATAATCTACGATTTATCCACGTTGACTTGATTATTCCAGCATCAGCACATGTGGACACAAGCCTATCGAGTGCGCAATGGAGTTCCGTTTGGGAAGCCATTGCATGGTGGATCCATGGTTTGTGTATGCATATGTGTGAAATACACGGGAACACCGGTGTGGACTAGAGGCAAAAATGACAGAAGATGGATGGATATCTCTATCCCCCATTATGTCTGCATAATCCATGCCCTGTTCATGAACATGATATGAAAAAATGTAGTGGAGGCACAAAAATCCATGTCCAAAATTACACCGTGTCGGAGAACCTCGATTGTACTAGATGGCATGAGTTCTGTTCAAAAGTTGGACATGAGGTTTGACGTTTTCCTATATGTGCAGGATTTTCGGTCTCTATTTTTGAATGACCGATGATGGAAATGAACGATCGATTGAAATGACCGAATCTTTTTTGAAACCATTGCTTGAATGATTCGTTCGTTAGAGTGAAGCGACTTGGCATATCTTACCCACGAAAGGTAAGATCTCAGATGGCTGTTGGTTGTGATGTTGGGCAGAAATATGTCCAGTGGAGACGGTGTGTTACAAACATCGTACAACGCATACATTCACCACCGGCAACGCAATGCTGACCGATGCTTGTGCTGTGGTATACAAAAACAAATGTGATGTGCACACTGTCCATACACACTTTAAGCAAAAATAGCCCTGATGGGCAAGCTCAATGCCCTTGCACACAAAGTTCGTTTTAGGCCCGGTGCACACATGCGCCATTTTAATGCGCGGTACACACAAATAACTTGAGTGGCGCACACACGCATCATTTTTCGTGCTGTCAACACGCGTCACATCTTTCCTTGCAATTCCAAAGAAAGATGTTAAACACGGAAGATTTTTATTTAGAATTACTTATCAATGAAATTAAAAAAGTTTCCAAAAATATGGAGTGTTGCTTCAGAGGCACACCATGACTGACAAAAAAAAGATCGGCGTGGGTAAGTATTTAGATGGCGTCTGGAGAAGGAGATTCAACCACGAACTGTACGGGCTGTACAGCGACATGCACCTAGTTAAGCGTCTTCGGATCCAACGCTTAAGATGGCTAGGTCACGTAGAGCGGATTGACACCACAGCTCCGGCCCGAAGAGTCTTCGATTCCGAGCCTTTGGGACAACGCATAAGAGGTCGTCCTAGAACAAGATGGCGCACACAAGTGGAGAAGGACCTCAACCAACTTGGTGTGCACAACTGGAGGCAGCTGGCGAAAGATCGTGCTGGCTGGAGAGGCTTGTTGGTTGAGGCCCAGGGTCACCCCGGACTGTAGCGCCAAACAAAGAAGAAAAGTGGGTAAGTATTTGCCGGGTATTTTGTGAAGGTTTCGAGGAGAAAAATGTGTTCATCGTTTTTATTTTATTAAATTTATTTGAATCAACATTTATACATATGGTATTGTATGAAAACTACGCGACTTAAGTTAAATAAATAATAAAAATAATAAATAAAATAGACGCGAAAATTACTCGTTTCCTTTTATAAACCTCCATTGCTGCAAGCCAAACCTTTCAGATTGAGTCCAGCGAGAAAAACCACATGTGTGCACTGAACTTTTGCGTCACCGCTGCGTCCACATAGTTCACTTGTTAGATGTGTTTTTTTTTTTACACAAGCCTTTTGTACAAATAAACCACGAACGGAGGGTTATGTTGTGTGTATGGGAAGGGAAGGGGATGGTGAAGTATGAACTGCTTCAAACGACCACTGAGAGCCTCTACCGTAAATTTTTGCTAGAAGAAATCAAGAAGAAAATACTATCCTCATGCCCAACGACACACATCATTTATTTTCCAACAACTCTGGTTACTTGTCTTGTAAGTACGTATCACCGACAATCAGTAACGGATAAACCGGGCAACACATACCCTACACCCGACAAATTTGCAATCCTGGTCAAACAAACCGAGTAATTTCTTCCTAGTTCTCAGATTGACCAATAAGCAGTGAAGCCCATTGGCGAGTTGCTCGGCCGAGAAGACTATACCATCTTCCTGTCCCGCTCTGCCACCCCAGTGACTCTGAGGTGAGCACAAATCCGACAGTCAGTTACCTCACAATCGACCGACACACGCCAGCTTTTGTTCGTATTACGTAAGAGACATATAACTTATCCCCGACGACACACACCGCAAACACAGCTCAACCTGCATGCAAATTCCATCTTAAATGAATCACAACCAATACGATCCGTGCTCAGCTGCAACGTCACTTCAATTTATTCGCATCCATCGGCTCCTTGTGAGACCTTCCATGTTTGCCATGGAATTACAGCACAAAAACCACCTCAGACCAGAGATCAGCTCTGTTGTCAGGTAACGTTTGCCTCCTCGCCGCCGGCATCGACATTGTCTTCGACGACCAATCCATCTGCAAGAAAACCACGTAATCTCCCACTCATCCGTCAGAGCTTCGAATGCGGCAGCCTGATGAGATGAAAAAAAAAAGTTTAATCATGCTCAACTAATGCAATTTTTTGTTTGCATACAATTCAGTCTGCTTCCTTCGAAGCACATATTTTTCCGCCATTTATGCAATTTCATCTCGAACCACGGCTGAGGGGACGCAAAAATCCGCATGAGCACGGATCAGAGCAGCACCAGCACATGCACATAATCACGAGGAGCAAACAGAAGAACGACGAGGTCGTCGTCATTCGCGTTCCTTTTTTTTTCACTTCTCTCCCCATTTCCTCAAACGAAACGGATAAGGAAATTCCATTTCTTCGATCTAAGTCAACGTCACTGAACAAAGGAATGGCCCGTTGCAGATGGGTGGGGGCGTGGGGTAGCGTGCACCTCGTGCCATCGAGCTTTGGCCTCCACGCCCGCCCCGTTGAGCACTTTGTGGGATCATTTCTGCGCTATAAGCGATTCCTTTAATTATGGCCAATTAATGCACTTACCGGCGGCACCGTGAAAATAATTGCAAGGCATTGTAGTGCTCGAATGCCAGATAGACAAGGATATTTAGCGTTCAATGCACTCACCCACAGTCGCCGCCCTGAAATGCATTCATTTCCTCCCCCCGTCATGCACTAACCACTTGCATCTCGTCACGGGTTGCTGCTTCGGCTGAATTAAAGCAACGGGATTATAACGTCTCGGATTCAATGAGATCGTTCGTATTCCTTTCAGGATAAACCGTTTGCAATCCGTGTAAATGTGATCTGAAGAATCTGAACGAGGAGAGTAGGGACGATCAGGGCAATATCAGGCGCATCTGCCTTTTGGCTAGTTCTGACTAGGAAACAAGTATTGTGGAGATTTCGATGGATTGTCCCCCAGTCCACCGACGAGTTTGAGCCACGAGCATATGACCAGTAAACTAGACTGGAAGACACTGCCAGATACTGGAATGCAAGTGAGGACACGACACGTCGTTGTGCTTAAACGCGTCAATTGTCTTATTGCTATTGCCGTCTCCGAGGCGTGCCTTGAATGCGATTCGTCAGGAAGGCGCTCGCTTGGCAGTCCCACGACCAGGTGGTTGGACCAAGTCCATGAACTCGTCTGGGACAAAACTCCGGATGAGTTAGAGTCGATGTCGGTGGGTCGAATGGATTGGAGATCGCTCATGCGGCCTTTAAGCCGCGACCCCTTTCGTGGATCCTGCGGGCCACTGAACGTGAGGTGAGAGATGGGACCCATTTGGTATGCGGTATTTCTTGCATCGTTTGAGGAAACATATCCTTCTTGAAGTGTTCTAATAGACGTCGATGGGCACTGATAATGAAGCGTTTGCCTAGGTCTCAGTGGACCGATGGCGATCTACGGCTGGTAGTGAGTCTTGAAACGAGCACTCAAAGCTAAGATAGCTGTCATCGGTGAGGAATTGAAGTAGCAAAACTGAAACAAGATAATACTTAAAATTCAGAAAGACTGTAGGAGAATAAGGGAATCTTGTGGTAAACCAGGGTTTATTTGATGAATGTTAGACTTGAAGCCATCCAAGAAGGATAATCGACTTAAAAACGAGAAAGACTATCGGAGACAAAGGAGAGCCTTCGGGTGCTTCTTCTTTTGTGTGTGGTCCTACCGGGCGGGGTAGACCTGGGCCTCAACCAACGAGCGTCCCCAACAAACGCGATGCCTGACTCGCTGCCTCCAGTTTCGCTCACCAAGTTGGTTGAGGTCCTTCTCCACTTGGATGCCATTGACATTGTCTGTTGCGTTGTTCTCTTCGGGCCCGAGCCGGACATACTTACGAAATTATACCTGCCCATTGTGACGCTTTGTCCAAGACGTCGATGTTGTATATCCTTTCATTCACCACCAGATCGAGTTTAGTAGCTTCCATCTAAGTGCCAGCACACGCCACATTGACGGCTCGCTGTGTTCTGCCAATCACATCAATGTCATCGGCGTACTTCTGGAAAATCCTGCCCCTGCTATTGGTGTGTGAGTTTCGCTCGTTGTGGAAGAAGTCGCTCGTTGCCTTGTTTAATATTGAAGGGTTTGGTACATTTCATACCGACCTCGATGAAGCAGCGAAAGTTCTGCATCGTCTCCCTACACAACCTGACGAGTTCGATAGGAATGTTAAAATTAGAAACGGCGGTGTATAGCTCGTCAGTATGCAGCCTTGGGGAATGCCAGCGGTTTTTTTTAGGTATCCTTCGCAGCCTCGGTAACCTGAAATGAGTGGTTCCAAAAGCAATCCTTTTATCGATATCATGGACACACATTTTTGACAAACCATTACATTCTTCCTTTCTGCATTCCCTTGTCGGACCTTCGCGCCTGCTCTCAGATTGCCACAGTGGACGGTGAGTTTAATTGTTGCCTCCCCAATACCAAGCCTTGGATGTCACAGTCCTTGTGCAGAATTTAGCCACGAATAGCATACTGCAGCAATTCTACGACCAATGAGTGTGATTCGAATTTTGATGCACGTCCGCAGGTTGCCCAAGAAACCCCGAACTGGACTTCCTGTCTGACGTCCTGCCGTGATGGTAATTAAATTATTTCAACACAGCATCCTTCTTCCGAGAGGAGTATGCACAAGGTTTTCACATATTAATTAGCCGCATAGCTCGGAGGTAGAAAATTCGTCGTTCGTTTTTTTCTTGTTTTTCTGCTCGTTCAACGGCACAGACCCAGCACCAGGACATTGTACTTCACAACGATTGGATTGAGTTTCGGTTTCGAGTTGCAAGTTGCAAGTTGGGCAGGGAGATGGGTTTTGTTTCAGCAGTCTTTCGGTAAACTTTTGGTATCTCCTCTGATTGCTGCCAGACAGCACTATTGCGGATGAAAACTTTAAACAAGGCAACGGGACGGGGGTGCTGCAAATGAACGAACTTTTGTGCCGGCTGAAAGGTCCGATTAGAAGCAAGGTGTGTGCACTTGGAGTGGTCCATGTCGTTGATGGGTGGCATGCCCGCAAGAGGATCAATTGAACTCAAATACAGAGCTTGTCACATGAACACCACTGAACCGGGCCGTCCATTGACACCTTACGGACTGCCCTTGCATCCTGCCGGCCATCAATTTTCAGTTGTTCAGCCAAAAGTCGATGCAAGAAGTTTCACTTATGCAAGAATCTGAATCGTCCTAAAAAATAATAAATTTATAAACATCCTGTGATCCGGCAGAGTGCCGTCTGAGGCCGATTCGTATCCACTGCCGTTGTCGCATACACAGAGCGCTGGCAATGGCCCGTTCGATGCCAGAAGGAGCTCGCCTAATGGCGATAAAAATGACTTCAATAGTCGCCTTTATGGGGCCTTCATGCAAATCAGGACATTCCGGGAGTTCGTTCTACTGCACTTGGTGCACATCTAATTCAATTCATGTTGCCTCCCCCACCCCTCGCCCGACGGCAAACTGCTGAGCACTGCCGATATAGTTGCATTTGCTCCTTCGAACCCCACCGCCGGTCGCTCGTTTTCAATGCAGTCGACCAAAAAAAGTCATTTAAAGTCCGCACAGGCACATCGGATGCACTGAGGGGACTCACTGAGATTTGATTAATGGAATTGAACTGGGTGATACATTGGCCTAAACCGCGCACTGTCCCGATGGCATAATTCGAGAATAAAACCAGTTTGACCCCGGTTTGACTACACACAATTTGACTGACGAGGGACACTGTGTGAGTGGATCTCTGTATCACTTGTACGTCCTTTGTCATTTGCATTTGTTGCGGTTGAGGGAGGGGGAAGCTTTTTATCAGATTTGAATAAATCCCTCTCCGAGGGTGTATGGAAAACCGACAGACAGACACAAACAGGCTCTGCCGGGTCCTTTGTGAATTGGTCTGCCGTAAATTTCAATAATGCCATTGTGCATAGCAGAGCAACGCATAAGGATATCCAAACAACATTAACAATGGACCCAATTTAAACAGAAAAAACCACCCAAACAACCGACCAACCGAAATAACGGACAAATTTTGAGAATCCTTAACACTTACTGAATTCCGTGATGGCCGTGATGGCCGTGATGACAAGGAGTCGCAGTGAAGGAAGTGAGTGGCGGCCGGCGCGGCGTGGTGACAGCGCCAGAACGGGCGGATCTGTCGCCTCGGGATCCGTCTCGCATTTAATGTGATAACAATGGGATTGAATTTCGATGGGGAGTCTTGAGGAGCCCAGCAGGAGATAAAAGGATGTTTTAGTTCTCCATAAATACAGTAATTTTGCTGAAAAAAGGACGTCTTTAAATTCAAGGGGGGAGACGTCATGTGGTTGGGTTGCTTGGGGATGGTGCGAGAATTCGGGACCAGATTTTGGAGGCTGGACACAGGGACTGTTGGGAGTGGGGTCACATGAAATCTCGGCAGGGTGACGGAAGTGTCAAGATGTGGGCGTTGATCATGTTATGAAGACGAGGACGTTCGGTGAGTTTAGACATAACAATAATAAAATGGGTGACGCGACAACGAACGTGGGCCTAACTTCTGCAGCACACTTGTATTGTGCGTGATAGTGTGCTTTCACGAATGGAACCACAATTATATGCCGATTTTTTACAATTTTGGGAAGCTTTTTCTAGACAGAAATATCCTCTGAGCATGGTTACTGACTCGAAAGAGGTGGAGCCGTTGTTGGTCAAATCGGGGATCGAACCTAGCACCCTCTGCGTAGGAGTCGATGCACCAACCCACTACGCCAGGGGAACTCGTGATTAGTTTAGACATCAGCTCAGCTCCGCGAAGACCTCTTCCGGCCCCTTTTGGTGGTGGAAGAACAAGCCTTGAACACCTTGCCTCTTCATTATTTCTGTCTCTGCTTACCTTCTCTGTCCTACCATTGGTAGACCGTCCATAGTCTGCATTTCTCTCTTTCTAGCTTTAGCTAGCTGTACCAATTTGTTTGCAAATAGGTGGTGTATGAGTAAGGCGACGAGGACCGCCTCGTCCCACGTGCAACCACCTTCCTTCGCCTCAACACTGAAGCTACCTCCTTAGACTGGGGCAAGAAAATGGAGAGTTGAAGCCGGGATCAGTGAAGCCATGTAGGCACCCGAGGACTATGCAAGCTTCCAACGAGGGACACACATTGTCGAAATAATTTATTGAAGACTGCATAATGGAGACCCATGCGTACGCTGATACTGAGTGTAGGTGCATCAAGGGAAGTGCATTTGTCTTACTATGCACTTTTGGGTTTACTGAAGGAAGACCGTGACTCAGAGACAGACATTGCATGCATGCCCTTACCGACGAGCCTTCGGTCTCAAAGATGACATCCATGTACGACCAATATGGCGGCGATTACGAAAACTGTTTAGAGAGAAGAAACTCGTTTTCGAAGACATCAATGCGATAAACATTCGGTGTTTGGTTCGGTGGAGTGATCGGAAATCAGAGCTTTGTCGATTACAACTGCAGGCCACCTGCCACCATCAACAAGAAACCAAAGGAATGATTAAAGCAAGCAGAAGAAACTTGCAGCCGTCTGCACATCAAGACGCAAGAGGTGCAGCGGGCTAGAAGACGGTGAGAGAATAAGCTTCTTCGCCTGAAGAAAAGGTACCACGCAAACCGAGGACTAGAGACTAAAAATTACAATCCTTCTATAAGAAAGCCAAATGTGTCACAGCAGGTCTGAGGAAACGCAACCAGAGGATCCTGGAAATTGAGTGAGAGCAATATCGTATCCGACTGTCAGGAAATAGTGGATGTACATGTAGAAAGCTATACGGCTGAGGCCGATGGAGAAAAATCGACCTAAGACTAAGCATCTCAACTGACAGCTGAAATTTTGAGGTAAACAAATATGCTGTCTTACTCGGGGTGAAACGTAAACTCCACAAATGGTGTCCAAGTGTAGATCTGGCATACAACCGTCCTTGGCAACTATTGCCACTCGCGTTTGTCCAAACAACTGAGCTCAACATTAACGGCTCGAAGGACCAAAATCCAGCTCCATAAAACCATTATGTTGCCAGTCCTGCTAAGGTGCCTAGGGAAAGAAAGATCTGTGTATGGTGCTGTCAGCCAGGAAGGTGAATGTAGAAGAAGCCGCAAACGTTTATGTAGTGCGGAATGCCAAGATCAGTCGATTATTACACCGAGCGTATTCCAAAGCCAGCTATAAACGTCTTCGATTCTGACCCTCGAGGAGAAGAGAGTCGCTTTGTTGCTTAGTGGCGATGACTTTCCGGGAACGCCATCTATGGAAGGCAGCTATCGAAGGGGTTTAGACCCTCCATCGATCGCAGGACTGGTATGAATGTAAGTAGAATGTAGATCTACATATATAGATTGAGGTCTGCTGCCTAACTGAATTGCACACAGAGAGCTGACTGCATTGCTGTGATGTTCCCAATGGAAAGGCCAAATCTACCATGCGACTCATAAACCATTGGATAGACAATTTCCACTCTTAATTGACTCCTTCAGGCAGACAAGAGTCGTTTAAGACAGAACGCACAAGGACTTTGAGTGGGTCTCAAAAATAAGCGATAATCTGCAAAACACACCGATGAACACCAATAAAATAGGACGGAACAGAAAGAGGAACATTTTTTTGTTTCAAAATGGAATCCTTACAACGAACGTACAAGGGTGTAGGACAGAAACGAAATCAAATTAAGGAGCAGGATATGCAAATACATGTGTAAAGGATATTGGAGGGAAATTTCATCGTCGTCCTTGATTATCGTTCCATTTTCATTTCAGTTGAAACTTCCGACAAGGTACCACACTCATTTCCATTCCCCCAATTCACTTCAATCTCATCCTTTGTGTCATTGTTAGCCCGCCACTCCGGCTCGCCTTCAGATGCTCCATCCGTCCCGGCCTCACTCGTACATGAGGATGAGGTAATTAATTCAAGGACTCGTCTGTTTTAAACGACTTAGTAGGGATTACAATTAAATAGAAGTGCTGTGTGCATGGCAGGAGAACGAGGAAGCCTGATGCAGGAAAAAAAGGACCCGAACGCTGAGGAGCAGTGTAGTGCTTCTGCATCTGGAAGTGGAAGGAAAGTTTTTTGGACGATACGGTCTGCGCGAGGCTGTCATTTCGATTGCCTCCGAGATGAGAACGAACGGGAGAATGCGAGTAAGGATAACCGCCTAAAATAAAGGATTCACGTTTGATTTGAAGAATTTAAATGAAAATTTGGAGCGGAATTAGTTGTAGCTGCTTCGTGCTACAACTTCGGTGTTCGGAAAGGTTCCATTGTTTCAATCGGTTGACGGTTGCGGTTGCCGAGACTGGGAAGAAAAGAAGTGGAAACAAGTAAACCGCTACCGCAGCTAATTAGCACGACATTGGGGGACTTTGTTTCACATTTCCGCGTTTACCCCGGTCACTGTCTCATTTAGATTCGTAGTACAAAACGGCATCCTTTGTTTTTAATTATCAGAGGGAAACAACTGAGGGAGGAGCATTGAACATTATCAACAGTATGGATTTCAAGTAAGGACCGATGCACTGATGGACCCATGGGCTTAGGGAATGAAGGACTGATGGACTGATGTACTGATAAACTGAAAGACTGAAGTGCTGATGGACAGCAGAGCTGGTGGCCGAATGTACTGAAGGAATGATGCACTCATGGACTGATGAACTGATGGACTGATAGACTGCTGGACCGATGGACTGATGGAATGAAGGCTTGATGGACTGATGTACCAATGTACTGGTGGTCTAATGGCCCGATTTACTGAATGACTGATGCACTGAAGGATTGATGTACTGAGGGACTGATGTACTAAATGACTGATGTACTGCTCGCCTGATAGACTGATGTACCGATGCACTGATGGCCAGATGAATTGGTGGTCTGGTCTGACCGATGTACTGAAGGACTGATCTACTGAAAGACTGATGAGGTGTAGGACAGATAGACTGATGAACTGATGTACCTATGGAATGAAGGACTGATGGACTGATGTCCAGACGAACTGATGGACTGAGGAATTATGGACTGATAGGCTGGCGGACTGATAGACTAATGGACTGATGGACTTATGCTCTG
The DNA here is from genome assembly GCA_905231855.2 of Eristalis tenax. Taxonomy (NCBI): domain Eukaryota; kingdom Metazoa; phylum Arthropoda; class Insecta; order Diptera; family Syrphidae; genus Eristalis; species Eristalis tenax. The sequence continues at coordinate 20,401,730 of HG993127.1, read as the reverse complement.
GTTACAGACTACGTTTCTTGTTGCACCGACTGTTTGGAATGCACTCGTATAAATGTGAAAACTTTGTAAGCCGCATAAAGCATAAACTCACTTCATAATGCACACCCACAGCGGCTTTGTGGCACAGCAGCGGAGTGTTGCACAAGAGCGCAAGTAATATCAGCGTGTGCATCGCAGCAGCGAGCCAACAAAGCATAGCACAAGGACATCATTTTTCATTTGCACGTCAGTTGGTCCCCCATTTGGGCCAACAAAACACCAACCACCGCTCGCAACACAATCAAATAAAAGCACTCGCATGCGTTACCGCTAGGTAGCGTATCCGATCAAACCCGGACCACTGCACCGAGAGCTGCAACTCCAGTGGGAGCCGGAGTGGGGGGCGTGGATGTGGCGAAAACTTTTTAATTTATATCTCGACCTTATTTATGTGTTCAGCTACAGCAATACTCCTCTGTGGTTAATTAAAGAAGCAGTTGACTTCAAAAGTTTTCTTTTTCGGGTTAAACCAGTGATGCTAGACCCCGTCCATTTGTGAATGCTGCAGACCCACTTACACCGTGTCGATGATGTCACAAGGGACAATGGGTCTCCACTGACAAGTGTAATAATCTAAATTGTCTCGTTTTGCCGCTTACACCGTCACGTCCTGGCAGCGGCGGCGGCGATTCCCCAGTTGCACACCGACCAGAGGGAGACAGAGAGGGTTCCCGTTGGCTACTTACGATGCATTTTATTCTCCCTTTTAGGGATATTGGTACATTTTATGGACCCCCCGACGGTTTATCGCCACCCCTTCGTCCTCCTGCCAGGATGTAATTTTAATTCATTCCGAGTAAATTTTTATGCGAATCGGTTCGGTTTATGTTTTATGAGTGTAATATGCTAAAATGCTTTCCATTAACGCAAATTGCCCAGGAAAAGCGCGTGCAAGTGCTACACACAGAGGGTAGCTTGTATACATTTTTTTCCTTCGTCTTCTCGTGGGCATGGGCTGTCCCCGGTTTTGCTATTTTTCGTCGGTTTTATATCTGTCATACGTGAGGTTTATGTATGCGAGGTGATTAAGTTTCCTGTGGGGCGGCACGACAACACGGCGGCGACGGGCGTTCAATTCAATTACAGGCGACAGGTCGCATCGGGATTGAATTGACATTGGAAAAGGGGTGATCTTTATTGCTTCCGACGGGAAATAGAAGGCGTGACGAGATGAGATTCGTCTGAAGGAGGCCAATTTTTACTGGCTTTGCGGTTGATACTCGTACTGACTCGATTCGATTGATGGGCGCAATTCGTCCTTCAGTCGTTTAATGGTTTCATAGACCAGTTTAACTTTGACATTTTGTGCCCGTGAAGAGGATATGTTCAGAAACAGAATGGGAATTCCCTCCAATTTGAGTTTAATTTGTGACATTTTTTGCGCGTTAATGGGATGTGGGGGATGTGTTCAGAAACAGAATGGGAGTTCCCTCAAATTTGAGCCTAATTTGTGTCCACTTGATGTTGAAATTTTTCATATAAATGCTGTCTGCCATCCCCGACAGACAACTGACACTCGGCAAACATCAACACCTTCGGGGGAATTGAAACAGGTCCTGTGTCATTTATTTGACGTCCGAATGGACTGAAAAAGGACAGAAGAAAACCAAATTACATCATCAAGACAAACTTCATCATCACCGTATACACAGATATTCCGGGAGGAACCACCCCCGCCAACCTCTCACTTTCATCGAAAACAAATTCAGGAGAGAAGAACAAAAAATGACAGAAAAATAGCCAAACAAGAAAAACGTCCTTTCTCATCGCAAGCCTAAACAAACAAAGCCGCAATCTACCTGTCATGCGATCACCATTTCTTCTCAGTCAGCCGCACCTCCCCCACCCACTGGATGTTAGTCTTTCAAAGATGCTTCCTGCTAGTGAGTTGAGTTTGCAATTTATTCCTTAAACCTGACCCAAAGAAACACAAAAATGAAGTGAAACCCTTTTCGAGGGAGATTCCTTCGCCATCATCGTCCACAATCGACGTAAACTGCCATGGATTCCCCTGTATTTGCCGGCGATGCTGAACACTGGTCCGTCCCTCGGTCGGTCCTAAAGCCCAGCACTTTCGTATCGAATAAATAAAACAAAACATTTGCATACAATCAGGAGTATTTACTCAATGTCCTGTGCGCCATTAGGCCAAATGGACGTGTGTACGTTTCCAGTTTTCTTGTAGTCGCTCCCCGGCATCCATGCGAACGGGCATGAATTCTTCAGTCGAGGCGTACACTGTACACTGTCCACTGTACACTCAATGCAAATTTAAGGGATCTTTGCTTTGGTCGGGCTTCCCTTATCCTTTGTGTGTTACAATTCACAATGAGATTTTTATTTTTATTTACTGCAGAACAATTGTGTGCCAAACGGGATTGTCTTCGGAGGATACGTCTTCGGATGGTTGACGACTTGGACGAGGGTGGGTGGAGTGTTCAGACGGGTTGGCAATGCACAGAACATGCCAGAATGTACGAATGTGAACATGTATGCTTGACCAATCGATGGGAATGCCAGCGAAGGTGGGACGTTTCGAAGGATATATATAGGTTAAGTGTTGTGTGCTGGAGAAACAATGCAATTTAGCTTGGAATCGAAGAGTTGGCATGGGAATGCATTGACTCAATGTGGTTGATTCTATGCTCCTTCAGTCGTCGAAAGGTGGATAAATATTTGGCGAATTTGAAGGACATGCCATCTTGGACATACCGCCGATGGGGCCGTGATGATGGGGACATTGAATAACACAATTTTTAAATTCAAATGGAGTTAAGTTCAAAATCAATTTCGTTACAAATTGTATTGTTCTTATGCATCTTCATTGCAACCATACGTTGTTCTATGTTCATCAAAAAATGTATTTCCCACCCTAAGAGATATTTCCGGAGCATACCCACTTAACTCTGGTGAATGATAACAAACTATGCTGGTAATAAACATGACTGAAGATGCCTTCCGCCTGAAATGTAAGGTTTTGAAGCCAATGATTGTTAAGCATGTTCAATTAAGGTTATTTCCTTTTTTTAAACTGTTTCGATTCTAGGTCCTTGAACTCAATATGGATTCAAAATGAGGCCTGAACTGCTGGCTGATTATAGCTTTAAGGCTAAAAACATCTTTTAATTTTTTTTTTAATTCAGCTGTTGCAATATTTTTCGTTGGCACCAGAGCCCTCGTCGCTGGAAATTAAAATAAATTATTTTAAGCCACGGCGCAATTTCTTTCATATTTACTATTTAAAAGCGCATGATTAACTCGCTTTTAACTTTAAAAAAATCGTTGTTGAATTGAAGGGCTTCATGCCATACTATAATAAGCCAGATTAGAAAAGAAAACTTCTTAAAATTAATTTAAATTAAAAATTGCCAGTTTAAATTGGGATAGCCTTTATTTGTCCTTCTGTTGGATCAGATTTGCTCAGTATTTTGCTACTGTGATACATCATATCTTGCCATGAATAGTTTTGGGTCTATAACTTAAATGTGCGGTTTGCTAAGAGCTGACGTAACTTGTATTATTCCATTGGAATATGCGTTGCAAAGCTACTGTCATTGTACGTTATTTTAGTACTCGTATATGTCATTCATTTGAAGCGTAGACAACAATAAATTTTGTCCACTCAAATATGTCGAACTTTGTGCCTGAAAAGTGTTTTTATTTGGAGTTCTTCTTCATTACTTTAATACGAAGAAAACTGCTGCCGACCGTCATCGTATTTTGGTGGAAAATGTATGGTGAACATGCGCTAGCTGAGCGAACGTGCAAAAAGTGGTTTGCACGATTTTGGCTCGGCCAAAATTTCTTTTCTTCATTTCTTAAATGAACGTTCAAATTTTGAAAGAAAAAAACCGCACAAATAGTTATAGACCATATATAACGTGTATAAGATGAGATAATCAGGACACCAACCACCACAAAAACGCCATCTATACACAAGGAAAAGTACGATCTACACCGAAGGGTATTCCCGAAATTGTTCTACATACTGCTAGAATGAATGACGCCACCTATACATGGAAAGATTACAATGAATCATGTATATGAGCGTCAGCGGGGAAATTCCATAGACTGGTGGCGAAAGTATGATCGAGAAGAACTATTGGGAGGTTTAAATATCGGAATGCGAGTCAGTTCAGCGTCGTGGGATTCAGGGACGTTCAGTTTGGGTTTTATAGTGTCCAAAGTGTTAATCGGCTCAGCCGGAAAGGCTGTGAACTTTTGTGTTTCATTTGTCACAATCCAGTGATCGAACCCTGTTATGTGGACAATTTAAATAACCTGTTACAGTCGAGATCCCCGAAACCGATTGGGGTTGGGCGGAAGAACGCCAGCCGCTCAATGGAGATTGGCCGTAGGTTGTTGATGGTAATTTAGGGCGCCACGCAGTTGCCCTTCCGCTCACCACGCTTCTTACCTCTAGAACTGCGACTAGAGGGGAATCCAATCTATCCGTAAGAATTGCACCCGATTCAAAAAAAAATTGTGGAAGCCCAACACTAAGACAACAAGGAAAAAAGCACTTGTGCAAAAATAAATAAATTCAATTGACGTATGTTAAATAATAATCCATGTTGTATAAAATTCAATGATGTTACAGCAAAAAAAAAAATAATAATAATAATAATTACAGTAATCTATTAATCATATAAATCAAAAGAAAAGAAAAAGAACAAATCAAAAATTAGTCTCCTCCCCTCCGTGTGAGAGGAGTCACCTGTGTCCTTCCTGGCCTCGTCGATCAGCTCCCCCACCTCTTCAGGATACGATGACTTCTCGCCTTTTGACTTATTTCACTTTTCTTTTTGCACTTGTGGTTTCTATTTTCTGTCTTGCATAACTTATCGAAATTCGCTTTTTTTATGTTTTATGTTTAAGTTTGATTTTTATTATAATTTTTTTTTGTAAACTCCTCTTGATACTGAGCTAGAATCCCTATCCGCCACTAATCTACTTTTGCCACTATTTGATTTCAGCTTTCAACTTAAATATTAACTGTACACTTTTCATTTTCCATTTTCTCTTGTCGCACTCTTCACTTGTCTCATGGTCTGGCCCTCCTGACCATAATTACGTCACTATGAGGATTCGTTTTTTTTTTATTTTTTTTTTGAGCTACACTATGGTGTTATCTAACTGTGGGGATACCGTCAGTATTCCGATTGATCACTTCGCGTATAGACAGAGTGCAACCCCAGAAGAAGAGCAATTGACACACTTTTCTAGACGGCTCTGACCTTCTATATCCCTCTTGTGTGGCGATCGAAATAAATCGACGCACAACTCAAAACACTCGAAAACTAGTTAACAAAAAAAAAAAACCCCGAGAATAACCAAATAAACGGATTTCCTCAAAAGTCTACTGTTCGGACCACACGTGCCTTTTTTTTCAAATTCCGCGGCCAGCCTACCGAGAACTTGTCCTTCCGTATTGCTTCACACCCAAACCAAAACTGACTCGACCCCGACATGCCACAATTTCCGACATCCCAAGCCACCCACGCCATCCCGATCAGATGATCACTCGCTCGTTCTCCTTGCGGGACGAACGTCTGTTGGATCGATCACCCGATCAAGGAGACCGCTACCCTTCCATCACGCGACACTAGGAACACCTCACGTCCTTGAGAAGGAGAAAACCAAAGGAACACCAACGCACCAGCAGGAAAAAAATGAAAGTTTGGAAGTCGCACTCGCCCTGCGTCGGTATTGAACATGCCAACCCTGCGCTACAACCACGCACTCTACACTCAGCGCTACTGGGATGGTGTAACAATTACAGGATTCTAGCGACGTCACGATCAATACCCCATACGCCCACCTCTCGTGACGAATCTGTAGCATATTTCTAGGTGGAAACCTTTCAACAGTAGGAACCCATTAGAAACCTTACGCAACAATATTACGGGAATAAGCCCTTCAATTATCATAAAAGCAGCAAGATGTTTAAGGATTATCCATCATTTGCAAACCAATTCTTGAATTCGGACACTTCTAGCCATAAATTCTGCATGACTTTTAGGAACAAATACTCCAATTCTGATTTTCGACAAGCATAAGTAAGTATTTGATTTATATGATAGGGAAATCCATGAAGTTCATGGATTGTGGCTCGTAATTTTCTTTGGAATACGGATGTTGTATACTGTTCCATTTTTTTGAATTATGAAAGCTCATTGCATAATTTTTGTGTTTTACTATTCCTATTTCAAGAAAGACGTGGCACCGACGGACCACACTTCAAGAACCGAGGGCTGGGAGAACCGACAAGACTTCCTGATAACGAACCATTACCCGATGTGTTTGCGTACAGACTGCTTTTCTCAAAGACTACATCAAAGGTTGCTTCCTTGCTTAACCCAGCGCGAACGTCTTTTTACCCTAGCACACCTCCAGGAAGTGTAACTTGAAATTTTTTTTTCGCAAAAATCATTTGGTTTTACCCTGAAAGCACTAGAGTAAACATTAAGTGCTTGGTTTCACTGTGAAACCAATAGGAAGCAAAGGGCCAAAACGACCTTGACCAATGTCCAATCTTGTGTACTCTTGAAGTGATTTAAAGAAGAACACTCTGGAAGAAAGTGTAGAAAGCGAATTTCAAGTCATTGAAAGCAATAAACAAACCTGTCAAGCGATCGATAGCAGAAAGCCGCTTCTAGTCATCTGAACCCAACTCTCGAAGCACTCAACTCAAGACTCAATAGCAATGCTCCGTACTAGTCCCTCTCCACCCACCCTAAACAGAATCCAATCGCCATACGTTCCATTGCGCGTTCACAAACTCCAGCGTAAACTTTGACATCAATCGTTGACATCCAGTATCCCATCAGCAAATGGCTCTTAGGCTAATTGCACAATCAAACTCGACGAAAAAAAAAACAAAACAACACACCTCCACACATTTTTCATTTATCCTGTCCCTGGATCTCTTTTCCATATTTACGCAGCCATAACTCCGACAGCACGGATGCAGAACACAGTGCAAGTGCTTTGGCCACCCATAGCACTCCCATGGAAGCGAATCAAAAAAAAAAAAATCCACTCAACGCGAAACCTTGAAACCCGTTGGTGCCCATCGAACGATAGCACACCAATAAAGAGCATAAATAATGTCAGGCTCCATGCCAGTGCACCCAGTGCACACGGGTGGCGGCACACGTGTGTGTGAGAGAGAGTTGGTTGTAACTAGTGCATTCACCTCTGGCCCGATGCTGAGTAGCACACAACAAACGGTCGGGCGCTCATGAACTCGAAGCGCACCCAGATCTCTGCAGCTGACGCTTCCTGCTGTTACACAATGACGACCGCTTTGCCCCTTTTTTCTTGTCGTCCTTGCCCTTACCCAGATGTACAAATGTAGTGGCGATTACCACTCTATTGGCCCTGCTCCGGTGCAGCATGCTCGCCTGTCAACTGGAACAACAACAGTGACAATGTTTTCGGTTAACTCGAGGACCTGATTTGACGTTCCAGTGCCAGTAACGGTGATGGTGATGCTTGGAAACGGAAACAGTTTATTTAGCATTTGATTCCTATCTATAATTGCAACGGGAAATCAAATGAAAACGCTCCTGCGCCCGACACTCAGGGACACGAAGGACGGGCGAAAACATTATGACACGGTCCATGGACCACCGCCGCGCCGTGGAATGGTGGGCAAACTATACGACAACGTCAACGACAACGACAACGACGACGACTACGAGGCGAGTATGATGGCTCGGTCGGGTTGTTGGTTGTCTCTGGTTCTGATGGCAGATGGGAGGTTAACCTTAATTTTGATTTAATGCGGAATGGGACCGAGTACTGCCTTGGACTTTAAAAGCTCAGCACAGGGTGGTTAATCAAATGCTACGACCAGTATGTGAAATCGGAAACAACATCACCCACCACGAGTGGGGGAAGAAACACAAAATTTCACCTCACCCCAAGTCTGGAGCTGTGCTTTGTGCTGTGAACACGTTGTTTGCCGACCTTCGTGGCGTGGGGATGCCTCTGACTGACGGTTGCAGTTAATGGGATACTTCTGTCAGATGTAGAGACAGGTCTTTTAAAAAGTTGCGAACTCATGATGGACGGGTAGAATAAATTAAGGTTACACGAGGATTTCCAGTTTTTTCCCCGTTGTTTCTCAGACAGACAGTAAGTCTTGTTATGACTAAAGCCATTAGAACGAAGGGAGGGTGGGGGATTCGGACTAGTTTGAGTCTGCACGAGGTAATGGAGTCCTTGCGGCATACATACACTCCTTCGTATGGGACTCTGTTGTCAGGAACAGTGTCAGAAGTTAGGTGGACAGTGGTTTAATGGTGGACATGGGAATGCCTCTGGGTAGCGCAACAACAGCCGAAGGTTGGGCGATGCGGTTTTTCAAATGAAATTATATGCAAAGCGCTGGAGGTATGCTGCTATTAGGAGGAAGATCGGAATGAGATTCGGTTCTAGGGCAGCTACAGGTAATTCTAAGGCCAAACCATTGTACGGACTATACCTTCTGCTTCGAGTAAAGCCGCTCAGCCACTTTACGCAGACCCGCCCCCACGATAGGTGGTAGCCATACCTCCAATGGACCACCGAGAGTCCATTCTGTCAGCACAAACTTGAAAGCAGAAAACCAGCTTGAGGTGATCTGGTACTTGACAATTGCTGCCCAGAATGATTTCCAATCGAGCGCCATATCTTACATGGTGTCAAAGAAGACGCCACCAAGTGTCCTTCTTCTTGTATTCGCCTGTTCTAGGCAGCTGCATACAGTATGATCCAATGTTTCGAACTCTTTCAACGGTCTGCAGATCCGAGATGTTGTAGGCGAGACCAGCGCCCTGTTTGTGAGCATTATACTACAATCCGCCATGCCGTAGTGGGTTAGTGTGTCTACCATTCAAAATTCACGCCTCCATTGAAAGTGGGAGAGTGATGGGGCCGTGCAAATTATGTTGATAGTACCGGAAATCGAACACGGGCAACGTGGTTCAGGAGTCAACGCACACACCCCCAACTCCACGGACACATTAGGTACGCCAAAATAATTGCTATCGACCACCCTCTACCACTCTCGAAAGTCAGCTGACAGATGTGATCATAATCGAAATACCAACCAACCAAAGTCGACCGCAAGTACTTTCTTAGATGGTTCAAGAAGAACCGCCTGGCGTTCATCAAGCCGAGCAGAGACATAAGCCAGGTCAGGAAAAACGCTCGCATGCAACGACGTAAACAATGTGATACACCTGGAGACCGTAGGTAGTGACGGCTCCCAAGGTGTAATTGTATGAGCAGGCTTCATATTGACGACCAAGGGAATCATGGTTGACCTTGGTTCCCACAACAGAATATGACGAGAATTTTATTACATCAAACTATGGGGGAAATGTTCACAATTTTGTTACGTATACGCCACCGAACCCGAGAAAGCACAATCCTTACAACGTCCACTGCGTCACTAAAGACTATTGAAAATGGATTGCCTCTGGACCCTTTTCACACAGGTTGCCATCAAAAAGTCGGCTCTGATAACCAAGCTGCGTGTAAGGAAGGAACTAGCAGCTCCTAGTGAATTCACCAGCACTCTGAGACCATGTTGGTCCATTGTGATAACCACAGTCAGACTACTACAACCGGCCGCCCACTCTAGTGACTGTGCCGTTAATCAGATCCCATCGACAAACGTTGACTGGACCAGATTTGACCAGATCTGCTTATTAACTTTGCTGTCACTGCGATTCGAACTGGGGACCCCGCAAACCAGGGGCAGGCACTTAACCAACTGCGCCATCCAGTCGTCTTAAGCTGCGTGTAAGGCCATGCTGTAAACAGTTGCGGATAGGTCCAGATTTTTTTTTGAATTATTGGAGAGGTGATAGTGAGTGTTGCACACCTGAGGGGTTCACATTTCGATGACTCCGACACTCACACTGAGACCATGCTGAATTTGAGGCATTACACGGGTTATGTCGACTGACATGAACCTGAGACTCAAAGTAACCGCACAGGAATAAGTCAAACAAGGCACAATCTCGTTGGGCTGGTTCACGTGAGATAACCTAGTTCTTCAATCGCTCCTGCAGACCACGTGCATTCTGGATCAGTTGCGTGGCACGCTGTGACGTCTTGTTGGAACCAGTAGTGCTGGCAATCTGAGGAAGTACCAAGACACGTGAGTACGTTACCGGCCTTGATAGAGCAGCGAACTTGCCCATGGTCTTACTGCACTTCGAGTTTGGCAGAATTGATCATCAACAAATCACCTCCGGTGCTGGTTACAACAATCGGTTCTTGCGTGTTCACGTTCCACTTCAGTTAGAAAATGTTCTTCGTTGCAGGTCGGCCTTCAATTCCAACTGCTCTAGAACTCAGTGTGTTCAGAACCGTGTGTTCACTCACGGTGTCATCTATCCTTTTCATTTTCAGCCATTGGCTTCTGAATGAATGCACCATTGCATTGCACCAAGCCACAAAGTAAAATTCGACAAGTTGACGTATACGACGGCCCCGCCATTCTTACGATCACAGGCAAATCATTCTCTTCGTTGCTATACGAGTGTTGGCTCTTTGACTGCATTTGGGACGGTGGGGTAGATTCATCAATGTGGATCCTACAGCCAATGCTAGGTGATTATCACTGCCGAGGCAAAGGATCCATTGAGCGATTGATTAAGTACACGAGGTTTCAACAAGACGGTGCCACGTTTTGCATGGTTCTCGCTAAGATACAAATCTTGTTTCTCAGTCGAATTGTCCCGATTAGTGGTGTGTCAACTCGGGTTGGCAAACCGAGTCAAACCGAGTTAGATTTATATTAAACCGAATTGACAAAACAGATGAAACTACCGAATACATAAAAAAAGCCTACAGACGGTTGAAGTTCAACTGGGTGTGAGCACGTGATGCCGACCGAAACCAACGCAAAATGGAATGGAATTTGACAATACAACTCGAAACCAACGAAATCAACGAGAAACAATGCAGGATTGAACAATACAACTTGAGTTGCCCCGTTCTATAATCCATAACCCGAGTTCGTCAACTCGGGTTACAACTCGGTCTGCTTCTATTCTAACCCGAGTTTACTGGGCTTGTGTTGGCACATCACTAGCCCAACCTATACTCTGATTTGATCGTTCTCAAGTACGTTCTATGGCCCAGCTTAAAAAGGCAAAGAGTACACCAGCAAAACTTAGTGCTTGACAATATCCGACGTGAAACGGATCAATCAACACAAATTAATGAAGGAGTGAACATGTTAAAAAGAGCGAGCCTTTAGCAGTCCGGGCCAGTTGACTGTTTCATGCACAAAGCCACAGAGCACAATATCGACTAACAACAAACAAACTTGTGTCTCATTGAGAAGCAATTAAGAAACCATGCGCTGGAACCCTGCTCTCGCTTGAGACTATCCTTCACACGGAATGCTACAATCGCAGACGTCAAATTGTGTCGCCTTAAAGCATATCATGTCCCTTCGAACTTGCACCGATTCGCCTCCAGCGGTGAATCGAATTACTAACCCTTAACCATCTCACGTGAGGCCACAGTGTCGCCACATCAATAATTCACTAATCCCCATGCATCATATTCACCGCAGTGTTGTGTCGAAATGCAATTAGCTGGCTCATTACCTCGCATCCCAGTCAAGAGGGCACAACTGAATCCGATTGTGATCCCGTGTGATGTCGGACTTTAATCGGTACACAAATACAGTGTGGAACATCCTCTAATCGGATTAATCGATCACCGCGTTCAATATTTTCGCTGGATGGATGGCATGCACATCCGGCGCGGTGCGGTGCGGCCACCTGGGCAGCCGATAATTGGGGAACGGGCGAGCGGCCAGTGAAAGCGCCGCCTGTTTGTTTGCACGATAAGCTAAGCAGTTTCAATTGCTTTGCAGCGAGTCCACTGATTGGTTCAGCCTGGGATGGTGGTGGTTGCGGCCATGGCCAGGCATCCGTGGGTTATTCCATGACGAATCCATTCCATGCGGGCACTGAAACCCCACCACCCGCCCTAATTCAACCCAGTGCGCTCCAACAACAGGAAGGGGACATCAACAAATGGCACTAGAACAATTTATTGTTGTTATAATTGTTTGTTAGCAACGCACACACACAAGGACACCCACCCTCAGAATAACACATGCATAGCTCCGGCTCAACGCAGGCAGGAGCATGTTCGGGTTTATCCCTCGCAGTTGCAATGCAGAGCAGGACCCAGCACTGATCCGGGAGCGGAGCGGGGCCAGGGATGAGATTGATATGCGGATTCCAATTAATCGCATTCGATTGGAAACGGTTCACTTTCACAGTGCGGCACAGGCGTCGTGTGTGCCTTTGAATGTGCAGCCTGACAGTGCTCCCAGCCCTTGCGGCAATGTGCGGACCTGTGGTGTCCTGGATGCTGACTGGTTTATTGGAAAAGTTTAAACAAATATGACTGCGGATGGTGTGAGTATTCGGGAAGTTCAACCGATTTACGTTGATAACATGTTTGCATGGAATGCACTCGCAACGGGATTGCCATTCAGCATAGAACAGATCCTTCTGGAGTTGAGTTTTGTTTTATTGTGTGTTCCCTGAATGCGAGGTGGATGTGGATTTGTGAGGCTTTATCGAACTTTCCTTTTTCCACAGAACGGCTGCCTAGCAGCAACAGGCAACATATGTGAGTGAGACAGAGAGCACCGGGGCGGTTCAGTACTTCTCGTTCAGAAAGCGGCAGGGATCTCAATATCTTGCAAGCGGAAAGGGGCACATAGCCGATTCGCAGGAAGACAGAGTGAAATTTGCTTTCAAACTTAGCCGCTTTGTGGACACGTTGTGTGCATTGTGTCCTTAAAGTACGTCTGTCTGTGGATTGCCTTCGTCTCGGCGTAGTGGCGAGCGTGGTATAATTCAAATCGGGTGAGCTTGGGAACGTTTTAAGCATAATCCCTTGCGGTGTAATGAGCCATCTGAGCGTACAATGAGGGGGCTAAGAATTGCTCATAAAGGAAGGTCCTGTCTAAATATGTGACACTGGTATTTATGCATTGCCAATACATTGTACTACACTCACTCAAATCCTTGTCGAAATGGCTCTCATAGATTAGGTGTTGCGGTGGGCTCACCTCGAATTCTCGTGGATAGAGAAGTTAAGCAGTCGCTCTAATGGCTTGTTCCAATCTAGGTTGAGGCAGTTTGTGCACCTCGGTACAAACTTGCTCTTGGCAACAGTTGCTATGAGAGAAACGAGAATTCTCTGAGCTGTATCCAGATCTGAATGTAGTCCGGAAATCGACCCATCGAACGCATGAATAATGGCCCAGTTAACTTCAAAGCCGAGCCTCCCCATGGTAGTAGACATTCAGTTATGAAGCAAGTCATGGCAGACGTAAATCAGCCTGGTCGACAGCAATGGAGGGCAGTAGTGGGCCGGACTCAGGGGAAAGATCGTCCACCTGAGAAGTAAGTCTGTTGGGACTGGCAGGTGTCTGTCGGGGCTTTGTTTGTCGTTCTTGTAGTTAAGACCCCTTATGTTCTCAAACTTGGACGTCCATACGGCGTGGAGTTTTAATTTAATAATATTCAGTAGACGCTCGATATAGTGAACATCGATAAAGTGAACAATCCGATAGAGTGAACACACATTATTTTATACAGGCTATTCTAAAGAGTGAACAAAAAATCTCGCTTAAGTGAACACAATTTTTCTTGCATTTTCTTTGAAACTTTTGGCATTCAAAAATACTTGTAAGACTCATTAGTAGCATCCAGCGAAAAAACTGCTCAGGAAGAACAAAGGATCCCGCTATTGGCGTGTGCTGCCAATGCCACAGGCCATGAAATTATAACATTTGTTCAAAATGTGAATGAAGGTACTACAGGAGTATCAATATGGCAGCAGCATGGGACAAATTTGAAGCTTCAGTCATCGCGAACTGCTGGAAAAACTTCCTTTCGTTTGAAGAAGACCCGAAGGAATCAAACATCGAATACTAACTCTGTGGCCACGGAATAAGTTATGTACCTTCTGAACCATACAATAGGACTAGTCCTAGACTATACGGCAGTCGTTTTAAACGATTGGAACGAAGGTCATGTATATACGTTGAGATACTGATGTAGACAAAACGTAGGCGAAGGCGAACAATAACCGGAGGTAGATCATTCGATTTGTTCATTGTCTTCTAGTAGATGCTGTCCAATTATTTGAGAATGCACTTGAATGGGAAACTAACAATAAAGTGGACCACACGGATGTTTTGGTCCTTAAAAGGTTACAAGAGAATACGATATTAATTGGCATAAATTCAAAGAAAACGCAAACGAAAATAATAGCTTAAAGTTGTTGTTGTCCAGGGAATGTATTATTTTTTTTTCGTTTTTTGATTACTTGTACGTGAAAGCATACACATTTGGATGCAACTTGTTTCAATGAGTCTAAGCTCGTTGTAGCGAACAATCTCACAAGCCACTTGTGTTGTGCGTGCTATTGAACTCTCACGAGTGAAAGGGACCTCCAGTTTTATGTCGACTCCGAACGGCCAACTTTGAGATGCTTTTTCTAGACAGTCACTGTCTGACTTTTAGTCGTACCGGCCGGAAATCGACTCCAGGCAATGAGTTTCAGTTGCGTAGGGGTCGACGCACATACCCACAACGCCACGGCCGTCGACTATACCACTCAGTTACTCAGCTTCATGAAACTGAGCTAAAAACTGGTAAAATTTAAGAAACAGACTAAGCGGATTCTGTTATGAGAAAGTCACTATAACGCATGGCATTCACATTCCCATCGAGCTGCGTGCAGAGAGGACATTCAGTGTAGTTATCCAATCTTAGACGAATCAGCGTCGTCAAGCGCACAATGCCCTCGAAATGACAGTCTAAGAGAGCCATAGCCGCAAGGCTGTAAGGGCACCCTTCTTACCTACCTGCCTACATAGACAAATCAGCCAGCATGGTCTTTCGAAACCAACTGTGGCGAGACAACAATTGCCTTTAACGGCAGACTTACCATTTCTGGGAAATCGCTGATTTGGAAGGAAATTCAGACACATCCTGCGTCGCAGAGGACGATGGAGTCAACTACTTAAGCCAGTCTTGTTAATGTAAAATACCAATTCTATTAACCAATGTGAGGCAATCACAAAAGCTCCAATTTTGGATGTGGCGGAATGGACAGCGGTGCAAGACCTCTCGCAGTTTGTACTCAGAACTCCACACCAAGTTAGATCCGATTCCTTCAAAAGTCGACTGGAAGCCTTTCATCTTTTTTCATCCTCCAATGCAAGGCTCCCGTGACATTATGCTTCTGCAATCATAACCATCGCCACACAAACACGCATCGCCCAGTACTCTGGACATCGTTCGATTGAAGCACTTGTGCTCCGATCAAATGAAACAGTGTCGAGTGGTTTTTCTGACGAAATTCCACAGTCGCTTCAGCAATTCAATTCGGCATGAAATTTCGACCGATGAAGAAGGACGAGGTCACCCACTGGATTTCCAGAGTCCAGATTTCCAGATTCTAGTTAACAGTTGAACGATTGCCGCAGAAGCCAGCCATTCCCCGTCGCATGTTACACATTCCAGAATGTTTGCGGTTCCACATGCCATGCAGAAGGGCATCCATGGGATCAGACTCAGCCACTCCGGACATCAAGGCCGCCTTCCGACTTTCATCATCACGCTCACACCATGAATGCACGTATGTACGAGTACGTTCCGCTTACGCTTTCCGATCGATGAACTATCCCAGACCCCAGCTGTTTGTTCTTGTCTTCTGCAAACAAACCGACGAAGCCAAGGACTGCTTCTCATGGCGGCGACGGCGGCGGTGTTTGTGTATGCTAGTGAGTGTGCCTGTGTTGATGGCGGAGGAAATATCCTTTTGATTTGGCTTCTGATAGCATTTAAGCGCATCGAAGGAGAAAGTCCAATACCATGTGTCTACTGGTCAATGGTTGTCTTCCCAGTCTTTGCTCCACCACCGCACCGCGCTCCGCCCACTGCCAGTGTTTGTCTACGAAGGAATTCTTTTGCAATTTATAAATTAAACGAGTCCTGTGTCGATGTGCAGGAATGTGCAACCTGCACTCACCCCTGGCATCCCGAGGCAAAGGGCACGCTCGCACACTCCAGCACTCCGGGACTCTCTTGCTCCCGATCGATGGAAGGAAATAATTCGCCACTTTCGTTTCGGTTTCCGTTTGGTTTTCTTTCGTTTCTCGTTTTCCTTGGGTTCGTTTTTCTTTTGCCCGCTCGATGGGACGGGATTCTCGTCCGCATTGCATGCATGATGATGATACTGAGGCGGGGGATGAAGCTGGTGGCATCTTCGTGGCGGAAGTGTACGCCGAGGAATGAACGTTGAACGGTATTTATTTTCATCGTCGAAAACAAATATCCTTCAGTGCCTGGAGCAGCAGCTGTATTCGTTGTTTGGCCGGACAGCTGGCCGGGGATGGGGATGCGGTCTAAGTACTCAGATGGATACTGTTGGGCAGTTGGCAATTAAGCATGTTGTCCGTATTGCGGGGTTTCGTGAAACATTGCAGTTATCCTTGTGATACGTGCACATTTGTAGTTTGCGGTTGTTGTAGCCGGCAGCAGCGGCCGGGCCTGCTCCAACAGATGTAAGGACAAACTCTCGCACATGGACTGTGTGGTGAAGGCATTTCATCAAGTTCCTCAGACGGTAATGATTGTCGAGCTTGTGACATGACATCTGATGAGGAGGGGTGGAGGCAGGCGACCACCAATCAGGCGAGTGAAAGTAAAACATCCGCAAAAGTTGGCATGTGTTCTGTTGCGAGTCAGATGTCTGGCAAATCCTACGTCTGGCTTCAGCTTTGTCCTTGAGAAGGTGAGGAATATTCGCAAATGCTGCAAGCATATCATTTGTCTAAGGCTGGGATGGAATATTGGGGAAATTCGGTTGGGCTCCTGGATGTCATTCAAACAAAATCAAGAAGTTGTTGATCGAGGCGTCTGTGAACGCCCAGTTTTATTGTGGCAGATCGTATATTTGTCAAATGTTCAATCTTCTGCACACTATCTAGCCACACTCTTAACGCAATTGGATTATGTCCAGGATGTGGAAAAAATGAAAAAACACATTGTGCGACAACGCCTCCGACAACATCGAGTGACAGTAACGCGAGGATTCAAAAATATTCAAAAATAATTCATAACTTCAATAGAAACTGGCAATAGCTTAAAGCTGACTTTATTTTTTAATATTGAATGAATATCAAAATATCTACTTGAAGTTATGCAGGTGAATAAATTATCTCACAGTCAACATTAAATGACTATGAATTCGTGCCAATATCTTACAGCACAGGTCACCAGATTTTCTTACAGGCTCCTGACAGTTTCTGGTATACCTCTGTTTTGAAGGGGTTATTCCGTCTAAAATCCAGATAAGTTTCAACTTAACAACAGCAAAAAGAAAGCTTTGAATAAATTCTGTTTTATTATATTTTATATTCTATTTTATACAAGCAATATTTTTGGTTTTTCCGTTTTGACGTAAACCAAAATTACGGCCGGTTTCTCTACTCTTAACCACTGAACACACAGCTGGCCATGATAAAGCACCAGATATTCTAACACTAAACCGCTCTTTTCGATCTTTTTTTTTTACGAACCTCGCCATTAAGAGCATTTCCGATTGGCTTGACGATGCCTGGGAATTGCACTGCGAAAGACGTTGATGAAATGTTTGCGATGCGCTTGTCCATGTACTTTTCGATAAGCCGCGCATTAGGGAAAGTCTTTCTTCCTCATCGTATTAGTCTGAAATATAAGACAAATAAAAACACAGGTGAACCACTGTAAGTCGAATAGGTATTTAGGTATTTAGGTATTAGGTGGCCATTGGATGCACTTAGGCCAAAGTATACCGCCACGTGGGTTAACCAAACAGTTGAATTGAGTTTGGCGTGGTAACTAGGACACCTAACCAGTTTTTTCAATAAATTCCAGTATTTATTTCACCGGTATTTTACTGAGGTCACTTAGGTTATGAAAGAAATATGAGCCCATTATTGCCTTCCTAATCGAGGCGAGTGCGGGGCAGCTACAGGCAAGGTGTTGTCCACTTTCCTCACTTTCTTCATCTAGGCTGCTACTGCAGAAATCATTCGAGAGAAGTTCGAGTCTTTAGACCTAGGAGGCAGTCTGTCTGCAGTGCTTATTTTAGATCTTTTTAAGTAAATCAAACTGTCTGATTTCCTTGGATCGAGACCAGGCCAGATTTTTCGGACATTTGGCATATGATGCCCGTTTCCCATCTATCATTGACCCTTTGTATACTTAGAATATTGCTGTAACTTGAAGGTGGCCAGAGGAGTACCTATGTCGCAGAAGCTTCCATCAACTGTCAGTGTAATGGCGATTTTTGCGAGGTTGTCAGCTTCACAGCTTCCCTTAATGTCTCTATGTCCTCTCACCCAGCACAGGCGAATGTGAAACTGTGGGGATATGTCTTCAAGAGGTGCACGACATGTAATGACTTCTTTAGAGTTTACAGAGCTCGATGTAGGGGATTTCGCTGCGTATTTTCTAGTAAAAAGGACTATTTCGGTCTTCTTCGCATTTATGCCCAGACTGTTCTCCCTCTAGTTCTGTCAGTGCCTGTGTGATTGCATGTGGGTAGATATTATTGAATGCGCCCTCTGTGTCTAGAAAAGCAATCATGGTATATTCTTTGTGGTTGAATGGTTATACAATTTTTCGTCGAATAGTAACGGGAACTTCTTTTCGATTTTGTTCGAGTTATGGGGTGTAAATATGGGGTCTGAAGCATTTAGCAAATTTTGTTCGGCTTAAGGATGTTACAGAGACTTGTCTGCATAGCTTGATTTAGTCGATAACAACCGTATGAATATTCCAAATTATGTCACCGAAGAGCACTAACTTCACGTGGCTCTTCATCCCAATCTGTCCAAGAGTAAAACTTCACAAAACTCACAATAACATCCAAATGAATTACAAATCAAAATCTTGTATTGTTGTGGGGTGACGATGATATAATATTTTTGGTCTTGTCGTCAATTGTATCGTTGCTAGACGGCGATTTTCGGTTGTTGTTCACCACTTTCAAATGAGAGACCGACTGAGCGATAACGTCTTTCAACATTGAATCGTCGTTGTCATTGTCACTTCAAAATGTTGATTTTATCTCCAGTCTTGTAGTTCCTAATTTGAAGTGTAGGTTTTTTTTACATACAAACCAGCTACAAAAGAGTGCCTTTCCAGCAAAAAACCCGACATATAGAAGGACAAACCTATAATCAAATTCAATTTTATATGTACAGATTATATTTATGTTTTTTATGCCATTATAATAACTAAAGGAATCTGTTGAAAAAATAATGAATTTCTTCCCACTATACCTAATACATGCTGTCTACAAAAAAGGTTCACCAACACCGGCGTCTTAGGCAAAACATCACAACTGACATTTGTCACAGTGAAGTAGTGCTTTGTCCATCTAGGCTCTGGAATAAACTAGAGTAAATGCAACACCGCACAGATAAAGCAAATAATTACTCTTGCCAAACACTATGTACTCGTGTTTGGACGGCAATTAAGGAACACAGAGCTCTCCCGAAGGTCCATATAAGACCTACATACGTGAATAAAGTAAGTCTTTGTTTTTTTCGGCAAATAAGCCTTATATTTCTCAACATAGCATCCCCGAGGGATGGCGCAGCAGAGGAAGACCACGACTCCGGTGACAAAAATTGCAGTAAATCATGTTATTTTTGCAAGCCAAGAATTGATATTTGTTGGCGTTGCCGATGCGAATACTTGGCATACATTGTACCCCTCAGATGAGGTACTTCAATGCACGTTAGACTGATCTAAAAATATCAAAACTTTTCGTGAAATTATTGAACTTTTCATTTAATTAAGAAAAACTACGCCTTGTTGGTCTGTATCCACTCCGGTTATTCGTCCAGTTTCATTTATTTCTTCAAATTTCACATGTTGTCTGGTGATCGTTTGGGGGGTATCGCCATTAGCTTTAAGGAGATCTGACTGTCAGTCTTTGATTACTTCAGCACATTAATTCATGTCCACTGTGACTAGATAATAACGACAGTAAAATAAATTTAAATCAAACAGCAACGGTGAGAGATACACAATCAGTTCAGTTTTCAGTTTTCAAGCTGCTTTCCACCTCGGCTTCACTGGTAGTGCTTCAAGTAGTCGGGCGATGTTCTGATGCATCGAATGTTAGCACATATTAGCAATTTTCTGCGAATAGTTGCCTCGATTGGCGCAATTTTGCAGCGGATTGTTAAGAACGATAAAGATCTCGCTTGTACAAAATTAAACATGCAACCAGCATCCAATTCTGTAAAGCATCATCCTCCACTCCTCCCATCGGCAAAGGTTCACTTTCAATGGCGCATTTGATGGCCTCCATTCCGCCAGCACACACAATCTCTGTTGTCTTCTGCTGAAGGGCGCCTTTCCGAATTGGAAAATTACAAGAAGTTTCACCACTTGTAAAAGTATCCATCTCCATTGCACACACACAAACACAGCCACTTACACCTCGAACCGATACCGGCAGCAGTTGCCTTCAGCAACCAGATATCCTTTTAAACGCAAAAAATAAAGGAACCGAAGAAGAAAACTTCGCAGGATGTGAAACTTTTAAGCAGCCTCCTAATTTGATTCAAAGCAAACTTCGACCAAAAAAAAACCCACACACACAGCAAGCCTTTTTCGCTCGTTTCTCCTTTTTTGCGACGACAAGCCCAACAAAATCCACAAATCCGCGTGCCCGTATCCTTTTCGAAAGGCTCTCCTAAACGAACAGGCATGTGTGTGTGGGAATAATGGAACGGGAATCTCCGCAGCTGCAGTCGTTGCATTGCACTATTTTCAGATCTTCATTGAATCCCGAAAGTTGAATGCGTGCATTTTCGAATCCACATCCTTAGCTGCAAACAGAGCGCCACGCCACGCCATGTGCTGCCGGCTGATGGGAAGGATGTGCACTCCTCCATTTGATCGCAAATACAATATTTATGGCGTGTGCATGGCCAAGGATGTTCTATGCAAAATCCTTTCCCTTCTACACACACATACACGGTCGCAGAGAACGAAAATAGAAGAAAGGCAAAGACATGTAGAAATGCATTAGGACTGCTCCGCGTCGAATAATGTACCAACGAATCGACAAGGAACCATACCCTTTTCGGATGTGAATTCGTAGTCATCGTCAGCGTCATCGTCATCTCGCCGTAGTGCTCCTCGTGAAAATTTGAGAAGGCTGCCTTAAATTCCTTACACATGCACGAGCAGAATCATCATCAGCATTTTGTGCGAAAATGTGTTCTTATATTTGCTGCTTTCATCCTTTGTTTGCATTTCAGATACACACAGATATATATGTATATGTATTTTTTTTTTTTTTTTTGTTATTTTATTCCTGCCTCCTGCGCTGCGGGAAAGGACTCTGCCAGGGTCCTAGCGGGAATGTGTGCTCGCGTGTGTGTGCTTTCTCTTTACGAATTTGCACCATGTTTTCGGAAGCTGGGGAGGAAATTGGATTGAAATAGATTGGCAGATAGCTGCTGCGGATTTTACTTCAAGTTAAGTGCAGCACCCTATTTCGAATGGCATCCCTGGTGGTGAGTAGTTTCTTGGGCAAACAAAATTAAGCTGTCCCTTCCTTACGGACTGCTCGAGGAGGGGTGGCAGACTTCCATTAGGAAGTTGTGTGGGAATGTCTCTCGCATAAGTGTTTATCGAATCCTAACGGGTGATGTGATTTGGAAAAGCTGACAATATGAGATTGAAATGTGTACTCTGTGACTTATGAAACTGCCGTCAAGAATTGCTTGGCAGGAATTGTGAATGTTAGCCAGACTTGGCCAGGGTTTTAGAGAAAGAATGACGGTAAAAGTAGAATATGGTTTAAGTGATATTCTGCCTATCGTAGTCTGCAACCGTAGCATTACCTGGTCGCCGTAAAGTACTTGTAAATTCATTCTGCTCCGATCGTCGGTATATAGATACTTTTTTGAAATTCTTCTTACAGGCCAGCAGGGACAATTAAACACACGAACGGCGGAGAACTTTTGAGTCGAACCGAAAGGCGGGTACTCCTGTATTTTCTCCCGAGTAGATGTCAAACATCACAGAATGTAAGTACACTGTGTAACTAGTTTTAGCCAAGTCCGAGCAGCCGTTAATGAGCTACTCCACAAACATCGTCTATGCTGACTATTCTGTACCAGTTTTTCATAAATAGAGTTTCCTCAGATCATGCCAGGTTTGAGACTTTCTGATCGGGGGCTTGGTGCGAGTAAATGAAGTGTGTCTGTGATCTATTATTTGTCTCCCCTGGATTCCACAAAGTAGTCGTATTTCCCATTTAATGGAAAAGGCGTGTGCCTAGGGACTGACTTGTGAAGTCAGCGCTTTTGTCCCAGATTCTGTATTTTATTGATGTAGTGTCCAATGCTATGTGGACGACCGTACGCAGTTAACCATATATCTTGGCATCATCTTACAATAGAGCCATGCAAACACGGAAGACACGGAAGATGTAAGAGTAGTACGCATGCCAACATTACACGAACTATTCATTTTATTATCTGAATTAGAGGTAAAATATTTTGACTGTTCGGAGTGGCAATTCGAAGTTCAATTGTTGTGCAGACCATGAATGGCTACCTGGCAGAGATGTAGTTCAAACAAAACCCAATGAACAGCACAATTAATATGGCAAAGGTGATCTTAAATGAATTGGCTTCGCAATTACCATATGAAATCACACCTCTGGGTCGCGTTCTGTCCCGATATGCAATTTCGCTTGTCCATATTCACTGAAAATCAACAGTCTTATTGCAAATATAGGACTCCAGCTTTGGACCTGTTGACTGGGCTTAGATCAAAGAAAAATAGACGAACATAAACACAGACACACAAAGTTTTTTTTTCGCGGTTAAACTTAGCTGATTTGTATTTCTACGAAAAACATACTCTCTTAGAATCTGATTGTCCATTATGCAGGGGTGTCCGTTATAGAGGGGTAACCGAAATTATTTATGGAAAATGAGTTAGTATTTATCGCGCACTCTCTGTATCATGAATAAACACATCGTAACTTTGTAACACTCAAAAAGTTTCAATTCTGTTCCGAAAAACATCTATACAACTCGATTACTCATTCACCTTTCGAAATGCAGAAAGACAGTAAGATTGTGCACGTAGAGTAGACGAGCACTCTCTACAATCTCTACAAATGCTGGATGTAGACACATCAAGTGACTGCAGTGGCGTTGGGGTTGGTGTGACGACCCCTACGCTCTTGAACCTAAGTTGCCAAGGTTAGATTCCCAGTACGAGCAAAATAATGTTCACTCACTGAGAATGCTCAAAGAGTATAACTTCCTAGTAAAAGCTTCCCAAATTTGCCGTTCAGAGTAGGCATTAAATTAAAGGTCCTTCCACTCGTGAAAGAGATACAACACGAGTGATTGCCGAGGCAAAGGGTCCTGGGCCTGTACAGTAGACACAACGATTAAAATTTGCCTGCCCCATCCAGGCTAATTTCAGCTTCCAGTGTCCATTATTAGTGGTACAACAATAGAGCAATAAGGGTTGAAGCTTGTACCCGTGTCCGGTATGGAGGGAGTCCGAGTAAAGGACTTGAAATATGTTCACATCCACACCATGACGAATTGTCCGTAAAGAGAGGTGTCTCTCGCAGAGGGGTGTCGATACAGAGAAGTTTCACCGAAAATACTCTTTTTTTCCAACGAGGTGTTCATGTCTGGAAAACCCAATTTTCAGACTACGGTGACACTTTTATCCAGACTCCTTTGCAATTTGAACAATGGGAAGTACAGTGAATCTCCTCTTTACGGACACTTGATTTTTGTACTCCATCTTACTCTACCCAACAAACCTCCTCTACCTCCTCTAATTATTTTCTCAATTTCCCTGTGTTTTAATGACTACTGCCATAAGAATGATTATTGGCGGAGCATTCGCCGAAACAACAGCCCAAAAATGCAAGGCTTGGTGAGGTTTGTAGGCCTAGCTTATTAGCGTCGTACGCGACATTTGCTATAAAGCCATTATTAATAACTGCTTCGTTTCCCGTGTAATGACATGCATGCAAAAGACACGTGTTTCCGAGAAAAATAATCAATTCATTGATGAAACCATTCGCTGAACGCAGAACCAAAAACTCCCTTTACACAGAAGTTTCATGACTAGAAACGCCGTGAAATGAAATGAGTGATGAAATAACAAGGACTTCGAATATGTGTTGAGAAAGTATAAGTCGCAACTAATGTAATGCCAAGCTGCTGCAAATAGGATTCTTGCAGGCTTTACAATTTTGCCTCGCTGAATTAACGCCATGCATCTACCTCCTTAACACGTTCGGGAACAGAGCGGCACATGCCGCTGAATTTTGCGTGGCCTTATATGGTGACAAATTCAACAGGCCGCGAATGTCAGACAGATAGTCCGATCATATCTCTCCTCGGAACCAACTGCACTCGAGTGGGACAAACCATTGCACACCCTACCCGAGGGAGCTCGCAGACAACACACATGTATCCACGGTCTCTTTAAATTCAAAGATCTACCTTTCGGAGGCACTCGCCCAGCCCATACCCCGCGTCCTTTTAGTGGATTCCAAATGTGAAATTTATGTGCGTACTGCAGATGTGATCACATAGGCTCTCACGTTTAACACCGTGCCTTGACTCCACCGCTCAGGCCCTGGCCAGGACACCCTTACACCGGTTGTTCTCCTTTTTGTCTTACAGGACTACCCAGCGAAATGAATTACCAAAAAACGATTGTTTGAGTTCGATGCACAAGACGTACGTGAGAAATTTCCTTTCGCTTGTTTGCATATCCTTGGGGACTAGTGTCGGAACGGAGGCTGCTCAAATAATTTTAATCGTATTTTTTCCTCTACACCGCCGCGCCGCCTACCCGCCTGGCCGCCCCGTTCCCGCTCCTCAGCGAGGAGGACGTGAGCATATTTTTGAATAACTCTGGAGCGCATCCCCGGGGGCATGTTGGGCAAAATGTGGAAATTCAGTTTTCGGTTAGGAACGATGTGTAAACACATATGGGCTGCGGGATGTTTTGATTGCCTGCGAGGTAGTATGCGAAGGTCCTTGGGAATACGTGGCTTAATTATTCCTGTCTGTCTGGCATGATTTTGTCATGTTGACATAGAGGCTACCCTTATGATTTTGCATGAGCAGGAAAAATATGGAAATTTTCATTTCACAGATGCGTTGCGTTAAATAAACGTCTTACCAGTTTGATGTTTAAATTTAGGTTTAGCACTGGTGTTCAGGATGTTCGATTTAATCCTTTTGCAAGGAGGCACATGTCAAAGCGAAAAGCTTCGCTCTTAATTTATGAAGTGACTTGAGTGAGACTGCTCAAAACAAACAGAGGGTGTCATCTGTCGAAGTCGGTAGGGAATTAATTCCATGCCAAGCTTATTGAGGCCTTGCGTTGCTTCTAATCTAGGAGACATGTAGTCGGCAGTCCCAAAATTAATGCAAAGTCTGGGTTTGGTAGAAAACGCGAGCTTATTCTACTACGTTTGGAGTAGACAGTCATAACGTGTGATGGATTTAGACTTGTTTATTCCAAGAGGTCTTTTTTGACGCGTAACTAGCCTCATGATGTCATTTTACTCATGTTTGACAGATCACAACGCCTTCAGGAAAGCTGCCTCTGATGTGCTGGGCTTAAGACGCCACCCAGAAATAAAGCTTGGTTTGACAACGAGTGCAAGTAAGCACATTCAACGAAGCATGCGACACTACACAGACGATCGTAATCTGTTCGTGAGCTCCACAAACTCAACGAAGGGAGAAGAACCGGCTTCTCAAAGGGAAAGAGCATGTGAAGCGCTGGATCGAATAAATGGAGAGCTGTTGCGACAAGAATGATCCCTGAAAGTTGTACTAAAACAACAACCCAAAACACTACCACTAAAACATCGTCCCAAACTACGGACAGAAGCTCGTCGCCAGGAATCGTTTCTGAAGGTTCTTAAAGGACGAGATAGACACCAATGCAGACTAGAGTCGAATAAAGATTCTGGAGCAGACAGACTATTTTTTCGTATTCGTTAGCACCAACTTTTGGAGAGTTAAAATTCGTACCTAAAAGGCCATCACCAGTGGATGGCCCAGTGGGTGGACGGAGAATTAAGGAGCTTTCTTTGTTTAGGTGGGTGAATTCAAATCCCACTCTGGGGGAGTAATTTATTTGTTTTCCTAGTTTTTTTTTTTTAAACCACTTCAGATAGCAGAGCTATCGTTTGATGCTACCGTAGCTGTTAATGAAAAACAGGGTCGATGCGAGGTTCTGTGTGACAGATCATTTTGAGGGAAAATCAGAATCTGCCTGCTCTGCTCTATCGGCAGTGAGTGCAGTACTGTGTACCCAACACAGGAAAGGGAACAAAATTATACATGTAATTTCTCCGGGCTCCCCTCTGCCCCTTTAGCGAGAGGGATATCTAAACGATTCACTAGAAAGATCGCAGTTCGGTCAGATACAGGTTAAGTTAGGAGTTGAAAGTGGTCTCCGCTTGTGATCGATTCTAAGACGGATTGGTGGATAATCAGAGAAATCAAACTAGGTACTAGGGATGTTCGATGTTCGCAAATCATCGATGTTCAGTCACTAAATATCGATGTTTTAGCATCGATGTCTGTAAAACATCGGATAATCTATGCTAAGAACGAAATATCTGCCTTCGATGTTGACAAAAAATAGCTTGCTCTTCACGATTTTTCACAATTTTCTGGAAATTCATATGAAAATTGTACCAGAATTTCATCACAACCATGTACATAGGAATTTCGTCTGATATATTGTGGAATCCAACATTGATCTGGACAGTTCTTGGAATTGGTTCGTGGATGGTTTCGTCATAATTCTGGGAACAATATTGTTTTTTCCGACTATGCAATGAAACCCGATTACTACCAACTGCACATATGGACATTCTAACTGCTTGATCCTAGAATTAAAAGCTTACACTTCCAAAATCCGTTAGCATGTTCTAATGCAATCAGAACAATCATGGGTATGCTAGTGAATGTAGAGCCAGTGCCGAGTGAAGACCGACGTCGTAGCATTTTACAGGAGGAAGAACTTGAAAGTAAATTTGATCTATGGAATGAGCATTATAAGCAGGGATAGGATTTTGCTAACTTTGCCTCTTTTTCTGGTTAGACGATAGTATCGACTTTATACAACACGTTCATGTTTTTGTTCGCTAAAAAAATTGTAGAAAAATCCGAGCTTGCGTGAATGTAGATCTGTGCTAACATTGAATCTTACTCACACTGCGTAATACGAAACAAAATATCTGCTAATTTCGGGGCCCGAACCTGGCACCCTCTGCTCCTGTCGACTCAACAAAAAATTAGACAGATTTCGTGTAACTGGCCTCATGATGTCATTTTACTCATATTCAGTATTGTTTGACAAATCACAAGGCCTTCAGGGAAGGTGCCTCTGATGTGCTGGGCTTAAGACGCCACCTTATTTCTGGATGGCTTGGTTTGACAATGAGTGTAAGCACACTCAACGAAGCATATATGGCGACACTACACAGATAATCGAGATCAGTTCCTGGGCACATCGATGTTTTGAATTCGATGTTCAGCCATGGGTGTTGACATCGACGTCAACATCGATGTTTTGCCACCATCATACACCCCTACTAAATACTCATTTCTCACTGGAGTCTGGGAGTCATAGTTACCTCAGCTCGGTCTATTTAATTTTAAGCGAATAGTTTGCCAGATTTTATTTTTGTGTCAAATCACGGCACCATCACTCTCCGAGTCTCTATCGCACTATTCACTTTGTGTATCTTTCGGTTCGTGGCGTAATTGACGCTCGTTTCGTTATCGACAGACGAGGCGGTCGGAGAATACAGTAGGGACGCGGATCGGTGGAGCGTAACTGACTAGTTATAAGAATACCATAGTTATAATATGTAATAAATTTGAAGCGAGAATTAAATTTAATTTAATCTGGGTGTCTATTGTTTGTCAATCGCGATTGACTCCACTTTGTTCACGGTTACAAGGACGTGTGTAGTTAACGGGACAACCGTCTGGCGCACAAAATATATCCTCTCCGCAGTAAGGAGCGGCACCTTTCCCGTTAACGACGCAAGCTTAAGGGTTACGAAGGCAATAGGACACTCTGCAAAACTCTTTAAAACAACCGGAAATGAGCTGGTCATGCCCGATCACAAAAGAGCAGAGCTCTGCAACTGCGCCAATCACAGATGAGTAAGTCTCCTAAGCATCACAGCTTCTGTGCTGTTTTGTGTGGGCGCCTGAAACTGTTCGTATATAATTGAATAGGTCCCTATCAGTGTGGTTTCAGGCCGAGAAAGTCCACCATCGACAAAATGTTCACACTCCTGCACATCCTGACAAAAACCGATGAATCAAAGATCGACACCCACCATGAATCCGTCGTTTTTAAACCCGCATATGACAGCGTGTATAGGGACGAGCTATAAAAAGCCATGTCTAGTTTTGACATTCGTCAGTCTGTGAAAGATGGGGAAGGAGAATTCTCGCTGCAACGAGGCCCACGTTGTCAGAAAATTATTCCGACAAGGCGACGCGCTTCCATGTGACACCTTCATCAACATTCTGGAGAAGATCGTGCAAAACTCACACCAACCTTTAGAGACACGATCTTCCAGAAGTTCGTACAACTGATAACATACGCAGTTGACATTGATGTCATTGGGTGTATACGGAGTCTTTAGAGCCGTTGCATGTGATACGGAAGCGGCTTAAATGGGTCTGTGAATGAGGCAGAGGACATCCAACATAGACGGCTCGGCCACAATGTCACACTTGGCAGATATAGTTTTGGTAAGGTCTAGCTGCTTCAACTTAAAGGTAAGCAGTACGAATACGAATACGTTTCCACGATTAAACGCAAAATAACTGCTGACAATCGTTGTTTCTTTCGGCTCAAGAGGCAATTCAGTAGTAGAGCGCTCTCTCGACAGACCAGGCCAACACCTTGATCATCCCTTTCCTGCTCTATGGATTGTTTGTGCATGGACAATCTCTAGAGCAGATGCAGTTATTTTCAAGTGAAAGGTTCTGCGTTCAATCGTTGGACCCGTTCGCGATGGTGGCGAACGAATTACGGCGTGTACAGCGACATGTGCCTAGACTACGGATCCAAGGAATAATAAAGTAGGGACAAATCAGCTATGGCTGGAGGCGTCTTCGACTTCGAACCGTGGGACAACGCAACAGAAGTCACCTGCCTTTGTGGTGGAGGGAACTGGGAGCACGACACTGGGGGCAGCTAGCCAGAGATCGTGCTATTCGGAGAGGCGCGTTGGTTTTGGCCCAGATCCAAGAAGAAGAAGAACTTGCCAAAATACCACTTCCAACGTTGGAGGCAGTGATCCAAGAATGGACCCTCAGAGAGGACATTATACGGCGCGTCATATTCATAAAGGCAGTCACTGTTCTTTCGAGCCATAATAAAGTTCCAAAAGCCCTTTAGTCAAATTTCAGATTCTCCTCGAAATATTCCATGTTGTCCCCGTGATACCTACAAGTCCAAGCACATGCATCAGAAGATACACTTGGCCTTCCCAGCATCTGCATGTTTCTGTCTTCTTTGTATGCGCCACGATTACTTTTGATGAGAAATAAATAAAAATAAATTCCATTCAACTCATTTGAATGTCACCAGCACCAGCTGCACATTTTTTCCTCTAAAATTGAAGAATCACTAAATCCTCAAAGCGTTTCGCTGAAAATATGATTCCCTGTGGGAAATTGCAAGAACTCTTGCCGCATGCAGTTGGCAATCTATTCATGTCAGCCACGTAATACTTTCAGCAACATTGTGAACCGCAGCATCACTCTCACAGCGCAACAACAATCCCTCCCAGGACAATGGAATCAACTACAAATAGACGTCTCATTCGTTCAGATCCCATTATTATGAGGTTCTACTCCCACTCCCACTCCCACACCCACTCCCACCCCCAGCCACAGCCAGCAGCACTGAGCATATGGCAATGTCATTCTCAGGATTTGTTTCCTTCTTTTTGCCTCTCATTTTTTGTGTCGGTTCCTTGTTTTGTTGTCCTCTAAAGCACTTTGAACCGCAATGTGAACAGGTAATCAGGTCCACAATGAAATTGATTATGTGGTATTTGGTGCTTTTTTTTGCAAACGAGGACCTGAAACGGCTGAGTGCAGAAGTTAACGTATCTCTAGGCCTTGTTCACGAGCGATGGGAGGGGTAATGCTGAGTTTGCTTGAAGGAATGTCCAAGCTGGCTCAGTTTTGAAGCAGCTGGGAAGATCCGTGATCTGGAAGGTTGAGCATGGTGTCAAGGCCAAGAGCCCTCTCTGTGCCACTCGAGCTGCTGATGACGTCGATCTGATGTGATTACAACGACCACGCGACTTAACGAACACAATCCGAATTGTGCATTGCCGGTTTGGCCTTGAGATCGATTTTTGCGTCCACAGTTGTATGTCATATAGGAGAGGCAGATTATTTCCGACAGGTTAACTGTCTTCAAGAGCAACCACATTTTGGGTCAAGGCAAAGCCAGCCACAGTCATACAAAGAGCTCCTTCGAAAGTTCCCTTTCAATCCACCGCCGTGCACATCCCGTCTGCCACGACCTTCCGAATTACGCTACTCATCCCATTCCAGGACTCAACTTTTTAATCACACTTAATTCGAAATTACTCCGCCTCTCTTTGAATCATCCATCCATCATCTGGGATATTTACATTCGTATACGTCAACTCGTCTGTCATTTGCCACGCTAACAGAACAACATCAGCCGTCGGCTGTCGACTGTCGACTGTCGTCGTCAAGGAGCTGCGCTGCAGCATCAATTTAAACTTTTAATTGGAAAAACATTCTGATTAAATCCAATTAAATTTTTCCACTGTTCCTGAGCTAATTCTGTGCTTACTTTGGCACTGTTTCTCCTCCGCCTGTGCCTTGTGCTGCTTCACTTTTGGGGGTTGGCCCAAAAATGCAACAAGACGACAACATGATGCTACACACACTTGTTATGATGACGATCCGCAAGGATTAGTTGTATTAACAATTAAACGCACATCCCCAGAGCGACATGGGCACATTCATTTGGTTCCGGTTTTGCGGTCATCACGAGGGAGGCAGAGTTGCACACCGATGATGACTACTGTGACGCTGACATTCGCATTCCAATTAGAGACGCAATAATTTGAGTTGCCAACAAAGTTATCCTGCAAGTGAAGCTGGCCGAAGAGGATCGCCCACCAGCCGGCAATGATTCACTCAATAACAAGCTTTTCGGCATTTACGAAAGTAAACACATCCGACCGAAGTGTTGGCTGTGCGAGAGCCGAGCGGGACGGCGCGGCTGTGGTGTTATTCTATTATCCAGCGCGACACTGTGGAAGCCGCACACAAATTTACCTGAAATCCAGTACCGAGTTGAGCCCGAGCCAGTGCGGCCTCCAGCTGAAGGATGCAACTTTCGACGGTGTTAAATGATATCCAAGTAATTAATGTGTCACACATGTGGAGCGGAAGTGTCCGGTGGAATTTCGTTTTCAGTTTACAATCCCGGGCGTCGGAAGCTACAAGCAGTCGTAGCCAGCATTTGCATAGGGCTTGTGGGACCGATGCCAAAATTAAGTAATTACGAGTGAAGAAAAGTTTGTTTATGTGTGTCTTGTGATGCGAGCGTAGGGGTGACAGCAGATTGAAAGGGAGCCTCGTTTCGGGAACGCAGTTGACAGGGACAACTCTCGGTGCGACAGGGTGAAGCGGGTGCGGTAGGTGACATTTTCTGCGGGAGTTTGAAATGACAACGACTCAATTAGGGGTCAATGAATGGCCTGGTTTGTGAGAGAAGGTTGTTTCGGGTCGAAAACTGATCTAAGTGTAGTCCAACCCATGGCTTTGCAGAGGGAAATCTGATCGAACTAGGTGATATCGAACTGAAAACTACAATCTATGGACTGCTACATTGGGCGCATGGACACCAATGCTCCAGACACAAGGGTCTTCCAGTCTAAGCCTCATGGATCGGGAAGGGGAAGTGCATTCATCTTCTGAATAAGCACCACGTCATTGCAGACGCAAGACGTCTTGGTAGAGAGAGTCTTTGGGAACTGAACCCTGCACTCGCATGTTGGCGCTGTCGAAAAATACCTTAAGAATAAGGTATTTACCCTCACTGCTTTTGTCGAATCGAGGGAGCAACACTGCCCACAGATTCTCAATTGGATTGAAGCCAGGAGGGTTGCCAGGACCTTCCAGAATATTCTCCTTCCAGAAAATGAATACTTTCTTGTTGGAAATGACATTTTTGATCGAAAGTCTCCTTCGAATGCTAGAGAGGAGCATATGGGGCTTATTCACCTCTGATGATCGTGGAAGTTTGAGATCATCGAAGCTTTGTCTGGTGTGTTTTCAGCTTTAGAGATCAAATTTCGTGAGTTATTCCTGCATGATTTTTATAATATTAATTATAATAATATGGGTACCGTCACAGTAAGA
This sequence comes from Eristalis tenax, assembly GCA_905231855.2. Taxonomy (NCBI): domain Eukaryota; kingdom Metazoa; phylum Arthropoda; class Insecta; order Diptera; family Syrphidae; genus Eristalis; species Eristalis tenax. The sequence goes on along the minus strand of HG993127.1, from coordinate 20,369,101 downwards.
GGTGCACCTAGGCCTATTTTCGACAGCGACAACTTGTGTTGAGAGTGCTCTCGATCTACAAGGAGTGGATGCGACCAACAGACCTACACCGAACGGCGAAGTATGAGAAAGTTTGTCCTTACACTGACTTATGTCACGGTAGAGGTGAAGTCATCAGTTCTTAAAAGAAGGAAGAGTACGGTACCTTTGGCACCAAGAAATGTTTACGGTATTTACTTCATTCTAAGTGTTGCCGTTGTTTTTTTACTATTTTGTTTATTTTAAGTATTTTTTCTAAGATTCCACCTAACTCCTAAACGGGGCGAGATGGCTGCCCCCTCCCCATAGTAAAAAAAGCGCTATTTTATAACCCCCTCTGCCACACATTTCGTGCCCAAAATTACCGTCCTCGTGTCTAAAGCAAATTGAAGCTAGACATCCAGCTAAGGAGTCGGCGCAAGCTATCCAACACATCACGGTGACCACACCTGAGAAAATTATCCCGACCCAAAAATTGCCTCAGAACTTCCATTTAAACACATTTAATATTGTGTACACCTCACGTGCAAATCCCAGTCCCAGCAAATCCCTGGAAGCATTTCACAATCAAGCTCCATCAAACCGAATGAAAACATTCATCTTCATTGTCACATCATGTCCAGCCAAAGACGACCACCAACAACGCCGGCAGCATCCTTCAACGATGCAATAAACCCCACACACACAGACCTTCATCCTTCAAGTGTAAGTAATGACAGCGTAACTGTAAATAATAACTAACACAAACACGATGTTGCAGAACAAAGTTTCACGAAAGCCAGAAGGACGGTGCAATTTTATTTCGAAAGGATCGTTGTACAAATTCCACAGTAAATTGAAGTATGTCCAAACTGTGGAGGTGGAGGAAATGAAAGACGGCACGCAGTTATATGATGTCCAGCTCTGCAGTAATCCACCCCACACAAGGGCAAGTGTACAACGCTTTGGCGAAAAGGACAAGCGTTTATGAGATGCCATCGTCGCCAAAGATTGTCATCCCCTTTGCAGGGGTTAATGAGATTCACCGAAGTAAACAATGTCCTCAAAGTTTCTAACATTTTATTACCAAAGAATGCTGTTGGTTAGTGTTTCATTCCTGTCATCCAGCGCATTGTGCTTCCTTCCTTTGACAGTGTGTGCTTTGTGACCGTGCTCTCAGGTTGAGCCACTGCATTCTGGAATGCGGTTTGATGCTAAACAGACGTTGTGGTTGTGCATCACTACGATTTTCGTCAGCTTTGTGCATATGAAATGCGAATCAATATTGACGAAGTGCCACCATCAATCTACACTACATTTAAAGGGATTTGTGGTTGGGTGTGTCTAAGTGCGTGGAAGGCATCGACTAAAGTTATCATATCGGATTAACGATCAATTTGACAAAATTTGTCAATGGAATCCACGACCAAGGGAAGGCCTTAAGCGACACATAGTTCGAATGCAGGTCTCACTTGCATTTAATGCCCTTGGTCACTGAACAAGTCGTGAGGTGAATACGTGAGGTATGCCGATCGGTGTAAAACTTGACAGACGAAGGAAATTGAGGATGAAAATTTGGTAGATAACAGCTGCAGTGGCCGTCGTGGCGTTTCGAATTCTTGCGTCGACTCACATGCCGGGGGTGGTAGGTTCAATCCCCGAATTCGACAACTTTGAAGTCACTGGCAATGATGAAATATTGTCTAGAAAAACTTACTCAAATTTCGCCGTTCTGAGTTCCATACAACTGTAGCTCACACACACTGTAGCATTCAATTAATGCACACTCGGAGGCTACGAGCTCTGTAGGAAAGGTCCCTTAGGTTAATCGCAACGCACAGGGCAAACAAGCGAATTGTTATCTTATGCTAAGTGCCGAATTATTTCTTACCCGCATGCTGACGCATCATAAAAGGCAATTCAGCGCTTCTGCCGATAACTGCATGCCTGGCAAAAGAACGTGTCATCCCGACACACCATTTCACTCGCATCTGCCACACTTCATGACTTAAGCACGAAATCGTTTGTGTCAAACAGAAGGCAAATGGGATTGCGAAAAATAGCAGCTTGGGACGCAATTGCAGCTTGGGGAGCAACCACAGTTTGGAGAGCATTCGCAGTGTGGGTCACAATCGCAGTTTGGAGCGTAATTACGGTTTGGAACGCAATCCCAGTTTGGAACCCCGTAGCAGTTTGGGTCGCAATAGCAGTTTGCATCGTAGTCACACTTTAAACCAAAGTCGACCACAGACTGGTTGTGATTGTGAAAAAGTGACATTTGGTAATTTTATACTCAAATCTAAAACAGATACCTCCCACAATGGGAGGTCTATAAAGAACTTGACGTCTTCCTCAAATATTTCCTCAGCGTATTCATAATTTAGCGCAATGCACATTGACAACCCTTCCAAAAAAGATACCTGTCTCTAGGCATTTGTTGCACCATTCGTCATTTTGACATCCTGGATGCCTAACATCATGTGTACTTTGAAGAAACTTTGCTGGAAACCTATTCTAATGGACCTGGTAATTGAAAAGAGTTACAAAAGCCTTATGCACCAGCATCGGGGTCATAGCAAGAAACTGGTGTCTTCGACTATACATTACCTGTTGAACATACGATGCCACAGTGAGGAAGTATTTTGAAGAAAATGTTACGTATTCGGCACAGTGTGCCCACTAGAAAATGTTACGTATTCGTCATGGTGACCCCAAAATTGTGTATAAGTACTCAGAGCTTGGTTTCCTTAATTCTTTTTGAGCGACGTTTCTTACGAAGGCATTAGACAGGCGGCAAGAGTCAAGCTCAATGATAGATAAAGGGAGGACAGGGAGAGAAAACCCATTTGTCAGGTTTTTATAACCCGACATTTTTCGGGTTACTATTACTACGCTTTGTTTTGCTATCGCTTTGCGGTCGTCTTACTTAAGGGTATTGGAGAATGATGTGTGTATGTGGCATGCGAGTGCGGCGTGTATAGAGCAGTAAAACTATACGTGTACTGCTTTGCTTTGCTATGTGTTGGTAGAATTTGTCGCTTGCGTGTACAGGTGCAGAAAACACACAAATATTATGTTCATATTGCATGCTATATTGATACATAGTTGAAAAGCAGAATTTTTAAGGGTAACTCGATAGGAATCGGGTTATATGGACGCCACGTCACTGCTGAGGTCAGTGATGCCAGTGCTTTGAAGGGTTGTGGGAGTTACTAGCCGTGATAGAGTAAGAGAGACGACTATGTTTATTACTAACTCAATATTAAGCAACTGCTTCTTCCCTCTGAAAGGGATTTGCTTCGATATGTATTTGGTGACGTAATACGAATGTCTCACCACATTCGAAGGCTAAACCCGGACGAGTTGATTGGAGAGTCGATTGTGGAGGATCGACCGGCCTGGATATCACTCGTGCATTCTTTGTCCTAGCCACCCTTTTAGTCGATCCTTCGATTCACAAAAGACGAGATGGGAATAATTGAGTAACGCAATGTGTTGGCATCAATGATTTGCTTTAAGATCTATGTGCAACTGACTGAATAGTAACAAAATAGTTTATAGAAGAGGATCTCCGCCTGGATATAGCTTGTCTTCGAACGGTAAGAAGTAAGGTTTAAACCAACAATGCTCACACAAATTGCGTCTTGTCCTCCTGCTGCCCTTCTAGGTAAGAGCATGTTTAGAATCTTTAAAGGGTTATCTTGTCGGAAGGACTGAAGTCCACAAGTTAGTTGACCACATGAGTGCATGTCTTCTTCATAAATGCAAAAACCATGCATCCATTTGGCGACTCATGAACGATTTGTGAGACCTTGCCCGGTAGCCCCAGAATATCACTTACACAAAGTTCTTTAAATACATTCTTGACGCAAAGCGTCACTCTCAATGCGCATGCTTTATGCGCGATGATTAAGAGCATGCATTTCACAGAAAAGCTTCTTAATGTCAAATGTCGACATTATGACAACGATTTCACAAAAATTAATTGCATCCATGCATTATTCAGAAATGCGCACTGGGATGAGACACAAAATCAACAACAGCCACATTTACGAGTCGTCTCGGATAACAAGTCGTCCCTTTCATGTTCGGGGACTAGCTCAAATTGACCATAAGGCACTTAAAGTCCTTACAACTTCTCAGCCAATTAACATTATTCATGTTTTCTTAATTTTTCCTCGTCTTTCCTTGTATCTTTCACTTCTCACGTCCCTCCCACAGTTCGACCGGCATCCTAGGACGACGACGATGGCAGCGTCTACACTGTTCCATGGCCATCCGACAACATCGTTTGTACACATACCCTCTGTCATTATCAAGTTACTGGGACACAACAGGAGATATCCCATATCGCAGCAAACAGGAATTCCTTCAGCCATGAAAGGAGCCGGCAAACGGCTCCTCGTTGCAGCAGACCTCCTCACATCGGTTCTGCTGTCGTCTTCGCCTGTGTCTTAGCAACCAGCAAACGTCTTTTCGCCTTCTCGCCTTTCTGACAATACACACACCCACACACACACAACAAAAAGGGATCCGCCATCCGCTCATAATTTCGTTACACACAATTAGCAATGCCGCTTTGAGAGCGAGCGTACACTTGCCCAAGAAGGGACCCTGTCACGGCGAGGACATCAGTACGGGAGGCGAAGATGGGACCGAGGGAGGATCACGGCACGAAGAATGAGTGAAACTTTGCATAATTTTACACAAACGAAAGTCAATTCCAAGGAATTATGCACACAGGACATAACCTGCCCGGGATGGATGGTAATTTTCTTGATTTATTTAGTACGCCTCACCGAGAAGTAACGTTGTCCTTAAACTAACAGCACCTCCAACCACATTCCATCGCCTCCCAGTGCAGTATTTTTGAACTGCAATATGGCGCTGAACGTTGTCCTCTCCCCCATGCCTGGCCGGGATGGTGGCTGGCTGATGGTTGCGTCTTGCCACGGCTCACTGAGTTTCGTATATTGAAAACGTTTGGGTCAAGTAAAAGGATATCTCACATGTTTAGTCAACTGTGGCCTCCCCGTTGTGTGCAGATAGGGAACTTTGAAGGTAACTCTCGGTATCTCGGCTGTCCTTGGCTCCTTGTTCGGTACGGTACGGTACGGTACGGTACGGTTTACTTCTGACAATGTGGGCTGATGTTGGTACAACGGTTGATCATGTAATTTGCAGCTTCATATGCAGCTTTATCATCGATGAGTGTGTAGCAAGGCGAAACTTGTGCAACACATTCAGCCTCCCTTCCCAGCGGCCAAATGATGTGATACGTGTCCTCGTGTCCGGGCACTGTGGCAAAACTGTCTTGCGGCTGTGCTAAGAGGGGTTTTGCATACTTTGTCAACGAGGAGATTTACGAGTTGCACGATGTACGGACGGAAAAGTGTTTGCCGCTTGAGAGGATGTTTTGTTTTCGAGAGCTTTTGTGCTGAGAAACTGCTACCGGCGGTGGTGGTGGCGGCGGTGGAAAGTTGATTATAATTCGATTGGGAATCCTGGTCGGTTCGTGCGTAGTAGCAATTTGCTCACGTTCAGGTTACAATGCGAGAGGTCATCAGTCCGATAGACGATGTAACATCTGTAAACGACTGTAGCCAACCAAGCGGAAGCAAAGTGCAGGAAAGGTCTTCAATGGTGTCATTTCCTTCGACTTTATTTTCCCAGCAGAATGTGACCCTTTGTACAGATCACCGTCCATACCACACCACGCACATGCGGATGTAACTACGGAAAGTGTGAATTTGACTTCCATAAGTGAGCAGGACATTTATTAACCACTATGTCGAAGAGTGCGAGGCACTGTCAAAAGCCTCTCCCCGATCCGTGGATCCGGCCACAGAAAACCAAAGAGGGTGCCTAAATGTATCTCCGTGCCGACTATCTGTATCTGCAAAGTGTTACTCTATGCAGATACGTGCTCAGGGCGATGTAATGAGTTTATCCGACGACATGGCATCTTCACTTTCGGTCACTTCGCTTCGTGTGGCACATGGCCGACTTGTTAGCCGTGGCAGGCAATTTCTTGAACCCTCAGCATTCTCACAGGCAGAGTAGATGATAAATTCTTAATGTGTTCCATCCCATCAGAGAGAGAGAGAGCCGGAGCGAGCTCCTTTTGGCAAACGGATATCTGATTTGGAAAACGTTTCGGTATTTTTTTTCTTATCTGCTGTGTCGTCTCATCCTTGAGTGGACATGTGCGGCGATCCATGTCTCATGCGTTGGTCTTGTGGCAGATGTAGTTTCCCTTCGATTATGTTAACGCGTTCGTGGCGGAAGGCTTCATCATCGCTAGTGATGACTCGGTGATGGTCTTGTTGATGTTCTTTTCGGATGCGGGGACATCTTTGCGAAACCTCATCCACTTACACGTGATTGCCTTACGTTTTCATTTGGTTTGGCCGACGTCGGCACTGATCACGAATCGAGGTCGGCTAATGGACAAAATGTTGGTTTTTTTTCTGTTTGCTCGCATTGACGTAGGCACCATATGTGCGACCATTGAAACGTGACGACTGTGCGATGGGAGTGCAAGCTTACATTTGCCTTGAGTTTAATGGGGACTGAGGGTTGGACTTTGCAGGGGATGTTGTTCTGAGTGTGTTGGACCGCGGACTTTGATTCTGGAGTGAATGCGGCCTTCAGCAATTCTCAGCACTTCTCTATTCAACTGAAATATTAACAATTTCACATATCACAGAAATGTGACCACCTCAGAAGTGACCACTGCAGATTATGGGGAGACATATGTGTGATTGCAATGAACAAGCGACTACTCCATTTTGAACTGGGACACCCCGCACCGTCGAGAGCTAGTTCTGTTTAAATTTATCCGCCTTTTCATGCGACCACTACAATTTATTTTAAATGTGTTCCAACAGCTTAGGCGTCTTCCTAGAATTGGTTGATCTTTCGATGTTCGTATGGGTCTGGTCAGACCAAATCGGCTTTGAAATGTGCGTACGTTTGCGCATTTCTGAGTAGCAGAACAGGAGTCCTGACAAATACACTGAGGTGAACACAATGGAACGGCATACAATACGACTTTCGTGATTTATGCACTAATGGGTCTAAGTAGACCCACACAATGTTCATAAAGCGAATTCATAAGTAAGCTGGTTGGTGATTTGAGTTTCGATTTTTTTCAATTCTTATTTGGTTTTCTATCGACAAAACTGCAAGTTACAGCTTACTGGTCCACTAAAGTGGTTCCGTGAAGTGGAGTTTTATGATTTATTTTATAATATAGAAAAGTGTTTGCGTCGTGTGTCAATTTTGTGTGTTTCTCGTTTCTAGGAAAATGCAGCGAGACGGCGGAAATCATGATATTAGTGTGGTCGGTAAACTAAGTCCTAAAAAAACATGCAGTATATACATCTTCAATCATCTCCCGTTCCTTCAATTTTTACGCTGTAAGCAAAACTGCAGCCAAACATCCATCACCGTAATCGATAGTGATAAAGTCATGGTACGTCATAATAGTAATCATCTAAAAGACGACTTCTCTCCAGATGCTGATGGCATACCATCCATATTCCTTAAAAAATGTATAAACTCGCTCTCGCAACCGATTGATATGCTCTTTCGCCTCTCGCTCCATCAATCTACGATCCCCTTACGCTTGGAAAGATGCCTTCATCTTCCCCACTCACAAAAAAAGGCGTAAAGCACGCAAGATATTTCGAATTACAGACCGATAGCTAAATTACTTCCAACTCTTTGAATATTTCGCATATGACTCATTGTACTTCATATTTTCGCCACGCCAGCATGAATTCCTTAAGGGCAGATCTACGACAACTAACGTTTTTAAATTTTTCTCCAATACCCTTTCAACATTGCAGCAAGGCATGAAGTGGACGTTGTCACCACAGAATTCAAGCCTCTGACAAAATCACGACGAAATAATCTATTTCAAACTAAAGGCCCTTTGTTTCCCGCCCCATATCGTCGACTAGCTTAAATCTTACGTTGAGAATCACTCTTACAGAGTACTCTTCAGATACAGTACATCCGACCCATAGCCTCATCGGGTATTCCACAAGGGAGTCACATCGGTCCCCTGCTCTTCGTCTTAACCATAAACAATGTCGACTACGTCATCTAAAACTGTATTCTATCTATCAGACGACATGCGTTACAATATCTATCACAACCGATTCACGTGCAATCCGATATGAACTTGACTCCTTCTTCACTTGATGCGACAATAAGTCACTTGAACTTAATGTAGGCAAATGCCAGTCTTAAACTTTTTCGCTCACCCCGTCCTCGCAGAACGTACGTCCACAATAACGAGTCAGTACTTACAATATCTTCTGTCGTATTATATGTGATAGACACCATGTGACATTGACACCATGATCCTACTTGGCAATTCTTCCCTTGGCTTTATAAGACGCTGGTCGAGGAAATTCTCTAACCCCTTCGTTACTAAATTGCTTCACATCACCTATGCCAAATCTGGTCAGCATACTACGATGATCACTCAAACCATACCGAAGCTGTCGAACGTTTGTTCCTACGCTTTGCATTACGTTGTCTTCCGTGGTCGAATAGCCTTGCTTTAACTCCCTGCACAAATCGCCTACAGTTGATCGGCTTGCATACGTAGTTGCTGACATCCTACTTTTGTACCAAGTCCTAAAGGGGGACAATTGACTCGCCCGCCATTCTGGAAATGACTGCACTAAACTCCAACTCCCGTCGCCTTAGGGCTGCTCCTCTTTTCCGACCTCCCTCCACCGCACCAACCACAGCACGTCTGGGCCCATCAGTAGAATGTTGCGCTCAGCTAACGTATCGCAAAATTCCCTTGATTTTCACTCAACCATTCGATCCATTATATCTTCCTTATTCACGTCCTCATAACTATCCCTGCCTCCTTCACATATTTGACACATTAATTGAAGTTAGTTTGAATTAGAAATGTTAGTTTTTTAAGTATACGCTTAGTACAAGCTAAATAAATAAATTACCATGAAATGTATGTACGTATTTAACATTGTTACGTTTAGCAGAAACGAGTCTACGTAAAATTATCCAAATTGTAGACAAAAAGGGTTCCATCACTGGATGGTGACGAACGAAACGCAAAAGTTCACTATTCACGATACACACGAATTTGTTTACAAGCACTGGTTTACTCTTATGCTTTATAAACTTTAACAATTACTATTACTTTACTTCACAAATCTTTGCTGCCTTTCAGGCTGAACCGATTAACACTTTGAACACTATAAAATCCCCAACACTGAACTGAACTGACTCGCATCGACCACCGTGCCTCGAAGCATAAAGATAGTGCTCCCTAACGGTACAGAAATATCAACAAACGAGAATGTCAAGTATCTTGGCGTTTACTTCACGGTGAGGTTGAAGATCAACAGCCATGCGAAACTGACCCTTAAGAAGGCCAATCTAGGCTTCCCTCGCATCTATCCCTTGATGCGCAAGCAAAATGGATTAAGCCAGAGGACAAAACTGCTGCCATACAATAAGCTTATATGGTCGACTTAACGAACGGCTTTAGAATAGGACACACCATGTCTAAGACCAGCACGACGAAGCTCGCAATTTTAGAAAGAAAAATACTGCGAATATGTACAAGACGACTCACCTTCGCCAGGGACCGTCAAAGGCACCACAGCAACAATTCCCCTTACGACCAAGCTCGCATCATCCCCCTGTAACAGTACATGGTTCGTACTGTACACTTTTCAGAAAGCAACTACTAAACATCAAGAACCATCCTAACGAGAAAATCAGGAACTTCAGAAACACAATTCCCGGGCAACGCTACCTCAACGCGTTAAATCTGCTAAATGAGCAGAAATTTCCAATGACGTCGTACAACGAGCTGCATAGATTCTACTAGAGCAGCGATAGCAATCCACCAAACCCACCACCCCATCCCAAAAGGACCACCATGGACACACGGACTTGAACAACCCGATGTAAGCACCAGTCATTGTAGGACATACAAAATAAACAATAAGCCGACAATAATAATAAACATTAAATGAAACAAAGTAAATCAGTTGGGCCCCTTTTGTTGAGCCAACACCCTAACCTTTAGTTTGTAGTCTCAATTGTAAAAATAATTTTCCGTTCAAATAAATTTTTTAATTTTTAAATCTCTACCACCGTGCCGATATTTATACTCCCAGTATTGCTTCTAGTTCCTACTGTCGCCACGAGTCTATTGTATTGATCGTGCAAACGAATTTCACTACTGACGCTTGCGTATAGATGGCGTTTTTGTGGTGGTTGGTGTCCTGATTATCTCATCTCATACACGTTATACTATTCACGTCACAATATGCATGGGTCTGGATAGAACCTATGAGACCCATAAAGCCACATACAGCAGTACATAAAAAATTGTCATTGTACGTCATTTCAGTAGATGTCATTCATTTGAAGCGTAAATAGCAATAATTTTTTTTCACTCAAATATGTCGAACTTTGTGCATGAAAAAGTGCTTTTGCGGGGAGTTCTTCTTCATTACTTTAACACGAAGAAAACTGCTGCCGAAAGTCATCGTATTTTGGTGGAAGTTTATGCTGAACAGCGCTATTTGAGCGAACAAAAGTGGTTTGCACGGCTTGGCTTGGCCAATCAGCCAAATCAACGGCAAAGCCGAATATCTATGGCGCGAAGGTAATGCTCTGTTTTTGGTGGGATCAGAAGGGTGTGCTGTATTACGAGCTGCTAAAACCGGGTGAAACCATCAATGGGCAACGCTACCGAACACAATTAATCCGTTTGAAGGGAGCAGTAGTCGAAAAACGACCGGAATATGCGACCAGACACGAGGCAATAATTTTCCAGCATTACAACGCTCGGCCCCACGTTGCTATTCCGGTTAAGAACTATTTGGAAAACAGTGGGAAGTTCTACCCTACCCGCCTTATAGCCCAGACCTTGTCCCTTCTGACTACCATTTGTACCAGTCGATGCAGAACGCCCTCACTGAAATACAGTTCACATCAGAACAGAATATCAAACATTCTTGGCTGCCAAGCCGACGCAGTTCTCCTGGGATGGGATCCACAAATTGCCAGAAAGATGGGAAGTCATAGCTTCAGATGGGCAATACTTTGAATAACACTATTGTACATGTTTTTCGTAACTAAACGTTCAAATATTGAAAAAAAAAACAGCACGAGTTAAGTTATAGAATCTCGCAATTATTCTTTTTTGTACTATGAAAATCAGCCTGTTGTGCGCATCACTGCGCTACAGACTTAGCCCTCTTGTCTAGCCGCGTAATGTGACCTCCACTCACTACACAGTCTACGCAGGTGCACCACACACCTTGTTGCCAGGGTGACATTAATCGCATTAAAGAACCGACGGACATGCATATTGACTGAATGTAATTAGCAAACTGTCACTGCGGCAATCATCGCTCATTATTCAGGAGAAAAAAAAAAGATAACGAATATGAATATATGCGTTATCAAGCGATACGTCAACGATTTCATGTTTTACAAAAATATTTGCCATTCATCATTGACAAGCTGCACTTTATCCCCTGCTGCGTGATGAAATGAATGAAAAACTCACATCCCGTGCACATCTGGCCGATTGAACTAAAGTCATTGAGGTCGGCAGCAATTCGGTCCGGCAACCGGTAAAAAGCATCTCTTCCACTCGATGTAACTCAATTAATTTTCTGAATAAAATAAAGGCCAGACTTCAAAGCCAGACACACATTTTCATTTCAATTCACATTCGGCTCAATTAATGTTTATTCACTCCAAACTGTCAGCCCAGCCCCCACTCGCCCATGCGACGGACGTCGCGGCCAACTGCAATTGACTATTTTCAACAAATTTATCGATTGAATCAGAGGAAGTCCTTTTAACCTAAATTAAAATTTAATTACATCATCGCGTATGAATCGTAATCGAATCCTTGGAAAAAAGGCAGCAGAACAAAACGCGAATTTAAACCAAAAAAAAACAAAAAACTGGAAAATCACCCAAAGACCACGGCCGAGGAGGATGCGAGGGATACGGAAGGGAAATCTGAATGACCATTGCAAATATTAAACCAGCGGCCAGTCCCAATTCGATGATTACATGACCCCTAACGTATAATAAACCTCGCAGCTGCAGACTGCTTTTACGTTATCCTTTCGGAGATTTGCTGCCGAGTCTTTTTGCTTGCCCTCGCCGTCGCCATCATCAGTGCAATTCATTGGCGTCCAACTGACTCGGGGTCGGCACTCTCGGTTGCTCATCCTCACTGGTGGAGCGGAACTATCTGCAGGTTTCGGATGTTACTACTGCCATCGCCATCGCCACCGTCACCGGCATCTCACATTTTACATAATTAAACGTCGACCAGTGCTGGAGACGCAAAGAGATCCTTAACTGCACACCACCACCGCCGGTCGTGTGTGGGTGCCTTCACGGACACCAAACGACGACGAGATTCACCGCCACACAACGCGACCACGCCATCGGCCGACATACACCGACCGACATCCGTGGCGCATTTACCAGTCAGCTCGGTCCACCTCTGGGACCGAGAACCGGCTGCTCCTGCTCGTGGTGGCGGTCACGATGGTGGTGGCGATGGTGGTGTTTGAACTGGATGCGAGGTTGAATAAATAAATTCCGTCAGGTAGCCCAATTTCCTCGGATGCCATCTATGCTCGGGGAGTATCCTGCTTGCATATCTGGCCACACATCCGCTTCTCATTCGGATGTGTCGGTGTCCTTGTTGGAGTGTTATAATCCCTGGCCCTCCGCATTGGAACGGGGTTTATAGCACTTTTGTGTGCCTCAGCAGATCGTCACAGTCAGGTGGGTTGCACAGTTTCTCTTTCAAGTAGTTCGCGTCATAAAACAATCGCACACGACTCGAGTTGATTTCAATTTACCGCCCACTAAACACTGCTGAATGGTATCGGATGTCCTTGCACTTGAGTGCATTCAAGGAAACCACCGCTGGTTGAAAGGCAGATCGCATATGTCGGTACGGGTGATGCGCCAGAGTCAAATACTCGACCCACTCATGTCCTCCTGTCGCAAGGAGCGTCTACAGTCCGACTGCAGGACTCACTGCACTCAGCGTGAAAACCGCGAAACAGAGTTTCGCCTGCCAATCGAATTCACGGTCGACTGAGAGTGCATTCAAGGATGCGAGCCGGTCTAGCGTGAAAGTTGAAATTCTCTCTCTCTCACACACACACACACAGACGTCAGCTGGTGTCGTCTCGTGGTAGATTCAAATCCACACCGGATCTTTGACATCCCTCCAGAGGCGCATCAGGATAAAAACCTCAACACCTGTCACACACCGGGTTACCAAATAAAGTCATTAGAGCCCACTTACTTAGAGAGAAAGTTGTTATCCCTTTCGAGGCGCTCCGAACCCAACCACGACCCCCGCTCGCTGCTAAGTAATCTCAGTTGGAAAGGACACGACTAGCATAGCTGCGTGGCGGCAGCAACGGCGGCGGTGAGACAAACACCGACTGATGTTAAATCAGATAAGCTCTCCAGTTAAGGGCTTTGCGGTTTTTCTCAAAATTACAACAACCGTCACACAGGAAGTGAGTTGTGACATAATGACACTATCCACTGGGTAAATCCCTTTCGAGTAGAAGGTGTGAGTAATGTATGGTGTACCCACATGCGAGACTGTGTGTTAGGATGTGTGTGCATGAATGCAGGTAAGTTGTCATGTTACACACAGGATTCGTGTCAAATAGTGGTGGCGTGTCACTGGAAAGGACACTCAAGTGAAGGTGTCTGAGGAGCTTTCCGCTGGAGAAGCACTGAAAATAGTTTGTTATCCCTTTTTAAGTTTTTTTTTCTCAGATTTCTCTGCTTTTTGCGAATCTCTGAATTTGTTTTCTGGGAACGGTGAAATCACAGTCAGGAGCAGGAAATTACATTTCATTGCCCAGATGGTGGATGGAGTTGGACAGGCCGAAACATGCTCTCGTTTCCTCTGAAACATGCATGGCGCCTTTGGAATGGAATGAATTAGTTACGACCTCCGACGATCGTGTGGAACTTAATGGAACTTGCGTGTAGTTATGGGGACTTTGCTTTAAATTTCGGACATCTTTGCAATAGGACACCTTGTGGTTTTTGGGAGCGTCTAGATGCAGCTTTTCTTTGTCCTTGTAAACATTGTGAGCTGCGGAATTGTGAAAATTCAGCCTTAACTAATGAAGCATCTAAATAAAGCCAACTTGACACCGCTCTCGGTGAAGTCATATTGAAAGTGAGTGGATATTCGTTGGTCCATCGTAATGTCCGCGTGGTTTATCTGATGAAGCAGAGCAGGACTACCCTAATGCCTTGAGAAAATTTAGCCAACCGAGACGCATCTTTATAAACGGAGGGTTCAAGGCAAGCATGCCATTTGACAGGCAACTATGCCATTCTGGACAGCAAATCCATCTGGGGATGCAGTCCGAGCATCCTAGGATGGATTGGTAGACGGCTATTGTTAGAACCACAATCACTTACTTTACATAGCATGGACTAAGATAATCATTGTGATCAACAACCAAGTGGCATGACTCTGTATCAAGTACGCAGTTGCGTCCTTTGATTATTTCAAGTTTTCAGGTAACAATGGCGTATACCCAGCTTTGCTGCAAAAAGGCATTGACCAGTTTCTGCCGGACCGGTGTTGAAAATAATTTTTACCGCCAGTCTAGCTCTGGCATTTATCCCAACAACTTGCGTTACAGTTAGAGTAGCCTTCATACCAAAAACTACTCACTCGTCAAGAGCTTCAGACCAATCAGCGGTGTCCGGCCTTCTCTACTATGATGCATGCTGATTGACTCTCTGCTTGATGCTCTCAATGACTCTAACATCTACGCCCAGGACTGTGCGGATGACGTAGCCGTACTGTCTGTCGGATCGTCCCTAGTGGATGTGTGCTCACAAGGGCAGCTCTAGAAGTCGATCACGACTGGTGTATCATCAACCGGCTTTCAGATAACCCCCTTAAAAGCGCGAGAAGGAGGAAATTGACTGGTCTGACTCAACTGAAACTAAAAGGCGTCACCCTCCCTTTCTCCGATGAAGCCAAATGTCTGGGTGTTGCTCTAGATCGAAATCTTCTCTGGAAAAAACGCATAGAGTCGAAAATCGCCGTCAGTTTTCTGGCAGTGTAAGGGGATTCTCAGTAAGTCTTTGGGCCTATCATCAATAAGATCAATCTGGACCTACACGGCTGTGAAAATGGCCTTCTCTTCTACTCATCGGTCGTTTGGTGGAATAAGCTTTCACGAAAATACGTAACTGCTGCTTTCACTAAGCTTCAGAGAACAGTCTGTCACATGGCAGCACGTGCTGCCTTGTTAATTTCTTTATTTTAACATTAAAGGTGTCGCTGAGAAACTAGGCCCTGAGTTATAATATTGAGCGTTGTATTATTTTTAAAAAAGACACAATGTTATTTATTCTTTTTTTTTTTCAAACATTCTTTATTCCTCACGACAAGTGTCTTTGACCATCAGAGCACAGCTTAAAACTGCGTCTTACAACAGACTTACTAAACTTACTTAAGGTGGCGCTACAGTCCGGGGTGGACCTGGGCCTCAACCAACAAGCGTCTCCAGCCAGCTCGATCTTTAGCTAGCTGTCTCCAGTTTCGCACGCATAGTTGGTTGAGGTCCCTTTCCACTTGCGTGCGCCACCTGAGTCGCGGTCTTCCTCTACTGCGCCGTCCCTCGGGGGTGGATTCGAAGACTTTTCGGGCCGGAGCATTGGTTTCCATCCGCTCTACATGACCTAGCCACCTCAATCGTTGGATCTTCACTCTTCTGGCTAAGTCGATGTCGCTAAACAGCCCGTATAGTTCGTCATTAAATCTCCTCCTCCACTCACCATCTATGCAGACGGGACCGAAAATCACACGAAGAATTTTCCTCTCGAAGCAGCCAAGAGCAGCTTCATCCGCTTTTGATAAAGTCCATGCCTCCGCGCCATATAGCAGGACTGGGACGATTAAGGTCTTGTAGAGCGTTAGCTTGGTTGTTCGAGAGAGGGCTTTGTTTACCAATTGCTTTCTTAGCCCAAACAAGCAGCGATTGGCAAGAGTTATTCTTCGTTTGATTTCAGCGCTGGTGTCGTTGTCTGAATTGATAGCGGTGCCTAGGTAGACAAAGTTTTTGACTACCTCAAAGTTATATCTATCTGCTGTGACGTTCTGACCGAGACGTCGGTGTTGGGTGTCCTTTCTCGTTGACAGCATATACTTGGTCTTACCCTCGTTTACCGCTAAACCCATCTTCGCGGCCTCCGTTGCAATACCCACAAAAGCGCCATTGACATCACGCTGCGTTCTTCCGATAATGTCAATATCGTCGGCATATGCGAGTAGTTGGACGGACTTCTGAAAGATTGTTCCTCTGGTGTTGGCGTTCGAGTTTTGAACAATTCTTTCAAGAACGATGTTGAAAAAGTCGCATGACAGCGCGTCGCCTTGTCTGAATCCTTTTTTGACATCAAAGGTCTCGGTTAGGTCTTTACCAACCTTGATGGAGCAGCGTGCATTCTCCATCGTCATCCTACACAAACGGACGAGTTTGGTAGGGATGCCAAAACTAGACATTGCTCTGTATAGCTCGTCTCTATAAATGCTATCATATGCGGCCTTAAAATCGATAAAAAGGTGGTGGGTATCGATTTGTTGCTCCTGGGTTTTCTCCAAAATCTGCCGCAGTGTGAATATTTGGTCGATGGTGGATTTTCCTGGCCTAAAGCCACACTGGTATGGACCGACCAGGTTGTTGACGAATGGCTTTAGGCGTTCACACAGTACGGCAGATAAGATTTTATATGCAATACTTAGGCGACTGATGCCTCTGTAGTTGGCGCAGTTCAAAGGGTCTCCTTTTTTATGGATCGGACAGACTATGCTGAGGTTCCATTCATCGGGCATGTTTTCCTCCGACCATATTTTGCAGATGAGTTGGTGCATGCTCCTTACCAAATCATCGCCTGCGGCCTTAAAAAGCTCGGCGGGTAGGCCGTCAGCTCCCGCAGCCTTGTTGGATTTTAGTTTGGATATGGCAATCCTCACTTCATCTGGGTCGGGTGGACGGAATTGTTGATCTTCATCGTCCCTTTCATTGGGGTTGAATGGTTCGTTCTGACTGACAGCGGAATTTGGTTCTTCGTCGCCGTTATACAGTCTGCAGAAATGGTTTCTCCATATCCTCAGCATCGACTGTGACTCTACTACGATGTTCCCTTGATCATCCTTACAGGCTTCGGTTCGGACTTTATAACCTTGACTGGTTAACTTTACCCTTTGGTAAAATTTCCTTACCTCATTCCTGCAGTAATATCCCTCTAGTTTGCCGATCGCGCGCTTCTCATGCTCCTTCTTTTTTCTCCTGAGAAGCCGGTGTTCGTCTCTCCTCTTCTGCTCGTAGAGCTCCCGAGCAGCTCTTGTCCTTCTTTGCAGTGCCGCTTTGTATGCTTCTTGCTTGGCTGCATTCGCCTGCCGACACTCGTTGTCAAACCAGGGGTTTCGTTGTGGTGGCGGATTGAAACCCAGCACATCAGAGGCGGCATCTCTGATGGCTTTTTGGCAATACTGCCACTGATCTTCAATACTTGATGTTGGCGGCGTAGGATTTCTTAAGAGGTTAAGGGAGACACGATCGGAAAAGGATTTGGCAATCTCTTGCGATTGTAGCCGGCTGACGTTAAACTTCCTCACAGTATTTCTTTGTCTTGGCGGTGTTCGGGATATCCGCAACCTTATCTTGGCTACAACAAGGTGGTGGTCCGAGTCAATGTTGGCGCCTCGGAACGTTCGAACATCTATAATACTGGAGGAGTGCCTTGCGTCGATCGCAATATGATCAATCTGATTGACGGTTGATTGATCAGAAGATCGACATGTTCCTTTGTGGATATCGAGATATGGGAATCTTGTACTGGCTACTACAACATTTCGCCCCGCAGCAAAGTCGATCAGCCTAAATCCGTTATCGGATGTGGTGTCGTGTAAGCTGTGCTTTCCGACCGTACTACCAAAGATGTTCTCTTTTCCAAACTTTGCGTTAAAATCGCCAAGGACAATTTTAATGTCGTAGCTAGGGCATTGCTCATAAGTTTTGTCCAGGAGCTCATAGAACTTGTCTTTGGTGTCGTCATCTTTCTCCTCTGTGGGGGCATGTGCGCATATAAGGCTTATGTTGGCAAATTTAGCCTGGATGCGAATTGTCGTGAGGCGCTCGTTCACGGATCTGAACGATAAGACTTCTTGCCTAAGTCTGCCTCTAACGACAAATCCACATCCAAATAGGCGCTGTTTTTGCTGTTTGTAGCAGTCACCGTAATATATATCACAGTTTTTCAGCCTTCTTTTGCCCGGTCCATCCCATCGCACTTCTTGGATGGCGGTTATATCTGCTTTGCAGCAGTCTAGGGCTTCCGCTAATTGTTCGGCTGCACGTGGCCTATAAAGGAACCTTACATTCCACGTACAGATCCGAAGATCGTTGTCCGTATATCGTTTGCAGGGTTTGTCATCAGTAAAATCCTCCGTTTCCGAGGCTTGTTGTTGCTTCGTAACTACATATTTTTTTTTTATGTGGCCGGGCAGTTACCCCGACGGCACAACCCCCAACCTGGAATGCCAGTTCCTTTTTTGTCACCCCTAGGACAAGAGATCGCACTTATAAGTTTGGCAAGTTGAGCTCGGGTGAACTACAACCAGTACCCGATGGCTACCACTTGGAGGTAAAATAAGCACAATTGGTGTGTAGAAAAAGTTACAACACTGGGCATCGCCAGGTTGACGCCAGTCAGTGCCTACCCGATTCCCGCTACACCCAACCATCAGACTTACTAAACATCTAGTAAAAATGACATTAGCAGTTTCTGTTGCTGACACGAGACGCGACAACAACAAACCTTCTTGGACATATGCTTTCTGCATACCCGCCTTTCATGGTGCAACTCAAACGTGTATGCAAGCTTCTGAACGCTTGGTTTCAGATAGCGTGACTGTATCGCGGCTTGTGATAAAGGGTTTGCATGAACCGCTCTTCTTAGGCTTTGGTACATTCATCGAGGAATTTGGTTAGCATTGTGGTGCAAACCCTTCGTCACAGCCTGACGAGAAATCTTCGTATGAACATGTATGGCCCTGTACAGGCCGTAGCGCTACCCGGTGCTGTATTATCGACCTAGGTGCAGCAGCGAATAATCTCCGTCATGAACTTGCACAGTCTGACGAGTTTAGCAGAAATGACATTGTGTAATGACCGACTATGGAGAGGATCAGAATTTATTCTCTTTGCACCTAAAGTAGATCGGTGTACGCTGGATCTGCACCCACAGGCGATGATTCATTCTCACATTCGGATTCACTTGAACCACGACACTATATTCCACAAATAATAGTGCGATCAGGCTAAATTTTTCTTTCTGAAATATCTTTCTCTTAGAAAATGCAAAAAATAAAACATAGATTTTCTCAAAAATCCCAACAGAGGGAACCCCCTTAAGTGAGTTGCAGGTTAACCATCCTCCATGACCTCACGTAGGCACACTGTCAACTAACTAAAGTGTGGCTCCTTCCATAGTCGAACCCTGCATGATTTTCATTTCCAGTGACTGTGAAGAGGCATTTTTTTTTTTTTCAAAATAATGTGCAGCTTGTGTTTCTTTCAGAATTCATACCTCGAATTGAATATAATGACGCCCCCAACCTCAAAGAAAAGCCAACTCTGTCCAAACGACTTCACATGAGTTAGATCATAGAACCCAACCCAACCGCCCATCACCTCATCGAAAAATCAGTCACAGACGTGGCGTCGTAAACCGCCGTCATCGTGCATCTCTAAGCCACCAAAATAGTGCCGCAGTCTCCGATGAATGCGTACTTGAGATTCAAACATATCCGCGGAGTGTGTCTCCCGCGTTACACTATTTACGACTTCACCTATCTGCCGCGACCAAATAGCGTTTCCAAGAGCAAGCACCACTCATGTCGGCTGCTCCACTCATAAGCTCGTAAAATCGAAAATATTTTTACGCGCACATCGATCACAAGGGCGGGCGTCTCTCTATGTTACGACAGTCTCATCCGGGGATTATTTGTGTCATTTTAACGACTCGGGTTGGAGCTAGTTTTATGCGCGCCTCCGTAATCGCGACCAATAAAACCGTTAAATCGCTCGACGTCGGATCACGGGACGAACAGAAAGAATGCTCGCTTCCGGCAACTCACTCACCCGCTGCGTCCGGCAAGTGCAGTGCAATTTTAACGTCTGCATAAAAGGATTAAAATTAATTTCCCACCCTCTCCCCCATTTAACACTACAGTCCCCAGGAGAAATTTAAGAAAATCGCAACGTTTCAGAGCGCCCCCACCAGCCCCAGCCCGGCGACTCGTCGCAGCCGTCTTCACTGTGGACATTTCGTTTTCTTCATCTTCGTGGTCGTTGTTATCCTTTTTTGTACTCAGATTCACTTTGAACGTGTTATCTCGGTGTCGGCTGTCGTAACTCGCTGCTGCTGCATCGGTCTCGCCCGTTTTGCCAGCTTCACCCCTGGCTGCACAAGAGCAGCGTCACCACCATTGAAAATTGCACCCCGAAGGACAATTTAACAGGAGTATTTATATCCAAAGGAAATTTCGCTGCTTCCGCTCCTTGTAACTATGTGTTCTTCTTCTGTTTACTTCCGCTCGCCTCTGACCGGCGGGACCATTCGTCTTCTCTCTGGCGGCTGCTGGGTCTAGTGCGTGCGACGAGACGCGGGCGATGGGGCGCCGCCGCGCCGCTACTCGCCGCCTATTGCCTCTGCAGTGAACTGGAGATACACCAGTTGGCCGAAGTTGGCTGCGACGAAGATGAAAAGGACCCGACGTTGAAGGCTACAGCGGGACAGTAGCAGTGGCTTATATTATGCAGAAGTCAGCAGTAAATTTTATTGTCAGTCCGTGCCGTGTTAAATTATGTAGAGCGCCAGAATGCACGATGGTTTGTTGCCTTCGCCCGGCTGTGCTGCTGTGCTACTGTGCCCTCCTCATCTTGTACTGTACTGCACTGTGGCCGTAGTTCTGTCGGACCGTCTGTTCGTCTTCGTGTAACGAAATAATTAACATCACTCGAGCAAATTGTCACAAACACCAGAAATGAATGTTGCTCTCTGGGTGTGTGTGTGTGTGTCTATGCTGCTGGTGCTGATTTTGAACCTCGTTCTGGCGCTTTTGCTTTTACGACTTTCGCAACAGAGATAACCTTTTTACAACCTTTTATGCTTCGGTGTCTCCTCTGGGTGTTGAGTTAAGATGTACACGACTCGTGGAGTTGCCCTGGTACTTGGAGCTGCCCTTTTCGAATCTGATTTGTAGACGACAGTAAGACTCAAGCGTTTTTTCCCAGACACCTTGGACTGTATGTGGGACAGGAAGGCGAACTGTATTTTTTTCTGGTTTGGTTTGTCTCCGTTTAAGTGGTCAATCGCGTGCATGCACAATATTTGAGGGTTCCTCGTGGGATGGCGTCCTCTGAAAAAAAGCCACAGAACTGGATGTGTCGCGTTCCTCACCGCTAAAGTCTCGACGACAGCCTTTTCAAAGCCGCTTGCCCTCATTGTTTAGTTGCCCTGAAAATAAACTCATATTGTCCATGTCTGTCGGAGTACTCCCTTGTGTTACAACCAATCAACACCCATCCGCTAGCAGCTGAAGACTCTCTCGACAACCCATCGCAGGCGAGACACTCTAAATGCGCCCCGAATGGTGCGTTGTTAAATCTTTAAAGCGTCCATCATCGTTATGCACGTCTGACGATTGAGAATCGTTATCGTTCGTACATCCTTGGATATTGGTAACGGAATACGCTGCAATGAAACAAATGGGCTATTTAGCCCCCGCCGCCGGCTCAGTGCAAGCTCTGATCTGTGGCTGTTTGAGGCCCCCGCTTCCTCCCACCGTTCAGATGGAAGACTCCACTACTTAACGACGGTATTTTTCCATTTTTGCCCACTTTTTTTTTGTTTTTCTTCCTTCTCCAGCTCAGTTGAGGTTCTTCATAGATTTCTGTTTTTTTTTCAGACGTTCATCCTTATCGTGGGAGTCTGTCGTTTATGGGGGAATCATGTCTCTCCGGGCGAAGGCTCTTAGAGCATAACTTCTGCCGACTGCACAGCCACGTCGGGGTTACTTGCCATGAGTTGTGGTTGGTTTGGTCTGTGCGAGGTCCTAGGGATGGCATATCCTCTCGCGTTTCAGATTTTATTCGACGTCATTTTTAGCGGTTCTATTTTTCCTTATTCCCCCTAAACCTCAGCCGGGTGGGAGTGGGCGGACGATGGAATACAGAAGTCTTAGCACGTAATTTTTAATGGCCGCCTTCTCGCAGAGCGCACATGGCTAGATTGCACTTGGTTGCATGAATTATGTGCACAATATGCTCTTTGTCATCGTAGGGAAATAGTTTTAGATTTTTTCTTGTCCTGATCCTCGCTGTGTGGCGGGTGTTTGCTCGTCAAGACGGTGTGGATTTGCATAGTTAAACGGGGTGCTATGGTTGTTGGTCGCGGTGTGATGGTGGGTGTGTGATGTACAAGTGACGACAATGGATGCCGACACTGAGGACATCTGTAATAAAGAAATGCTGAGCAAACTGCAGACATGATTCCGACACCCCTTCACGAATTTAAAATTGTTTGTTCTCTGCTGGTGCTGTGGTCTTGTGGGACTGGGCTTCATTCTGCTGGCCAGCTTGATGTCGTCAAATGACCAACAAAGCATGCATCGAGGCACACAAAATTATGGGATTGTGACAGTACCTGAGACGACGGACAGCGCTTGATCATTGATGAACTTGTATCGACCACTGTTTCATCCTCCATACAACACAGTCAATGAACTACGTCAACTGTTGATGACACTCGAAAGAGGTTGATAAAAATACTTAGTTATGGATATTGTACATTTGTGGTCTCCATTTTAAGGCTATCCTGGTCCTGGGCCTCTCCAACTAGCTGTCTCTAATTTCGCACTCCAAGTTTCGTCTGAACATATACGATGTTGATCTCCACTTGAATGTGGCACAAGTCCACCCCCAGTCAACACAACGAAAAATGACAGATTTAAGGCTGAGGATGCTGCCCTTGCTCAGCAGGATCGCCGTAAAGAGTTACTCTGGGCTTAAGAATATGGTCCAATATACAGTTCAAAACCCGTCGGTGCACGATGTCTACTTCTCGTCATCGATAGAAAGTTGGGTTAGGGGGAGGGCGAGGATGGTTGTAACTTAGCTTCATGTCTCCTCATAGGGAAATTCTGAAGAGTTATTGATCTTTACCAAGCCTTCGCACCGCGACAAGGTGTACAGCCCCGTGAAGGAACATCTAGGAAAGGCTCATAAATATAGCCCAAGGCTTAAATTTTCCTATATTTTACGCTCCCTCCTTAAAACGAACTTTGCGACAAGCTAATTTTCACAAAGAAATTGAATTATTTCGCGTCGGAGAATCTTTCATCTTCCTCTTCTTCTAATGGCGCTACAGACCGGTATGGACCTGGGCTTCAACCAACAAGCCTCCTCCTACAGCTAACTGCCTCGTATTTCGCACACCAAGTTTGTTACGGTCCTTCTCCACTTGTACTATCATTGACGTCTGGGCCTTAACCAACGGCATCATCAGCTGCCACGATCTTTACCCAGCCTACAATTACGCACGCCAAGTTGGCTGATGTATTCCTGCACTTGTGTGCGCCATAAATTCCGTGGACGTTGTCCCACTGGTTCGTAGTCGAATACTCTTCGGGCTGGAGCGGTATTGTCCACGAACTGTACACGGCCTAGCCATCTTAGGCGTTGTATCCGTAGACGCCTGACTCTGCTCATGTCGCTGCACAGCCCGTACAAATCATGTTTGAATCTTCTTCTCCAAGAATTCCTCAACGCTAACAGGACCAAAGAACTTGTCATCAAGGGCAGCTTTCAAAATTGTCTTAACAAGGTTTTACATAAAGTGGCTTGGTCCTTCGAGAGACGGCTCGTAATTGCCTCTTGAGCCTAAATAAACAGCTATTGTCAAGGGTTATTCGGCGTAACTGGTAGTATTCGTACGTTTTACTTGGGAGCCGAGGTAGACGAAGCCCTTCAGTGCCTCGAAGTTATGGCTGCATAAGGTGACGTTCTGGCAGAGTCCTCGATGTTGTCCCTTCTCGAAGACAACCTACGCAATAATTGTCAAGAAGATATACATATGTATACTTTTTTCGATTACATTTATTGGCGATCAAACGTGTGTGATTAATTTTGTGATAAAATATTGCAATATATAAAAAATATAAAATAAAAAATAAAAAACAAAAAATAAAATATTTTACAATAGTAAAATGTTACAAGAGTGTTTTTGTTTAGCTCAAAACAATAAATTACAGTCCACTGACAGACTACCCTAGCTACTTGCTCTTTAGAAATTTTTCAAAAGATTTCATGGTCCTTAGAGTTCAGTTGGGAGGAAGTCGCAGAAACCGTGGCCAGGAAAGGAATCGATTGGCATTTCATTCCATCCGCTTCTCCTCACTGCGGTGGGTTGTGGGAAGCAGGGGTGAAATCAATCAAATACCTCTTAAAAAGAGTCGTCGAAGCGGAGGCATATACCTACGAGGAGTTAACAACGCTTCTACAGCAGAAAGAAGCTTGTCTTAATTCCAGTCCTCTGAGTCTGCTGACGGACAATCCCGAAGATTTCACGGCTCTCACTCCTGGCCATTTCATCACTTTACGAGCCCTCGACAGGATTTCAGAAGCAGAATTGTCGGACGCCAAACTCAATCACCTTCAACGGTGGCAACGTGTCCAGAAATTGCAGCAGCTGTTTGAGAAGACATGGCGATCTGAGTACTTGACCAGACTTCAACAAAGACCTGAATGGTTAAGACGCGAAGTACAGTAAAAAATCAATAAAAAAGAAGACAATGTACCACCAGCAAAATGGAATTTAGCTCACATCATCAAGATTCATTCAGGCAACGATAAATTGACTAGATGATCCATCGCTAAAATCTGCATTCTACCCAACAACACAATATATGATTTTTCACAACACAAATATATATGGGTACCAATATGTACAACAAAAATTAACAACACACAGAATATATACACAGGCCGACATAATTCATCGTACGACAAATAAAGTTCAAATATTTTCTATAAATGTGGATGGATGTTTTCTTTTTTTGCATTTTTAATTCCAATAGCAGGAAATCATATAACAAACAAACGACATTATTTATCGTACGCTACTTGTTTCTGTTAAATTTCACCGGTTTCCCTCATAATTATTTAATTTAATTTATTTTTCATATGTATTAATTATTTATCTTATTTATCTTACAATTATTAGATATCTTGCAAGAATCATGATATTCTTGAATCAGTGTTTAGGGTATAAACTTCTTTTTCTCCGAAAAGTGATCATGTCAGTTGAACAGCGCGAAAAAGAAACTTCGGTAGTTTTCGACAAGTGGTAGTGAATTTGTACTTGAATAATAAGAAATCATTGGCAGAAATGTAGTAAATCAACCATTCAGTATATTATAGAATTCTATAAAAATACAGGAAGTGTTGAGTACGTGCGAAGATTAGGCCGTCCACGGGAATTATCCGCAAGTGATGAAAGGGTCATTATCAACACTGTTCGCAAAGAGCCAAAAACGTATTGTAATCATAATAAACCAAGTCTCGGGTACCTGCAACGGTATGTATAAAAGCACACGGACTTTGCAAATTTACACAAAGACGATGATTTGTCTTTTTGGAAGAAAGTGTTGTTCACTGATGAAAGTAAATAAATGCAACATTTTCGGCCATGATGGCCCATCGAAAGTATGACGAAAGAGTGGCACAGCATTGGAAACAAAAAATCTCCGAAGAACAATTAAACATGGTGGAGGCAGTGTTATGGTGTGGGGGTCCATGGCTTGGTCCGGTGTGCGAAAGCTGGTATTCATAGAAGGAAATATGGACCAGCACATGTATCTGGAATACTGAGGGAGAATTTAGAGTCTGGGTTCAATTCCTGGCTGGATATTTCAGCAGGATAATGACCCTAAGCACACAGCTAGAAAAGTCAAGAAGTGGTTATTGTACTATGAACCGAGGCAGTTGTATTCTCCTGCACAGAGTCCAGATTTAAGCCCCATTCAGCATTTGTGGGACTTCCTACAGAAACAGAAACACAACAACTTCAAGGGCTACACTCAAGGAAGCTCTAGAATGGGATAGGGTCCCCGAAGATTTAACCCAGTAGCTGGTTTGTTCATGCCGCGTAGAATACAAGCTGTCTTCCAATCCCGTGGAGGTCCAACAAGCTACTAGGAACTTACTGCTGTGTAATAACCCATTTTTTAGCAGGAGTACGACGAAGTTTTGTCGGGTAAATGAATTAAGAATTTGGAATTTTTTTTAAATAAAGGCCAAAAATTGAAAACTGGATTTTCTGTTACACGTAAATAATCTTTATCAACGATAATCTTTGAAAACGAGCATTTTTGAACGTCGTACGATGAATTATGTCGGCCTGTGTATACTATTTATCGTTTTCTTTTTAGAAGAAGGGTTTTATGTTCGGTTTCCTTCAACAAATTCAATACAATTCTATTGTTCATGAGAAAGGTTAGACAATACCTTAACTATGTACATTTGGATTAGTTTTATCAACGTAATCCCTAGTTTTGCTACAAACTAATTAACTCCAAGTAATTTTGGGACACTTCACACAGTGAACTGTCGCTGGGAAATTTAAAAGAAATGCATGCATGATCGGCGAAAGGGAACAAGTCTTAAGTCTGAAGTTTCCACGAAAGTTGGTATTCCTCGCAGAACATTATCCATATCCAACTGCTACCTCCCTTCCCGCTTGATTTCGTCTGACAGCGTTTTTTAAACGGTGTTGCGATGCGTCGTGGAGCCGGGAACCTTGTACGGGTATGTGTCAAATGCAAGGGAATTCGACTACACTCTTATTCTTTGCGGTTCAATGCCGACATGGGCATGGGGTAAAAATGGCCGAAGTTGGATATCTCTATCCTCGATTATCACTGATATAAGCTAACGAGATACGAGCTACTCCATAAAAATAAGCATTCACATTGAGGATGGCCTCACAAGAATGTTGCATTTCATCAGAGACTGCTGTCTACAACGAACATACTACGAATGCACCCGATATCATTGCATTCCAACGCACACACGATGTGCAACATAATCCACGGTGTCGGGCATGAGTTGGTGCTGGGCATAGGTGTTATTTCAAGTATAAAACATTCTGTCACTTAGTTCTTAAGTATAGCTCGAATGGAGCAGATAAAGAGAAGTTCTTAACTTATACACTGATTATGTGTAGACTGTTGTTTTTTCGGATGCTCCGTAACTTGGAGCCTCCATAAGTAGAACAAAGAATGTACTCCCGCGGATATGGCGGTTCAACAGTTTAGATACAACCCATCATTGGTCACTAGATATTCACCACGATATTCACCAGACATTCCCTATCTCAACTTGTTTGACAAAAATCCACGGCAGATGCGACGTCGCTCATATACCGAAATCCTCGCTTTCGGCATCTTCTCGTTGGGGTTTATTTATGTTGAAAAATCATTGGAGGCTGTAAAGCAGCAAAGTCAAATAAGTCCCAAACTCTCATCGAACTTCGCATAGCCGCCTGGTCATTTGGGAGGGGAAACTACACGCAAAAATAAAATCCACAGACCTTTTCTCCTCCCGCAGAGCATTCAATTCAACATCGAAATCATTAATTTTTAAGGACTACCCTCGATGGCGTCCCAAAACACCGAAGGCGTTCATCCTTCCTCCGTAAAATCACCACGAAACCCATCAGACCTCCTTCGATCTCTCAGACAATCACATGTGCGGAATCCAATTAACCGCACGACGAAGTACCGACGAGGAGCACACACACGCTGGATCCATCCCGAAACTCATAAATCACAAACCTGACCGAGCCAATAGCTGTGGGCTGTTCTGTGTGCGTACTGGCGGTCTAGGCGGGTGGCGGGCGGCGGGAGAGCGGAGGAATATTAGTTTATTATCTCCGCCAAAGTCGATTGTTGCCCTTAAGGATGCCGTTATTAAAACTGATTGTATATTAATTAAGTTACTAATTAGTTACCAAGCGGATGAAAACATGAGACCCTGCGACAACTCCAGCAGCCGGGGGATGTGGCAGAGACCAAAAAAGGAAAAGGAAAAACAGTATGTACTAGAGAAACAAGACGAATATGGCTCGTCCTCGTCCTTGAAGGGAAAGGGCCGTCATTTGTCGAAGGACAAAGGCAACCTCCCAGCCTGCCCCTGCCTGCCCAGGCCGACGAAGGAATGTCGAATGGATTAAGTCGGGGAAGCATTCACAGCGTCTCCACGACTTCATCATCCCCTGTCGCCAGTGTCGCCGTCATCAACATTGTCGTCGACGATGTCGTTCTCCTTGTCGGTGTCGTTGCCATCGTTGTCGTCATGTGATGTAATGTTGCCATCCATGACTGCTGTAATTATTGCCCTTGGGGATACTCTGAGAATGTTCGGGCTGGCAAGGACCTGAAGAACGCCGAACGCTATAGGCCGCTACACTATTCAATGACAGCCTTTTCGTACTCAATGTTGACTCTCATGTCTCATTCCTCCCATTCAAGAGAATGCTCTGTATGTGTGTATGTGTTTGAAGTCAATGCAAACAGAAGCTC
Source organism: Eristalis tenax (assembly GCA_905231855.2). Lineage (NCBI taxonomy): Eukaryota > Metazoa > Arthropoda > Insecta > Diptera > Syrphidae > Eristalis > Eristalis tenax. The sequence continues at coordinate 20,340,351 of HG993127.1, read as the reverse complement.
ATTGCCATGGTTGCCGCCTCTATACAGATGCCACCAAGCCTGTGTAAGGACTAGACCCGGCACAAGACCAGCCTCATGCTTGCAATGAATACACACACATACCGGGTGTATGGCCCCGCTCGGGCTCTGCATCTCCCACAGAGCGTGTTCTGCTCCTGTCGATTTTGTTTACTTCAGGACCGGAGATAATAACTTAAATCACTTTTGGCGCGAAACGTGCGCGCGGTGGGCGGGCCACAGCGTGGCTGTGGCTCAAGGCGAACATCCTTTCTCATTGGTCGCATGTGTGAGTGCGCTACGTGTGAGTGTTTGTTGTGTGGTGTGGGCGTGAACGGGAGTGAATGGGACGGTTTGCGTTTTCCATTCAAAGGAAGAAAATTGAATTTTAATTCACAAAGGAGTTTGCCTAACGTTATCATTGTTTACCAACTGCGCTTTTCCTTCTAAGAATGTTTGTAAGTCGGGTCGTTCTACGCCGAGATGACGGTCTGTGCTCTGTGCTGGGCTATTCCGGATTGGGGTGCGGAGAGGGGGGCGCTGTGTGTGTTTTTTGTTCTCTATCGTTTTCGGGTTTTATGCAGCGCGAGATCCTTGTTGTACATGTCGGCTGGTCCCAAGTAGCATGCTCGGTTTTATTGTTTGTAATTTCGTAACAATGTGTTGGAATGGCAGAAAAATTCGCAGATGCAACAAGGGAGCGATTCTTTTTTATTAAAAAGGACGAAAATATGGGTGGTCCCTCGGCTCGACAGCATTGTAAGTGCGGCTGCTGCTCACGATGGCGGTGGTGGGTGGGATGAAGCTTGTGACGGAAAATATACTTGTAACCGGGGACTGAGAGTATAATGAACACTGGCGGAGTAATTTATAATCCACTTTGCCCGGTGGATGGGCGTCTTGTGCAACAGATAGAATGCTGGTGGGGAGGGGGTATTTTCTCTGGCGTCAATTTCTTGAGGAATGTTCTAGAAAAGCCTGTTAAATTGCAAAGTGCCGCAGTCTGGCGGTGAAGTGTGAGTTGCCATCGAGAGTTCATCGCAGAATTTGGACAAACTCGACAAAAGTCGCAAAACAGAGCTGGAAGAACAGCAAGGCTGATTATTGGTGGTCCGATCTGAGGAAGGTGAATGGAGGAGAAGACGAAACTCTATGATCTGTACAAACATGTGTACGTCCGATGATGAAGCTGGGCCACATCGAGCGAATGGAAACGAATGCTCCAACCAAGAGCAGCTGAACTGAAACCACTACGAAAACTACTACGGAAGCACATTTGAATGCTGAAAAACTCCAGCTCCAACAATTATCTATCCACACGCCACCCCTCCCATGGCTCGATTGGGCATGGAAATCCGAAGACATTTTGTATTTTAATTTCACGGCACCATCCCTTAGGAGTCATCGACAATGTACTGAGGATAAAGCAAAGTAATCTGCCTCTTCGTGCACCTTCATACAAAGGCTCGCAGTGAGCTGCAGTTGCCTGAGGCACACAAAACACAAAGAATCTCCGACACGTTTCCACTTGATAGAAACTTCACAAATATCCGCCGTCATCCCCTGTGAATGCAGATACCTTTCATAAATGCGAAAGCATTCTATGATCTCTAGTGCTGCTGCAAAACAAAGCCGACTAAATAATAATCCGACGCCTCTTAATGGAATCTACTCATTTCATCAGCAGAGCTTGCGACTTCTATCCACTAGACTTGCGCTTACGTCCAGTCTAAGAATCCGAAACAAAGCGGATCTTCGAAATGAAAGAGCAATTACGTAATTAGTAGATCCCATGGCCTGAATCCGGAGGCATGCTGCCGCTTTTACCCATTCCGACGCCACCCAACACCCGACACCTCCCGTTACAACAATCGACAGACCAAACGCGCAAACACCACCTTGGCATCGTCGTTCAAGTCTGGCGTAACATCCTGCGTAGGAAACTAATTAACAGGACGGATGAGCCCAAGGAAAAGAAGCTGAGTGAAGCATGAATACATTAAGTTCAAGTGAGAGCGCGATCCCTTTGAACTGCACTCAATGTCGGGCTGGAGAAATGCAGCGAACAGTCACTTCCCTTGCATCTTCAAGTCCAAATAATTAATTTCCATACAAACAATGCCAGTGGACGACGTGGGAGAGCGTGCAGCGACTTAGGGGATTGGATTCTGGGCTCCATTAGGACTTCCTTTTCTTCCACCACCACCTCCTATTTAGCCCAATCCACTCGTAGGGCATATTAATTCATTTTTTTTTTGTCTTGTATTCGCTCCATCCTAGAAAAGGACTTGGAGTGATATTAGAATAAAATTTACATCTGCCCTACTCCACGCCGCTGCCGCCCAGCCACTCCATCCACTCCATCCAGTTACTCGGTGGTTGCCTCGGATTTTTATTGCACAAGGAGCATAAGGAGTGTCGAGACCAGGTCTATCTAGGTGCTCCTAATGCCGATGATGAGATCCTTCCTGGTTATCATGGACTCTACTCTTTCTCGAGATGGCTGCCTGCTCTGCTCCACCCTCGAGCGCAGTAATTATTCATTCAAAGTTAGACCGGGCGGCTCGAGGTGATGGTGGGTGCCGCTCTGTCGTTGGGAACTTCTGGAAATGAAAGGAAACAGAAAGGAATAATTTCCGTTTTCGATTGTTATTGAAATTCACATTTTCATGAATATTCATGCCATCATCGAAAGTTCGTGTCTGTTTTCCTAATAGAAGCTCCCTGGAAGACTTGCTCTGTGGCACTTCGGCAGTTTTTTTCATTTCTCTGGTTTTTGTGTGTGTTCTTTGTGATCTGGTCCCCGTGCTCGCTGCGGCACCTCCTCCTGTGATGTATACCAGCGCAGTGCTGGGTTGGAAGTGAATATTATTCGAAGATAAGGCTGCTGAATGAGTTTTCGAAAGTTATTGGGATTATGTAATGGTTCTCGGTTCCTACGGATGCCAGGCATGGTTGCTTCAATCGATCCGAGGATGGTTGCTTGAAGTGACCTTGTTCCTTGTGGGGTTGCTGTATGCCGAGGACAGTTAATTAATTTGGTGTGACAGTGGGCCAGCTGAAGTTTAAAAACACTCGTCTGCTTGTCTTTGAAGGCGGGTTAAGTGTATGCCTCCCATGTGGACAAACTGCCTTGGCTTGAGGAAAAGTATGCGACTTCGCTTCGGGAGAAGATTGCTGCGTTGAGATTGACATGGACTTGTGTGGGAAACGGTGTCAAGCAAATACTACTGAATAGTTCGTGGACTAGTCTAGTAAGTATGAGATCAGTCTTTTGACGAGCATTGATTCGAAGGAATTTTAGAAGCACGGGCTTATCGGACCTAGATCAACTACTTGCGACCCGATTGGAATACCAGACAGTGGCAGAGAATTCATAAATAATATCGCTAAATACTGGCAATAAGCATAATAAGGGTATCCTTGGACCGTTTGAAGAAGACTCGATACTCAAATTCTCCGATATGACACTCGACATATCGTTTGTCTCGTTTCTGAAGACGCAAGTGGGCGACAAGGGGGGAATGATGATTTTTCGGTTTGTCCAGAAGGTCCTTCTTGTTGTCCTGAAGGTCCTTCTAGTTTGGCCAGAAGTTCCTTCTTATTTCTCCATAATGTCCTTCCAGTTTGTCCAGAAGGTCTTTTCAGTACTCTCAGTCCTTTCGGTTTGCCCAGAAGGTCTTTCTACTTTAGCCAGGATGTTCTTTCGGTACGCTCACTCCTTTCGATTTGTTCAGAATGTGCTTCTAGATTGTCGATAAGGTCCTTTCGTCACACTCAGTCCTTTCGGTTTGTCTAGAATGACCTTGTTCTTTGTCCATAAAATCCTTCTTGTTTGTCCAGAAGGTCCTTCTAATTTGGCCAGATGGTCCTTTCGGTAGGCTCAGCCCTTTCAGTTTTTCCAGAAGGTCGTTCTTGTTTGTCCAGAAGGTAATTCCAGTTTGTTCGGAAGGTCCTTTCGATACGTTCAATCCTATCGGTTTGTCCAGAATATCCCTTCAGTTGTCCCCGAAAATCCTTTCTGTTTATCAAGAAGTTCATTTCGGTTTGTCCAGAAAGTCTTGTCGCCATTAGTCCGCCTTGAGCCCATTTTAAAGATGCTTTCCTCAACTTACTTTTCCGCGTGCACCCATTAGTCCACCCGATTATGTCATGGGTCTTCTTGAAACTGAACAAAATCAAATACGTCTCACAGCCCCGTGTGCACCAGAAATATTCGTCGAGTCAAACAAAAAACAACGCAATACCCTTTGAAAGCTACTCACACCCTCGGTAAATGAATGACAAATGACCGAGCACATCCATCTTTTCAGTTGACTCTGCCTCACATTCGCCTCGTCTGCTCAGCACACATGTGGCCGCAGAGTGCACATTTGACTCGGTTGGCAGTGCATCAAAGCAAGACCGAAACGAACCCAACAGTCGTTCCACACTGGCAATCGGTCTTCGTCCACTGGCACACAGTAATTGGCTGCTCCGGGCCCATTCTAATCCAATTCGAACCTCAATAAATATTAAAGTCTCCAGCTCGCCTAATCCCATGTATGTGCCCTCCAGCCGGCGTCACAACTCAATTCGCCACTGAAAAAAAAACTCTCCTCGATTTTCGCGCACCCAGTCAAAGGACAATAAATTCACGTTGACATAAACAATTATCTCGCCTCTTGAACTTTGCACCGAAAAATACATGCATGCTTCAAGGGGCAGGAACAGGATCCTCAGCCACCACCAACGGGATGCCAGAACAAATTCATACACCATCCCAAGCCTCAGTCCAGCTAGCCGCTCTGAATCCATGAGTACACAGTGACTGAGAGGGAGAGCGGTTGTTCCTCTTAGTCGCTTCGTCCTTTGGCGTTTCTGGCAGAGCCAAGCCGATGAGGTGGACACACTCAGGTACCGGGATGTTATTCCAGAAAAATTGCATTTCGTCCTTAGAAGGCTGAGAAGGAGCCATCCCCCTCTCCGTCGCCGTGTTGCGCTTGTCACACATTCAAGTCGGCGAGTGTGGACTCGAAAACCAGAAACAGAAGACGTCCTGATCATGGGACGGTCGCATGGACAGGATTCTGCACATCTCCATGCGGCGCTGGCGATTCCTTATAAACATTTCATATGTTTGACTTGGAACCGAAGTTTAAATTAATTTTGGCCAAGTTCCAGCTTGAATTATGCATCCTAGTGCACATGTAACTCGACAGTGCCATGCCCAGTGCCCCTCCGTTTCGGCACTCGACAACCGACGAGCGACGACTGTGTGTGCATCAAGGCTTCATCTTATTCATCTGGTCCGGCCAGCACTCCTCGAAGTGGTAAAAGTTAAATCACGGTACCAACACAGAAACCAAACACGACAGAGAGACAAAAAAAAGCACGCCATCGGAGCTCTCTCATAGAATGCCCTGAACCCGAGACCGGCATTTGGTCGGGCCGCCAAATTGATGCAATGCCTGTGTGCATCCTGTTTGGCAAGGCATTCGGATGCTCCCCGGCGAGGCGCTCCGACGTTGTGTTTTATTTTTTTTTTTTTTTTTTTGCTCCCTCATTTTTCCATGTTCGCTTTAGTCCTTTCCGAGCTTGGGGTGGCAGGTCTCATGGCAGGATCAGGAGTTACAGCATCTAGATATCCTATACTTTGTTGAATGGCGGTGGAAATGGATGCGACGACGAACGACGAAAAATGGAAAAAAAAACAGCAGCAACCCGAAAACAAACAAACGAACAAAAAAATATCACACAAAGGAATCACAGTGAATCTGAAGCATGTCAAGCAATATTTGAATTGGAATTGCATTGGAATCGGATGCCTGCGGTGGGGTGGTGTTCGATTACAATAAGAGTTACAATTACTGGCATTGGGTCTGGCGCAAGATTTGGCAAAGGGACTCGGTGGTTAAGCGAAAGACGATATATCGGGTATTCTGGGTATTCCGGGTATTCCCCCGGATCGTAGTCCTTATCGAATCGTTTGAAATGCACATACACTTTGGCGTGGGGTGGTGATTGCTTTTTGCATGGCATGGGTGGGAGGGGAATGAATGAATGAACATTTCTAATTGGACACTGCAACTGTGCTAAGCTCGACTTTCAATCCGGAAATACAGAATGAGGCATTTTGAAGACATGACACTTATGGGAGCGTTGTAGTCTGAGCTTGAAGTGGAGTCTCTGATTGTCCGAGTGAATGAATTGGACAGGAATACCTCAGCTGAACATCTTCTTGTTGGAATGGCTCACGCTCTCAGTCAAGTAGTGGCTGAAGATTCTGCAAAACGGCCCCATTAACTTGGACGATTAGCTCGAATATGGACGGTTTCTGGCATCCAGGAAGGCATTCCAATTGCTTCACTCCGAAATGAGTCGAGAATTCATCTGAAGGCTTCACTGAGGAACTCCATATTGAATATTCGTTAGCATTTCAATCTCTGAATCGGCTATTCGAGCTGAAGGTGAACCTGGTTTGGGTGGGAACATCTCAGCTTAGTCTTTTTGCGAAATTAACCCATGATCGGGTACACTATAGTCTACGTCATTCCCAATATTCCCCAATACCATGTGAGATGTGATGCCAAGGACATTCCACTACCTGTGACGAAAGTACGGTCATTAGGGGCAAAACTCACTTACACACTTACACTTCCGACAATAATTTCAATTTTTGGGGGGGAATTATTGGAACCAGTTCCGACGCGAGGCACTACAACATGACAAGAATTTTTGTGTTTATTAACTTCTACGAACATGAACAATCTACATGTCTGTCCAAAGTGTTTTCTTTCTTTCATAAATCGGCGTCAGTTCTCTGAATTGTTGAGTGAACTAGGAAGCGAATAGTACGGTTTAACCTACCATAACGGAGGTACGTTGGCTCTAATGTTCTGTGCGGCACCACTTTACAACTAACCAGCAGTACGAAATTTCTGGGTCTCATCATCGACAACAAGCTAGGCTGGAAATTCAATATCCAGGAGAGGGTCAAGAAGGCTTGTTCATAGGCCCCAAATGGGGATTACAACCACACATCGTCCATTGGATCTTCATCCCAATTGTCAGACCGACACTTCTGTATGGAGGCTCAATTTGGTGGACAGCACTTAACACAGCTGTCAATTGCACGAACCTCAAACTGGTGCAAAGACTGGTCTGCATGTGTATCAACGGGGCACTGAAGAGCACTCAATATACTCCTCCATCTTCCACCACTGGAAACCTTCAGTAAACAGGTGGCAGTCAGCACAGCCCTGAGATTCAAAACGCTCCGACTGTGGTCCAATCTCTCCTTCGGCCACCACCACTCGAATTCAACTTTCTCCCCAATGAGACCAGAAAGAAATTCTCCACCAGCATCCCCTCCAGACTGGACTGGATATCGGATAATCAGACTCTGGCTGATCCCCTGCGCATCTTCACAGATGGGTCGAAGACGGACGAGGGAGTTAGTGCTGGTGTCTTTTCTCAAGACCTATCTCCCTGAAGCTCCCTGACCACTGTAGCGTATTCCAGGCAGAAACCATTGCGATAAAGGAGGCGCAGTCCGGGCTCAAGAACAACGTAATATCCAAAAGAGATATCACCATCCGTTCGGACAGTCAGGCCGCAATCAAGTCCCTGGACAATGTCCTGTTTAATTCGGAAACATGCCTTAACTGCAGGCTGTCTCTTAACGGGATGGCTGAGCTTTCTAACATACACCTAATGTGGGTGCCGGGACACTGTGACATACCGGGCAATTGCAAAGCCGACGAACTCGATAGGTGTGGCACATCCTCCATCCAAACAATAGGAGATGTTCCATCTTCCATGCCATCTACTAAAAATACCTACAATCAACATCACTCATCGTAAATGGCTAGAAGGCACTACATGTCTTAAAACAGGCCATCGCTTAATATCAAACGATCACTCAATCTGCTTAGACTCAGCAGATCTTCACTCAGGACGCTCACCGGCGTCATAACAGGGCACTGTACAATTGGCACCCATGCCCGTAGGTTGGAGGTACCCTATAATGACTTCTGTAGAAGCAGCATGGATGAAGAGCAGGTTGAAACCACAGATCACCTACTGTGCTCGTATAGCGCTCTGGCAGGTCGTAGATACTTACACCTAGGGGCCTACTACTTCAACAACCAACAACAGTATTAGCCAGCTAAATCGGTTTGTCACAAGCACCAACTGGTTTTAATTGTTAGGTGGAATCTAGGCTTAGGTTAGGTTAGGTTATAGTGGCTGACTGCAGAAGCCAGTCGCACTTCGGCCAAAGTAGGCCCGTTGCTATACCACGCGGATTAATTTCCTCTAATAATCAAGCCCAATAGGTATTTGCAACGAAGCGATTTAGCTGGCTAGTACCGACACCTCTTGAGATTATTGAAGTGGTAGGCTCTTAAGTCTAGGTACCTACGGCTTGACAGCGCGCTACACGAGCAGAGTAGGTGATCTATAGTTTCAACATTCTCCTCATCGATGCAGCTTCAACAGAAGCCATTAAGGTGCCTTTGTTTCTCAAAACGGCGTCCCTTATATATTGCAATGGGCAAGTGGGAACCTAGCGTACGTAGGGTCGGCAGCAAATGTCAATGACGCTACTGGAATTTTCGTTTTTCGTTTTGTTTTTTGTTCATTTGTTTCACCGAATAATAATTAACTTTGAAGCGGATATTGCAATGCAGAAACTAATATTTGCAGCGGATTTTTGTTTTCCCTCAGCGGCAACACTGTATGAAATCATTCGCATGCTTCGAGGTACCTCTCGGTGCTAGCAGTGATTTTCAGAATAAGTCACCAGTTAGATCCTGAATAACTGATATACATCTTGAAAGTAATCACTGCAGAGGAGATTTCAGATCAGGAAGAACGCATTAGTGTTGCCATTATTCTTGTTCCCTTATTTTACTAAAACTAATGGCACTGAGACAATTTTCGGAGTTAAAAGCAAAATGTGCTGCCTTTAGTCTGGTGGTGTCAGTAATCAATAATAACATGTAATATGGGTGGCTCTACGGCCCGTAGAGGGCCAGGGCCTAGCTTCTCAGCAACCACTCGTGTTGGGCATGCTATTGTTCTCTCATGAGTGGAAGGGACCTACAGTGTCATGCCGCCTCCGAACGGCCAAGTTTGAGAAGCTTTTTCTAGATCGCTTTTGTTCGTACCGGGAATCGAACCCAGGCAGCGTGTTTCAAATGCGTACCAGCGGCCGCCACTATCAATTCAATATCAACAATCATTAATCAATACTTCACCGAAAATTATTAAAGTCTAACCGATTTCCAAGAACTGCATGTGCATCATTTAATCTTAAGTGCTCCCATCATTCGGAGACAAGTAGTCTCCGGCCAAACAACATACAAGTCACACGTGTCCACAGGCAGCATTATGCTCTTCGAGTGAATTTGCAAATTGAATTCGAAACCCCACTCAATGGGATCGAGCCATCAAGGACCACGAACTGCTCCCAAACTCCTGGCAGCATCAGAAATTCAATCAAGCCGAAGAAGAGGCAAATCACACACTTGCAGTCCTCGTGGCCAAAAATTCAATTTCCATACACCCCGCCGTGCCACGACGGCAGAGATCCCGACTGACCTACAAAGCAGCGTTGCAGGACACACATGAAAAGCCTTTGTGCCGAATAATGCTTGTATTGTGCCAAAAAAGTGCCTGCGAAAATTGGTGCTCATCCAAATGAAACCATCTACCCCCACCCTGCCTCAGTCGTGGATGACTGTTCAAGGGGAAGTGCGAAGAGGCGCTACCAGCAATCACATGTTCGCAGAAAATCTGTGCGAATGTTCGCAGGAATAAACCCTTCGTTGCTTGGTTGCTTTAAAATGCCAACAAGATTCCCTTCTCCTCACTGGTACGACCGACGGCGTTGATTTACTCAACCGTATGGATATGGCCGATGGGCGAGGACGCGAACGACGCGAATGACGACGACGTGCAGAGAGATGATATCCGTCCCAACCTGGTCGGTTCTGGATCCAATCCTTCGCTTGTGAACAGTGTAAATGTCCCATTATACTCGAAGGAATGCTACTTCCATTTACTTCGACAAACTTATCCCATCAAGCCGGCGGGCAATTTCATGCAGGTACCGCAATATAAAGTTACCCCTCAAAAAAGAAAAGGGAAAAAGGAATCCTGAATCCGTGTGTTACACTCCCGATGTAATCACTCAAGTGACGGTAGTGACGTCGACCGACGGAGAGTGGCTTTGGAGGTGGAAATGAGCACACAATGGAGTGTTTACTTTTTACGTGCAGTAACGTTTTCTTTTTTATTAAAAATCCAACCTTAGGGCAAGACAGATGGGTGGGCTCTGAGTGAGCTGGACTGGGGAGCCTTAAGGTGTGAATTTGAATTGTTATTGTTATCCGCCGAATCGTGACTGAAAAGGAAAAGGATTGTTTACGATCGAAAGATTGAATAAAGGGTGAGACGTCATGGTATGACATACGGCATACCAAAGCGTTGCATGCCAGATTTATGTCACTAAGATTGGGAGAAGATTATCCCTGCCAAGGGGGAGAGAAGTGGTTCACTCTCCCGCAGAGTGTTGAAATTGTTGAACCGCAAACATTGATATCTCTTCGAGATGAAGACACTCTGGTGGGGTTAATTTTGCTAAGAGCCGGAAGAGGAGGGAGCCATATTTTGAAGTGTAATGTGAGGGTGAAAATCGTGTGGAAGAGACACTTTTTTGAGTTGATTCCGTTCGGAGGGCAATCATAATCAATCATAATGTGTAAAAAAAACATATGAAAAGTTCTAACTAAGGCATTCCAAGGAAACAGTAAATTTGTTAAATAAAGGTTGGCTGTTGGTAAGTTCGTCGACTCCAACTCATCCGGCTCAAGGTTCGATCCCTGGTGCTACTTGAATTTTCACCGCAAAAAAACCATCGAATCGTTGAGAATTCTTCTAAAACGTGGCCCTTCGCTGTCGACGACTTTTCACTCGACGCTTCGTGTAGACAGACCTACCCACTATAAAGAACTGACAGTTACTGAACTATAATGGACGTACGAAGATGTGAAAGTCAATTAAACCATTCGAGCATTTATAGCAGTCCACTCCACACAGAAATGAAAGACTGTGATCACAATAAAAGCCTTCGTTAAGTTTCGTTCACTTTACTTAAGTCAGAGCAAAATGACCCGGTCTCTGCGTACAAGCGGAAATCATAGGTGGTAATCGAAGCTTCTGCATACTTTTCGTTGGGTCTTGATAAAGGGTGATTCATTGTATGGTTTGATTTATAAATAAAAAAACATATACATTTGAAAGTGAATGATTCGAAAGGCCCAATGTTGGGCGAATAACTCTAGTACTGTTGGCTTCCAAAGCGTCAATGGCAGCTGACAGTGAAGACCTGAGACTTTACATGTCCCCAGAGAAAATAGTCTAAGGTGTGGGTCCACGGCTCATTCGGATCCAAAATAAGTCTCAACTGACACTGACTTTGACATAAGTCAGGAGTGTTGTGAATTCTTGCAGCTTCACGGATATATTCGTGAATGGTGTCTGTTGTGGGTCACCACAAATCGATTCGTCACGTTCGCGTACACTCTCAGCTGCAGCTGCTATAGCTATACATTAGTGGATGATACTCTCTCTAACCGGTGGAGTGTCATCCACTAATGTAAACTAGGAACCAAAGCTAAACAATTTGGAGACACTGTTGTGATGTGAGTCTTTCCATGATGACCTGTCAAACGGTACTGAACAAAAATATGAAGCAGTTTGAAAGGAACCTTACGATGAATCACCCTTTATAAGCTTTAGCCTAAGTAAACCAGGCGCAGGCTCTAGGCCGACCGTCGCGATTACATGCATGGGTGTCTGCGCATGTTGAACTTTTTAACTATTGGACCAGGTCTTACGATATTTTGGGACTACGTTAGGATTATAACACGCGACCGTCCCTAACCGAACTTCAACCCGAAATGAGTCCAGGCTCTGACCATCCATGGTCGTCGGCCACTACAACTGGAATCCCAAGTAAACAGTGCGAACACCATCAATACTGCAGAACAAGTCTCGTCAATCGTTATTTAAAATGTAAAACTCAAGAAGCAGCTGAGAAGCAGAGCCCTCTCTCTAAGGTCCAAGCTGACGTTACACAGGACGCTAATCACCCCTGCTCTGTTCTATGAAAGGGAAACATGACAGCTACGCCATGTAGAGCGCATGGGCAACACTGGTCCAGCCTGACTCCGCACCAGCGGGACAACGCAAACGCCTGCAAAACCGATGGGACGTGGAGTGGAGAAGGACATCAGTTAACTTGGCGTAAAGATCGTGGCAGCTGATGATGCACATTGATTGACGCCCAGACCGCTGTGGAGTCAATGATCGTATAGTCTGTGGATTAGGAAGCTCTGAAATCAAAGACTAGCGTTAGACACAGAATATCCTGTGTCCCTTAGATTTCTTTGTTTCATGCTTCTTCAAAAGTGCGCCCCACCAGCATATCCTCGAATTGAAAACATGTTAAACAGCCGCCGATGGAATTAAAGAACACACAGCGTTAACACCTAATCGCTATGCAGACCTCAGTTCCCTTATTTGGATCATAAAATTTGTACCGAACAGAACGCATATCGTTAAAATTTAAATTAAACTCTAATTTATATTCAATGTCTGGAACACGTGTTCCAGGACGGGAAGAAGACACAAACAAAAAAAAAACGCACACATTTTAAGACACTCCCTGCCCGCCGAGATGTCGTTTATATCCCTCTGCCCCCGCCACCAGCTCAACGTCCCATGCCAACAAGGACACAGCTTAGTACTCGTTTTGTTCCTTATGCAACCCGAATCATGCATTATACATTTTCCCATTTTCGCCTCTGCTCTCACGTGGAAAATTGCCCTTTTTGCGCAAATTGGAAAAAGGAACCAAAACCACACCACCCATACCCATACCACCCAGTGTCCTCATTCAAGACTCTGTGGAATGAAATAGACAAAATTGAGAATATTGCCTATCGCAGCCGGTTTGGGAATACTTATCGCACCTTCCGGTGTCACATGATTATACTGGCACGCACACTCACATTCACACACTTAAGCACAGCGCCCTGGCACTTCCGATACAATTTTCGTGCGAGGAAAATCAATAGACGACCGAGGGGAGGGATATCACGAACCCACATCCTGCGACAAAATTTGCTGTTAATTAATAAATAACAGTTTCACACTCCATTCCATGGTGGGAAGTCCTAGTGAGCTGCAAGAATCCTCCTCCTTTGGGGAGAGAGAGATAGAGAAAAGGAGAAGATCATCCCCAGGTGAAAGGAGTCAACTCCTTGCCGGTTGCACTAATAAGATGCAAGGATTCATTGGGGTGAAAGAAACGGATGTGCATGGTATGTGTTGTCTGAACATAATTTATGTTAATCTCAGCGACAATATGGACGCAGATTCCGAGATAAAGTTTCACCGTTTGGCCACGTCTCAGGCGGGGAGTCGAGTTGCATAGTTCTGTGCATGAGGAGGGGGATGAAACATCCTGCTATAGTTTATTAATGCTCCCATTTGTTTTTGTGGATGCATCCGCTGGGTCCGGGGAATGGGGACGAAGTGATGTAGCGCGTTTATAATCTGGCACCTTACCTTGGAAATATTTGGCTGGCTTCAGTGGTCGTGAGTGGTTTGAAGACAATTCTCACGAATTGGGAGAGAATGCAAGGCGCCAGGTTGAGTTGTGGGAATTTCGTAGGAGTTGCACACGTTTTGTACTTTTTTCGTAGACGCGTGCTGAGGAGTGTGGATGAAGAGTTCAGTTCGAGTCGGTGGGACTGTCAAGATAAAGGGCAGAGGAGAAGTCCATCGTAGATGGACTAACGGCGCTTCATCAACAGCGTGGTAGCACAACTGGCCAACACTGGCCTGAGTTAAGGGACATATGCAAATTAAACTTACTATTTATGAATGCCTTCGCGGCCACTAAAAAAACTAAATTACAAAATACTTTCCTCCAACAAACTAAGCTACTACATGCGTCCATCGCTGCATGTTCCCACGATGCCATGGCTGCACCGGCACTCGATGTGCTGGGCAGTCGTCTGGTCCACCTGCATCACGTAAGGCACATCATCTTCCATGTAGAACATGAAGCGAGAGCATGCAGCATGTGCTTCGCTTTGATCGGGAATGAACAGTTCTGCCGTTCACTAGACGGTTAACCCTTCTGTCAATGGAATAGGTCTGGCTGGACCTTCATACATTTTTGCATGAAAATTGGTGGACTCTATGAAACAATTGAAGTTTTTTTTTTGTTCTTTTGAACATGTTATCAATTTGTTTTTTTTCATTTTTTGAACAATTAGTTTTTATTTAAAATAAAAGGATTACATTTTATTGATTTGCAGCTCCTTGGTGTCGACCAGACGGCTTTAGCGGCCAAGAATGAAGGAGGACTGGACGATCGAGGATCTGCCTGAAGTTGGCGGCGACGCGCGATCGACCAGTTCAGTTGACTGAGTGAGTCACAGATGGCGTTCACGGCAAAAGGTTGTGGTGTCCGGACACCAACTAAATTTGATTACGAATGTCACCAAAGCACACGATTTAAAAGGCGGTTTTAAAATTTATTTGAACGGAATTATTTTTGCAATTAATTTTACAACTAGACTTTCAACCTAAAGTTAGGGTGTTGGTGGGTCCCAACTGATGTACTTTGTTTAATTTAATGTTCATTATATTGTTTATTTTGTATGTCCTACAATGACTGGTGCATACATCCGGTTGTTCAAGTCCGTGTGTCCATGGTGGTCCTTTTGGGATGGGGTGGTGATGTGTTAGCCGACTTAGCCTCGATGGTGATTGCTATCACTGCTCTGGGAATCCATGCAGCTCGTTTGAAAGATCTGATCGATTCAACGCGTTGAGGTAGCGTTGGCCGGGAAGTGTGTTTCTGAAGTTTCTGATTTCCTCGTTAGGGTGGTTGTTGATGTTTCGTAGCTGCTTTCGGAAAAGTGTCACCATGTACTGTTGCATGGGGATGATGCGTGCTTGGTCGTAAAGCCCACTGTTGCTGTGGTGCCTTTCATCCTGTCGAAGGTGAGTCCGATACATATTCGCAGTATTTTACCTTCGATAATTGCTAACTTCGTCATACTGGTCGTAGAGATGGTGTGCTATATTATGAAGCCGTGCTTTAAGATCAGCCGTATAAGCTGCTTGTATATCAGCAGTTTTGTCCTCTGGCTTAATCCATTTTGCTTGCGCAACAAGGGATAATTTCGATGGAAGCCTAGGTTGGCCGTCTTTGGGGTCAGTTTCGAATGACTGTAGAACTTCAACTTGTCCGTGAAGTTAACGCCAGATTACTTGACCTTTTCTCTTTGATGGTATTTCTGTACCGTTAGGGAGCACTATCTTTATGCTACGACATTTAGCAGCTGACCCATCCCGCGGTGGATGCAGCTCGGGATGGCCTCCTTAATCACATAAGTACCGATTTTCCAGCAGTGATTCGAATACCCCATTTGGTATAGTAGTCAAATTTGTTGGCTGTTTGGATTTCTACCCTTCGCGCGACTATCTGTAGTGGCGTTGAGTCAGCGAGTTATCAGCAATCCATAAGGGCAAATGTGGCCTGAGTATGCATCGCAAACGAACACCGAACCGATATACAGAACGACGAATGTGAAAGGCGACCGCGCGAACAAAAGGAAGACTGTACCGAGCCATGGCACCCATGGGCAAATGGTAATCCGAGTACAAATCCGACTCATCAATGCTGCCCTGAATTGAAAACGGCATTTGTTGGGATGCCTTGAAGGTATGCATGACCGTACCGGAGTTCACATGCCTAACCGGCCGCTGATCATTCTGGAGTCGAGGCTCCAATAATAAATAAGGACAAAAAAAAAATTCGTCCAACAGTTGTCAAAATACAAAAAAAGCTAATAACTTTCCCACCTGATTAGGGTCCCAGACCGCTAAACGATCGCAAAAAATTATCGAAGCAACGTGCAGTGACCACCCGAACACTCCCTCAATGCTCGGCACACGGTCGTCATCAACAAAGTTCCCCAAATTCGATCAACATTTCGGAAAAAAGTTAAAAAATTGCAACAAAATTGGTTTGTGTGTAGGGGGTGGTTGGGAGAGCGGGTTTAAGATTGGGATGATTTGAGGAGTAAACTTTATCTTTTTGTGGTGTCCTTGGTTTGCTTCGCATGAGGAATTGAGTTTTGATTCGTTTGCTGACCTGGCTGAGCGTAAAATGGGCTTGTTGAAGGCGTTCTGGGCATTCTATGATGCGTCGTTGTTTGGGACGACAAACCCCACCAGTCATCTTGTCCGTTTTTCGTTCTGCTGTCTTTCTGCTGCTAGCAGCAAGATTGAATGAAAACTGAGCGCATTCTTGGTCAACTTTTGCTGGTATATATCTCGAGAAGAGACAATGGAAAAATTTACCGTTATTAGGATGAGATTTTCAAATGCAAAGGTTGGGGAAAATTGGTCAGACCCCCAATTGGTCTGGTGTCCCAGCAAGAGCTTGTATGGACAAATTGGGTTGTCTCGTATTGCGAATTTCTCGAGAACGGCTTGTCGGAGAGTAACGAGATTTGACAGACATATTGAACGGAGGTCGGTGTACAAGGTCGCGGAATGGGTGGTTGGAGGGAAGCGGGATGGGCAGTGTCGGAGGGAATATGAATAGTCATGTAGTCATTAAATTGTTTCTCTGGACGTATGGCATGCAGCACCGTCTTGTTGAAACCACATGTTGGTCCATTCCATGTCATGTAATTTAGGTAATAAAAACTTGGTTATCATGTCACCATAACGAACACCATTAAATACTACTGCCTGACCAGCCGCATTTTCGAAGAAGAATGGTCCGAAGAATGGCACCAAACAGTCACGCGTTATGGGTGCACTTATTCTCAACAATTGCTCGTGGGTTTTCTGAACCGCAAACGCTGCAGTTTAGGCGATTAAAGAAGACTTCAAGGGACCGGAAGCATTGGGCAATAAGCAAATGCACACTCGGTATCTGCAACGCTGCACTCTTCACACAGATGTAGCACTGGTTATTTGTAAGCCAGAAAGAACTAAAGAATCTAGTCGGGAGTTGTCGGCCGTCGACTTAATATCTCGGAGTGTTAAAAATTACTAAAAAAATCAATTAAAGTGAAAATATGCCTAAAACGGTTAGAAAGGAGAAAAAAATTTTGTATCGAAATTTGGACCAGATGATTTCTCATTTGACGGAAAAGTGCTTTTATGCGAATTGTGTGGTAGAAAAGCTAACCAGGAAAGAAAATATTTTATTGAACCGCATATCAAGAGATCAAAGCACCAGCAAGCAATGGCTTTAAAGGAAGAAAAAAATCAAACATTTACAACTTTCGTTACTGGAACTTAAAAGAATGAATTTTAAGGCGAATTTGTTGGAGATTGCTACCTTTATGTGCTCCACAAAATCCGAGCTGAAATTGGTGACGAAAATATTTTTGTATCCATCGATGAAACGAGAGACAATGCAGGGCGCTGTGTATCAAATTTAATTATTAGGGCCAAATAGTCGAGGGTTACTGTTAACTTCCGAAGTTCTGGAGAGAGTACACTCAACAACCATTGTCCAGCTGTTTGACAATTGAATGCGGTTGCTTTGGCCAGATGAACTTAAGCGTGAGAAAGTTTTGTTTTTCGTAACAGACCCTGCGCCGTCTATAAAAAAGAGTGGCAAATCACTGCAAATGTTGTGTTCGAAAATGGTTCACCTAACTTCCGTCGCTCACGGTCTGACGGTCTGAGAAAGTATACGTATCGAAACAACAGTGATTAATAGAGCTTTGATTGTTTTGAATAAGGACAAAAATGCAATTCCAATTCGATTTCAAAGCGAGGCATGATACTATTCATGCCGCATCGAAACTGGTGTCGGATATCCAATGGAACAAGAGCCAGAAACAATGTACGGGTGCCTGCTAAGTGGAAATGGCTGTGTCAGGATAGATCTCAGTGTCACCACACCACAAATCGGAGCCCACCAACTGCCACACAAAGTCGTGTAGATTATTAGTCATAAATCCCAAATTGAGCACACCCCTAGACCCCCTAGACTGACCAACAACGTTCCCAATTCATGCCTCCTCCGTTGCAACCTCAGCGCACATCCCTTCGTCTCAAGCGCAGATGGCACGTCAATCTATAAATACGTCTCAAAACCCCTTTGAGCCCTCTCACAGAACTATCCACCAGCGATAATGCAACAAAACCCAATTCAACCATCCGTCGCTTGCTGAAACTCCACCACAATGGGAATAAAGCAACTGAACGTCAATTCAGCGTAAAACTTTCCGCATCAAAGACCACCACAGGTGTTTTCTTCGTCTCGAACATTTATCCATTCTTAGAAGGCTCCAGCTGGCCCGCCATTCCCGAGACGAGACCCCCAACGAGGCGGAATTTCACGAACAAATGTTGCAGTTGCTCCCAACCCCCACCCCCACCCAATCAAAAGCGAAAACTTAAATCCGAAAGAAAAGTTTTAGGAAATTTGTGCAGCATCCACCCTGCAGCAGTTTCCAATCCGAACAAACCGCATGTTTCCCAAGCCAACCCACCCGCCAACCACCCAGCCCCCTCGCGCAGGCAACTTATCAAATCGATAGTCAGGAAATTTCCCCAAACATCGATTATGGGACAAAACGTGAAACTTTTTACCCGAACACCCTACGGTCTTCGCTGCTACTTTCACCAATTCCAACCCTTCTCACTCCATCCCACTGCCGTACCCGTCGCTCGGCATGCGACGATCTTTGGTGCCCTTTCATCGCCACGAAAGAACAGTGAAAGTTTCAGCCTCCCATTCGAGGCGAATCAAATGCAGGACTGCGAGGAACTGACAGACATCGGCAAGAAGTGAGAGAGATAAATGTCGCTCCGCAGTGAAAAAAAAGTCACACGAACTTTGGCGACAAAATAGATCCTCCACCCCACCCGCGGCGCAAGTCCTTACGGATAATGGTAATGAAAGTTTTTATTGGCTAATTCGCACATGAAGCCAACATCTAGACGCGGGACGTGATGCCAGCAGATGAGGACCACCACCATCGAAGGATACGCACGGCAAAAGAGCGTGACTAAGAGCGACTGACCGGAAGCCAGATGGCATGCAATCGGTTGAGCGGGTTCCAATGGAAGTGTGAGGAAAATCATTAACCAGCATGCATCCCCTGCACCTCCTCTGAGCGTAATCAGGTCGGAAATGCCCCCATCCTCTGGCCATTCCAAGTCGTTATCCTTTGATCATCTCTTCCATTAAATTCAAATGGAACGCATCCATTGGAATGAATTGTGCAGCAAAGACGATTTTCTCACACTCTGCGCCTCCCCACTCCACAGACAGGTGCTGCATACCTGCCCAAGTAATAATCCCCTTCGCCCGCCTGCTTCGGTCGCCCCACTTATTCTTCTGGAATCCCGATTGCCAAACAAGATTTAATCTCTGGCATTTGCCTGCACACTTTGACCACCACCACCACCGCCACCATCAGTCTCATTCACCACTGTCGGGCCGCTTACCGATGCTCAAGGATCAAAGAGGATATCTCCAGGAAATTGACTAAATGAAAACCTATGAGATGCCGTTTCCCCCAGACCCAGTTCGGCCGGTTCGGTCGGTATCATTGCACACTTCCACCATGGGTTGGGGGAGCGGTGCTTACATGTGGCTTTGGCACATTCCTTTGCGCTGTGCCAAATCGATTAATGCACTCCGGACTAATTAATTAGTCAGAGGAGCTGAAGATAAGAGCTGTGCACACACACACCCACCCACACACACCCAGGCAGTCGCGGAGGTGGTGTGTCAAAGATCTTTTTACCTGTTGTGCCCAGTCCAGCCTATCATTCCGCCGGTGCATGGGGTTAAGTGTGGTAAAGGGTTGATCAATCGGATTGGTGTTGCATATGATTGTGGTTGGCAAAGGATTCTGGTCGATAAGACCGAAGGACTTAGACACTTGAGTTCGGTGGCTGTTCCAGACCGGTGATGTGTACTCGGCCAAGTGCAGGGGATGAGAATGGATTGGAGGCGGAAGTGTATTGTTCTCTGGCAGAGCGGAAGGGGGCTCTCCCTCCCTCTCGTTTGTGGTCGAATGGAGGCAAGGACCATTTGCGAAACTATTCAAGCGCATTTTGTAGGGAATTACTTTTGGTCTAGATGCGAAGAGAAATTGAAATTAAATGACACTGGTCCTAGTGGGAAACTGGCCCTTCACCCTCTCTTGTGTCGGTGACGGAGAGATAATGGAAAGCTGACGATTCGATTGAAGGTCTCTTAATTCTTGAAGTGGACAATTTGACGCCTTGTGGGGTGTTAGGATGTGCTTAGTTCCGGGATACTTATGAAAGGTTGGTCTTACGAAGGAGGCGCACTTGCCCCACCCCCTGTCCCAGCAATATTTTGTAATGATTTTTCACCGTAACAGAATTTTAAAAAAGAGAGAAAAAAATAGTCTGCAATTCCCTGAAAATGGAAACCAAAAAAAAAACCACATAGACCGTTGCGTCTCCAGCCAGCTCGATCTTTAGCTAGCTGCCTTCAGATTTGCACTCATTGTTGGTTGATGTCGATGCACTGTTAAGTGCATGGCGTGACTTCCCCCCCACCCCTATAGCGGCTCACGAGGCCACTGACGGGGTGCTCCTAGTTCTTTCGGTCTAAGCCCGACCAGCTACCGAGCGGTACAGCCCGGCCACCAGAATCTAACATACTTCCACCATTCAGGCCAGGCTCCAAATGGGGACCAGGCACACCAGGGTACTCATTATTCGAGACCAGTTTAGTACTGCTTGTCCTGAGGGAGGTTGCGCTTCGTAAACGCTGTGTGTCAAAGCCAAGTTAGCGGTTTTCAACTCAGCATTTATTTCAACTCTCATCTATGGTCAACCCATTTGGGAATGACCGAAAGAATAATATCGCGAATACAAGCTGCTGAGATGAGATTTCTTCGTGCAGTTGTGGGAGTTACTCGTCGGGATACAGTGAGAAACACGGCAGTGTGCGAGAAACTCAACATTGAGGAGCGGTTTCTTCGGAAAGGACTATGCTTCGGTGGTTGGGTCACGCGGCACAAATGTCCCCATCATCACCACTTCCGATGCGTCCTTTGAATGGGATTCCATCAGGTAGGCGACCGTTTGGAAGAACCAGGACGAGGTGGGTCCCAAAATTCGCCTAGTCAGGCATACGAGTAAGTCCTGTTGAGTTAGAGTCGATGGGGGAGGATCGAGTTGCCTAGAGATCTCTCGTGCGGAGTATGCGGTTCAGAAAATGATGATGCTGCTGATTGGTATTTGGTAGATGGTGGATGGATTATGGATTTTTGGATTTTTCTGGCCTAAAGCCGACCATGTTCATGACGAACCGCCTTGTCAATGAAACCGGAAAACTTTCCATCCTTGGTTAGCAACACGAACTTAGTTGGGACGATCATATATTTGAGGTCGCCAGAAATGCTGCGAAATTTTTAGATTTCCTTCATCGATGCAAGAAATATGTCACACTCTCTGATTCGGCTTGAATTTATAGGACGTGTATCCGCACGAAGCTTGAGTACAACGCTCTTATCTTGTCTGGTGCCCCCAAGACCACCCTGCACCCACCTAGATTGAATTGAAAAGAAAGCGATAAGACTTATATAAGACTACAATATTGCAGAGTTTTTAGACTCGCTCGATAATCAACGTACCGTCTCTTCTTTTGTCCGTATTCTATCGGAGCCTGCCAACTCCATTCCTCCTCCCCATGAATTCACCCGCAATACCCGTCACGCCAGGAATGCTCATCAGTTCACCCTCAAGCCTACTTTCGGACGCACAATTAAATTTAGAGACTCATTCTTCACCAATCAGGGATGCTCTTCTCTTCCTGATATTTGCCACAGACTACAATCCGCAGATATTTACGACCAATGTGCACGGTACCCCCTCTACCTGCGTGTGGCTTGACCCGGGACACTTAAGGTTATTAGTTACCCATTGTGCGTGCGCAAATTATAAAAAAAATCTTCTTATTCTGGTGGCGCTGTAGCCCGAGATGCCTCCAGTTACGTACGTCAAGTTAACACATTCCCGTTTCGTGAACGTCATCGGCTTCGTAGGCGTTCTGCATTGCTTTGTCACAATCGCGGGGTGTCGAACACTTTTCAGACGTGATCATTGTTGCAGACTGAACTTGGTCCAGCCACCTTAGGCGTTCAATGACGCCTGGCCTCATGTTGGTGTACGTCTCATAAATTACCCCGAATTGAATGCTGGGTGATGTCCTTTATTTGGAACAGCGCGGATTATTCATCTCCTCTTCAAATTTCCCCTATCGCCGCCATTCACGTCGCTTTTTTTCGCAAAAAGCCAACTGCGTGATGCTACGGGAAATAAAGGTACCATCTGACGTGCTTAGGTGGGCCTCCATTCGCTCCTTCCACTTCAGCTACTGCAGTACACATACGTCTACACCTTCGTCCGCAGGACATATTCAGATGACTGATTATGGCCAGCACTACAATTTGAATCTATTGGTCTACTCTGCAATTTGGATCAGGTTCGAATTCCTTCCGACATCGACGACAGGAATTACTCAAGTTTATATCGAAAACAACATCGCAACCGGCGGCCCCGTGCAGATCAGATTGGAAGTCTGATTCACTGACGCGCTACTGACCGCTGCTGAGCAGTTTAATCCCACACGTGGGTACTTTCTGGGGCTTGATGATAATAGATGTTTATTTAACTTCAAGCCCAGGTCATCCACGTCGTCGACCACCTTAGGTTTGCACACGGAGAGACAATAAAACATGTGGAATCCTGTATTAGTGGTCGTGTCCCAACCCCCAACCCTTTGGACGCGAATTTACAAAAGATTCCCTGTATTTTTCATCGTGTCCGGAATTGAACTTGGACCCTCACAGTAGGAGCCGAAGGACACACCCACTGCGTCGGGGCGGCTGATAGGATTTCCCATACCCACTAGGAAATAAAACGTTCATTGAATGTTTCAAAGAATTACTTAATACACATAAGTCCCCGTATTTTGCATCGGCACACGATGCGATGATAAAGACTTTTCATTTTCCTGCTCAAACCAGTTGCTGATTGACTGATTGAGTTAAAATTAAATGGAAGTCCTTCCTCCGGCCCAAAGTTCAACCATGAAAACTCATTTATTTTACAGGCCTCGGTGAAACCCAACAAATTCCTTCGATTTATCGGGGATCGCCTGCCCAGGAAACCGCATCGATTCAGAATTATCCTTCGTCAATCATAATCAAATAAAAGTTCTTCTTCCATTTTAATAACAAATCACTCGCATTGAGTCTACCCAAGCCAACCCACCCTCCACTCCTCGTCCTCTCTCAGTGAAGCAAAATATACATTTGTTATCCTACCAATTAAACACAATCATCAATCAAAGGATCCCTTAAAATTGTATCCTCTCCCAGTCAAGCCACTACCACCTGCCAGTTCACAGGGGCAATTTTTGCCACCCCAACCCCATGGTCCAGCAATCTACATCACCTCAGCAACTACATGGCCAGAGATGAATGCCCACTTCATCCCAGCTCCACGTTCACCAATTACGGACGTCTCTCAATGAATCAAAGGTCCCGCCCCCATCTACTGAGTCCATTTTCAAATTCATAAGCCTTTTGCACCGGAAAGTTGTAGTAAAAGTTTTCATGCCTCCTTCGATCCGAATAAGGAAACCCGATTCATTTCCACAGGAATTTGTTTCCATAATTGGATATTCGTTGTGCAGGCTAAGTGTGGTTACCCACCACCGGCCGGTGGAGGGTGGGGGGAGAAGCTCTAATTACACATCATGACCCTGAAGTGCATAGAGGATTTTTGTTTCCCTCTGCTCATGGCACAATGTGGGCGCACTAAGTACATGTTAGTAGTCGGACGACCATCTGCTCTGGAATGTAGAAAACATCACCTTTCGACCGGGCTGCACTGTGCGCACATGATCCGGGCCCGCAGTGAAGTCCCGAAAGATCCACACATGGACGGGCGACGAGTGATTTATAATAATGTTGTAACGAGAAGCATTTCGCTGTATCCATCCGACTGAACGAAGACAGACGACAACAACGACAACGACGACAACGACAGCAGCGACTACGCAGAAAGACCGCCAGAAGCCAGAGTCAGAGCCTCCTGCGCTTAAAATGTCCAATAAAATAGGTTTTTGACTTCCTGACTTTGTCGTTAGGGAAATTTATGGGCGCACATTTATTTCGAATGCGACCAAGATGGAGCAGAAGTTTTCTGCAATCTTTCGGGACTTTTCTTCGCCTTACGAGTGAGTTACGTACGTCGGAGGAGATGCTGGTCTGCTCGGTAGCTCGGGCATTCGGTGTGTCTGCCGGCAGGCGAGCATGGTGGTGGTGGGTTAATGGGTTTCTAGAGTTTATATCTTCCCACCTAATTCCGAAGGACTCTCCTGATTCGGGGGGAGGGGGTCTAGTTAGAATAGAAAACTCGCATAACAACGAGTACACACAACAACCAGAAAACCATAAATGCCGTTATATCGACTTAAAAATGAAGAACGAAGGAGCTGCTGGCCTGGTCTCGTAACGAAGCGACTTCTTTAGAAGCAGACACTCGCTCAGACACTGAGACGAAGAATAATTTGGCAATCTAGTTCCTGGCCTCAATTTTTATTATCCTTCCTCCTACACACACACACACACACACACATACCGAGAGAGACCCACGTATAAGAAGACGACATTTGAATTTTTGGACAATGTCCCTCGGTAGGAATTCAGTTCGTTCGGTTTTTACGTTCTCTTGCGTCCGTTCAATTACGCTCTCAATTTGTCAGCGTAATGGGCGTTTTAATGCAGAAATGTTTCGGAACTGTTTAATGGTTTTTGCCGAAATGAATCGAGCTGCAATTTTAAGGACGATTGGGTCAATGTGCTGCTGCTGGATGTCGTCTTCCTCGTTCATTTCATCCGATGTCTACTTGAAATTTCTTCTGTTTTTCTCTGCCTTGCTTTGCTGTGCCGGTCTTTTGCGTGCACAACGTGACCTGATGTTTGGTCTTTTTTATGGGAATCGTGCACAGCGGAGATTGGCTAAAAGGTGGCAATAAAGATTCCAAGATAATTATGTCGTTTCGGCCGCGCCTCTCTCACTGTGGCACTAACACAGAGTGCTGGGTGTTGGGAATTTGATTCGGCTTGTGAGGGTTTCTTGTTGAGTGGCGGAAGGGAGTAATTGGCGGTGCCTCTAAGCGACTACTGGTCAAATCAATAGGAAGCAATCTTGTGGAGCGCTTTGGAAGTGCAACGTATGAGGTGCTTGGGGTCACTTGTCAGAGCTAGTCCGAGTAGGCGTACTTTGCCTTTCTAAGACATGTCTCCCGTTCATGCCTATCTCTTCAGCAAAATGGAACCTTTTCCTCACACCCGTATTCTGGCACACGTCTGTGAAGTGTCATAAGTCACAACTGCCAAATCACAAATTGTGAGGTTTTCATATTCTAAGCAAAACCTCACAGCTTGTGTGCATCACAAGATCCATCCAAAATTGTGATGTTCTCTTCAGCACATCACAAGCGACGGCGTGACTATGACCAAAGAGGGAAGGGTTAAGGCAAGCAAGCGTCGTTTTTATGCATTCAACGTTTAACAGCTCCTTATGGTCGATTCTGTGGAGGGTGTCCCGGCTGAGAACTTTCGTTCCACACTGCAGAGGAGTACATCAGAGATGATTGAATGACGGAAAGGAGTGTGTTGATCAAGGGCAGTCAAATTGAGGATTATTAGCTGGCTAAGCAAAGAAATCATGGGGACTCACATTGAAAATGAAATCAAGTGCTGGATGTGTGCAAGTTGCTGGACTTTCAATGCTATTCTAACAAACATCAATTACATGCACTTAAACGAGCCGGACAAGGACATCAGCACCAGTGTTGATGTTGTTGCGCCATCTCTGAGAAGCTGCCTCCAGCTGCTTAGTCAAGTACTGGGCTCAATCATCACCTGATATTGACATCAGCATGAAGTAGGCCAGTTCGCATCGTCACGAAACCGGCTTGAAATAAGTCGGTGTAGATACGCTTACCTTGGTCGTTCGTTGCCACTGTGGTGATCGGCGGCATTTGTTTACTCCCCGATCGTCTGATATCCCCACTGGGACTTTGTGGGCGTTTCAGTGATCGCACCTACTGTATACAAGTAATGGAATATGGGAAGTAAACAAAAAATACAATACTGGTGTCAACGGGACTTCTGGTGGCAGAGTGGGCTGCAGCTTTTGAGTGGAACGTGGGAGGGTATTATCGGCTTCTTCATACTCTACGACCTTATAAAGGGTAGAGTAGGAACACTTTCAGATCCCAACATCAAAGTGTGATGAACAGACTCCCATCTTCAGAGTTGAGCCACGAACTGCTACTGTCGACAGTAAACGGACCGCTCATCTGCTGCTACTTTTATATGATTTCCTAAGCTCATCATGGATTATTAAATATTGTACTTTCCTGCTTACAAAGAATTGTTTTAATTGCTACACGAAAAGATCGGAAGTCAAATTTCGAAAAGAGTCAAGTCCACCGGAAGTTATTCGATCACGATGTGGAGAAGCTTGATGTGTGGCAATCGTGTTATTAGACCAACGTTGATCAGTGAACTTGAACGATGCTCCCTAATTGCTTACGCGTTATGGCATTCCTATTGCAGCTCCCATTTGCCTAGGGAATAGTTTGTGCTGATTATTATTAAGCTGCTTAAACTCGCCACTAGAAGACTGAATAAAACCAAATACTACGTTTGGGACAACATATTTCTTGGGACATCCTCGTTGAATTTTGTTTTTGTTCAGAACGCAGGCAACTTTATTCTGGTTACATAGTTCCGTCTTTGACTGTACATCGGAGCTCCAGCTACCACTTGACAGTTATCCATCGAGTTCGGTGTTGTCAACTACAATTAGTCTGACTATGATGTCTGCACAAGCAAGCAAACAAAATCGTTGCTAAGGCTGCACAGCAACACTCTAGTTGATGTCATCACGGGCATAGCCTCTTGAGTCTTGCGAGCCATGTGAGACTCAGCCACTATCCCTCCAAAGACTTAAAGGAAGCAGCCGATATATTCCCATTCCCATCCGATCGCCGAGTGATTACTTCGTATTTTGATTGGTAACTCTGCCAGTTGAGCAATCATGTTTACCGAGGATTGCCCAAAGATCTGCGAACGCATTCAAAAACACGCCGTACTCTGAATGAGTCTGCAATACGTGTCACACCACTCAATCCTTGCTCCTTTGCTTTTTTTGTGATTGCAGTTCACAAAAGTGCTCATCGTTGAAAATCACTACTTGAAGCGATGGCAGAGTGTCTGCTGGCACCCAACAACTCTCGACAGCTGACACGGAGGCACGCACTGAAGTCATTCATGAAACTCCTGAATCCTCCGTGGGCCTTTCTATTTTTGATTGAACCAATTCAGCTAAGACGTTCTGTCTCGAATCCAATTTTTGTTCACAGACCCATGAAATTAACCCAAACAGACTCGTTGTAGAGCTAGTTGCGCTTGCATATAAACATGTCATTAATTAGAGGGAAGTCAGCTCTATCTAATGAAGTTGTTAACTGAAGAAAAACCCCATTATGCCCCAGGAGGTCGTAAATAATCACAAGAAACAAAGGCCAATCTACTGCAATCCACCTGTTACCCTGTGCCCATTGATTACTCTCAGCCACTACCCTTAGCTGGTAATGAATCCCCGATTAAATGCCACAGACTGCAGTCACCACACCCGCACCAGCACACAGCACTCGTACATCAAAAGACCGGGATCTGCCATTGGAATAAAGGCACGCCATAAACATCTACTTCCACTCGAAAGAGGACATCAAGTCCTTAATGCCACTCAATCATCGCTTTGTCAACAAAGGGTGCACGTCTTGATTAAAAACATCATCAAAGGGTAATGCACGTCATCATCCAGTGGGGTGGGTTCGCCTAAAGTCACCCAGGCAAGCAGCCGACTAGCCAGCCAGGCAACACTGGCATCAGAAGCGGCGTCAATAAATTAACTATTCAAGTAATTATCCGGTCGTCCACTCCACTTAAGGTCAGCAAACACACACGCATCTTGAAAGAGGATATCCCCAGCGCATAAATCGTCCACTCACAGCTCACTAGGTCTCCATTTCACTCCTTCTCGCTGGGACGGTGTGAAGAGCAGCCGTCCTCAGCCCCGCACGCCTAACAATATATTTCGATTAACTTGGGGCAAGGAATGGCACTAAACCTCTCTCGAATTGACCGCTCCCTGGGGCGGTAGTGAAGGTCTAATTAAATAAGAAAGCGTGCATACATATGTGTCCCTGGCGAGGGGCGCGTACCTCTCGGGCCCGTACTCGTGCGTCAGAGAGTGCTGTTGCTAAGCACATGCCTCTGTGAGGAATCCACGCCCGAATTTTCACCATAAAGTGACCTAATTTATTATTCACCCTCACACCATGGGCCCGCACTGTCACTTTGACTAGCAGGGTTATAGTCACGCGCGGGCACACACCTACTGCCGGCGTGGCACAAAGTAAATTGAACGCGCGTGAGATAACCTAATGTCGAGCACATTTCCACTCGTCCGTCACTTCCTTAATGGCTCTCGACGAGTATGGCCGAGAACAGCAGTGCTGGCACTGCCGGCCGTACTGCCGCACTTCCACATTGCATCCAACGGCTGAATATCGCCGAAAAGATATATGGTCCATTGGGATGGACCTCTATTTCCGGGATACGTTTTATGGCACCCGCACTAGGGCCCAGCTCACAGGTTATCTTCCAACTCTTCAATTGCCATTTAATGTCCTGTTCCTGTTGTGTTCTGTCGGAACGGCAGAGCGAGGTCGACCGAGGGCCAACCGTCGATGCTGAACCTCTGCCCTCATAATGAAATCGCAGGAGGTGGTGTGGTGTCGGTGCCCCAGACCAATGATGTGGTGTGGTGATGCGAAATTTGTGGGAATCGCCGCTAATTGGAAATTATGTGAAGCGTTTTCGATTGATTGCCGAATTTTCTGCGATTTATGGATGCATGCCGTGAAATAAACGAAATTGCCATTGCAGTGGTTTCCCGGAGTATACTGCGACGCACGCAAAGGACGTGAGATGACGTGATGGCGAGGGCAGAGCTTAATTGATACCAGGCCACAGTTGAAAGTGGTGAGCGCCGCTGCACCGTCCAACGCTGGAGAGTGGTAATTAAAATTTACATTTATTTACATAAACTCTGAGGCTGAACCGTCAGGCGACGACCAGCGTTTCTAGCTATGTGGCAAGGCGCGTTGGATGAGGCCTTGAAGCGAACATCAAACAATTTTATGGTTATGCAGCATTTTAAAGCGATGGGGCAGCCGTGGAGGTCCTTTTTTGTTTTCAACTGACCTAACCAAGGGGCACATGGCCAATTTGTGAGGGTTTCGCCCCGCCACAGGCTAACGCAGTGGTCGGAGGAAAGGAGCGATGTCAACCACAAATCAAATTTGACCCACCACAGAGAGTTGCCGCAGAGATCAGCATCGAGTCTGTGAAATTGTATTTACTCACGCAAGCAATGAATTTTTGAGTTGAATTTACAATATCGCATATCAAGGCGTAGGTGAGTCTGTGAAAAGTCAAGGAGGCTTCAAAGGGATTGTGGTTGATGAACCATCACTGAAAAACATTTCAGCACGCACGACGACTTCTGCTGCTGCAGCGTCGGGAAGGTGTCAACTGACTGAATGGAAGGCCTTCACGCGACGGACCAGTTTCAAATTCAGCAAGGAAAAACAAGTTGAAAGCGAAATATGCAACCAGAAGGACATGCAAATATGACGACAACTCTGGTTCTCAATACTGTTCGATCAGCTTGAACTCATGAGGCAGAGGTACATAAAAATCGGAGGACACAAACAGAATTTTCGAGATTAATGGTGATGTGAAGTTGGAGACACGGATGATGGCCGTGGCGTATTGGGTAAGTGCGTATACTCTTACGCAACTTAACTTAGCTGTCTGAGTTCGATTCCCGGTTAAACTATAGGTCTTTTCCACTTGTGAGAGAACACGCAAAACACGAGTGCTCACTTTCGACAAGGAACGTCAAAGGCACCATAGCCTTTACGACCAAGCACTCTCTACGTCTACTCTTGCGCAACTTAACTTAGCTGTCTGAGTTCGATTCCCGGTTAAACTATAGGTCTTTTCCACTTGTGAGAGAGCACGCAAAACACGAGTGCTCACTTTCGACAAGGAACGTCAAAGGCACCATAGCCTTTACGACCAAGCACGCATCATCCCCCTGCAATAGTACATGGTGACACTGTTCAGAAAGCAGCTACTAAACATCAACAACCATCCTAACGAGGAAATCAGGAACTTGAGAAACACAATCCTCGGACAACGCTACCTCAACGGGTTAAATCTGCTAAACGAGGAGTACTTTCCAACGACGTCAAACAACGAGCTGCATGGACTCTACCAGAGCAGCGATAGCAATCACCATCGAGGCTAAGTCGGCTAACACATCACCACCCTATCCCAAAAGGACAGACGGACTTGAACACCCCGATGTAAGCACCAGCCATTATAAGACATAAAAAAAAACTATAAAGTTACATTAGTTAAGCCCACACCCTAACCTTGTGTTGTAAACTCAATTGTAAAAAATAACTCTGTTAAAATAAATTTTTAAATCTTTCAAATCAAAACATGAGTGGTTGCTTTAGAAGCTAGGCCCTAGCTCCAGCCCCCCTAGTCCGTTTATTCCAAAGTTCTAATTGCATAATTAAAAAAAAATATGACATGCCGAAGAAATAAAAATTGTTGGCATTTTAAGTCCAAATTAATCACGAGATCATTGATCGCATTCGCCTACAAGTGCAAAATGAGAGCGAGACTTCATCTAAAAAAAAAGGAAACTTAACACTTTCGGTATTATCCGAAAGAGAGCGAGAGAGAGAGAGAGAGAGAGATGCCATTTCCGTGAAGGTATGATCAGTATTTGGTGCTGGGGTCCGGGGTTGACCTCAACTTCAAGCAGCCAAATAGCGCGATCTCTGTCCACTGTCTCCAGTGTCATCCGCCCAGGGACGAGAGCGCACTCTGTTGCGTTGTCCCACAGGTTCTCAGTCTAGGACTCCTTGGGCCGGAGCTAAGTTGACCGTACGCTCTACATGGCCCAACCATCTTAGACGTTGAATCCATAGACGTCTGACTAGGCTCATGTCGCTTTACAGTTCTGGTTGAATATTCTCATCCAAATATCGTCAACGTAAACTGGACGCAAGATCGCACGCTGATCTTTTCACTCGAAGAGACCAAGGACTTCTGAGCTTGCTGCTCATGTTTTATGTGAGCAGTAAAAGCAGATTGCTTTATGAAAAATTCTTCTATGAGCTATCGGATTGCGTGCGACAATAACATAAATCTTAAACCTGTCAGATTTTGAGAAAGGTATCATTGCAGCAGCAAAATCTTATTTTCCCTAATCCATAAACAATGAACGTTTTTTTTCATCTTCCTGCTTACATATTTTAGAATCGAAAAACATATTCCACTTGGCCGAGAAAAAAATGTCACTTCGGGTATTTACTTCCACTCCGGGACCAATGTGCGACGACCTCCCAGTTCTTAACTACCTCAAACCTTTAGCTGCCCATTGTGAGGCTCTGTCCATGTCATCGGTGTTGTGTGTTGTTAATCGACGAAATTCTTCGTCATTCTTAGTCATGGATGCTATGGCATCCTACTCACTCGGTTTCGATAGCTTGACCAGAGGCTATAGTCTGGTGTCATGGGGTTGCAGCCTGATCGGTTGAGATTGGTCCACTAATGAAGCGTCGTCGCTGCTCTGGTTTAGTACCCGAAGCCGTGAATAGGCGTGCTGATCATACATGCATATCTTGGAGATTATCATGCGATTTGATTGTTACGTGTGCGTCTCCGAGGCGTGAAAGCGATATGATGCAAATCTGTGTGGAGTTGGACAAAGACAACAACTGGGTCCTTTGACTCAAAAAGCAGAAGAGGTCTCAGACTGTCCTCATTCTTTACCAAGTTGAAACACAATACTTGCATTCGTAGGTTCCATCCATTGACTCTGTAGCGAAGAGGAATGCTTCGAAATTAAGCAACTTAAAAATGTATTAACCAGTACGCCAACGCAAAGTCATCGGCAGTACTAAAAATCCAGTACTAAAAAGTTTACATTATCACTTGCGGGGAATATGAGAAAGGTCGCTCATAAGAACCAAAGTCTGCAATTTCTTAACAAATCTTTCTCAGCTTCTAGAATTGACAGCCTCAATAAGGTGAACAAACTGGATTCTCTGGCTTCAACTTTAGTACGTCCAGTAACACTCTTTGCGTGTCAGTGCTCCCTCACATGTGACTATCCCATTTCTGGATTTATCCGCAAGTAAATTTAATTGCAAGCACGCAGCCAAAGAGGCACATAAAAGCAAATGAAATCATTTTATCATTTAACCAACTCCCGGAAAGCATTCGATCAATAATGACAAAACCCCTTCCTCGGATTTGCACTTCACTTAACCTCACATAAAAGTGAAAATTAAATCATTCTGTGACAGAGTTTCTTCCTAATTGGCTGTCAAAATGGTCGTCCGGAAGCTCAAAATTAATTAAACCTAATTGCCGGCCGTTAGCGGCTAATTTGTTATAATCGCCTCCACCGCGTACTCGCTCCCCGCCATCGACTGCGGCTTGTAAGCAAGC
The DNA here is from genome assembly GCA_905231855.2 of Eristalis tenax. Lineage (NCBI taxonomy): Eukaryota > Metazoa > Arthropoda > Insecta > Diptera > Syrphidae > Eristalis > Eristalis tenax. The sequence goes on along the minus strand of HG993127.1, from coordinate 20,307,574 downwards.
GAATTTCATGTCAAACCTGCCGAGTAATATACATTTATTTATGATTCACAAACGAAATAAAAAAAACCCAAGCAAGCAACCCACTCGCCAATTAGCGGCATTACAGCGTAGCCGCAGTTCTGAATAATGGCGGCGCCTGATGGCACTCGACGTCTTTAACGGATTTACACCAATATTCATCTTGATTGTAGTCCGGGCGAGTGTCTAAAATTGGTTCTGTGGACCACGGACAGCTGTCACTGCGAGCACAATAGTTGCCCCCAGCCGCAGTTGCGACCATGATTGTTGTCATTTATTACGCCTCAGCGAGGCAAACAGCACGCCCTTTTGTGTCGTTAATGGCGCATCAGGGCAAGGTCAGGAGGCGATTGTCGCCACCTGACTGAAGTGACGTTGTCTGCCGAGTTCGGCGCGTAATTAGCGACACAAAACATCGGTTAAACATATTCACTTACCGCCGAATGAGGCGCGATAATTTATTCCGAGGAACCTGGCGATTGGTGGCACAGTCCAACTGTCGACTTGCTGGCTAGTGCACAAGACGGATTAAATGACCACCGATCGGGCATTTCTCAGCGACACATCGAGGTGCTTAACATGCGATTATGAGCCAATTTATTCGGTATTATGCTACCTAATTGTGTCTAATCGACATCCCGTTCGATAACAGGATAAGGATGTTTATTCTATCGCTACTCCTTGACTCGCACCTGCCCGGCGAAGGTGGCATTCATGTTGGGGGTATGCCCGCTACGTATTTGTGTGTAAATATTTATGCGTATCGGCGTTAATGCATGCAAATCGGTTAAGGTATCTGTAAACCTCAATTTGAACAGGGATTATGGCGTGATTCTTATTTATTTATGCGCATCTCGACGGTAGTGTAAATACAATGCTTATCGATAGCTTGTGTAGGGATTGACTAACAAATGAAGTTGATTCTGAGGGCTCTGCAGTGGCCACGTGCCGTTTGTTGTGGAATCGTTCTCACACCTCTTGCGGGACTACACACTGGACGGTAAGCGTTGGTGATGTTTATATTTTGTTCTATTTAGACGGCCGATAATCACATCACGCAGCGATAGAAGTGGGGGCACAAGGTTAATGATATGCATAAGATGTGTAAAAAAAAAATTCCTTTACTCCGATTTCGCATTTTACTTCGCGTTGTTTCCAACGACAACAACTCTGGACATGTATAGACAGTAGCTAAATCACTCCTGGCAAAAGAGATGAAGTGGCATCGCCACGGAGTGTCGTATTTAAAGAAACTTGCTGACTTACCCGCAGTTGATGGCAAACATCTACTCTTTCGTTCTGTGGGTGGCTACTAGTTCCCACATCATATGAAAGCGAGAAAGCTAATCGCTCAGAAGACGTTAAAGAATCACAACCCTGAAAATGTAAATCAAATATACACACACCCGTTCCCTCTTCCGACTCGACCACATTTCCAGAGGAGTGCAGTTCATTCAATTTGTTGCAAGTGATAATCTTGTAATATACCTTTCGAAGCTTGGGCAGAGAGTTCACTTCTGTCCTGTGGTCTAAAGTCGAGAACCCGTCCAAAGTTTGCATACGCAGCCTACTGCCACTGTCTACGCATGATGAATGTGTAGAGCTGACGGTGTGGTATGCGACCAGCTCTGTTCTCTCGCCTGGCCCGTGCACCAGCTTATATATGTACAGTAAAAGCATATGCAGGATGACATTGACATGATTTGCCGGCTACTGCGGGAGAAACGAAACACAGCACAGCGTCTCAGACTCAACGATGACTTCGCGGTAACCAGGGACTTCTGCAGGTGTCTGCAGATTAAGCGCCTAAAGGAGCAAGGCCATGCTGAGGGCAGACATATATAAATTGTCCCCGGCCCGGCTAGTCATCGATGTAGAGCCTATGGGACAACGGCAGAAATGATGCCCGCGTTGAATGGGGCGAACGTATTTGCAGAAGCATCTCAATCAACTGTGCGCAGTTTGCCTTAGACCTTGATAGCCGAAGGGCAAGGCGGTACATCATTATTGTCTGATGAAGGAGAAGCCCACTGGGCTTCTTTGCTTTTTGAGTTTTGGATATCCATCGGAATGTGTTTTGGAATCCATCGGATATCCATAGTCACTGACTCGCGCTATGCGTGCATATGGTCCCGTGTTACAATGATATTAGTGAGTTTTGTCACGAATGTACGGTGGTGGTTGTCGAAAATTCTTCCCTTTTTTATGAGCAACACACACCGAATGCACGGAACTGTTTCAAACCAGGCGCCGTTGATGGTAATTGCCTCGACGACTGGATGATGCAGTTCGCTAAGTGTCTGCCCTTGGTATGTGGGGTCCAGGGTTCGAATCCCAATGAAAGCAAAATTAATACGCAAAATGTTGGTCCACTATCGAAAGCCATGAATACTACTTTATTTGAAAGCTTTATTTCACGCTTTTACAAGTGGTGCCTTTTGACCAGCTGTTAAGCCCTCCATATCAATTTTGGCCCATTGTACACATGCGTCATTTTACAGCAAAACCATATCTGTACAAACATTATAAAATACATTTGACAACATTTGTTTGTGGCTCTATATTTGATTTGCCATACAAGTAAAGACACGCACCAAAAAAAATAAGGTAAAATGAGTAAAGAGCGTTTTATTGAGAATCAATACTGACCTGAGTATAGACCCTAAATAAAACACACATCTTGTAGCAGGCAGCGATCTTGCAGAAAGCATGTCATACACAAAATGGAGGGTCTGACCCGGGCCGATAGCTGCCGTCCATGGTTGAGGGTGCTGCACACGCTTCTTCCAGTCTTCAAGACCATGCTGTGTTCTGTCTACGTTAACTTTCACCGGTCCTCCTTCTTTTTGAACCGCCTGTATATTAAGGTCCGGTTCAGAAGACCCCCTATCATAGTCGGCGGTTCATGCATTCTACTCCGAAAACCGTCAAAGCCTCATGACAGGAAGCTATCAACAGTCAGTGTACGCAAATAATCTGACACTTCGAAGTCGGATATGTCACTTTTTGACATAAACTCCATCGACCGCGTGCTTAGACGTTGGCCAGCCATGGAACAAAGGATCAGTGAACACACTCTCACACACAATTTTGCCAAATCCCAATGTCCCAAATGTGGCCTCTGGTGTTGCAATTTCATGCTCCACAGGCGATGGCTGCTGCAAGTCTCAATAATTACAGTTCGTGTCATTAATTCTTTCAGCCCCAAGCTACGGCTATGGCACCACGCTTCCCACCTCAGTTATTGCAACTAACAAAAGTTAAAATTAATCAGCAGCAATAAGCCAGGATCCTGGCTGGATTCACAACTAAAAGCTCCCCGTTCACACTCCCAGCATAAAATTAACCATCTACCGACAGCCCGCGGCTGACGCGCTTCAATTAAAAAGAAAAACGCACTGCACACCGCACACCACCGTGCATCCGATGCGACTATTCCCTTAATTTCATCATCGATAATCACGATGACATTTCAAATGAAATTTAAATTACCGACCCGCTGTACTAGGCCAGGCAGTAAATATGTACGTACGCACATTACGAGCGTATGTATCGCGACAATGAAACGTGCGATAATTTTCAGTGACAGCGTAATAATGGAGTACGCCGACCGTAGCCGCCGTAATCTTTTTCACATGCCAATCGCTGGCAAAATTGAACGTGACTACTGTGTAATGAAGTTCGGCGATACAGCGATGACGACAGGCTTTGCTGTGTGCGCTTTGTGAATCCGCCCGACTGAGTCCTTCTGGAGTTCAATTGCAAAATTTGTCAGCAAAGTTATTGCCTTTTAATTGCATGTCTCTCCATATTTTCCGATATTTGTACGATATCAAACATTGTGCTCGGGAGTAATTCACGCGTTGCGACAGTCTGCGCCTAGATCGGATGATAGAGTGCACTTTAAATCTACGCTGCGATTGCTTTAATTAAATGTCAGTTGATTAAATGCAGTGCAAGTGATAAGGACCTTCATGTGAGCATAGTCAAGCGGCTGCCGATTGGTCAAATAATCATGTTTCAGGAATTTAAGCGTACGCAGCAGTGTCGTTTATTGTGCGTGAGCGAACGCAGGCTCCTCAATTTCGGTTAGATCTCTAACTGGACGAAATTGTTTTGTGAAGTTTGGTAAAATCAGGCTCAGCACATTCGCATTACATCGCCCGGCCCTGCGGAAGAATTTTTTCACGCTGTCGTGTGATCGAAAATCAGGCTGTCAGTGCAGGCATCAAGCTGCCCGCGTAAAGCAACGCGCGTCCAAAAAATGAAAGAAGAAAACGAAGGAAAGAATACCTGAAACAAAAAAAAACACAATTGCAAAACATTTATTTAAATTAAATCTTAAACACTAGCTGCGGAGAACGTCCCTCGCTCTCTTCGTACGGGAGACTGCCCTGATTGTTTTCTCAATTTCAATCTCATCCCTTTCATAATAGATCGTCATCGATTATCGCACTCTGAGCTCAAGTGGTCAGTACATTTCCTTATCTTTCACTTTCTCATCCGAGCTCCAGGGGATTTATCATTTTTTCAACGATCGTATGAACATATCGTCGTGTTGGACTATGAGTCCTTATGTCTTGCGGTTGATTCATGAGTAACCAGGGGTTCTAGAACCACTGGGTGGCACAGTGGCTTAAGTGCCTGGCTCGAATCCCAGTGAAAGCAAAGCTTTAGTCTGGTTTTAAAATCTAGTACAGTCACCCTTTGTCGTTGGGATCAAATTAACGGCACTGACACTGAAGTGGTCAATCAGAGATAGAAGACTGACTGCGACCAACATCGTCTAAGTGTTCTGGCGAATTCACTAGCAGCCTCTTCCCTACCCTACCTACCCTAACCCGTGGGTCTGTCATATCCATGATTGCTGGCGTTGGCTTGTACGTGACTCGCGCGACTCCTGTCTGGACTGCCCTGACGTAGATTAGACGCTATCATCGCCCGTTGAGATTGAGAACGGATTGCGATTGAAGAATAGGTCCTCAACAACCAACACCCTTTCTTTCTTGTGTCGGGTCGTGTCTTTGTCCATTTTAAACGAAGATCGGTGACAAGGTCAGCAATGTTTCCAGTCCAGTTATGTGCTATGCACATATTCTAAAGAGCCAGACCTCATTCATAGAGTCAATGGACACCAGAGCTCCGTCTTCGGGAATATTGGAAAGTACTCCGGAAAGACACAGTGCCACGCGTAGCCTTAAAATGCTCGTCAATCAGAACTCACCAGCTGGTCCCATGATGTGGCCCCACACTAGTGCCACCTCGCCAGTTCCCCACGCCACTTTAAAAATACCAGCATTATTTTCAACTATTCGTGAGGCTGAATCGGCTCTTTAACGAGCGACATCTCATTCTGCAGATTTTTGTCGATGACCGTCACGCGACACTCTGAACAGTCATTACACTCGCTCTTCTCCGCTGTCAAATAATCGCACCCAAGTCCACCCCAGTGACAGTTCTGACAACTGCCAGACCCCCTCAACAACTCCGTCACTCAAGTCATTTAAGCTGATGTCAAACAACAAACACATTATTTCACGCAAATCCAATTCTGTCAACTGCGTCAAAATCCACCAAAGTGACAATTATTTAGAAGCCCCTACCCGCCACCCCGAAAACCAACCAAAATGTGATGATAATTATTCACAGGAAACAAGCACACATTCGGTGTCGTCCATGCATGCGTCCAGCGAAGCAAGTTAAGCAGGTTGAAAGCGCCCTAAGCGTTCTATTGAATTTTTAATTACATTGCCGTAGTCTAGTAACTATTACTACAATAATTGCCTCATTTGCATGCGTATTTAATCGCCACAATTATAATTATGTACACATTGAATGGAAACTAATAACATAGTTCGCTGCGCATTTAAATGCGAGTGATGAGTGCGACTGTGGCAGAGAGGACCGTGTGAGTGGATTTAAATTTTATGAGAACGCAGAATATTTCGTTGCTGTGCTTTGTCTGTTTTGTTGTGTCCTTAAAAGCTCAGAAATGTAAGGATTTCGATATGATTTTGAATGAAGAAAGAGTGAATGATCGGAGGCCTATACTGAAGTCATTTTGAAGTCACCGCAAGATGTGATTGGAGTCTTTACCAAGTTAGTTGATTTTACACCTGTTATAGGGGTTTTAAAAAGGGCAGGTACGCACCATTTTCTTTCTTACTCTGCGACTCATGGAGAGTCTGAATCTTTGGTGAAGCGTCCACACTTTATGCTACGTTTCCAGTGAACCGAAACCACGAGGTCCGGATGATCTTCTACTGAAACCTGAATAGGCCTATTCCACCGAGCTTGAATTTCCAAGTCTCCTCACTCCCAATTTATAAGAAATGTCACTCGCTCTCAATTTTTAAATGGCCGCCAGAACAGCTGTTTGTTGACAGGACGTAATAGTGTGAGAACACCAGAAAATAGAAAGAGACGAAATGAGCACCAAAATAAAGTAAATATCACGCTGTAGTCTTATCCGTGTTCACAGCCTCTCACGGACGGATGAGCTCCAGGAGGATTTAACTAGGTTTGTCAGAAACCGCGAGGTTTCCAGACCCAGCAAATGACAGTCGGGGAGACCGAAGTACATGATGTCTACAAAAACAAAAAAACACCACCGAGGCCTTCGCCAATCGGCAGTTATTACCTTCAGACAACGAATGCCTTGACAAATGACACCGCCGCAGACATAAATCGAAGGGTTAGTGTTGCCAATCACCAAGACCCTGCTTGGTCGCTCCGAGAGAAAAGTTCATCGGAATGCCTGCTTATGTTCGGAGGGGCCGACTGAACGAGGAACTTTACGTCCAGTACATCGTCATCGACCTTGTCAAACTAATTCGAGTCACTCTTCCCAGATGGCTAGGTGTATCTTAGAGCGAATCGACAAGGAATACATCGCCCTACCACTCCGTTGGGGTCACCAACTGGAAACGGAGCTAAGGCTGCTGAACGTACCGAGTTGGGTGGCACATAGTCGTCCATTGTAAGTGTTGGCAAAAGATTTGATGTCGCTGAAATCTTCGACCACTTTACGTGCCCTTACCCCTACTTCCTTTCTTAGCTTAGAGTCATCATCCACGCACTCAGCGACAGTATATACATTTTTTTTTTTTGTAAAATTCGGGATCTTTCGACAACCGTCTTGAAGTGAAAACAAAAGTCCATACGCATTAATTGAATACCAACCACTTAAAGCACACACAGAAATGGAACTATTCTCACATCACAAACGGCTTGATTACCTCGTGTCCCGCAGGCGTCCTGTTACTTCCAACACGCCGCAACATGAGCATGCCATTGGCACTGCAATAATACCCAGAAATGAAGACATTTAACAGACATCAATGAGAAACTGCATTTGGCATGCATCCCGTTCGCCCTCCCTGCTCAACGACTTGCACATTCCAAGATGACAGACATCCACAATCGCGTCTCATTCTCATTTCTCACAATTTTCCTCCCACCCACTCCGACATTCAGATCCGGTATCTGCTCTGCACACTTCAAAACCATACTCGTTCAATATTCGCATAGCTCTCTGGATAATCTTAAAGGATATCTCAATACCACTATCGATCGCAGGCACTGACATCCACTTTATCTTTCTCTAAACTCACTCACTCGGTGTCCCCCCGGGTGAGTGAACACAAACCCCAAAGTGACTGGCAAAGCTACTCAACTATCTCTGGCATTGAATGGGGGCCGCCTCGAGGGTGTACAATTTTAAAATGCATACCCAAGCGAGCTGGATAGGATTCCGGACTGCATCCCATTCTCACTCTCTCTCTTTCTGTCTTTCTTTTCCGCCTCAGCTGCCAGCCACCGTTGCCGCCGTTCCAAAAGCCAGTCAATCGATGTCATTATTGTCATGACCTCAGGTGCAGCATCAGGAACTATCATGCACTGAGCCACCCTCAAGCGCAGACACTCGGGGGAGGAGAGACCAAAGAAAAGAGACCAAAAGGGGAAAAACACGATGCAGAAGACACACAACCCTGCGGGAGTGACAAAAGACAAATTTCCTATCGAACTGTGTGTGACTTATCTTATCAAGAGGCCACCATTCCGAAGACCCCACGGATCCATCTTTCTCTCCCCGTCACCAACACCCACGCCAAGCGACTGCGACAGATGGCGGTGAGAATGTCATTAGGGGTGGAAATGCAAGAAATGTAAATTTTTTCTCTGTTTCTTGGGTGAAAGGACATCTTTGGCTCGATATCCTGCGACGCTAGACCAACGAGGAACAGAAGGTGCATGAATGGATTATGCCTGACGGCAGGGGGCGCGAGAGGTGGGCACAACAGGATTCCACACTCACTTCCTGGCTTCGGCCTGGAATTCCTCTCGTTCTCCTGCAACACCTACCTACGCCAATCGATTGCTGCCGGGACAGTGATTAATTCGAAAATAATTTCTTATCGACATCAGAGCACTGCTGCATTGGGGGGCTGCGACGCGCAGCGCCGCTAAGCATGTGGCGCAAAGTGCCAGTCAGCCTAGGAATATGCAGCGGATTTGAATTGATTTTGAATTCTTTCCACACCACACCACCGGCTGCGCGGACAGGGTTGCCATTGCCATTCGCATCCGATGCGTGGACGCAAGAGAGGCTTCCTTTCATTGGAACGAACTGAGTGGGCTCACAAAATGAGCCATTTGACTGTGGCTATTCGAATAATAAGACGGTAATTAGATGGTATTTGAAATCACTCCACATCTAGACGTGAGCAAACATTACACGACTTGAACTCGTCGGTCGTGCCGGTGGATGGGATGAGGGCGTGTGCGGGTGTGTACGAGTGTATTGATTGGATTGAAGCGTTCCTGTGAGGAATGTAAATCAGGATATATGGGATGTTTGATTGACGACAGGAAGCAGCAGTGTTTTCCATGGGCAAACACTTTTCCTAATTACATGGCAAAGCGCTTTAATTAAAATCTGTGCAATGGAATTGAGTAGGGAATTGAGTGCCACGCCATGAGCTGCATTCTAATTTAGTGGTTTTGCAGATAAATTGCGTGTGTGTGAGTGTGTGTGTGAGTGTAGTGTTTGCGATGAAGTGTGTTGCTGTAAGAACCTACTTATACACATCAAGTGACAGTGGGTTAGAGTGTTGTTTCCCCATGAAAAATTCAAATAGTTTTTTGCAGAGAGCGTCCATCGAGGACGTCAACGGCAGCAGACATTCCAGGACATAGACTTAATGAATTTCTGGGGGAATGCGCTTTAGTAACAATCATATTTCTAGGAATACTCTATGAACGAATAATAAGAGGGATATGCCTTCTGAACGAAGACAGAAAATTGCCTTCTCTGCTTCCTTCTGAGGCGCTAAGTTGATTGCAAGCCTCCATACACTTGTATGGTCTATCAAAATCGTATACATCACTTCCTACTTTGTTGGAGTAGACATCTATTCTACATGGTCCAGCTTTTTTCTTTGAATCCGCAGCTGGGTGAAACAGCCGATGTCGCTCCGCGTGCTCCAGTGTTGAAATATGCAACTTCATTAATTCTCCCTCAACGCTCCAATGGGAACTCAAAGTAAGGCCAGTGACATTCGCCCTATCTAGCCTATTGCTTCCGCGTCATAGGTTGCATATTTGGAACTTTGGAAATGCAAGAAATGTCGCAACATTGTTACGATTTTTTATTGCTGCCAACCAGCCACTCCAACCTAATATCCTCCTGTACAGCTTCATCCCTTTTGTGGTTCGGAAAGTAAATTTAAGTACAACACATTTATGATTCAGATGTAGATCATATTTTATGTCAATATTTTGCTTGGATCTTGCCATTGTGAATGGAATATGACATCACTCCAATATCCGCAGTCCTTGCTGGACTAGTTCCTCGGTAATGAAGTCGACTTTGCGACATATATCGGGCAATAACCCGGCCGTAACTTGAGTATTATTAGTTTTCAGACAGTCAAGAGTTTGAGGATTGAGCCGCATAGACACCGTTTTTTCCAAACGATTCCAACTGCGATAAATCACACGGCTCATGGTGGGCAGTTCACGTCAAGAAAACCCAAAATAATCAGTCGCACTGCATGGTCGTGAGATGTGTTGAAACCACATATCTCCCACGATGGAATGCTCGGTTTTAGGTATAGCGATGAGAATTGACGGTAAGTTGACGGATACACGTTTACGCCAGACCACCATATAGTGACTTCTCGTGCATGTAATGGAGTTTTTTTAAGTTTATATTTATTATTCCTTTCTTACCAAAGACTGAAAAAATACCATCATGAATTAAATTATCGCCGCTGGTGTACAAGCACCCAAGTAGCCTCTGCACTCCGTGGTCAGCTGGCTTTAAGTATTGAGTGACTTGGACTTATGTGTAGATACGAACATTTCGGATTCTCTAGCAGATCGAGAGACTGTGAAAAGTTCACTTTCTGCAGTTATTTGTTCTGAAACGGTTGCATTCGATGACAGACGTACCTTAAGGCATCGGCGTCAGAGTCTCTCGATTTTTTGTTTGCGGTTCGGCCTACAATACGCTCATATTCTTCTGGTAATGAGCAAAGCGTACCTGCTACAAAATCAGTTCTTCACAATTTGAACAAGTGCAGTGATTGTTAAACATGTACTTAACCATACAGCTTCATGTGACAATCAGATTCGGCGTTGAAGCTGTAATCTCAAACACGGACTACGAATAGTTTGGACCTATACTTCTCAGGTCTAGAAACACGATTAACAAAAATTAATCTACCCTCAATCCCTGGGCTATTCGCAGTAGTATGGACTTACTGCGAGGCCAAGGTAAAAACGATGACCGCCACAACATCGAAGCTAGTTGCCGATGAACATTGGTTGCAAGACATTGCAAACAAACAGTTATTGTTGAATTCCTTTACCATTGCAGAAAAATAAAAATAAATCATGTGAATAAAAACAATATTTTTGTTGTACGTTTTTTTTTTTTAAATAAAAAATGTATGTATTTTTTATTAATTAATAATTCTTACATAAGATAATATATAATATATATATTTACTCACAAAAAGCAGCAACAAACAAGCCAATAATATAGCGACAAAATAAAATTATTCAATATTAATAATGATAATTAAAAAAAAATATATTCATATGCTAATATAATATTTGTTTTAATTTATTTACGCTTTACTTTAATTTATTTAATGATACAAATAATAGTTCTGTTTCCAAACGTACGTTCGCAATAATATTTTGTTTTTCTCCTTGTCCCCCCTTTGTCGGCGTGGGCAAACAAATTTTACTTCTTGAATCGAGCATTTTGAGTTTGTGTGTTTACATTTCACTCACGATTATATTTTTTTTTACATTTAACTACAGTTTTTCCTTTTTCTTTTTTCATTTTGTTTCTTCAGAGCGAACTTCCAGACATGGCAGGTCATTTGCACAGCGGAGGAAACTAACCAACATGTGTTCATGCTCCGCTGTATGAAATGTTTGACAAACTGAACGAAAGAAGAAACAAAAACTGAACGCTTAATTAACTGGAACGAATATACAGGAAATAATTTCATGTTCTGTGGTGATTTCTTTTTTCATCATACATATTTAAACAATTTCTGGGAATCAAATATAAGACTAATGAATAAATTAACAAGGAATTATATTCTTTTTTGCGTTTTTTGTTTTTGATAAAGACTTTTATTTGCAATTTATTTTTAAAATTCCACTTTTACCATTTAAACATTGAAGAGACTTACTAATTTCATTTAATAATAATTATTACGTTTTTGTTTTCATTTTGCATGCATCAAATCCATGATTTTTTTTTTTATTTTCTCTAATAAACATACAAAAAGAAATATATACTGTATATATTTTTCTTGTTTTTCACTTAATGTTGACGTGTTTCATGCTTTGCATTATCATTTCGTTTTTTTTTATTTTTTGTTTTGTTTATGGGACTTCCATCGTAAGTATTTTTTGTTTTAATGAACATTTTTACAACTATTTCTTCTGGTTTTTTCCGTTTACTTTACTTTACAATTTTATTTACTTACATTCATGTTTTATCTTAAAGTTAGGTTTTATTATACTACATGTGCAAAATGTTTCACTTACATACTTATTTAACTACGTTTCATATATGTAATATTTTTTGTTTTTTTGTTTTTTATTCTCATTTTATATATATATATTTTTTTGTTTAATTTTTATAATTTTAAATAAGGGAAAAATGTTAAATTTCGTTTTGTAAAAATTGTATATATTGTATGTGATGTGAATTTATATAAAAATAACATTTTTCTTGTCGTGTGTGTATTCATTTAGGTTTTTCTTTTATTTTGTTTTTTTTTTCTTTTTCATTATCTTCTCTCCGCCCAATTGGAAAATGTTCCATAATATTATTCCTTTTTTTGCATTAAATTTCTTTTATAAAAAGTTATTTAGTTTTTCCTTGTTTAATTCATTTTGTTTGTTTATATCGGTAAAATTTATCGGGTATGTGTTTTTTTTTTTCTTGTAATAAATTCTGTCTTTTGCAGAAAAATTCGATTTACTTCTCGGTATATATTTACGTCATATCGGTTTTGAATAATGTAACAATGAGATAAAAGCAGACGGGAGTCGTGAGAGGGGGTGAGTCTGTTGGCTGATATTTTGAAAATTGTATGACTCGATCGAAAAACGAATATAGATTGTATGCCACAGAAATTGTATCAGCTAGGAAAGAATTGCCACTTAAATCCACCTCCGAGCAATGGTGGGGTATAATTTGCTGCTGATGCATTTGACAGAGATTATAGAACATCCTGACTCAATGTCAACATAATGTTATTTCATCATGAGGATATTTATGAACGAAACCTTGTATCATCAAGGGGATAAGACCTCCAAGTCAGGCTTGGATGTTGATTTTTCAGCAATCACTCGGACTGTATTTTTTTTATGGAGATGATCACAATTTGGAAGTCTTTTAACCGTGAAGCCTGAGCCAGGCTTGGATGTAGCTTCTTCATCAATCACTCGGGCTGTGTTTCTTTTATGGAGGTGATTACAATTTGGAAGACTTTAGAAGACATAGACTAAAAGCCTATAAATTGAATTCTAATGCCGCTGGAAGCAGAAACGACTAAGAAATGTTTTCAAATTGTGGCAGTTTTCTTTAAAAACGCTTTAGATGAGTACCATTGTGGTGATGGGCGTTAACCGATCTGATCGAGCAAATAAGAATTATCACATTGTTTCCCACATAATGAATGAAATAAATGACTAACTGAGAATAAAATGTTCGGCCATGATGCGATTGTGCTCTTAAGTTCATTCAGGCATACAGAGCAACCATCATTCCAAGGCATCAAATGACAGGAGGGGCAAATACTCACAAGGCATCATGTACGTCAACTCTACCCGACTCCTCTGAGACTCATGGATGGGAAAATGGGAATACAGAAAACAGACATACAATATTTCTGCGAAAAAAACAACACAAATACCATAGATTTGCATTGAAACTCTTAAATTTAAAGCTGATATTCCAATGAAAATGTTATTTTGTAGCTTTTTTTTAAGAAAAGAAAAAATAGAAACCAACTGATATCGGAATGTATTTGAAAACAAAAAAATTAAGACCATACATACCATTAGCACTCACTTTTAGAGTATTTCATTTTAGTGTTACATAAGTTTTTTTTTAGTTTTTCTCTTCGCAAAAAATGACCTCCTTTTACTATCGAAACTCTATTAGATTTAGTTTTTTTTTCTGTTTGTCTTAGTGGGTAAAAATCGATTCTAGTTACACAATGTTTCTCACCTTCTCTAAATATAGTTCTAAAGTTTTCATTTTTTTTGTTTTGTTTTAGTTGATTTTTTTTAGTTTTGTCTCTGTCCTTTAAAAAATATGTTTTGTATGCATTTTAGGTTTGCTTCATTTTTTTGTCAGATTTTTCACAATTATTTTAATTTTTTGTTTTCTTGTTTAAATTTATTTTATTTATTTCTCGGAACACCTCAAATACCAGTCTTTGATTTATAATACTTTATTCAGCTTAAAAAATATGGGATTTATTTTTGTTTTCGTTTTCTCATTTTCTTTGTTTCTTAGATTACGCTATATTTTAATTCTGTGATTTTTTTCATGTTTTCTATGAATTTTATTTGCTTCCATGAAATGTTTACCCTAAATAAAGTGTTTTTTTCTTTTCCTTTGAGTATGACTTTTCAAAGTTTTGTGTTGATTTGTTTTAGTTTCTGTTTTTCTTTCTACATTTTTTGTTCTGTTTACAGTTGTTTGTTTTGACACATTTTGAGTTTGTATGTTTTTTTTTTCTTGTATATTTGTTTTTTTTGGTGTGAGAAAGTTTGCATATTCGTTGCAGGATGCTAAGAAAGAATGTAAGAAATGAGACAAAAAAAATACAGTAAAACACAATAGGTGAAGTGTACATGTCATATTTTACATCTTGTGTGAGATTTATTTTTATTTTTATTTTTTTTCAAGGAAATATGTGAGGGGTGTTCGATTGAATTTGGAATAAAAACGCAAACAAAGAAACGCAGATTGAGAAAAAATAAGAAAATTTAGTAAGATGAGTTAAGTAAGATTTTTGTTGTGGCATATTTTTTGTTTTGATATTTTTGTTTGTTTATCTTTATTTTTTGTTTCATTTAGTGTCAGGTACCAATTGATTTTCTCGTGTTCTATATAAACTCTTGTAAGGTTTTGCTTGAATTAAAATGCTTGGATATATCTTTTTGCTTTGTTTTTTTTGTAATATGTGTATCGCGCCTTTAGGAACATTTTCTTTTATAGATTATTGCAAAATTGTTTTGTTTTTTTTTTTTAACTTCTGTCGTGTGCTTGTTTGGTTTACGTTTAAGCTATGTACGTTGGTGTGCATGACCGTGCTGTTGAAGAGACTGAATAGTATTCAAAGGAAATAGCGACAAATTCTGAACATGAAACTTAAGCGTGTAAATGTGAATTGGAAGTTTTAATTTGGAAGAGTTTTATGTTTTTAATTTTACGAATATATGTTTTGTTTTTTTTTTGTTGTATACGAATTTTGTAAAGCCCTGTATGTAAGTTTGTTTTGGTACATCAATGAGAGGTGTCTATGGCTGTCAAATTGACGCTTTGGACAGAGTATTTGTGAAGTTCATTCGAATGAGATGTAAGGAGATTTGTATCGACTGATGGCGATCAGATTTCGATGGCCAATCAGATGAAAGTATCAGTGTGATAAAGAATGCGACGCTGTGTAGATACGATGGACTTGCCGGGCACACAGTTTCGCGATAGAGGTCACTTAAAGGATCAAATATTGACTGTGGACCACTCCTGACCTTAATTAACTAAGTGCGTGTAATTACAAGCTATCTGGAGGGATTTGTTAGTTGAGGTCGAGGTATACTCTTGACAGTCGCGCTTTCAGAAGAATGATTATTCCAAAGACTGCGGAGGACTGCACAGTTCAACGAAAGAACTAACGAAAACTATCAGTTGTGGTCAATCTGGTTGTAGAAACTCAAACCAAGTATCACTAGTGACTGTGACTCGATAGTTCGTCTACTATTGACAGGTATAGACATTCTTCTGTTAATAACGGTTTCGCTTTCTTCGACAGCCGATTGATGAAGCCCTTGGTGACTGTGTTTCAGTCGATGCGCTTTAAGTTGCCCAGCCAAAAATGAATTTCGTCCTCTGTTTCTGCTCCTGTCAATTAAAGAGCGCAGCCCCGTAATGACTGTCAATAGCTCTGTTAGTTAAAGTCGCGTTAAAAAAAACAAATATCAAACTTCACTTCACAAATACAAACGGCTTTCATTTCTCATTCATCCAGGGTGTTCTTTTGTGGAAAACAAAAAAAAAGCCTTCCCCCTCCAAGGTGCATCGGTTTTCATTTTTCCTGTTTCCATTCGTGTTACTTATTTAATTTTAGTTATTCCACTTTGTTTTGTTTAATATCCCTTTTGTTTTCATGTAAATTATTATATAAACGCCACCCAAAAATATATTCAAATGCGGATCACAGAATTTTCATCACACAAACGATAGCGAATATTTTCAATTATTTTCTTCACATTTCATCATCATCCCTTGTTATTTCCTTATGGTCTTCGTTTTTTTCTTTCTTTTATTTTAAATGTTTATCTTATCCCAAGTCGATTTTCAGTTGGTATATTCTCGCGTTTTTTTCTTTTCTTTTTTCAGAAACTAATTAAGCAAAGCAAAAATTAACCAAATTAACTGTGAAGTACATCAACAGTATTCTAAAATTATCCGTTTTATTTTATTTTTGCTTTACGAATAAAACGAATCAAATCTTCGAAGCACTCATTTCAATAGATCTAGATCTGATTTTGAATAAAATTTATTCACGACAAATGAAAGAGAAAACACAACACAGACCTCTACAATCAATCTAAGATTTTTGTTTTAAAGTTTAACTATAAATTTACTTAGCAGTTTTTTTTTCTTCATTTTCTTATTGTGTACCTATATGTACAGCTAATTTAATTTTTTTCCCATTTGAAACCAAGTGATACTGTTGCCAATTTGTTTGGATATACAAATATTTACAATTGTTTTCTTTTTTTTTGTTTATTCCTCTTAGTTACGTTGTAAAATTTTGATTAACTCATAAGTTTGTTTGGATTTTGTTGCTTTTTTTGTAAAAGGTTTAAATAAAAGTTTGTTCTTGTTTTTCGCTAAGTTCCAAGTAAGTCCTAAATAACATTTAAAAATATCAATTTTGTGTTTTATTTGTTTTCATTAATTATTTAATTTTATGCTACAAACAGCCAATTTTAAATTATTTTTTTTTCATTTTCCACCTAAAATGTAAACACCTAATTTTACAATTTCTTAAAATGTTTTTTTTTTGTTTTAATCGTAATAAAATAGTTTTTGTTGATTTAGTTTTTTTTGCTGAATTATTATTCTACACAACCGCATATCGTTTGTTCGTGTGGTTCACTTTCCATTTCTCAACTTCACTTAAACTAATTTATTCATTTTTGTGGGTTTTTTTTAAGCTATCCTCTCATTCTTTTCACTAAACTAACATTTTACAATTTAATCATTTGATAAGTAGTTTAGTGCTTAGGGAAAAATCTTAAGGAAAGAAATCAAAAGATAGAACTTGAAAGAAAAAATATGACATGAACTGAACAAATATTTATTTAGCATGGAAACTATCATATTATTGCCTAGTGTATATACTATACATTTATTTATAAACATCAAAAATTAAGCTAAGCTTATGTGTTAGGATTTTCTTTTGTTTTGTTTTTTTTTTTTTCTTAATTCTTTCGCACTACATATACGTTTAATTCGTTTAAGCTCTCCAACTAAAAGAACCAACAAAATTGTGGAAATGAAAAATCCAGTTGTCTGGGAGTACGAAAGGAACAGAAATTGACAGACAAACTAATGGAAAATAAAACTAAACAAAGTAAAAATATGAAAGATATTGTATGTCGCCATCGGAAATGTTTTGCACTATATGTACGTTAAATGTTAGGTCGCGCATTTCTTACCTTATTTTTCTGTTTTTTTTTTCTTATTCTTTTATATGTATACACATCATTTGAACTATTTTTTTATATATTTTTGTTTTGTTTTCTATAATTTTTGGCAGTGTTGTTCATTTTTTGTATGGTTTCCTTTTTTTAATTAATTTTTAAACTGTTCGTATTTTCTTTTTTTTTTTGTTTTTTCGTAAAAAATAATTTGCACTTATGAAAATTATAATTAAAAAAATAAACACTTACGTTTGTTTGATTAAAAACAAAAATCTAATTTAAATGAAAGTTAACTAAATTAATATTGCTTAAACTAAATCTACACAAGAATTTGTTAATAATGATGATTTTTTTTTGTGTTTTTTTTTTTCTTATTTACTTTTTGTTATTGTATTCTCTCAACTTTGGTAAGTGAATTTACGACGAGAACTATGTTGAAGTTAAACAAAATAACTTTTGTTTGTTTGCAAATAATACATCAAGTTTGGGATGACTTACGCTTTTCGACGCTCTCTTTTTTTATTTATTCATTTTGAAAAATTGTTTGATCACATTTTTGATGATCGCTTTGCTTTAGCATACCCTTCATCGGTGATGGCACGATTAAAAATTATCTCTTACTTCGCTCTTGTTGTAATGTATGTACGTATTTTTAGTGGAAGTTGCAAAAAAAAAACAAGAAGATACAAATTAAACATGACGTTTCATATGTAACGCTAAGTGATCGGATCGCGAGAAGCAACGATCACAATTGCGACACTTGAAGGGTTTTGCGCCAGTGTGCTTTCGATAGTGACGGGTCAATTCGTCACTGCGTGCGAAACGCCATTCACATCCTTCCCAGGAGCATTTATATGGTTTTTCACCTGAAATGAGAAGATGAGAAAACATTTATTAAAAATAAACAGTTTGAAGGCATAAGTTTTGAGAAGGGCATTAAGTATTTAGCATATATTCAATTATGGAGTTTGTAATAAGTACATATTCTAAGTGGATTTCATAGAAATTATAGATGAGACGCGGGTGTTGCAAGACGAACATAATTGAAACATCTTTAGAAGGGCGCCATTGTTTTTATAAATTCTTTCAGGCCGCCCAAGGCTTGTGCCTCAACTCTTGCGAATCATGGTGAGCCCCTCCAGTTAACGCGGCCACTTCGACCACTATTTACGACTCGGCGCACCTCAATCACGTCCTATTGTTCCTAAACTATACCCCTTGTTGGATGACGTTCTCAGGAATTAAAAAATGGACAAACCTTTGGCAAGCACCAGTTTCTGCTGTGCAAAGTCCCAGAGTCCAGATAAAGCCATTGCGACAGTAGAAGTAGGGAAGGGGGCTGCTAACGAAAACCAGCACACTTAGACAATGTTGGTACATTGTCAGACTACTACCACCGATCGACCACTCCAGTTATAGTGTTGTTAATTTGATCGGGCACTGGTGACTGGATTTGAAAACCAGATAAAAGCGCATTAACTTTGCTTTCACTTGAATACAAACCGGCGATCCCGCTAACCAAGGGCAGGCACTTAACCAACAGCGCCATCCAGTCGTAGTAGTAATTCCCTAGCAAGTAATTCGTAATGTGGTTTCATACGGAATGAGAAGTCAGATATGATCTTAGGAACAAAGTGCAAGCCCTGACAGCATCCTGAGATGAGCCTTAGACAGTCCAGTTATAGCATAGATGCATGCTATTACGCCAATTTTTGCATTTTTCTACAATCTAAAACTAAACCTCTTGTTGTTTGTCATTAACTATAGAATTTAAAGGTCTTTGGTAGGGCGCCAGTTTCCACCAGAGTCACTCGATACGAGTTAGTAGCAGTTCAAAGCCATCGAGCGGAAAATACAACAGGCGCCTTTCTGCTCTGCATGCATTTTTTGTCAACATTGGGGCCAGTCATTCAGTCAGACAAATACAGACGTTATTAAAAATGACGAACGACCATCAGACGTACGACCAATTTGGAGAAGACAATATGTCAACGCTACACTTTGCATCAACTCATAAGACGAATTAGCCTCCGACAATAGGATCTGCATGGGATCCTTCATCTTCAGTCACATACTTCGAGGCAATTTGTCACATACCTCTCGTCTATTTGCATACATTTCCATCACCATCATCAGTGTCATCTCATTTGGGACCAAAAAAACAAAATTGTAAGAACACATAAAACATTGGCAAAGAAATTGATGTGTCTACGAAGTATGTTCATCTCTGAACGATTCCCCATCATCCATCGCCTCAGTCTCTCAAGGTTAGCACCGTCACATAAACGCCTACTTCTTAGCCAATTTTGCAGTCCCTGTCCATCCGTCGTTTGCATTCTTACATTGTCACCCTGTTTGACGGTCGGGTGGTGACTGGCTTTCAGTTGCAGCATTTACATACTTTAGTCCTCAGACCTGAGATACTCTAGCTGACAAGGACAAGGAGAATGAAAAAGAAAAGGAAAAACTCCTTAAGGCCCATCAAGAACAAATTAAGATGAAAATATTTTGCCGATGAAGTGAGAGATCTAGGACACACAAGTCGTTGTAGGTAACACCAGCTCTCACGGTGGTGCTGAGAGGAGTGCGAAGGAATCTTTGCCAAGAATGTCAGTTCAGTCCTGTGTGTGAGTGTGGCAACTTGAGTCACTGTGCCAGAGAGTCCTTTTCTTGCAAATTGAATCGACTTTAGTATCCTCCCATTGCCTGTGTGAACCTACGCCTGGTAATTTCATTAATAAGCGTGTTGACCAGGGCGAGGCGAGAATCGAAAAAGAAAGAAAAAACAAACGACAAACGGAAGGAAAACAAACAAAATTTACAGCATACAGCGCAAAACAAGTCAAAACAATTTTAAATTTATTCCCTGCGCCTTATTTGTTATTTTGTTTGTCTCTCACGGGGTTTTGCTTTCTTCCGCTGCAGGCGATGCTTTGTCCTTGCCGCTGCCGTTGCCTTTACCGATTGTGTACACTGGCGTCATCCTTCGTTCACTTTATGAGGATATGCCGGAGAGATGTGTTTTGTTTTTGGGAAATTTAATTTTTCACAATTGTCATAGACACCACCAGACAGTTGTTTGGCGATAATGGCAGCAGGAAGCTGGCGAATGAAAAAGCGAGTGCTGTCGCCCAGCAGTGTGAATTGGTGGAGGGTGATGTAACGCCAACTAGCCATGTTTTCCTGCCAACTAAGACAATTGGCGATTTTTGTGGTTGGGTTTAATTTGTTCTTTTCCACACTCACTCGTCCGTTGCATTGTTACCACTTCGAAGCCGTGATTCATGTCGGACCCTACACGAGATGATGCGTGCGTGTGACTGTAAATGATTATATTTTCCCAACCATCAAGTACTGTTGCTCGAATATGTGCTGTAATCACAAGACTTTCGCGGGGTAGTGCTGCGGGCGACATTGACAAACGTCCTTGGGGCGCAGGGATGACTTCAGTCTGTGTTGTGTTTGCATTTTATATTAGGCCTGTCATAATCAACTTCAAATTACACGGATTAATGGGGTCGGTGGGACGAATTAATGAGCGTTTACTCAAGTGGCTGGCAAATATTTGATCAGTTTTTTTTTTGTGTTGTCCCTCGGAGTTACGGCAAGATGACTAATTGTGATTTGTTTTCGGAAATATTCCACAGTTTTCGTGATAAACCGAATGACTGATTTTTATTTGAATTGTGTGTATGTTAAACAGTCGCCGTTACAGAACGGGGTCGTATACATAACCTTTTCCAATAAAATTCAATGTGACATGAGCCACTGACCAATCGTGTCTGTCTGTCTGTGCGCTCAAGATGGTTAAGCAGACATAGTTCTGATTTCTGTAAGAACTCTCGCCAACTTCTGATTTAATGGTCCATAAAAAGTGGGAGTGCGTGCTGTGGATTCCATGACGTAATGTGTGGATGTTTGTGTACCACATTTGGAAAGTCTTTAATGGCCGACGTTCAAATAAGAGGCTGTAAGGCTGTAGATAAACAATGGAATAAATGGCCAGAGAGACATCAACATATCACTTTACATCATCTATGGACACGAGGTTAGGTACATTCACGGGGATGGGGTCAGTTTGGGAGAAACGGAAGGGCCAGCGTTCGTCATAGGGAATTTGACAAGCTCCCTGAAGGGGTAGATTCTCTGACAGAGAACGTAGAGTCCTGAATCATAACATTTTGAGCAAGAGCTTCTTTTTCACAGAAAGTGTGGACAATGAAATGATTTGGCAAGTCGGTTTCCGCTTAAACTGAGCGAAGGGATTGACTACAACTTTTGATCCGAGATCCCTAGATGTTGCCGATGAAAAATCTCATCTGAGTCTTGGCCAGAATCAATCGATTCCACGCCTGGTATATCGTTTTTCATCAATCAGTTTTATGCACACGTCTTAAGGATGGGCAACACTCTGAAAGCTAATCCATGCACGTCGTCCTATGAACAAGTGAAAATTTGTCTTTATTTGCTGGGGTGGCACTAGATACAGAGGTCGCCCTGAACCTTACACGATTTCTGGGATAACTGTGCATATCCAAATCATAGACATCTTCTGTTGAACTCATTCAAAAACTCGATATGCGAAGTTCCTGAGCCAGATGTTAGCTTTCCCTTGTCTTTAAATGACGTAGCCACCGTAACTACAAACGACAGGCAATACAAGCTTCGCAGGGATCGTAGGTTCGGCAGTTGGCACTACAATGTGAACTTGGGTCGATTTTTTTCAGAAACTACTCAGGTTGTGCCTGCTGTTTCTCTCTCACAAGTGGAGAGGACCTGCAGCTTAACTTTGAATGACAAAGTTTGGAAAGCTTCTTCTTCACAGCTAAGCCCTATCACTGGACAATTACTCGACAGATGGGTGGGTCCGTGAATTATGTGGTCGCTAGTGTCGGAAATTGAACATAGACAGCGAGTCACTATGCCAGGCTAGCTGCTTATCGCTCATACAACGCTCATACGAGTTTACAAACGATAGTGGCTTTGTTCTCAGGCTATTCTTCAGGCAGGACAGCCAGTTTAAGCCAATGACTAAGGCGAACGCTGCACCTTTGTGTCATTCATTCAAGAGCAGAAAGACAGCCTGACGACCTCACATTCCAAGATGATGCAACCACATGAGTGCATTCTTCATTAATATCTACCCCCACACAATCAGTCAAACTCACATATCATAAAATCCACCACATTAAAGTTCATTCGCACTCGGCCCTCTACACGGTTTGTTGTCAAGTTACAGAATTCAACTTAATAACTTGCCTCACCTTGAACTACTTTCTCCTCCTCCACTCGACAAGACACAGCAATTCGAGGGGAAAAACAAACGAAAAAAAAAACACAAAAACAACCAACAGCACACATGTCAACTCAGTAATCATCTGAATTGTTAGCGAACATTGACACAACTTCCTCGAGCAACTGAACATCCCGCCAACCGCCATCGTCAACAGCCCACAAGCCAGCAATAGAACTGACGACTCTCACTTTCGTTGCTGAACACCAATTAACCTGACTAACCCCTCCGCTGGCGGCTGTACGCCTTCGGCTAACTGGTGGTGCTCCTCTGCTAATTTAAGTCATTCATGGGCTCTGTGTAGTACGAAGCGACGCACGGCGACGGCGTGTACTCGTACATACTCCTCTGGCCGAACCAGTTGTAACCGCATCTCGTAACGTTTGGAACATCATTAGCTGTGCCTCAATGAACGAATCTTCCCCTTCTCTGCCGCCTATGGCGTGGGCTGGATGGGATGGGTGGGAGGGTGTGCGTCAGCGGTCTCGGACGATGACTGCTGATTGTATCTGAACGAATCACCCCGGCAGCAGAATGAATGAAAACTCATTTCGAGTGCACGACGATAGGTGACTGACTCATGCGCCGATCGCCGGCTATGATGATGATGCTGTGTGCCACGGAGCACGCAAATGAGCATGTCGTTGCCTGTAATTAGTTAGTGTGTAGACCAGACCTCGACTTTTGCGGTGACCCCCAAAGGTTAAGGTACCGCAGTATTGTTGTTGAATTAAAATCGCCTTCGGGAGATAGACGGTTCATTCCAATTATCGCATGGGACTATTGCCTGCTTATCGGGAGTCATTGCGTTGCGAAGTGCAGATGATTCATGTGTTGTTCAGCCCCGGCTCGCTGATCTCATCGAGCATTTATGGGAACTGGACAAGAATGCGGGCTTGTATGGTGGACCCATGATCTGGCGTTAATTACTTGATGCTGTGCGAGAGATTCGTCAGGGTAATTAGCCACAAACTTTGGCCCATATTACGAGTGTGTATTTGAATCTTAGGCAATCGCCACCACTGACCGCACTGGAATGGAATGATGGATGGCGCATCGTTCTGGCCTCCCCTCATGACCAAATGCGTTTCAGAAAGATTGGTTAATTCGAACGATGGATGCAGAGAGGATGTACGGTACGAAGTTGTGCCATTATAAGTGAAAGTTTGACTGATTGGATGACTCTTCAATTGCTTCTGTTTCTGAAAGGAAAGGATCGATCCGGAAGGGAATGCTTAGGGTCGATGAATGTCCATTAATGGAATTGACGGATTTCCTTAAGAAATTTGCTAACTTCTCTTATAACATTGACCATACAATGGTAGCTATTGTGTCAATTAAAAGTGTTGAGACCCTGATACCAGACCTTCAAAAACACCACACATTTTTCGGTTCGAACATGGAATCAGGAGCAGGGAGTGATATTTTCTCCAAACGGCTAGACTTTCGTCGTTCCAAAGGACTCCCGGATTATTGACATCTTCACAGACAGGTCAGTCACCCACTAAGGGACTGGAATCTGTCGCCCTAAATTCAAAACTGGTGCGAATCTTTGGTCAATCTCTAGATGAGAGAGATGAGTCTTTGCTGGGTGCCAAGCGACAGAGACATTTCAGACAATTCAGAAGCGGACTAGGTACCAGCGCACGCGCCAGCTCCCATCCTCAGCAAACAGCACTGATCAGAGATACTAATTGCAACATGTAGAGCTTCAAAGTGATATGGCCAGAACAATAGCCCTCTTGTTACAAGGCACTGCATTTTGCCAAGACCGCTTCAGGAACTTTCCCTTATCTCCTAAACGGGGTTAAATGGAAAAATTGCTTGTTTTTGACCCCTCTGCCGTTATCAAACCAACGTTATCGTATTCGTGCCAATTGAGGCAACTTTACAAACGATTCATGCACAAGCCTCTTGAATACCCCCTCTGTCCTTGCGAAGCTTACATTTTCAACGCTGGAATCGCCATACATTACAATGCTGGCATCGCCTTATCCACTCCCAATGGTCCACCCGACCACTGGTGAATTGGTCATACCAAAATTCGAGAGCCGAGTGGCACTATCTCAGTCTAACTTCATGCAAACAGCCCTCCTTTCCTAAGCCAAAGAACAAGGAGACGGAACTACAACCAAATGAATGCAAAACCGAGATGTCTAGACATAAAACTGACAGCAGCCAGCACATGGAGTCACGGTTGTATGGCATCTCCCACGCGCAAGCCCTCAGTTTCTCTGCATGAACTTCACGAGTCAAGCCTAATGGAACATAGTCTGATCTTCTGTCCAATCATAGCACCACGACCTTGTCAAGAGAAAGGGATCCCTCAGGCAGAGGCCCAAATGCAATTCTTCCACGAAAGCCACTCTTAGCAGGGACCACGTGTCGAATTGCATTAAATTTGTCCCATGTCCCAATCCAAGTCTGAGCAAAACAGTTGCAAGCCACCGAAACCATTAACAAGCCATTTGCGAGAAATTTATCGCATCCACAAGCCAGCAATCCAGGCTAGAGCTTCCGCAGATTTCCCACATTAAATTGCATTCAACGAAACCATTCAACCTCAGGCAGGGCCAACTTTAATGTCCGCTTCTTTAAGAGCCTCGTTAAACATGTCTTATGGAGCTCATTTCCAACGATGACAACGACAAGAACAAACCATTTGACGATGTCATCATTTATCGCACAGCAAAACCAACTAACTACTAGGAGCTGTGTCCTAGGACACCGCAACATCGGATCGGATCTTGGGATTGAAAACAAAAAGCCCATGTCGGCTGTTCGCCGTATAAATTCCAGTCATTCAACTCTTAGTCTCGAGCATTAAAAGACAATAAATATCCTACCCTCGCATGGCTACCCTCACGGCAGAGCTATAAAAGGAACTAAAGCATGAAAAATTAAATGCACTTTCGAAGGCGCAGGCACTCCCATCCTCCGCGTTCAACGATCGCTGAGTCTTCGATTGCCGGGGTATCCAGTGATGGAGCATGTCCCTGGAGTGCATACTGCACACAGCTACACAGCCTGCACCGCATAAACCAATAAAGTTGCCATAATTCAAATGGAACCCAATTGCAGTGGCACATTGCTCATTGATTCCGCTGCCATGGTCCAAGACCTAAACAAGAGGTCCACCAGCCCTCTGTTGCTGTTGCTGCTGTTTTCCTACCATTTTCATCTTCACCCGAACGCCCATGGGGAACCGCGGGAGGGTTGGAGCACAGCAATGGCCACAAAGCAGAAAAAAACAAAACTAGAATCTGGGGAAAATCCGTTCAAGTGAAAGCCAACTCTAATGGAATCAATGGCAGGCCCCTTCTCTTTGCTGGCACTGCAAGGATAATTCCCAACTGAACTGCCTCCAAGGCGGCGGCGGCGCGGTATGTTGGTCGGTTCCGATTCGAATTCACCCGATAACATTAAGTTCATCGCTGGAAATAAATTTAAGTAATTTTATCGTTCATCTCCGTCCCTCCGTGGCTGCTCTGCTGCTCAGGCGGCTTCAACCTCCTCCCAGAACTAGGTTGGCTCCGCGGCGACGTTTGCTTCTTCTTCTTTATTTTTTTTCCCTTTTTCTTTGTAGTTGCCGTTGTTGTTGCTGTTGCTGCCACGCTTTAATCTAACTCTATTTCCTGCATCCGACAGGAGCGCGCTTCCATCGAACAGGGGAGTGCAAGTGGTGCGAGTACGATCACCACACCACCACACCTCACAGTCGGTTGGTGAGGATGGGGTGGATGAATTTGGGGAGGTTCGCAGTTGTAAATTCGTAGCACGTCGTCATTATCGTTGTTGCTGTAGCGGGGCACCCGGTAACAGCGTGGCGACGGCAACGACGGCGGTAGCGACAGCATTACTGGGATTTAAGGGCGGCAGAGTTTATCGCACACCAAAACGGAACAAATCACTGCCACCAAATAACCTACATCCATGCCACTGGTGAATTACCAAAACGAGGGAAAAACGAGCGTCTGTGCGCCGCTGGGTGGCGTGCAGAGAGAGGAGAGTCTGAGGAAATCTTGAAAAATAACGGTCTAAAAATGAGACCTGATTTTAAAATGTACTCCATCGTCTAAGAATCCCCGCCCGCCTTCAATGCTGTGGTATGGCGGCTGGTTTAAGTGGGTCGGTAATGGGTGTGCAGACGAGGACGGCTGGGAGCTGCTGGTGAGTGGTGGAGTGTACATCCTTCCGCTTGGCAACTATTCAGCTAAAAGAAAGGAACCAAAGGACGAATCATGGGAAAAATAAAGCGAAACTACGCAATTTATTGCCAAGGAGGCGAGCGCGCGCACCCCCACCCCTCGCACGACGAACGATCCAGAGAATAGCGGGTCCACGGATGCAGAAGTAATTCAGCTCCATTGCCTCCATCGTTCATCGCGCTGCCCACTTCGCTCTCTGCACATTGCTCGTGGTGGTGTATTGGAATTGTATGTGCTAGAGAATTATTTCCCCAGGAATGATCCTTTGGCATATAAAGCAATTAAACTCAACAAAGTGCTGGGCTTTTTCAAAGGACCATCGCTACCTACCCACTCTTCGGTCGGTTGCTGATGACGCGGTGGATGGCTCCGGTTGGCGGCTGCTAGCTGGTGGATGATTGGAATGCGTTTCATGCGAAATCACTTACTGGCGCTGGCTTGCCTCTGAATTGGGTTCGTTTTGTTTCGTCACTTCTCGAAAGTCATCGTCCCATGGACATGGCCAAGTGAAATTGGGTGAAATTCCTCAGACTGGGACGACACGACGTAGAAATGGCGGTCGTTTTGTTAATTCGCCCAGTTCCCTCTCTCTCTCTCTCGTTTCAAAGCGGACTTTTCTTTACCAACGTTTCTAAATTTAGACAATTCTCTGGAGATAGACCGAGGGTGAGAGAGAGAGGCCAACACTGAGAGGATAAAAAAAAACGTCCTGCGAGACGAAAATTCGTTGCAAGTTGCGGTCGCTTTTTCTTCTCCGTGATGTAAGCGAAAAATTCTTTTCCTCCAGAGACGCGCTGCTGTTCTGCTCTAGTTGCGGCGACACAAGTTTAATTAGTTTCAGATTTGCTGAATTAAGAGCGAGTGTGTACTGGGAAATGTTTAATGGCAAAGTAAAAGATGGCGACATTAACGGGAAAAAGTTAGTTTCACTGATGGCGATGGTGATGGGTGAGAGCATTTGGACGGGTGAGCGCTAAAATTCTGTAAATTCCTTTTTACTGGAGGTGAAGATGGCTTCATTTGGGGTGGCGAGTGTGTCATGGGATGTGAATTATGGTCACTCGTTGCGGGTTTAATGGCTCCGGGGGTCATTGTGAATTTCTAAGACCGCGCTTTGCCCATGCCATGAGTTGATGTGGGAGGAGATTCTGGTTGTAGTTGAAGCGTGACTGTGAAGAAATGTCTGTGTGACGTGGTGGTGGTGGACTTTTTGTTTTCCTCTTGTACAGAGACACCGCGACCTGAAGAGATCTTTTGTATCGTATGCTGGTGACCTTTAGCTAAAGAAGCGTTTATTTAGTGGGTGTTTAACTGCTTCTGGGCGGACTGGAAATGAGACAGGGTGGCGAACGTTCTTGTAAAAACAGACGGAAGAAACTTGTACGAGAAGTGAATGAACTCGACAAGTACGGATTTTGTGAATCGATGAAGTCAGCGTACGATGGGTGTTTAAGACTAACGACCCGCAGAAGATATCTCATTTATGTTCTATATAACCATTTTTGTTCCTATACACGGAAGGGACTTGATATAATGCAGCAAAGGATTCAATAAAGACAAGCTTCTGCAAAGCAGGATTCCATATTGAGTTCAGCAAATGGATCTACGATCGTGTCTGCGTCTGATGGGACAGGATAAATCACTCGTATACGCCAATGCAGCCGCGGAAGACACCATTATACATGTTCTTTAGTGATTCCAGCCAATATGCTCAAGCAACTGACTCAAATTTGGACACTCCGTACGGACCTCATAAAGCTAGTACACGCAAATGGCAAACAGTGATGTGTGTGTTTAAAAACCAAACTCTCGCCAAACTGTCTTGTCTTGGTCTAGCAGTGATCCCAAAAGAAGTCGATGTACACACAACCGAACAGTAAGCGTGTCCTTTGATACAAATATTTTCTTCATCACCAATGAACCCACACTCCCAAGAATCAAAATCCAAACGCGTCCCTTGACGGGCTCACTGATTTTCAAATCAATGATCCTTTGACATGGAACCTGTCCTCTTCACACCACCGCTTGAATGAAAATTTAATCAATTCAAATTACTCGAAAAGTCTCCGCAGGACGACACAGTTCGATTAAATCAATGCCCGCTAGGCCAAACGAAAGAAAACACACACAATTCAATTCCGTCAATCCGGAGTGCTGCCCCTCTGCGCTGTCCAAACGGAGCAAAAAAAAAAACAAAAATAAATAAATACAAAAACAGTCAAACAGTCGATTCACTGATGCAGGGGGCGAGAGTCTATTCTAATGAGAAGATTCATTTATCATCATTTCCCAAGGATAGCCATCGCCGACCCCGCAGCCAAATCTTTTGGATAAGAAGTCAAAATGAAAAGTATAAATAAATTCATTTCAGACGAATGCCGACCAAAGATACAGACATTCAAATGAAATTAAAAAGGACCCTCCCCTCCTTCCCCCCACGCATCGGCTGACAGGGGATGGAAGAAAAAACGAAATCCAACTTCAACACCTAAAGTGATCAAAGTGAATGGGGATGCATTAATCCTGACGAAAGTGGCGAGATTTCGCCCTCAAGGACTTCGATTCGACAGCCAATACACATTTCAGGCGCGCAGTTTTTCGTTTTTGCTGCTTCCGTTCCGTGGGCGAATTTTTTATGCATCATTGAGCGCCTGATGCCGCATAAGGACTCGCGTTCGCCGAGTGTATTTGTATCCCCATTTGGATGGCGTTCTGTTATTATTTCCCGTCCTGCTGGGCGGTGAGGGGAGGCTGGGCGCAGGAGATAGGCACATTCGGCAGCATCGACATAGAGTGTCGTTGCGAAATGTCGGGCGGTATTTGCGATGATATATCCTGTGTGGATCCCATTTGACGGTTGAACGATTTCAAATTGGTCTTCAATGGCGCGCTTCAAAGGGGTTGCTGCAAGTCATGTTGGCGTGCAGGGGGATGGGCGAGTGAAGAATAATGTTCATTGAACGGAGGCCGGCGACGCTGCGGGCGGCTGGCTAATGACCCTTTGAGCGGACGGGAATGAAAATGGAACTCAAAGCGAAGGTGCGGTCATCACGTGTACATACCGCACACGCTTGTCTATCAGGCTGAGATTTTTGGGGCAAAGAGGGAAACTGCACTCACCCGTATGCGTTCTTTGATGAGCCTTCAGATGCGAACTCTTCGTGTAGACCTTCTTGCAGCCCAAGAACTGACATTTGTGTATTCTCCGCTTCGAGTCCGGTATGTGCTCGTGCTGTCGCTGGTGATGCTTTGTGGTCACTGCAAATGAAAAAAAGGGATCTTTAGCTGGGAATGGCTTCATCATTGAGTGTACTCTGAACTTACGTGCGGTCACTTGTGGATTTTGTGCAGTCGTTCCACGTTGAGAGATCGCGGCGTGCTGTTGGAGATTTTGCTGGCTGACCTGTATCACCCGGGTTAGACTGACTCCGTTCTTGGCATGGGGCGCTGTGCTGGTGGTTGTTGTCAGTCGCACTATGGCACTTCGAGGAATGTGATGCTGTTGTTGCTGTGTGCTGTGTTGCTGCTTCGGCGAATGCGTTGGCTGATGATGTGCTGAATGCTGTTGCTGTTGTTGTTGTTGGTGCTGCTGCTGCTGGTGGTGCTGCTGTTGATGATGGTCACTGGCTGCGGACGACGCCGTCGATTGCGAATGATTAACACCAACTGCGGTTAGTCCAGCAGGAACTGTATTCGTTGATGATGTCGAGAATCGCAAAATGCCCGACTGCTGTTGGCGATTGATGAGCGCAGCTAGGCCGGTGGCGGTGAGCGTGTCGCAACTACTACTGCTGCTACTGCTGTTACTGCTGCTGCTGCTGTTGGTCCGTATCGACTCGGGGGAGGAGGGTGGCGTCAGTGTTGGCAGAACATAGTCACGGTGATTGTTGCTGGTCATGTTGTTATTGTTGTTGTTGTTGCTGCTGTTGCTAGTACTGTTGGTTCGCGGGCTATAATTGATCATGCATTGCGGCGTTGCAGTGGTAATCAGTCGAAATTTAATTGATTTTTCCGTTTGTGGATTTGACGCCGGCGATAATGAGGAAATCGATGACATTTTCTCCTCACAACTGTCCGAATTGTTGTCCTCATCGTCGACATCGATGTTCTCCTTCTTCACCACCACCGAACAGCTCAGTGAACTGTCCCATGATATGCCCGAGCATGCCGACGACACGGAACTCGTCGATATCGAGTCCAGATTTTGCTCCTTGATTTTCAACTCCTCAAGGATACGTGCAGGTGCGGACAATAGCTCCCATGCTGAATCTAATTCAGTGTGAAGTTTCTTATACGACTGTAGCTTCGGTTCATCCCTAAGGTATCGTTCCAGTTCGTAGCAGGTCTGCAAATAGAGCAAAAATGTGAACGCTGTGAGAAGGGATACGGATACTCTCTTGATTCCTGGAAAGCAATTAAAATTCTAATAGAAGTGGAAAATTAATTGCGTGATAAATTTTAATTAAATTATTCCTTCAGGACACGAATGTGAAAGTTCGGGTGTATTTTTGTGGGACGCACACTCACCGGGGGCCCTGAATGAATGAATGTTTAAAGCGACCTCAGCCGGGGGTTAACTTAAACGGAATTTAAGTTATTTCGGGATGTGGGTCATAAAGTATTAAGGTATGGAGTTTTGAATGGCCACAGTAGTGGAAGGATATCTCAAGGTTGAAACAATTCAGCCACCGGAGAGGTATGCCTTGAGGAAAGGTTGAGGGAATTGAACGATTGGGTGTACATCCTTGGGGAGGGTGAGCGATGGAATGTGAGCGTGGAGATGTTGATCTCAAGATTTACGCGTTCGTTGGCGACAGCCCCATCTCTGCAGACAATCGATATATCCCTATTCCCATCGACAAAAGAGTGAACATTTGTATCCGGCGGACACATGTAGTATGTGAGTGGCTCATAACCGTGCGTCTCTCCATTGCCAGGGAAC
Organism: Eristalis tenax; assembly: GCA_905231855.2. Taxonomy (NCBI): domain Eukaryota; kingdom Metazoa; phylum Arthropoda; class Insecta; order Diptera; family Syrphidae; genus Eristalis; species Eristalis tenax. The sequence continues at coordinate 20,275,632 of HG993127.1, read as the reverse complement.
ACGACATGCTGTCATCTAATTACAGCACATAATAGAGTTTAATTCATCCTCGCTGCTAGACAATGCGCCATTGATAGGACTTCCACCTCCGCTCGCCGGTAGACATGACTCGGCTCATAATTCAATGGTTGCCCGTTGTGTGCGCAACAAACAAACAACTGAAAATACCGCTCGAAACGGATACACTGATATGAAATCCATTCTGGCGCTTGTATATTGATGAAAGGCTGCAGGAGATTCAGATTTGATCTGATTTCCTCCGCCCACCTCAGATAGCGAGTGTGCGCACGAACTGAATGATAAATCGAACACAGTCCGGGAAATGGTAAACAACCGCACACCCCACCTCACACCAAAATAGTCATAACTTAGGAGATCATAACTAAAGGAGCGCATTTCACGCTCTAAATTTTGCACGAATAGAAGGAAAGACTACGTGTGCGTGTGTGTATACATTTGCAAAGACCCGCCAATATCAACGAGACAGAGAAGTGGTAGCCCCGGTCCAATCCCCAAGTTGGCAGAAAAGTTGCGATGTTTATTGAGAAAAAGTTGCTGTTTTGTTGCGATGCGATTGTAAATTATCCTGCGAACTTTATTACAGTTCCTGTTACAAACTTTTACGCTTCTATTGTTATTATATTGCTAGCTTTGCTTCTCCCCGACGTCGCAGCTCATCGTTGTGGTTTTCTCTTGTATTTTTTTGTTTTTCTGTTTTGCTGGCACTCCTGCTGTTGCTTCGCAGTCTCCACTGATCGAGGGGGGCGGGGGGGGCTCTTCAAATCACGTAAGAACAGCGAAATAATAGGTTTTCCCTTGACTCGTGTCGCTAACTTTGACGCAAAATAGATTATGTTTTGCGAGAATAAATGATGCCGACCCCGACCCCCGGGGTGGTCGAGAAGGGCAGCTTGCCGTTGTGAGCTTGTGGTCAGGAGGGGTGACGGCAATGGCAACTTTTCATCACGACGGCGGGTCGGTGAGTGCTAATGAAGTTAACACATATACATTTCACCACCTTTGACTGACAAGTTGGAACATGTGGTTTCGAATATTCGGGAAAAAAGAAAAAGAATTTGTGACACGTTTGGAACAGAGGGTTCATTCGAGGAGAAGGATCTTCTTCTTGGGCTTTTAGGGGGGCCGAAAGAAGAGGGATATTCAACTGCGCGTTGTACAGCACTGGATTGACTTCGGTGAGTGCACGGTTTAAGGGACATCTAGGTCTGTCGATGGTGGCTAGAAACATCGCGCCAGTAACACAATAAGAGCAAATTTATTCCAAACAGAAGCTTTGCTGCTAAGTTTTTGAAAACAATGTAGAGGCTGCAACGAGTGCGTGCAAAAAGTAATTTATTTTCGCAACTCATCTATCTCTGCTCTTAAGAAACTCCGAACTTCTCCGATTACATGTATTCCTTAGGAACAATGAAGTTATGGGTGAATGCGTGTAGATCTGGTCACTTCGGAATGCAAGCAAGCCACAAAGCCACGAAGTCAAAAGTCAAGAAGGAGAGCATCAGAAACTGTGGCCACTTGACCTTTTATCCGTCAAGACCTTTTGTCGGGCGCCAGTCGGATTATTTGCAAAAATATTGAGTCACTCTGCACTACCTTTTCTCCACTTAACTCTAATCCCCTCAAGTTACATATATCCTTCCGCTTGATTTTGAAAATAATTGAATAATTCATCGTGGGGCGCCAGAGTGATTGGGTGAAACAAAGTCATGACAGCTGGCTGCTCTCCGTACTCTTGAAATTTGCTGTGCATTTCTTCTGATACTCAGCTCAAATAGAAGGGAAGAATAGAAGGCAACAATTTAGTTAACCCTGGAACACGAACATGTCTTAAAATCTGGCCTTGTATTGACCTAACCTCGAATTGGCTTGTTAAACATTGTCAGCCATCAAGAAGTCGATCGATTTTAATCCGTCTTCACTTAATCCGAGAATACAAATCACCCCTCATTGGGCGCCAGACTGATTGGGTGCAGAAATGTAATTCCCTTCAACAGTCACTCTCGACTTACTGAAGATCCCGTTTTCCCTGTAAAAGCACCCTCTAATTGCAAGCATTTAACAGCACAGCCTCCTCCTGTTCATGTTATGAAGTTAACCAGAGCACACCCTTTCAACCTCTTATTACCCGCACAATTGCGACAAACACCTTCTCATCCGACACTGTCACGCTGTTCCTTTGGGGAACAGGAAAACCCTTCAGCATAAGCGGGCACACATCTTTTCATCCAACTTGACCTCACATGTAAAAGCACCTCTCCAAGGAGTACCTACCACGAGCACAATAAACAGCAACAATGAACAAAAAAAAAAAAAAATAATACAAAATTGAAACAAAATCTCTCGAGGGGGGAAACCCCACACGAATAGCACAATTCAGGTAAACAATGCAATCTCCTGAACTCTTGAAGCCATAACTTAACCACTTCCTAAGTTGTTCTTCTTCACTCCTGTTCCACTTGTCACACTTAGCCTCCTCTTGGTTTTGGTGGTAAGCATGACGAAGGCGGCGGAGGAGACGACTGGTCTCTGAGACGAACAACAAACAGCGACCAAAAGCGGGATCACTACCAGCAGCAATAAGGAAAGGACACAAAAAAATAAGAAAGAAAAGGAAACAAATTCTTCTACTCGCCGTTTTCTTTTCTTTTTGCATTTTGTTGGTTTGCAAGAGAAAATCCTTCTTAAATAAATGGTCGACAAAAAGGACTTAAGTGTATTCCTTTTCTTTGTGTTCTCAGTTCTTTATATTTTTTCCTTTTTTTTGTTGTTTCTGTTTCGTTTTGTTGGTGGCTTGTTCTTAGCCCATAACTGTCGCACCTACCGCAAAGTGTCACCAACACAACAAGCAATTGAGCGAGGGGTGAGGGCACGCGTTGCTCTCATGCGCGCAGAAAGGATATCCGAGGCGAGAGAATGTACATGTACATAAATTGGGTACATTTTATATATTGTTTTTTTTTTCTGTTCCTCACTGTTGTCCCTGTTCCCTTGTGGCCCTTCGCTCCACAAGGCAACGATTTTCTTTTCCTTCCAGCATCGTTGCCATGCTGAAGGAGATACTTAAGAGTCCGTAGATGGGGTGCTGGGAAGCAGGGCGGCACGGCGGGTGCGGTACCACAAGTGGCACTTCTCTAGCTGCAAAATATCTCCACTTAGGAAAATTATTGTGAAAGAGAGAGCAAGGACTTATTTTTATTATTTCGCTGCTTCGCATATCCTTGCTTCAGTTGTTCTCATCGTCGTCGCCGTCGTCGGCGGATAGGAAACTACACAATATATGGGAAAATCATCAACAGACGAGAAAGACTAGCACTCCGTTCCTGTTCCTAAATGTAATTTCGTCTGTATCCTGTTTTTAAATCCGACCGCGTTCATATACACACGTATTCACAATTTGTCCTTTGGCTGCCATCCTCGCGCGAAACAATGACGGCGAGGATGAGGATGATGATGATGATGATGACGATGACGATGAGAAAGGATCGTAGTGCCGTGGGGGCTTACACATTGTTTGGAGTCCTGCGAGAAGAAATCAATTCTTCGTTCCTTTTTTTTTCAAACATTTTCTCCACTTGCATGCGAAGAGCCCGAAGTTAGCATGATGATTTGCTTTTCCACCGGAAGAACAACAAATTTTCCCGGGTTCACTCAGCCCAACACACACAGAGAGAGAGAGATAGGGAGGCGAGTCCTTTTTATTTCGGGAGGATAATTCTTGAAGCTGTGTATTCTTCACGTTTTCCTCTTTGTCTTCCTGGCCAGTTTCACTTATTGCGTTCGTCTTGTGTGCAGTTTCAATTGGATTTAGGAATGCACAGCGAACATGTGAGCATCAAGATACTCTTCCATGCGTCCCCTCCTCCCACGCCATCCACCTCTACAGCAGTCCTTGTGTGGCTGCACAGAACTCGCTTAGGACTGGTTCGCTTATTTCTATTGTGTTATCTTATACTCTGCCGGGGCTGGCGGGGGCGGCGGGGTGGATGGGTTGCTTTTTTGTGAAACACTGCCGGTCGTTGGCGGATGACTGGGACATTGGCAATAGGAAGGAAGTGCAATAGCAGTGGTAGAAAGATAGATAGTGGTAAAAGTTTCCCGTAGCAGAAAATTGAACAATTTCCGGCTAAGTTTTCGAGCGTTTCTCTCTGTTTTTTCTTTCTTTCTTTTGTTTTTGTCTTTTGCCTCGAAATAAAATGATGATGTATGTGGACGTTGCTTCAGGAGGGGGAGTGGGAGCGCGGTGGTAACCGAACGAGCTGGAGTGAAGATACTCATTCACTGTGGTCACGAAAATTTATTGTGAGACAGGCTGTGCGCATCCTTGGAGTTTCACATTTTCACTTAAGTTTGCATCTTGATTAAGTGCACACATATATTTCTCGCTTGAACTGTGACCAGAATCTGCCGCATTGGGAGTCCTGCAAAGTTTACGATTCAATATTTCTGGCTTTTGCCCATTTAATAAGCAAACTTGCTGTTGCCGGCAATAGTTTTGAGAAATTACAAGTCCAGTGAAAGATTGAGGGAAACGTGGGACAGGTTAGGATGCTTGGGTTGCGATTGAGCCGAGAAGGTGTTCGGGCTTGGAAATATGAGTACAAATAAGAAGTCAATCCCGGCGTTCACAACGAGTGGGATTTTGGGGGGGGGAGGCACGATATCGCGAAATAAACCCTGGTCTTAGACAAGGCGACGACGTGCTGTCATGTGACGCCCCCGGTTGAAATAGGTGAGGCGCTGTCTACGAAGGCGAAACGACGTGTATGTTGTCCTTATGAAACTACACACAAGATTGCCGTCTTGACGGAACATCACAATCTTCTTCAGTCCGGGGTGCACCTGTGCCAGCCTAGGCCTTGTGCTAGCCAGGTACGCACATTCAGCGGATTGAGCGCAGTTTCGACCTGTCTTCCTTAACAGCATTGTCCCATGAGGTTGGAGTTAAAGACTTTTCTGGCCGTCCTATCGCCTTCATGACCTAGCCAACTGAGACGAGTCGAACGAAAATCACATCAGGTAGCTGGCACGTACAGGTAGTTAGGGACTTCTTATACTTCCGGCCCACTGACTTATTAGAAGACATTAATCACCCCAGTCCCGCTTTAAGATGCAAATGTACGGACATCAGAAAGCAGGTCTCTTTGAGAGATAAGTTCTGAGGGTGATAGTTGATCCTCTTTGAATTGATGGCATCTAGAGGAAGCGATTCAACCGCGAAAAGTACAGCGACATGAATCTAGCCTGGGGTCCATGTCGCTGCTAATAATGTCCAACCCTCATCACAACCACCACACCGCTTGAACAAGGGCAACTGTCTCTTGAGGAGGTATAAATTTCAGTGGCTCCTAACTTCCCACGGCCTCAGAGTTAAGCATCTTGTGACGCTGCGCCGAGCGGTTACTTACACTTTGTTGCTATAACCTCCGGGACCAGTGGCGTTTTCTTATGAAGAAGTCTCATTTCCGGCCGATTGAGGAGACAGGACATTGACCCGTTGAAATCATATTCTCTGCGAGTTGTTTGTCACTCAAAACTAAGCGCAATTCATGAATCAGTCAGGTGAGAGCTTCAGAAATCCGAACAAAGCACCATAACGTTGTTGAAATTCTTTCCATTTCACTGAAAACTGTGACCTTTTGAATCACCATGTGGACGTGCACAAATATCCCGCAAAAGGATGCCCTTATCTAGTGAAATTTCAAAGTGACATAAACCACGCTCCCAGCAAGCCAACAAAAATCACGTACACATCCTGAAACCCAGCAGAGAGCCATCGCATTAAACCATGATTTCCAGACTCCCTCGCAGTACCCAAAGCACCACTATCCATGATTCAGCCAATTCATTGTGCTGAACACCAACTTATCAGCATTAGCTAATGCCAAGATTCACGCTGTGAAGACTCCATTAGCCGCAAATAAGTACCGCCCTGCCCTGGCAAACCTCCCCCGCTGAGGCCCATGAAAACGAAGCACCCGGCATGTATCACCCCCGATAAACACACGCGAATGGCGGTAATAATAAAAAAATTACCCTCACCCTTGCCACGGGGAAAGGATAATTATTCCGTGTTATGAATTATCCACATGTTGTTGTGTCTGCTCCATTGAGTCCTCCACGTTTTCGCATTCAATATGGAGGACGGTCGGCAGGGAGGACAACAACAGCAGCAAAAACTGAAACTGTCTGCGATAGTTCCTGGCGCTTGCCTGGTGGTGATGGAGGAACTCAAGGAACAACGGTCGTCATCGACGATGGCCGCATGAGGACAACAACTATTTAATAAGTCATCAACATGGTGGCACATTATCGAACGTGCACCCGACCCTGTAGTGTGTGCTCACTGAGTTCCGCAGCCAGGCAGTGGTCTCCAGCAACTGCATATGCAGCCCGGCTGGGGTGGCGCGGGGTGTTCGGCAAAAAAGTGCTTCGTCGTGTTGGTGTGAGGCGGGTCGCACAGAAGGAGGAAGGATCATAATCACCCGAGACGGACAATTGGCGAATAACAAGAGCGACCCGCTCCAAGCTGCGAAAGATACTATTTCAGTGCGGAACTTATCTGCGATTATGTTGTCACTATGCGGTTGGAATTTCCTATTAAGTGGTTTCAATGTGTTCAGCTCCTTCTGTTGGTTTGTCCCTCTTCTCCATTTTTGCTGTTTCTCTTTTTTTTATCGTCACCGAGATTGTCGTCTGTCTTGCCTGCCACCCCCGTGTGCGGTGCTGCGCGCTGCAAGGCGGCATCCACTTAACCTTCAGTAACCCAATTGGATGCGTCCTCTGCTCGATGCTGTGACGATGGGGTTTTATGCTTTATGAACTTGAAGTTCGCCCAAGATGGTTATGATGCGCGCTGCGAATAAAATTGATGAGCTGCAGACGCAGATTGCGCTCCAAACGAGACGACGCGACGGGCAAAGGATGCAGCCGGTTCGTATTTTTACGACGACGTGAAGCACACTTACTCTGCGCGTACTCTCATCTTTTATTTATTTTTATTATTTGTCCAAGATAATTCTGGGGTTGTTATGATCAGAGACAAGGGAGAGCAAACACGAAAAAAAAATGAGAGACAACTTGTAAAATATGCAAATTGTTGGGATTGACACGGGCGCGCTCTTAATTGCCATAGATTACGACCTCTGGAGTGTTGTCTGGTGGTTTGGTCTTGAAATGGTGCCGGTGGGAGGAGGAGGAGGACGAGGAAATGGAAACGAGTTTTAAATTGCTCCGAGAAACCGGGGAACGATAAGAAATAGGACAACGCATAGGGAAGATGGGGATCGTTAAATGGAATGAAGCGTGACGCAGACACATCGGACACCCACACTAATCGGCGGGAAGGGCTTGAGTGCCCATTAATGTGGTTTTGTAAGCGACTCTGCGGTTTGCTCTTTTGTGGCACACGATAGTTGCGGACAGGAGTTCAAGGAGTCTGAGTTCTCGTTGCTGTGGGTTGGGGACTGAGAGGACATGGTTCCAGGCAGGAAAGGACTTGAAAGCTGAGTGTCGATGACCGGACACAAGAAGATATCATCAAGTCCAAACAAACCACGGGCATCGTGAAAGGGTGCGCCTTAGAGGCTAAGGCCTACGGTGAAGCAGTTTTCAAGAGGGAGGTCTGGTTCAGGTAATCATGGCGGTGCCGTCAATCTTCCACGTAGCTCGGACAATGGTGTATGGGCGACGCGTGGTACAGAGCACGAAGGAGCACAGCTTCTACATTTTGACAGATCAGAGTCTAGCCACGATTATAAGCACTTGAACAGCGAGTGTGGAGGCAGTTCTCGTTGTTATTAGAGAGATGTCTCATCGACCCTTGTTCGACTGAGAGTAGGCCTAGTGCGGTACAAATGCAGGCAACAGCAGCAATTTTGGTGCTTAAGAGAGCGGCCAACGCCATCGACCGCTATCGCTGAAGGACAAGGCAGTCGGTATCTAGCTCGTTCTTGTGGTTAGAAGACAGAGCTCACTCGTTGACCGAGTCACCGCCGGTCTGCAAGCTCAACGATAAATTTTAAGGGGAGTCGGTGTGCTGGCTTTTGTCGGCAAACAGAGGAAGTGCCTCGAAAGAGAACATGGTTAAACCACACAATTCCCAACAACAGTCACATTGTTACAGAAAAGTTGTCTGCGATCCAAGCCGCATGACAGCTCCTCAGCGCGAGCGCTGTCATTCCATTACTCCAACTCCCCGAATAGTCGCCCGAACATTAGACAAGCATGAATGTGCACCCTTTTGTACAATTTCATTATCCTTCCCCTGGTTGTTGGCTCGTAAATTGCTAAATTAAACACCACCCAAGTGTGTGCTTTGGGGTGGCGGTGGCTCTCTGGTTCGGTGAATGGCGCATCGAACACCACGCATCCACACACACACACACAGCTGAAAGGGAGCGTTTCTCATTATGTGGTCGCTGTGCGATCAAAATTAAAGTGTACCCATGCATATAATGTGAACTCCCTCGCGTTCCCGTTCAATAGAAGGATTCACTTCGAACCCAACTACTCGTATTGACTTCCAAAGCAATCGCATAGAGACGCAGTGACGACAAACACCCACAATGGCCTCGGGATGTAATGCCTGACGGAGGTTGTGTCCCGAAAGGATACCACAACACACACTTAATTGGAAATTGAATTGGTTTGTTGGCGGACAACTGTGTTTGCGAAACCATGTAAACAAATTTAAAGTCCTTCCCTAAGTTGGAAAATCAAATTTACACTAAAACCCAAAGCCAACCCCAAACCCGCTTCACCCGCACAAGCACACCACAGCTCACACACGCGCTTAAGTGCATTGAATATTTGAAAACTAATTGTATGTTTTTGTTTGAGATTCAGCGCTACTGCGGCACGTTTTTCCACTTAAATTCGCTGCTGCGGTGACTCAGTCGGAGCGACGCAAACGTCAACGCGTCATAAGTTTGAAATTTAATTACTTCAAGTCTTGCCCGAGTGCGCTTGGGCATCGATACTTAATTGTTTATTGTTTCGATGTCGGTGACTTAGTCTGCGACTGGTGCCTTTGGGAAATTAAGCGAGTGAGTTGTGTGTCTACTGCGGGAAGGTGTGCTCGTAAATATACAGATGAACGTGCGACAGAAAAAATTAGGTGCTGTTATATGACGACATTGAGATGTCGGAGTGCTGTGACAGAGCTCGTGCTTCTGGAAAGGAACTTATCGTGAATGGAGGTCGTTAATTTGCAGGTTTGAGGCACTGGCCAGCGATCTGGGTGGGAATATCAGATTTCAAGAGATATCTGTGCTCTGAAAGTGAGTGAGCCAGTGATCAGTAGCGTGCCGACGAAGCGGAACAGCTGCCGTCAACATCTTCGCCAGAGGACATTTGAAGAGCGAAGAAGACAATCCAGCAGCTCTAGCTGTATCGTTGAAAGATGGCAGCGCAAAAGTGCTAGGGGTCTGTGGATTTACATTTTTTCTATACAGCGGCGCTATTTCAAAGTTAACCTGGGACTAGCTTCCACCACCATTGCTGTGTCTCGAGTGGAGGGGACCTATAGTTTGACTGCCGACTTCGAACGGCGAAGTTTGAGAAGCTGTTTCTTAGCAGCGACACACCCTGACCAGAGGCAGTGTGGAGAGTGAGGTGGACCCGTGAATTATGAAAGTTGTTTTAACTGAAGGACTAACCCTGCAGAATTGATGATGAATGAATTGAGTTCGGCTAGATTACCAATGAAAGAACTCATTATCACCACTTTCAAACTGAAGAAAGAAATTTCCGAACAAGTATGGACCTGAAGAGGCAACCCTGCGGACTCCCATGCACGAAATGAGTTCAACAAGGCATCCCTTCAATGAAGTCATTACACCATCTGTTCGCATTGAAATTACTCCAAAGAGTCGACGAAATCATCCTCCTCAATTTTTTCCCATGTGACTGCACGATTAATTGTGTGTGCCGAATCCAAGCCGCTTTCGCTGTATTTATTAGCCATTCCATCGAAATCGGGCGATTTACACCAACAACATGGTACCCTGCGGGCAATGGATTGGCTAAATTTACGTTCGACATCGATCACGAAAGCTTAAACTGTAAATACAAACAACAGAACAAACAAAACAAAAAAACCGAAAACAAAAACAAAAGAACCACCCCACATGGGCACATACAACGGTTTGTGTTGATAGGGACTAATTGGCGCACCTTGTGCCTCCAGGTGCAATTAAAAATCCATAACTTCTTGTTGACGCCACCATCACATAGCATCGCACCCCGCCGCGTCGCTTCGGTCACTTCGGGCGGGCATTACTTTAAAAAAGGGACATTCCGTGCGCTTCGACGAGTTAATTGATGAAATTAATTTGTTGCACACAAGAGGATTCCGCTTTCCTCGCTTTTTTTTTTTTGCTGTTTGCTGCCAGTGTCCGTGGCGCCGACTGCGGCACGGCATTACCCTCGTCGAATGCTGGGAGCCGGTGTTAATTGACAAAAATTACGCGATTGAAAGAATTCCAATTTGCGTTTAATTTGCCGCCATACTTCTTCAATCAGAGCAGTTGGCATTGTTACGGCGGCGAGGGCGGTGGCAGGAGCAACCCTCGGTTGAATGGACAACACATCACCCCATCGAGCTCGCCCCGCAACGACCACCCTTCGACAGTGTCGACGTTGGATGCCGAAGGCGAACACCGGGGTGGAGCGTGTGAATCGAACGAATGCAAATCCATGCACGTCGCCCCAAAGCGACACACGCTGGCTGGGAAGGAATTCTTCACATCACAGCAGCTTTTTGTGCCTTCTCTCAAGGTGAGCCACTGCATTCCGTGTGAATGAGCTAATAGGCATCGCCGAACGCGGTGATGCTGCTGGATACCGGTTGCGGCTGCTCCCGATCGGTTGGTGGTTGTTCACGTTGCACTCGCGAGAGGTACTCCATGCCAGATGTTCAGAGTGTGAGACAGACTCTGGGATGCCACCATGATCTATTGGCACGCTGAAGAGTTAAGTAATGAGACTGGCCTCAGTAAGACTGAGGCGCAGTCGCGAGAGATTTTTATGAGCGATTAGAGTGCGGTTCGTGATTGCAGGTGTCTCTATGGTTCAGGTGGCTCTGATGGTGTGTGGATTGTGTAAGGCTCGTGTTGAGACAGAAAGGGAGCTAGAGAGCCGAGCCTGCTAACAAGAATGCGAGGAATCGCTTGATGTACGCCTCGTTAAAGTGAAATTAGATACGATGTGCAGAGATGACAATCAGATGCGATCTGATGGATATATGCTCAAAGTGCAGGCAGTTGTGACAAGTTAAACGATTGCAATTCATCGTCTCTAAGGTATGGCTACAGCTAATTGGCTGTGGTATGTGGTGAGCGGAAATGAAGCCGGTCGACGTGCGAGAAAGGATTAACGAGAAATACGCGACCACAGCTGAGTGGATTAGGGTCTTCGGTGGATGCACATGAAACACCCGAGAATGGCTTGGTCATCAACTCGAAATTCGTAAGAAATCTGAACCAAGAGTGCCCCCATGTCAGGATCAATGCGGCTCGTGTTGCCTTAAGCAAAGAACCACTGCAGCAAATTTCGAGCTCGAGTTGTGTCCACTCAAGAAGTGAATCGCCACAAGTTAAGTCGCCGGTTAAAAGCCGCACTTTTCTCAAAACTGCTCATTCACTTGATCTGCAGCTAGTCTGCTTGACACCGAATCGCCACTCAGAACGCACACCAGCGAAGATAACATCCCAACCTTTCATCATCTCCATCCGCGGCAAGTGTCCTAATTAAGTATTCACTGATGGAAAACATTCGCAACAAAGAACTTCACAGCCCAGTCCCTTTTAGTAGTTCCGTGCCTTGGTTCTTCGCTTTTTTTCTTTTTTTTGCACTTAACGCCCAAAGCGACCGAGGCATAACTACATCTGAGCGTAACCGAGTGGAACATCCTGCAGAACGAACTAAAACCCTAAACGCCAACGGTCAGTTCCACAAGGGAATGCCCCAGCCGGGGGCCGAGACTTTGTAAAAGTTGCTCTCGTCCATTTCGTGTTTTTTTTTTTTTTTTTTTTTTTTTTTTTTCGTTTGCCCCAAAACGAGAAACCACATCTTTACTTCACCATCATCAACAGCGGCACGGTGGTTCTGGTTCATTCTTAGGCGAGGTCATTTCTGTCAAAGGATACCCGCAAGGATTTCCCAGTGAAAAATAAAAAAACAGTATATATTTACTAAATAATTTTTGTAGTTTCGTGGATGTCATTCCTTTTATTTTCTTTTGCTTTTAGCCATTTTTCCTTGGAAAGCAAACGGAAATACATCATTTACACTGCTCTGGTTGCAATCCAAATCTCCGCCTTGTTCCGCAAGTGGAGTTCCAAAGGATACTGCAAGAGTGTGGAACCTCACCCCACCCCTCACCATCCCCATGTGAAATTAGGTCTGCTGTGGGTTTTTGGTTTGCTCACAAAACTGAGTTGAGCGAGGGGAGCAACTAGAAAAAAAGAAAAAGCCCGCAAATATTTTCATAAAAACCACACCAGAAATGTGAAAAATGGGGTAAACGGCTGGAGGGGGGCGGGGGGGGGGGGAAACAAGAAAGGAGTACCTACACCGCCATCGTTTTGCTTGGCAAATTCTTGCTTTTTCTCCAAATGAATTATTTTAAGGACTCGCCCGAAGTTTTGTGCTCGTTTTTTTTTCAGTTTTTCTGGGGCACTTGGTGGGTTAACGTCTGGCAGTGTGGGAAGTTCTCAAGAGAACAATCCCTAAATAACTCGAAAATAGTTGTAAAAAGTTGTTGATTATGTTTATTTAGTTATTGTTCTTCTTCTGGTGGTTGTTTTGTGCTAGATGTCTTAATCACGGGGCAGGATACACAAATTGAGAGCAGGCCGCTTTATGCGACCCCTGATGATAATCGCGAGCAATGATTTGAGAAATTACTAGAAAGTACTTCCACGCGGTTGCTGGATGGTGTGTGGAATAGGAAAGGAGGCAGATGTAGCCGAGCATCAGATCATCAATGGGTCGATGGTATGACGAGTAAGCACTTGAGGAAAACTTCTCTAATAGCTCTAATAGCGGCGAGCAGCTGTGTTTTAACGGAGGACATACATGAAATGTGGAATGTTAAGGACGTTAACTTAGCCTCAGTTCTATTTGAAAGTTAAAGGAATTGAGCTTGAATCCCGATACACTAGTGAAAAGAAGCTTCTTGGCTGATTTGAGGATGGCCCCCCTCGTTCTCCCTCTTAAGGTACCACAGTTCAGGGTTGTCGTGGTTCTCAAGGGTTGTGCTTGCCCACAACCCTTTGACAACTTGCACCACTGTCTCAGTGCATGTTAGTTGGGGTCCCTTCGACTTGTGTGTGCCACAGTTCAGGGTTGTAGTGGTTCTCACACCGCCCGCCAGCACAACCATTTGACTAGTTGCTCCAAGGTCTCAGTGCATGCTGCTTGAGGTCACTTCGACTTTTGTCGGCCACCTCCTTTACGGCCACTCCTTCCCTTAAATCTACTCCAATAGCGGCGAGTAGAGCCGGCGCTACAGAACCCTTAGCTACCTGCCTCCAATTACGCACTCTAAGTTGACTTCAATCTGTTGTCCATGCACTCTACATGACCTTGTCCTCTAATGCGTAGAGTTCGTAGATGCCCGTTCAGTCCTCATGACGCTGTACAGTCCATCCGTGGTTTAATCTTCTTCTCCAAATGTCATCAAAGCAAACATGACTAAGGGTGAACTTACCGCTACACACGTCATAATTACACTTGCAATTAGCCAGAGATGGATGTCCTACATATGCAGCCGTGTTCGGCAAAAAACCAGTTTAAATTGATGACGTGCAGCAGAGTAAGTTCTACTGTTTCACACAAATTCCAGTGAACACGTCAATTCATATGAAACGGACAGGATCTAGTGTACATTCGGCTGATAATGAAGAGCCCAGATGACTGAATGGACGCCTGGTTCACAGTTCATACTGAGAGACTATTAGTTAAAAATGCGACGCAAAGGATACAAAATATCGTACGCACTGGCACTGGTCCAACCACAGACTTTCTCACACACCGCCCCTCCATCCACCCCACACACCATTTGAAGAGGTCTCTGTTCCATGTGATCGGAACCTTCGGCTCAGATACATCACAATTAGAAGTGGCTCCATTAGAGACGTAGGCCACTGCCTGTGACACCCATGAGCTCCTGCATCATTCACATCTGCCTGTCTCCACATTAATCAGGAAATTCCAGTGCACAGCTTTCAGTGCACTTACTGCCTTCGAACGGTTCCCTGCATACTTGCGGCATCAGGTGATGAAAGGACAACCGACCACAGTCCGGAGGATAATCCACAAAACCTTCATCCATCTCTACAGTGATTCGTCAAATCCAATTGAACTTTCGAGGCAATGACATTTAAATATAATTCGAATGAGAGTTGAAATGATCTTCATCCCCTCCCGCAGACAAATCCTGATTAATCCGCTTCGATAAACATTGCGCAAGCAAAGCGATTTACTCCACTTCCGTCCATCGCTTCTTCAGTTGAAACGAAATAATCAGCTAAAGGACAAGCTGGCAGTTGCCAGGGGCATTTAATGGAATTCATTAGTTTCTCGTAAGTGCTTCTAATTAACAGTAGGCACAGCCATAGAGAACATCCGGACGATGCCCGATCGATATCTTAGGAATCCTTAGTAGGTCGCATCAAGTGCAGAACGGGCGAAATCGCTGTAATCTCCTAAACCGGAGACAAGCACTGCATGTTCTCACACTCAGTTAGTGTGTGAGGCGAAGCCAAAGACAAACAACATCCTCACTGAACATGGACCAGGAAGGGAGCCCGCGGATCGTAGCGCGCGGAAAAGCATTCCAATTATAATCCTAAAAATAAACCCAATACATTGGGTACGCGTTACTGAATTTAAATGAAGAATTAATTCGTCCTTTTTGTCTGGCGTTTCTTGGCTGTGGTGGTGGCGCGATGGAGTCTCGGTGCCAACCGAACGAGATGCTTCTTCCGCCATGGATATGTGTGGGTTTTGCTGGAGGGTTGCATTGGATATTATCGACCCCATCCAATGGCGTGGTATTCACTGGTGGTGTCACAAGGAATATACAAGGGTGTTCTAAGTTATTTCCGCCTTGACAGCCAGGAACAATGGGGCAACAGGGGGCGGGGGAGGAGTGGAGGTTCAAGGGGGAACACAAAAGCCCGAACTAATACAAGACGGACAAAACACGAACAAATGCCACAAAAAAAAAAAAACGAGGAAAACTGGAGGAAAACGAAGAGAAAGCAGTAAACTTCATTCGCCCTCACAGAAGCAGCGAAGCAACGAAACAACGGTTAAGGATCACTGGCGTCTGCTGAATGAAGGAATCGGATCGATAGACAAATGGATGTTTTTGGGAGCTGTACCGAGAGATGTAAGCGCGTCTCCTCGAGTGGAGAGCTCCTTGCTTGGGTTTGGTTTCTTTTTTCTTTTCTTTTGCAGTCCTTTCTCTCGCTTTTGTCCCGCGTTCATTCTCCTTATTTATGTACTCCCTCCCGCCACCCCCTTTTTTCTCGGTTTGTTTACACTCTGGACTCTCCTCCTGATGGTTGTTTGTTTAATCAAAGGAAATCTATAAAATTGGATATCCTTTGCTATTCAAAATGACAACGAAAAGCGCCGTACCCCCCCAAAAAACTCACCCCGATTCCGAGTAGCACTTGACTTTTTGACGACGGCGGGGATGTGATGCGAGCTTTCTTTTCAAACGGAGAAGATAAATAAAATTACTTTTCCGTTATTTCAAGCTCAGCGAGTGGTTTCGTTGATTTGCCTGGTGAATCGCGTGAATCTGAAGCCGGCTTACCACGCCAACCAGAAAAGGGACTACGTTTAATTATGTCGTTAAACGACTTCATTTTGATAGAGGGCATAAACGTTTATCTGCTGTCGTCGTCGTTCCGAAATGGGTCATTGACCGCTGCGAACTGCGGGCAACTGAGTTGTGCGTGTGTGAGTGTGGAGAAGGGGAGACTTTGGTTTCAGATTGATGCCCGCTTACATAATTTTTACATTCGCATTCCACGGAAGTTGTTTTCCAGTTGAGTATCCTAGTTAACTCAGACATTTGCTAGGACCGCGTTGACTCTTTGGCTTTGATTTGAAAGTTGAAAATTCCAATGACGCGAGTTGAGTCTTTTGACATCGAACCGACATAAAAGAATTTGTGTACTATTCCCATTCCAGACTATTGTGCATAGTGCCGTAGATTGACTGGTTTTGGTCCACAAATGAGTGAAGAAAACTTTCGAGTTTCTCAATGGCCATGAATGCAGCTTGAGGATATTTGTAGCACTAGAATTAGAGCTCAACAACCATGCGGCAATCGATGCGGAATTTTAAGTGACTCGAGGCGGAAGAAGAACCATGATGATGAATTATGATTCCATTGGCCGAGAGACCTTGAACTGCAAAAATAATTGTTTAGAGAATTATGACTGCACGAGTCTGGGAAGATCTCATGAATCACTCACTGGAGAGGTTTCATTTATTAGCCCGAGGGTTGACAAGCGGGTTTTGCTACGAAACAATGCTCATCAGTGTCTTCTAAGTGAGATCATAATGATGTGGGAGCGTCGGAAAGGCATTTGAGTTTCATTTGGACACACTCATGGGTTCGCTTGTTACAGGACATGGCTTTGGAATTGATTAATAATCTTTGCATCCAACAAAGGAGTTATATAACCATTTCGTAGACCAGCGCAGGAGGAAGATAATAAATGTGGCGCCCAACGACAGGCCGAAGAAAGCCTCATCAAGATATGATCATTCTGACCTTGCTGGCATCTATTATTGTCCTTGCATCCAGTTCAGGCAGAAACATCCAGTTCAAGAGGCACTCCCTCCACGAAATCACTAAATCCCATACCACTGCACCGCCACACTGTCGTTTCCTTTCCCAGCTGTCACAAAGTTCCTGACAAAGCACACAAAGGCATTATTGGCGCGGTGGTCACGGGTGTGAGAAGCCCGACAGTTGGTAAATGGGGAAGTCAACAAACTAGTGGTTAAAAGGGTTGAAACTAATTGCTATCAACATATAATGAGCCCCACAACGACAGTGCCATTTGCTATTAGCTCGCACATAAAATTCCATGGAATTAAGGATTCCGCACACGTAGTATCACACCTCCGTTGCGCTGTGTAGCCAAAGCGTCCATTCCATTGTCCATGTGCGCACGGCACGTATGGTCTATCGTGGAGGTGTTGTGATGACAGTGCAGCTAAGAATTTTGCGCCCATAATTTGGTTTGTTGCTCGTGCCATGAATGCTACTTAGTAGGGGGCGGGAGGGTTTATTCACGCCATTTGCTTCTCAGATTGCTGTTCATCGGGTGTCAAGGAACTGTTGGTATTATTTTTTCTTTTAGTTGCGAACTTTCAAGTCGATTGCCGGGGACAAGGTGGTGTGGGTGGTTGCTTTCTTTAATTGGGCGCTTGTTCTGTAGACGCGATGGATTGCCATCAATTAGTCATCCGCTTTTGACTGGAATGAGACTGAATGTTGGGCTTGAAGCTTCGAAGAGTTCTGTACCTTGACATGTCTATTGGGTCATCGATGCACTGAAGACAGACCCCGATGAACCACAGCGGCATTAACATTTTGCAGAGGATCTCAAAAAATATATAAATGCAAATATGCCACCCACCCTCGGCCACCCACCCGAGCAAATTCAGCCAACAAAACACTCCTCTCAGGTCTGGACATCTAAGATTAAGATCTTAGCCATTCCACCTTCATTTCAACCGCGCTTATCCATCATCTGTGCCTTTGGGCCCACAACCACATGACAACCCTCAGTATATCCACGAAGCACTTGCCGGTGAACGATTTGGTCTTACAGTCGATTAAAATCAAATCCCATTAATCAGTCAAACACCGACCGCAACCAGAACTCAATTACCAAAACGCTACCGCACTGGATACCGGCATGTAGTGTACTCCTTGACCAACTCACACAAACACAAACACACACACACCAGCCAACACATCCTCAAAGACGCACATCACATAATTCATAGCCAACCCGGGGTAATTAGACTCCCGTTTGATTTATTCACAAACCGTAACTTTAACATTTCCTAGTACATACCGAAATGTCGGAGCATAAATCAATGCAAATTATATCCCTCTAAAAGGATACTAAGACATTCACTTAGTAGTTTCACATTTAGCACCCTCTGCACCCCCCATCAACCCAAATGCTAGAATGTGAGTAGAGCTCTTAGGAGAAATTCAATATGTCTTCGCCTAGTGCTGAGGTGGATGGAGGCAGGTTGGTGGATCCTTTCAGCTGACGCTGTCGTGGCAATAATATTGCTCGGGACACTTAAGAGACATAGACACAAGCTGTTCTTATGTTCATTTTCGTTTCATTTTTCTTGAGAAAATTCCCCAAAAACATGTCCTGACATGAAAGTGGAAACGACACGATTTCCTAGCGAGAAAGCCCGAATGAGAGACGACGTTCAATCCTGTGGAATAATGCCCGGGAGGGGTGGACAAGCCCTTTTCGCCCTCCACTCTGTCAGGAGAGACAAAAGTTAAGGCGATACACGATGCTCCCAGCCGTCGTCCTTCGCAGGCGATGAGTGCGAAAGGATTTTGTCACAAGCGCTTGAAATCAAATCGAAAGACGAGCCAGGACCCTGTGTCGCCTGTAAAATAAATACCCATCCTATTGCTGTGCTGACCTGAACCTGAATTCGAGAATGATTCGAATAACTATGAGATATTTGAAAATTTCTAATCCCTGACACGTACCTTGCGGAGACTGAGAGATAAGTTTACAATCTTTGGATCGTATTTCAAAGGTTTAATATCCTATCCTAGGTTATATCGATAATTTAACACCACATTCCGCCCACCTGCTGGGGATCTTCTTCACCAGACGAGCGAACTTTTGAAATGAAAATATTTCCCGAAGTGTATTTCTGTATCTGAGCAGCATTTTTTGCTTTTGCTTTTGCTGTGCGAAACTTTAGTCCGCCGCCTCATGGGGGCTGTTCGTTTTGTGTTTGAAACTTTCGAAACAGCTGCAGAAACAGGTGTCTCTGAGGGGAGCAGAGCGGAAGAGAAATGATTGAATTATGATCCTGGCAAGGGGTCGCGTTCTATTGTCTGTTGATTTAGGAGTTCGAACGAACGGCGAAAGGTGTTTGAGCTTCACATGTTACCCCCACAGAATTGATTTGGGGTGGGTGGGGCCGGGATTGAAATATCCGATTAGCTCTGATTGAATGCTGAATTTAGAGATTTGAATGTGCTTAGGCCGATGATGGGGGCATAAATCACCAAGCGAATGTGCAAAAATTGCCAAACAGACATTGTAGCCGCATAAATCCATGAGAAAATATCACCTCTCCAAAGCGATACCATTCTCGTCTCGTAATCCTACGACTATACGCCCCACACGTCAATCGCATCTGATCTGCAGTCAAGTTTTATGCTCCAACCACCAGAGGCCATTGCGAAACCAATTTTTTACAGTTTCTATTTTTGGTGCACCTCTCACACAACATGGGGAAATCGGAAACTAAAATAGATCTGCGATGGAAATTGACGCACAACAAAGACCTTGATAGGATTACGAGATTAGGAACAGAACCAGCCCTCAGCATCAGAATGTTAAAAGTATTCAGGACACTTCAACTGGCCTAATCTCAAGGTTTCACCAATCTATAATGGCATGTCCCCGCATCCGTCGTCTGTGTCGTCGTGAGCAATAGGTGACGAATCGAACACATATTATCCGTATTTAATGCTGTTTTCTATTACGACACAGTCGTATCCTTAATCCGACTCTGAAAGCGATGACCTTTGTGCGGGGGTGTCGCCTTTTCGATTCGGTTCATGTGTCTCTTGTAGAGTGTGTGTTTCTCAAGAAAAAAAAAAAAGAAATGACGACAATTCAAGAATATTACAGATAAATCCTTTTTAAATGAAAGCATAATAGAAAGGATAACATGGAAAGTCGTTTTAGCACTCTGGATGAGATGATACGGTTGGCCCGTTAGCCACCTCCCCCTCGTTGACCTTGTTTTCTGGCGATCCGGACGAGCAGACTAGAGATGAAAAGAACAAAAGTGAGGACACAAGTGTAACTAGAAGAAATTATTCTATTTCATTGTCTTTTATGTTTTCTTTTCCATTTTTTTTTTGTTGTTTCAACTCACGTCTACTTGGTGTAGAGGGGGAGCTGTTGGGGATAACAAACGAGTGTCATTTGGGTTAACAACTTCCACACATACTCGTACACACACGCACGACTCCTAAGAGGTGACATCTTAAATGAGTGTTTGTGTGCAAAGAAAAACGTAAAATAGTGATACAATTCTTTGTTCCGTTTGAGTTCGGATAATTTGAAGATATGCCCACCAGCACTCGGACGTGGACGAAAAGATGGCGAATTTGTGATGATTGAAATATTACTCATCGAATCATCTCATCCAATGGACACAATGGATTGTCACCATTACAAAGTTCATGAATTAGACTGAAGCAACGATAATTTTAATCAAGATGCCAGATGAACCATGCAAGCGACTTGAAGAGATTCGTATGTCACTCTCCCAAATGAGAGAGACCAGGGCCCGAGAGAGCCATCTCTGAGTTGTACAAAGATGTGAATGTAGTCTGGAAAGCTAAAATTTGGACACAAATGCTCCTAAAAGGAAGGGCTTCGCAGTTGAAGCATCTTTGCCCAAAAAGTCCCGGACGACCGAATTTCCAACTAATAAATCAGACTCAAGACGGCTTGGTCCTGATGACTGCAAACAGCCTACCTGGAACCGTCAACGATGGAAGGCATCTATAGGCTGGGCTTGGACTATTTAGGGTCCCCTATGGCATTTCGACTAGATTAAAATCGGGGACGAGAAATCAAATCATTGCTGACGTGCCCAAGTTAAGATTGACGAGAGAAGGCTGAAGTCATGAACGACAATGATTACACGTACAATGGACAGGCCTAGGAACGAAGACATCACCGGAGTACCAAGACCCCATTAAGCGAGATTAGTACAGGTGAGCTTATAAAAAAATAAAAGACGGAGCGGGTCACAGACTTTTGCCTTAGTTAGTGCCAGGCAATTAAACTTACGATGATTTCGATCACTGCCACTCACTAAATCTGCGATCGAAGGCGATGAAAGTGCTGACTGATGTTCTCAGATCAGATTAAGTAGACCAAGCGAGCGCTAAATAATGTAATAATATGGGTGGCGCTACAGCCTATAGAGGACCAGGGCCTAGCTTCTCAGCAACCACTCGTGTTGTGCGCGCAATTGATCTCTCACGAGTGGAAGGGACCTTCAGTTTAATACCGACTCCAAACGGCGGATTTCAGACGCTTTTCCAAGACAGTAATACACTTGGAGCATTGTCAGTGACCAGAAAGAGGTGGGGCCGTGAAAAATGATAGTGCAAGTTTCCAAGTCGACTGAACGAGACGACCACACGGTGGATTACTTTCACGCTCAGGCAAACATTCGATCAAGCGACCTATTCGGTGCTCTCGACCAGCATTCGCTTTGCAGGCCCTTTACTACACTATCCAGCGTCAACCGTTGGGCGCCATGTGCCTTAATTCTCTTGGCCTGTCGTTGTGTCCGTGTGCGCGTCTACCGCACTACACCCCGTCATTTCCACTTTCTTTTGATATTCGTTTTCACTTTCCCTTCCATCCCAGCCATCAGCCCCATCGCATGCCATGCAGAATGACATTGGTCTTACCGGGAATTAGACCCAGTCCGCGAAGTTCAGTTGCGAAGGCACAAACCCACTACGCCATAGCGACAAGGGAGCGTTTATGGTTGCTTGGTAGAGAGGTACGTCGGCGTCGAAACATACATCTCTTCAAGACACTGGCGATAACATAATCACAGACCGCCATTCCAATCTCGTGGAATGCTGGTTGTGTAGTTGTTCGCGGAAATGTGGCGTGAGAAGTTCGGCTAGTGATCGAATTGTAAGTCTACCTACAGCTGCCTGCAACCTGTTTTACGGACACATCCAACGGAGGAAGGTGAAGATGTACACCAAGTCTGCTGCATTCAGTCAAGATTATTCCAGTTGACCAGAGTTCGTATGAAATCGATCATCGGTCTCGACCTCGACCATCCACTGATGAAGATAATCCACAGAAAGAGCACTGGACTACGAGATGTGTCCAGTCTGAATTGTTTAACTGAAGCCAACAACAGTTTGATTCAAGAACGCCACTACGGTCCTTTTTTGTGACTTCCATTCACAGAGCCCCAGGTTGTAAGCCCTTTGATGCAATGATCTACACACGAACATAATTGCAAGCGAAATGGTATCGAAAAGAAGAGCAAACATTTCCAAAACAATTTAGGAATCGACGAAAATATTTGCCCCGAATGTCTATCCATTGCCTCAGTTCAACCATAACCAATCAGTGCTCCGTACAGTTCGCTGAATTCGCCCACAAGCGCACTCTATGCTTCAATCCAACCCCATCCCATAGCCCGAAACAGATTCAATTTACCCTCTGGCACAAAACTACGAAACACATGAGTCGACTGTGACTGCTTAAAAGCTCAAATTTCATCTGCAGACCAACAATGCGAACAAATTCAGATTTATCAGCTTTTGTCATTCGGTTTACTAACTACACCATCCACAGAACTATGCATCGTTCGATAAAAAGAAACACAAAAATGTCCTCTCAAACATCCACTGGCTACCATTCAACTAGGAACTGCCTCTGGATGATTTTAATGCGACGGATTAATTCTATGTACCAACTGTGTTCGACAGGATTCAATGCGATCAGATCACGCTACTCGATGCTGCAACAATTCAACATCGTAAATTTGAAGAAGCACCAATGGATTGCCGAAGCGGAGCAGCGCAGAAGGGCGCCCAAAACCGAACATAAATTCTGTATCCGGCATCCATTCTATTCTGGGGGACGGAATATTTGAGTGGGACATGCTTAAAAATGTACGATACCATGAATTTTGATTTTCGGCATTTCTTTGCGGTCCTTCTGGCCTCAGGTGGAAGGCGAAGCGATATGATAGCCATTACAGTGAAATGTGATTTTATTACCTGCAAAGAGAGAAACGAGAAAGGATTCTTTTAGTATTGACATTTTTTGATTTCGCGTGTATATTGAGTTATTAAACAGGAACATGGTATATAACTCTCGAATAAAATAGGTGGATGCAGGAAGAGGTTTATTTTTGAATTGCAGGCGGTGGCTTCATTTGTTCAAGGATCTCACGATTTGTTGATGTTCTCGAATCTTGAAGTAATGACATTTTTTGTGAATGGAAGCATCATTGTGAACGAATCGCAGAGGATTTATTTCTCTGCATTTTTTTAGCGGGTCGAATTTTTACATGTACTTTTCGGATCCATGAAACTTGCTTAAGCGAATTCACGTGAAAACATTTCAAAAGTCGTCCGAAAATGGCTTCGTTTGTACTACAACCTGGTTTAGGATAATTCCGTCTACCTCTGATGGAGTCGAAGATTCACCCGATTTACATTGACACCTCCTATCGAACGGTTGATTTTTACAAGCCATTCAGATGGATGTTACATTTTCAACTTCAGGCCGTGCGTTTACTAATCCAAGCATCGAAAGTTGTGATGCCTTGTATGAATTGTGAAACAGCGACAATTTTTTGCGAATGGTAGTATCATAGAGAGATGATTTGCTTTGAATTACTTTCTAAACTCTTTTTCTAGCAGTTTTTATTCTCACGCTACGTTTTTTAAGGACCTTTCACAATTACAAAGAAAACGTCCGCGAATTCTGGTGCAAGTATGATAAAGTCACTCGCAAATTGCATCATTCACTCCACAAGACCGTAAAAAGTTATTCCGCTTAGCTGTGAGGAGACTGATGTTACCTTCGGATTATATTGTAATCTCTTAGTGAATCAAGTGCTGTCTGTCTTAGAGCCCCCAACCCCCACTCCATCAGATCTTTAGCTGCACAAATCCAGTAATTCAATGCTACGTTAGAATACACAGCACAAATATCACCTCTTGTTATTCAGTTAACGTCTCTCTGGATCAACAAGCGCCCACCAAAGACCAGCGAAGCCAAAGTTTAATGACGATACACACTGCTGTGAAATCAAATCATCACTATCGTGTGCAAATCGTGTGCCGACAACATCACCAGACAGACACCCACAAAGGGTTCATGACACTTTCGCCGCTCACCCTACACAAAACACAACGTCAACTAAGCTCACAAACAAAAGGTGGCGTCTGAAAACGAAACAAAATGTTTCCAAGTCGACTGAACGAGACGGCCACACGGTAGATTACTTTCACGCTCATGCAAACATTCGATCAAACGGCCAAAACCCACCCTCCTTCTCGGTGTTCTCGACCGGCACTCACTTTGCAGGCATGGCAGGCAAGAGTGTCCTTTACTTCACTATTCAGCGTCATCCGTTGGGCGCCATGTACTTTAAATCTCTCGGCCTGTCGCTGTGTCCGTGTGCACGTCCACCGCACTACACCCCGTCATTTCCACTTTCTTTTGATTTTCATTTTCACTTTCCCCTCCATCCCAGCCCAGCCAGCCATCAGCCCCATCGCATGCCATCGATTCAAGGGACGGAGCGTTTTGCATAATCTGCGAGGAAAGCTCCTTGTTGTCCGATTTGTGCTGTCAGCCTGTGGGTCGGCACACTCTCTGTGTGCAGTGCAGTTCAGTGCTGGGCTAGTCTCTGTCTGCTATGTTCGAGGTGTAATCATTCAGAGTGAAGCAAGAAATCACGGAGAAACTCACACACTTCGATGGCTTCCGTGGCCGCTGCGAATGCAAAGAACCGGCAAATGGGAGCGCACACATGAAGGCAAATGTGTGTTGTCACTGCGAATGGGTTTCTGTTTTCCCAGAGCGAGCCTTCATCTGCATGTGCGGGCGGGCGACAGTGCGGTGCGGATTTGTCACCCATGTCGATGGCTGTTGTTGTTCTTCAACAGAGCAGGAAGTGTCTACGGATTGAGTTCTTAATGCGATGACCGATGGGAAAACTCGATTAGCAGGTCACCATGATTGGTTGCCTGCGTGTAGCCTCGTCGATTAGTCGATTTCACGAAGACTTCTTCATATGAGCATTTCTAATTCGGAGAGTCTTCAATAGAGTGGTTGAAGAACAAGCGAGCATGGACAAAGATACAATCGAACTGTACTCAACGCAAGCCGGGCATTCAGAATGTGTCGGGAGGACTGATTGAGATTTGATGACGGAGAGTTGGTCTTGACAGATGATGGAAGTTTATCAATGTGCGCGATCGAGTACTCTTGTCATTCTGTTCAATTGGAAGTGTGTCTTTCGGATGTGGAAAGGCTTTGCTTTGTGTCCTGCGCATCAAACGTAAGCCAAGTGTTTGTAGGTACGACTGTGTCATGTGCTGGACGCCATTTGGGTCATGGTGACATTTGTCTCCTAACCAACTCGTCGGACCTGTCGGTCGAATTCAAGGTTTCTGTGTCAACTTCACTCTGGAGCGAGACAAGAGATTGAGGAGATTGACCTCTTGTAGAACAAGAGGGGCTTTTATGTTTCAGGCCGTTTTTGTTTGGTTGGCTGTGGATGACAGCAGTAAGTTGACATATGTCAGTCATGGAGAGTAGTCAGAAAATGCTGTGCTACAATGTAAAGGTTGGTATAGACTACGAGTATTTTAGCAGACAAATCGTTAGGAACATTGGAGGATCTCTTGACGTGATTGGTTTTGGGAATTGACAGAATACACAGGCGGCCTCAGTTAATCCACCAAATATTGTTTGAGGTCGAAACAAAAAACCCTAAATTTGCATACACAACAGCGACCGTGTAGTGGGCTTGTGGGTCCTTCAGTTGGGCGCCATTTACATCATTGAGTCATATATCTTTGAAACTACTAGAAAATAGCTGCGGCAAATGCAACGGCTTTTTTTTATTAGTGAATTCAATCAATTAGGGCTAAAGAGCATGTAGTCAACACAAGCTGCGATCCAATGCTTCATGGCGTTAGGAGGCAGAAGAAAATAAAATCTTCTCTTGTGACCATCCACGATCCAGAATACAGTTTCAACACAAAAACAATGCAAAGACCTTGGCCAACTGGAAAAAACCTCAGCCTCCCACTTTAGTTCCCGTTTGGCAGTCTCACACTCACCCATCAACCGCAATCCACTCACAAAGTGTATATCTTTCTGCTTCGATTCCGGTTTTCCGCATCGTACGTTTGCACTACTTCACACCCGAAGTGTTACTATCGCAGACGCAGAACTACTACTCCCGCTACTCCTCCTCCATTGTGGTGTTTTGCACTTCATGAATGCCCTACCAGGATGCGCGCACATAAAGGATATGAAACAGCCAAACACTTGAGATTTATGATACCATTTTCTTTCACTTGAAATTATTTTTCCCCACTTCATACGTGTGAGTGTGGATCCTTTCTTTTTTTTTCTCTCTCTCTCTCTATTTCCGGGGTCTGGTTATGATCCTTGTTTATTCTTTAACTGCATGTATTCCGTACAAGCAACGGCAGGAGCACCGGCATAGAGTAATGCAAGGAGTACTGGCCAAAGTGCAACGACTTCTCGTGCTGTGCATGAACACACACTCACACACAGACACACGAGGGAACATCGAACGAAACTTTCCAATATCCGAGTGGACCAAGATCTCTATCGCCTTGAGCTGTGGGCGAAAATAGAACATGACACTGGAACCTAGACAACGAAGTTGTACACTCGTCGTCCTCAACCATTAACAAGGAACACTTGTGTTCAGCGCGACTGCTAACTTGTGGGCCGATGCGGGAGAGGTGGTGGGTTGATTTTGAAACCCCCCTGAAGGAGGCAAGAATGGGAAAATTGCTGTTGTGCCATTTTGTGGACGATAAGAGTCACAAGATAGGGACATGTGTGTGCTCGAAGAGAAAAAAAGAAATCACTTTCTTCCCTCCGCAAAGATAGGGGTCGACATTTTCCACCCTCCTTCCGCCGTCAGCTTCTGTCTCTCAGTTTTCCGTTCGTATTTATTATTTATTTCGCTCTCTCAGCGTCTTGTGTTTGAGTTTGTTTCTTGAGTTACTTCGCCTCTGCCTCGGCTTGGTGTTAATATCGTTTCCGATTTCTTGTGCACAAGTGCTGCTTGGAACTCCGCCGTGCCAAAGTGGGCTTGTGCTCGGGCTTGGGTATCTTGTAGGACTTGCATGCGGATGGTGTGAAAAAGCGGTCGAAAAGTTAAAAATGCACTCGTTCCCCTCGTCAGTCCTCTTTGGTGGGAGAATTTATAGTTCCAAAAAGTCATCCTTCATATTTATTTATGCTTTCCGCTGCACCCCGGCAAGGCAGGAGCGCGCACGGGGTCATGGAGCTGCCTCTCCTCTGACGTTTTGCGCCGAGGATACACTCTAGCGGCGCTAGTTGCTGAAAACTTCGCAGAAACTACTTTATGTGTGCGTTTGTTTTTGTTGTGTCGCTTCTCTCGACGAAACAAATTAAGACGACGAAAGTGTTGATGTTTTCCATTTTTGAACTTTTAAGGGAGATTTATTCAAATCTCTCGGAACGACTGGAGTGGGAGCGGTAAATGCTGGTGCTGGTGTTGGGCGGCTGCAAGTGACAGTACGATGATTGGCGAAGCGCTCTCTAGTCTCGTCTGTGGTGCTCCTTCTCTCTGGCTGTGTGGGAGAAGGTTGATTTTTTTTGTTGCTCATGACGTCCCTCGGATGAGGATGAGAAATTAATTTCAGAGATAAGAGCGAACGAACGTCTGAATGGGACCCAACCTTTGAAATGTGATAAGACTTGACCTCAGGACCAGAACAACGAGGAGCGGAGGAAGTCTGGACGAGAAGAGTTTATCTTGTGCTTGGAGTAAGAAATTCATAACTATCTGCGTCCTTTGAAGAAGAGTTTAACAATATCGCCATGAGGGTGACCTAGCAGCGAACGGTGTGGTAGTGAAACTTAAGGCGTTCCCAGCCAGTCGGAGGGATGCCTTTGAAGTGTAGTTCACAAAATTGAATATTCAAAGTGATGTTGTGTGGTTCTAGCAGGGAATGGATGTGCGATTGTATCGACTTTGACGATGGATCAGGTGCTAAGTGGTGAACGTCTGGAATGGAGACCACTTTGTGCTTATGCACAGCAAGGGTCAGATTGATGTCTGTAGAAAACTCCGAAGCTGGATGATGTGCAAAAGACACGAGTTGATTCTTGGTGGCCTTGAAAGTCTCTGTGGCGGATATTTGGTCCTGCCTGCGGGGAAGGTTTATGGAAGTGTTACTGATGAAGGCAAAACCCTTGTCAGTAATTCTTGCGTTTGACAGCAACGGCTCTTCACACAAGGCAGTTCAAGTTTAAGGACACAGCCAAAAATAACAACATTTTTAACCCAAAGAGCCCGCTATAAGAAACGAAATAAGAAGGCCGACATGGTAAATAGTCATCGACTACCAGTTCAGGAGGTCTTCCAGCATCATGGTTCGACAAGTGGAAGACGGAATTTTGGAATAAAGAATTTCGGGTATAAAGACCAAGTAACTGCGAAGGTTTCGATGATTACCAGCAGCAAGCCCAGGACCGTCTGCAACTATCCGGTTCACCACCCACCACGGCTAGCAGGCCTTGGAGGTAGATGTTAACGTGTGACCTGTTCTCGACTCTAGACGATCGCTTGGCTTTCACTTAAGAACTCTCATCGCTAGCAGCCAGCTTCAGAATGGGCCTGAATGGGCTGCAGAAGTTGAAGTTGGGGCGATGAAGAACCAGAGGTCACCGTCGTGCACTGGCTCTGATCCTTTAGCGCCCCTTTTTAGCGTCGACAACCTGGCCTAATTAAGCTGCACTCGAAGTAGAAATGTTTATCGCTCGGCTAAGACTAGCTGATTAGGTCGGCACGGTACCAATGCTGGCACAGGTTCAACTACCGAAGGCAGTCAGCCATCCAAACCAAACCTACAGCAGTCCACGTCATCAGCGTGATTCATGGCCCTGAGTTTGGGTTTTGTATGGTTGAAGCTTTCAAAGTAGTAGACACTAGTGCCTTTAAAGTGGAATCAAGTCTACAACCAAATGCACGTCTTCCTTGTCCATTTCCAATTGTTGTTGGACATTTTTCTGTGTTCCAAAACTAGCTGTCTTTTGTGAAACAGTCGTAAGGTCAAACCAAATCTCGATAAAACCACAGCGTTTTGGCATCGCGTTCGAAAAGTGCAGCAAACCGTTTCTTAACTTAGCTTCCACAACTTTTCCCACACCACCACCGACAACGATTTACAAACGTTGACAGCGCAGTTTGTCCACCAAAAGCCCGTTCGTTTCCTTGGACAAACACGATTTGGCACTGTCACATGATTTTTTTCAAAATTAATTTCAGTCTTCCTGCGATCACTGCACGACCAACTAGACTATCATCATCAACATAAAGTCTCGGGGTGACAATCAATTTCCATTTCGAAATGGACCATCACTTGCCTCCAGGACCTGCAAGGAGCACAATCTAAGGGAAAGCAAAAATCCGACGACAAAAGGGATATACACAGGAAAACGTATGAAAAGGAAATTTAATTTTCATTTGGACTGCTTCCAAATTCGTATTTCGCATCTCGTTCGAGAAGATCCTCGGCGTGCATGTGTGTGCGGAGGGTGAGGTGGGAGCGAGCATCCTTGGAAGACGTTCCAGAAATCGCGTAATTTTCTGTCTGGTTCCGTCGAGGTAAGGAGGACACAAGAAGGAAGAAAATAGTTCTGCTTTAGCTAAGCTCCTCAGCTCCTCCCAGCCCCCTCTAGACAGGATACATTCCTTATTCCATGTTCAGTGTGTAAGTTTTATCTAATAAGGCACATGGGGTGCTCGTATCCTCGTCGCTGGTGCTGCAGTCTCTGCGAGGAGGATGTTCTGGATGGGGAAACACAAATGGTACATGCAGTCAACTCATTTGAGTTTTGTTGGCGTCTTGTGGTGGTGGTGGGGGTGCCCTTGAGGTCCTCGCAAGAAACGACATCATCTGTGTGCAGTGAGTGATGTTGCGAACCAACGACGACACGATAGTAAATCGAGCTGCCTCGTCTTTGATGACGAAGATGTTGGTACGATGGAGGATGTGGGGGAGTCATCAAGGAGTAAGGAGGTTTTTCTTTGAGAGACAGAGGAAGTCCAAAATGGTTGTCGCGCTTGTCTTCGAAGCCCTAACAATCCTTCTGATTGACCAAGCATTCGCGACGCTCCCAAAAGCAAGTGACACTATCTTCGTTTTAATTTAATTGCTTCGTCAGTTTTATTTCCACGGCAGCCATGAGGAGCCTTTCACAGATGAATTATCAGCTGACTGCCAATTTACGATGACAAATGAAATGAAAAATGTCCAACAGTAATTACAACCGGACAGGGAACTTCCGAAAAAGCACAAAAAGAGACAATGTTACGCAAAAAAGGGTATCTTGTTCCTGGTGCTGTACAAAACTTAAGGATGCACAACAGCGACCACACGACCACACACACACACTCACACAAAACGGAGAAGAAAAAAACCCGCTTTGATAAAAGGACGAAACAGAACTCAAACGACAACACTATGTGCTTCATAATTAATGACAACGACAGCTTTTGTTTTGTCCTCTTCTTCGCCGCTGTGTCCACGGGGAGCGGGAGAGGGAGAGTTATTTTACATCTGTTCACGGGCGAAACAGCTCATAGAGTGCCTTCCCCTCCCACCACTTCAGTTCCAAGCCAACGAAAGCTGATGAAGTGGAAGTAATTTAATTAAAACGAAGCGGAAGAGGTCAGGAATAGGAAATAAGGAATGACTCCTTCCAATTTGGTTACCAGGATTGCCGGGGGTATGAAAACGAACAAAAAAAAAACCGAACTGCAGGAAGTTAGATACGAATGCAGGTGTACCGATGGAGAGGGTTGATGGAATTATCATTCAGCAGCGAAACGAGGGCGATGGAGTGAGTCATGGCCGACGGGGCCGGGCCACCAGGTGGCCGCAATTAATGCAAATTTATTCTGCAGATACCAGATTAGTGAAGATTTGTCCAGAGATGTAGAGATGTTTGCCATTCAGGTCAATTGCGCTTCGAATCTGTTACACAGCAGTTGGGAAATCATCGAATTCAAGTTCTTGCAATTGACTGGGACTCTCGCTGATGACGGTGGACTTCATGAAGTGATGATTAAAGAGAGACAATGCTCCTGCCACTGACGATGGGATGCACGAGGCAAGATAGAAAGTGTAGCTCCATTCTCGCAAGATGGCATCGTTCAGTCAGAGGCAACGTGTGATGTGATTGGATGTTACATTCAAGGCATTGTTCTAACGATTTCTGTGTCCTAGTCTTCACCATTCTCGCTGTGGTGCTCGATTTGTGATCAACGATGTCTCGCAAGTGTATAAGGCGACTGCTGATTTCCTGAGAACAGGGCAGTGGAGTGTCGGCTGTGCGAATATTTCAACTGGATCTATATGTGTCCGACATCCATTGTTGAGCTCTCTCCGTCGTCAAAATGAAGATGAATGCAATGTCACATTCACACAGCCTCCAGTCAGTCTGTGTGATTGATCGGTGAGATGGACCTATCCATGCCTGGCCCCCCAGTCAGTCGGCATCCCACCGCACGATGGCTGTTAGACTTCACAAATCTCTCTTCAATTGCTCTCGTAACGTTCATTTATCAAACTCATTCTCGACTTGAGCCCAGAATTCGTTGCAACAAAATGAAAATGTTCACATAATCGCTTCAAATTAACTCCGTCGCCGACCGGCCGGATCCAACGGGCCCACGTTGTTATCCTGCACACGTACGTACATCTGCAGAACAATTGTTCTTATTTCAAAAGATTTACGCCGTCCGATTAACAACGAACGACATTTACAAATCACTGCTGCACATAGAGTGGTCCTACTGCAAGCAGCTTGAGGTGAATCTGTGTGCCTGCCTGCGCCTTTATCCGGTGCTTGCTTGGTTCGTCTTTGCTGTGCTCTCTGCATTCGCATGCATTCAATTTATTAAATCATCATCAGCATCAGCAGGCGTGTCGCACGCGGGTCCCTATCAACGGCGAACATACAAATACACATTCACTGCATTCGCCCAGATTCGTTTTGATGGCGGAGATTATCCGTAGCATGACGGCATATCCAGCCCAGTGGGGTGGTGGGGCGGGGTGTCCTTCATTCAGATCGAATCGAAATGTGCACTGCGTTGTGTCGCCCTCCCCCCCCCCCCCCCCCCCCTGTCCGTCCGCCTATCACTGGGGAGTGATATATTGGACGGCGTAGTCCTCGTTCGGGTAAGACACACAAGGTGCAACAGTTCTCGCGCGCGCACACGTCTATGGAGGAGGCAAGTCAAGGATTCGTTTTGACAGAGATTAATCACTCTGCGCTATGATTGGGAACAATCGAGTGGGAAGTGTGTGCTCTGCTTTCAATTTCTTTTTGCTGCTCATGTATTGCCTCTTGCATATCGTTCGGTTGGCGGAGGGAGGACGTGGACGCTCAAAACGACGACAAGTGCAAAAATACAATTATGAGCTTGACAGACGAGGCCTGGGGGACTGCAAGTGTGACAAAGACGCTTGAGTGGTACGAGAACGGCATTCAATCGAAGAAGAAGCTACCAGCACACCGCGCCTGCTGGGCTGAGTGGGAAGAAGCACAAAATTGCAACGATAAGTGCTCGAGATATTTATTCACACTTGAGTGAGGTGGAGGCTTGAATGTCAGTGAACAAGGGTCGGGGACGGGGTACCGAGGCCTGATAAAATCTCAAAATGTCTTTGACAAGTGCAAAAGTGCTTCCAGCTGCCATAGAACACACTGTGCACCGGCAGCCAGGGAGAAGGATGATGTGAGTGCTTGGCGTGGCAGCCTCTGATGAGGACCATGGCGGTGGTGCTGATGATGATGACGATGGTGATGCATGCAGATGCTACAAAATAAAGTGTTGTTCCTCTACTCTGCATCTCATCTCGTCGTCGTCATCTTCCCCTCGATGGAGAAAGGGTCCTTCAGATACCTTCAGAGGTGCTAAAAAAAGGTGGCACTCTAGATGGATCCTGCCTCGAAGATGGGAGACGTTAAGTAGCACAACGCCGAGTCTGTGATGGTTGCATCTTGATTCCCTAAGTGCATTTCGCATGTAATGAAGCAATCTTTTGGGGGTAATTGAGGAAGCTGAAGTGTGACGTGCTTAGGGCCAATGGCATACCACTTTGAAGGGTGCACATCATCGTTTCCTTCGTATTTCGTCAAGGGCTAAATGCGGTGTCCTGTGGTGGATGGAGCACCTGTGCCGATAAGGATAATGGTATCGGGAGATGAGCTAAAATGAGCTGCTTGTAGCCTTGACTTAGTTTCGTGAAATTTTAGCGTTATGCAAAGCAAATTTGTGGATAAACTTGATGGTCTTGAAATGGAAATGTGGTCGCTTGCTGACATTTTCACGCATCAACTTTGAAATATATCCAGACTTGGGTTCAACGACCATAGCATCCCCTCTCGTTGGATAAACTTGTATAGTTTTACTTTATGTAGATAAAGTGTCAGTGAATTGTAATTAGTTCGAGTGGCCATAAGCGAGCACAATTAATAAAGAGCTTAAAGAGTACACATCCTAGTAACAGCATTTACCGGGTAACGTGCCGATGGCATCCATGCGTATGCCCCACATCTTGGCACTCAGAGCCGTAAAAAGTCGGAAAGAAGATGAAGGATCTGAATAAGCTCAGTTGGAGAAGCTTACTGAGAGTCTTATACTAACGGGTGGGTTTTGGTAAATGAAAGGAAATCAATCCAAATCGTTGTTTGATGCTTACAGCGGTCTTATGCCGCAAATACACTAGCTCCTCCGTTTCTGAGCGCACACCTACACCGTCCTAGGATACGTGAAATTCACACGATCACGGGACCGTTCTAAATGTACGTACGTTCCAATAAAAAATTGATGTCTGCTCATGTAGACCACGGTTCAGATTTGTCATGTAGATGTATTTGAAATTTGCTCAAGTGTAATTAGATTCACGTTGTACTTGCCACGTTACATTTTATTTCACGCACATGCTAATTCCCTGTACGCACGTGATGCCGTCATCTAGAAAAACCTACCCACCCGCAGTCCGTGGTGAACCCTAGTCTTACTTCTACAACCTTGTTCTTTTTATTTAAAAATAGAGTAAGTGCTAGGAAGAAGGTGCCGTGACATTGTGCCAAACGACATTATGCCAGTTCGGCATAATAACATTGTACCAAATTTTTCCATTTGGCACAATGTCACGGCACCGATCATCCAGAAGCAAATCAGTTCCTGGGTCAAAGCCGATCCTAGGGTAATCATCATCACCATCTTCCGACCCACATGCTCCACTAGTTATGCGCAAGCGTAACCAGGCGTGTTTTTAGACTTGATCCAACCATCTCATCCAGGGTCTACCAAGCGGTCGCCTACCTGATGGAATCGCATTCAACGCCTGCCTCGGAAGTCGGGATGAAGGGACCATTCGGGCCACGTGACCAAACCACCGAAGCATAGCCCTATCCGTTCGAATAAGCAGCTCCTCAATGTTGAGGTACTGAAAAAGGCATCAAACATTGTGTTAAAGCAAACCGAAGTAGCAGATTAGTCAATATTTGTTATCATAACCATCTATTCGTTTCAAGCATAAAGAACTATTTCGCAGTAGAGCCAGGTTTGTCTGACAACAGAAACAGTGATGACCAAGTACCCCCACTATCGTGTTCGTCACCTACGCACAACAGTGTCCCAGTCTCGAAACGACTCCTTCCCCGATGTTCCAAAGATCAAAATAACGTCATTTGTGTCAAGAGCTGATAAGACAACGCAAGTTGACCAGGACCATTGGCAGAGGCTCTGAACCTCAAACGTGAGCTTCTTGAGAAAGCCGGAACTCTTAAGGCACTCTTAAGGTCATTTGTGTCAAGAGCTGATAAGATAAGGCAAGTTGACCAGGACCATTGGCAGAGGCTCTGAACCTCAAACGTGAGCTTCTTGAGAAAGTCGGAACTCTTAAGGCCCGAACTGTAAGTATAATGGACCTAGATCAGTGCTAAAGTGGCGCCCTTTAACTGACTCGGTGGCCCCTATAACTAAGCCTAACCCAACACCTTAGCCCACAAGGCAGATCTGTACATCATAAGACTCACCGCAAGGTCTGCCAAATGAAACCAAATTCACAACATCAAACCTTGTCTTGAGCTGATAGAGCGTCCCCACCTCATCCCTCCCCTAGGCTGGCCTACAGTCATTCTCAGCACAAGGTCCCATTCGTTTACCATCCCCGCCCCCAGCCCCCCGCTCTGCGTTATGGTCGCTCATACATCAAGGCACGGAACATTTTTATAGAAATGACATCACACACAGCCGCACACAGGCACACACATGACTGGCGACACGTCCTGGTTGTTTCACTGGCACTGCCTACGAGGCTCTTTAGTTTCCACTTTTGCATATTTAGGTCAACCTAGTGGTTATGCATTGCAAGTGTGTCATATGTCACGATACTCGGTATCGCATCGTCATCGCAGCACCCGTCGGCGTCGTCGCGTCGTCGTAATCGTCAACTGACGACCGAACGTTATACGAAAAGTGGCAAATGCAATGGTGGCATTCATTTGTGCATTTAGGTACGAAGAAAACTCACTCGACCAGGCAAAGATTGCATTCGGAAGCCTGCACACACAGGACGTTCACCGCATTAGGTATGCACCTTTATTACTAGTCATTTCCATATCGGTACGTGTTCAAATGGCAAAATTGCCAACGTTTGTGTAATTAGGTACTTTACCGCTTCAAGAGAGCTCATGTATGCACACGACGCGGCGGCGGTGCGAGACGACAACGACGACGACGCATGGTGGCATTCGACCAGTGGCCAGCACCCCATCGTAGTGGTGCTTTGGAGCTGGGGTCAGGTCACGTATCGTTCGAAGGAACTGCATTGGATAGGCAGGTAACAGACACACCATCCGGTGAGTCATATCAAAGAGTCGAGACGCAACCGCAACGACGATGGTGGTAAGTAATTATAATCAACGGCAACACAGACTGTGGTGGGAGGGGCCGTCTCTACAATTGAGCGATTAGACTGTCATTTCACAAAACCACCCCACTCCCGTGTGACGAGACGTGAGAGAACGCGGCCGGTGACATTCCTTGAGTGTTTCGAGACCGAAATGCATGTAGATTGCACTTAAATCAATTTGTCGGTAATTGAGTCATTGTTCCAGCCTCCGACCGGATTGCTTTGATGCATGCCAATGCATGCCCTGCTGCCGCCAGTGATTCATGCAAGGAGATCTGTGGAGATTGGAGGCTCTCCGACTAGTGTTTTCCAGTGATTTTCGCAAGTATTACACCAAGACTTGGTGTCGATAAGATCGCTGTGTGATGACTGGTGTAAGTACACGAAAACGACCTCAATTTCATGACTAATCAAATATTACGCCGCACGTATCGAGAGCTGTTGCGATAGTGAAATTCAGTTAGAGGCGTTGAGGCTGACGTGCAACCTTGAGCTTCTTGAGAAAGTCTACATTTGAGGTGCCAGATGCTGACGTTCAGGCTCGACAACACTTACAGTGGTTGTCTTATTCGACTGCAGCCGATTTGTGCCAACACTACAAATCCGGAGGACATCTGTCGCTTTGAAAACCGCTGAGCAGCCAGCCAGTGCCCAGAGCTACAGCATTTCCCAGCGATCTCATTCGCATTCATGTAATCGTGAAGTGGCCTTTTAGAAGATAACGTTACATCCCAATTCCCTCAAATTGGCCGGCCATTCTCCTCCTGTCTAACAAAAGACACACATGTCCTGCTGCTACCTCCCTTCTAATCTGGCCACAACTCATAGTCCAGTCTCAGTCAAGCGTTTCACTGGCAACATATGCACTTGCCATAAGCATTCACACACACAGGCACGCACGCAAACAACAGACATTTCGCCTGCCGGCCCTCAGGTTGACATATGTCAGTCTGAATCAGATAAACAAGCGACCACCGGCACAACCAAACCAGGAAAAGTTGGTTGGCGTTCCACAATTCCTAATATGTGTATCGTGTTACCCACCACCACCATCATCAGAGTCCAAGTGCGAGTCCTTCTTCCGCCGTCCGTGTGGTGGTCTCTAGTGTGAGTCATTCAAAATCCCCTTTTCGTGCTCTGTACTCTGTTGGTTGTCCTGCATAATTTCATTCCGAGAAAAAACGAGAGTCAAGGATACGTACACATTCACGGCAGATAAGCCAGATCTAAAGTCCAAGGACATGCATGTGAAAATGGAAAAAAGTGCTCATGTGCCATTTTTTTTCGGGACAAAATATACGGATGCAGACACTCAAAGGCTTTCTATACTCTCTCTTTTTCCCATGCCTCGCAGTAGCAGCTGGACTTTTTGATTCCCTAAGTGCATCCGAACCAAACAACGGCGCACACGGAGCTGAGGCCATGTAACGTGAGTCCAGCAAGGACAACGAGAGGAAGAAAAAACCAAACAGCGCAAGCTGCATGCATGTCCACTTTTGGGAGGTGATGTTTTGCATTTTTTTTTGGGAGGTTCACCAGAAGCACCCTCCTTCTCCCACTCCCCCGCCACCACCGTGCGGCGACGGTCTTTTCATCGTAATGCTTCGTTAAATTCGCCATAAAGTACGCCAGAGGAAAAAAAAACGTTAATTTTGTCTCACCAGGGCAATACCTATAATTAGGCACAGGACGTCGGTCGGTGGGCGGTTGAGGCACGGTGTCCTGTCTCGCAGCTAACACACCCGCACTTTTCGTCGCTCTCTTTCTTGCTGTTTTGCCGTGCAAACATAATGATTTGCGAAATTCGGTGCCAGTACTTTTTTCTCCCGCCTCGGTGACGGCGAATGAACAACACACCGGAACATTAGAGAGTAAGCAGCAGGTTCGCTCGGATGCACAGAGAATATCGCACACAACCTAGCACCCACTAAAGCGGTGGAAAAATATTTTGCACCCTTTTTTTTATTTTGTGCCACTGCATTGGCTGGCTGTAGGGTCGGGTGTTTGTGTCTGCCAGAGCTTAGTTTTTAAAGTTCTCATTAAAATATGTATATCGCTCTGGTGTCGGTGGTGCCGTTCAGAGTATCTCTTCCACTCTTTAGTCAGACATTAAATTATTTCGCTGTCATACAAAGCACTACTGCTTTATGCTGTGGGTGCAAAAGCGGTATCCTTTTTCGGGACTTCCCGCGTGTATAGTGGCGGTTTTTTTGTGGCTAAGGGTGATGTTATAATTAAAATTCCGCCATGGTATGTAATTCGCAAAAAAGGATATAGACAAGCGGATGGTAATTTTTCGCATAATTATCAGAAAAGGGAGAAAGGTTTTTTTTTGTTAGCTGCGAGGTAGCTAGGGTTGTCTAAAAACCTGCAAAATGGCTAGCAATCAGACGGTACATTAATGTCTGCATTAATGTTATAAAATATTCTAATTATGAAACACAGGTAGCGGAGCCTTAGAGACGTGGACTCGCGGTCTTCTGTATGAGTGAGTCAAGTAGAAATGTCAAGTCCGGCATAGGACCAATTACCAAGTGAGAGAGCAATTCAAGGCTACGGGATGATGGCCAGTTATACGCAATATACTAAAGTGTTTGAAAAAAAAACATGCTTAAATTAGCAGTCAGTGAAAGGAGACATACGCGCGGCCTTGCCAATGGTCCTCATACTGCTCCCTGCAAGCACCTTATCAGAACACGATTAAGAGGCTAATCACAATGAAGTTCATTTAGAACTAAGCAAATTGCTTCTGGACAGTTAACGATAAGTCGAATTCCAACTGACTGTGCAAGAACAGAGCGATAGCTACCACTTAAGTAGGAACAACGAGAAAAAACCTAACTAACAAAGAAAGTGTAACGAACCATGTGACATGAACTAATGTGAACGATCCTAAAGACACATCGAAAGTGGACGAAACCAACGAAAGTGAATGAAGTGGTTTGTAAAGCCGCAGATTATCATTTCTGTGTAATGCTACATACGTCCATTATAGGTGGTCCGTAAGTGGTCGCACAGAACTGCAGAAGAATCTCAACCAACTCGATGCGTGAAACAGGCGACACCCAGACTTGTTGTGTGAGGCACAAATTCACCACTGTCCCATCACTTGATGAATTAGGATTGCCATGGTTGTCTAAGTTAGCCTAGGACGAAAAGTTCAAAAAATCCCGGACTTTGAAGAACATCATCTAAAAAAAAGGAGAATATGAAACGAAAAACTTGGTACATGAGCTCAAACAAAAAAGCTGTTTGACATTTAGAGCTAGACATGGCCAACTTCACAACTAATTGTTCTCCTGCCCATAGACGAATTTGACAGGGTTTTTGACAGTTATTCATGAATTGTTGTCAGTTATTCACGAAATAATGTGGATGAGAGATGTGAGAAAACGATATAAAAAACGGGGAAAGAGAGGTAAAAGTTTGCTGCATTTATAAAACTTCCCTTGAAGGACGTCCAAAAAGAGGGCGCATGGCAACCCTATGATGAATTAAGTGAGGAATATCTACTCCATGGCATCGGTTCTTGGCTTAGAGCACAAAAGAAGATGTGTGGTAAACTCGACTTGTGCGTCAATTGTCCATTAAAGTGTTGGCTGTTTGTGAAGAAGGCTTGTCGCTTGCCCGAGAAATAAGTACGAGCCTTCTTATCATGCCAGCGACCTATGGTGGGTCCGTTAGTTGAGGCGAGGCAGTTTATTTATTGCTTAGAAATGAGTACTGAATATAAACTAACCTGACAGTTTACACTTTTTCTAAAGATGGTACTCGGTTGGGAGACATCACTGCCCATTCCCGTACCAGGGTCTTTAAAAAATTTCTTTTCGTATTTCGAACACAGCACTTCTCACCCCAAATCTAGTGGCCATAGTAATGTGGTTCCTTACACCGGGAAATAAACGCTCTACTCATCAGTTTTAGTTACATGCTCAATCCCTCAGAACACAAGTAGATTACGACTGTATACGATGTAGTTATGCACCATTTTGACATTTGACTACGATGCACTTTATTTGTTACCCCGACGGCCTCTTCGCGCACGTCTTCCGAGGAAGACAGCTTGTCGTTTTATGATTATGACAGCATGTGGGAAAAGTCATCTGTTGTGCGGAAATTTAAGCAACTGCGTGCTCGGGGGAAATGTTTGCGTTCTAAAAATACAACAAAATGAATATTTGTTTCCCGTCTGTTCAAAGGCAACCTATACCATCGGCGACTCCCGTGGAGGGGGAACCATTTGCGGTTGAATGGAAGGAATTTTGTAACTGTAGGAGTTTTGAACATTGCATTTATGATTATGGGAGTCGGGGACGGGTTTATGAGACATTCCGCAGTGGAATGCATTTTTCGAAGTTAAACAGTTCAAATCGTACCATTTGGTACTAATTTGATGCCTTACCGTTAGTCATTGAAGCTATCAGGGATCACAGAGATTTCCCACAAATAGTGCGACACAAAAATATTCCCGGAAATCGAATTCAATTTGAATATTTGGAAAATTTGAATACAAGGACGTTGACCGAGAGTCAAAGGAGTATTCTATGCTTAATGCATTTGCAACATGACCCAGAGAATAATTCGAAGAAATCGAAAAATCGGAAGCTTATAATGCAAGCTAAACTATATAAAATATTATCCCCTTACAGAATCACAACACAATGGAGGAGTTTTGTGCCCCCGGTGAGTAGCCATATCGGTACAGGCGATATTTGGCATAGAGGGTTGTCAACTTCAATTTACATTCGGCCCAGCCCGGTTCGTTAGGAAAATATGTATATATATATAGTAACTCATGAACTGTGAATTCGTACGGAAACATATCTGCCTGTCTTGGTGCAGATATTTCGCCGAATAGGTCAACCATCCAGAGCTTCTGTAGCGAGGCAAGGCGAGTTGACATCGCACCCATCACACATATGCTGTGTGTCTTCCACTGACCCCCACTTTGCCCTGAACTGAATCCTCTCAACCTTTTTCCCAGCTAGTACAGACTCATATCAACGCCAACCACAAGATTTATATTCAAGGACAGAATTTGAAATGTAATCTCGGAGGTCCATAACGGTCCTGGGAAGTCATAATGAAAAATGCGGTTTAGCAATATCGCCAGCGAATCGGAATCAGAGGCAGGCACTTGACATTAAAAACCAAATATTTAGTCAGTGAATCCAAAATTTACAAATTCTATTTTTTAGTTTTAAATTTGTTGAGTAAAAATATCGAAAAAAAAGTGGAACATAAAAAGCACATCAGTCTGCTTTCAAGTATTAGTCCGCCCACAACTGTCAGCTCTCGCGTTTTTCATTCAAGACCCGGCTGCCTCCCTGGCTGAAGGCACCGTTGGCACAAATCACAACAACCTCACGCGTCTATGTATTTCATATGTGAATAGGCAAATAATTGAAATATATTCATAGATCGCTTTAAACTAAGCAAACAAATGTACGCTCCCCCAGGAGCAGGGGACTTGCACTCTCACTCGCATAACGTCATGCCCTCGCCACGATATGCCAGGGCTTATATTCAATTCCAAAGTAACAACAACAAAAAGGAAACAAACGTCGAAACAGTGGAAAAGGCACGGGCGTCGACCGGGGGAGGATGATGACTTCAGGCGCCAGTAAGTGCGAGAAAACACTCGAGAATTAAGTAGCAAACCAACGGTTCGTACACGCGACTCACTTCTGTAACGTGAAGTAAGTCCTTGTCAGGACATACTGCCTTTGTGCGGTGTGTGTGTGTGAGAAAAAGCCCTTGCGAACAAAAGGGGTCGCGATAACGCCGGCAATACGAATACAAATGCACGCACATTTTCTCTAGCGTCACCGAAGCAACCCAGGCATCAAGCAATCTAGCACTCCCCGCTCCACCCCCTTCCACCCCAACCACCCACAGTACCCAAACAAACCCTTTTCGTTGGAAAGGAAGGAACTGCGCGAACTGGGAATTTGGAACTTGGTACATAGGAAGCGAATTTATAGGTTGAGTGATTTAAGGGACGCGCTTTGAAAGTTCGTTCGTTTTCTGTTCATCGTTGTCGTTGTCGTTAGCATAATATTGAAAAGTTCCTTAAAAGAACGATTGCGACGAGGACGACGACGACGACAACGACTACAAGAAACATGAAACAAGAAACATTTGCCCCCTTGAGGCCTCTTGGCTAACGGTTGGCGGTGTGTCGCTGCTACTGGCCTGGCCTGGCCTGGCCTGCCATGCAGCCCCAGTACACTTGTCTTGAGTAAATACGAAGCACAGTACATTCAGCAAAACAACACAAAAAAAAATGGGAGAATGTTGCCTTTTGTTTGCTTTTTAGTTGTATTTGCTTTAGATGCTCATTGTAGGACGAGCGTGCGCCACTGGATGATGACGACGACAACGACGATGAAGAAGATGATGATGATGATGATGATGATGATGATGATGGGGGAGTTCTACTACTACTCCAGAAAGTCGTTGACTACGCGCTGTGCGATGGTTTACTGCCGAAGGGGCCTCGTGTAGTGTATAGTCATGCTTTCAATTTTCAGTCGTTTCCATTTTTACTTTTTGTATTCTTTATTTTTCCGTAATTCATGTTCGCTGTTTTTGTTTTTTGCTTCATAATTTTGCCTTTTAATTAATAAAAAAGTTTACACTGTAAAAGGGAAGTGTATTTTATACGCATTTGAACTTTTGTTGTTCTACTTTTGATAGAACAGGAGCTGGGGATTGGGAGGGATGAAGTTTATTTGAATGCTTAGCATGTCCATGGAGAATATAAGCCTTGTGTCGGGATGAAAGTTTGCCATCTGCATGTGTGACTGCTTTGAAGTTGAGACGATGCCCACTTTAATTAGAGTGCGTGTATGTACGCTTCATAATCTGCAGAATTGATGGCGGAAACATCGACGACAGAAAGGATGGTTTGTGCTTTGAGGAATTCCATGGGAATACATGTGACGATTGAATGAATGTCACAGAATCTGGCTCTTCATCAGAGTTTCCATGGAAACATGCGTGAGGGATTGTTGAATTTGGGGATTTTCTGTCGTTGAGGAGGACCTTCGAGGGTGGGATTCGATGTAGAACATACATACGAATTTTTTGAATATTCGAATGTTCACAGCGATTGGCCGACTTCGATGAAGAGGATTGCTTCATGTTCGGAACTGAAAGAGACTTTTGATATGCCGAAGCCCAAAAAGTGCCGGTAGTTAGAGTGAGGAATAGAAAACAAATGTTTCCCATAGGGACATTTTTTCATCTTATTTTTCAAGTACTAACCACTTGCAGTGGATAAGTGTGTAACTTCCGATTCGAGCAAAATTTACGGGTCGACCTTTCTCGAGTCACTGACTGAGGCGTTCCACCTGTTTTACGGTTTACATAGTCGCCCTTCCTAGTACCAGTTTAGCATTCATCCAAATGTCTCAGGGACAGATGGAAAAGGACTAAAGACATGTGTTGCCTGACCAGATTCTAAAGCCGGTGGAGCCTAAATTATCTTCAGCGACGACATCGGATTTGAAAAGTTGCCACTCCGAAGATGGTTCACTAAATCCCCAGATAGAAACTCATTAGGGTGGATTGTGGGCCGGCAGCATCATACGTTCATACTTTCGCAAAGCGGCGATGTCTCTGGCATCACCATCAAGCGTGAGACCTACCATTCGATGGTGATGATATGGATGTGAAGAATGGCGCTTCGTACCAAACAGCCGATGAATGGACATTCTGTACTAGCGATTTTAGGGCAATGCCATCTCCCTTTCTTAATGCGTTTTTCTAAGCCAAATAGCCCCAACGGTATCTTCAAAGTGACTTTAATCTGGTAGCGATATCAATTTCTGACTGATCACTGAAATGTACCTTTCGGATGCGCCACCCGAAGGATAATGAAATTGCATTAATTGAAATTAAGTATTGACCATATCGGCTAATATAATCACAACCAGTGGCAAGACTCAAAAACTAAGTTAAGTAACAAGCCAAGGAGGCATTCAGAAATAACAACAAGATAAATAGCATTGTTTCAGCAACAGCATGGTCGGAATACTTGCTCGATTTCTTACTCCTATCATATCATAACCACCCTAAAGTCGCCATTTCTACTCGCACTCCAATCGGCCATTACTCAATCACATGTTTTCCCCTGAATCAAATTGTCCTCCAACAAAATCAACTTGTTGCACAATCCACCCAACAGAAAAAGTCTTCTCAATTTTGCACAACAAAGATGAAACTCCATGAGAGATTCAAAGAAATTGATAAATTTAATCGCGGATAACGCATAGTTCCATCAGATAACTACAAAATTAAGATCGGAATGTACAAGAAACCAACCGAAAAAGGAACAAGTCAAGCTGAAATGAGAAGACCCTATTATTTCAAACAATTACCAGCAGATTATGAAATATAATCAATGAGGTGGACACACACCGGAAGGCGAGAAAGCCACCGGAAACAAAAAAAAAGAAGGGTAGAAAAGGATTGCGAACGGAGAACTTCCTCGGGCCGTCTTCGTTCCGACTAGACGAGGAAAACTTTCATAATCCTTAAAGGATTACTTATAATTTCTCCTCCACTCCCAGTCTCTCTTTCTCTCTATCTCTCTCTCTATCCCAGTCTTTCGTTTCTTGTGTATTTCGCTTTTTGCGCCATTCTTTTCGGTTCGCTAAGTTAATTTGTTAGTTCTTCGGACAGTCAAGAGTACGTAGTGACGTCGAGGCATGAGGGGGTTGGT
The DNA here is from genome assembly GCA_905231855.2 of Eristalis tenax. NCBI lineage: Eukaryota > Metazoa > Arthropoda > Insecta > Diptera > Syrphidae > Eristalis > Eristalis tenax. The sequence goes on along the minus strand of HG993127.1, from coordinate 20,230,813 downwards.
GTATTGGAATTCTCATTACTTATGGAAACTACGGATACGTACACGAGGGTTAGACGGGCGGCAATAAGAGCGAGTGGCTCCATTAAAACTGAATAATAAACCCCAGGGCCAGTGATGGAGTTGGAATAATTATGTATATTTCATAAATTCTCTTCTTACTGGATGAGGATGATACGCATCTGTTGCGATGGACTGAGGAGTAGGCAATTACGATGAAATTTGCATTTAACCGGATGCACTGTCGGCGTAAGGAAAGAATTATCAGTTGTTAGAGAATTGCATTTAATTTGATTGAACGCGAATTTTTCAGTTTGAGATTTTTACGTATCCGTAGGTCTGATATGATACCATTTCGAATGAGTCCATGTCAAGTCAGTCTTAGGCACATTTGTACAATTGTTTGAACAATTGTTAAGTTAGTAAGCCTAGTTTTGTGTACATTTTGGCTTATTTTCAGTGCCGAATAAATCATTCACATTTTACTTTCAGTTTGAGCATATGTTTTTACCAAGTACCTAATTTATTTCAATAAAAAACAAAATGTTCGTCTATTCTTAAGCTCTACGGTTCAGAGCGACGGCGTATTCACTATTTAACGTTCACCCTCGATTTATCAGAGAGTGCAACTTTGCAAGAAATATAACACGTATCGATTAGAGTGCTGTCAATGTGCTCCAAAAGGCCTGACTCCTGCCAGACTCATGTCGCTGTACAGTTCGTGGTTGAATCATCTTCTCCAAAATCATCAACACAAACAGGACCAAAGATTGCACGCAGAACTTTTCTCTCGTTCTTCTTTATCCACTCCAAGAATAAGTAGAAAAGCCAACTTACTCTCCCTGTAAAGAGAGTGTCTTTTGTTGGCCTTATCGCAGTAAGCTACACCTGCGAACCTGCTTCCAATCACTTTCTGGACACATGTGAAATAATTACCTGAAACGAAAAAAACAAACAAAATATTAGTTGAATTTCGAAGCTGTGATATGGAAGGAATAGAAGGAGTTCCCTAACCGGTAAGCTCGTGGCTTATAGTTCAGCAACTTGACATTCGATCCCGGATTCAAGTTTGCACTTTGATTCCAGGAAGGACTGCCTTGCCTGACACAGACCAATGTCATGCTCAGTTCAAGACCTAGCAATTACACTCACAGTACATGGCGAAACAATAGCCCGGCTTTTAAGAAGCAATTCAAATCGTGTCCCAGAAGCAGCCATGCACCCGCGTGCAGCAATGAAACTCGTCCGAAAACAAACTCCACAGTAAATCGTTAATCTTCTAAGCACAACAAAATCGCGAACAAAATTGTGAAAAACAAAACAAAATTCTGATCGACATTAGAACCCATTCAACATGTAATCATTGACCCCCACCCAACATCTGCTGGCATCGTTTTCATTCCACTAGTCAAAAGATAGCATCAATCCACCTCGTCGACAGACCGAATGACCCACTTAGGATGCAAAGCAAACAATGTTGACATTGAAGACGGCCTTGTCATTCCCCATGAAGTCATGCCTCCATATATGAACATTCAGCGTTATCTTTTAAATTTAGAAACTTACTTCAAGCGATGATTTAACGCGCCAGCCACAGACACACGCGTACGCTCTTTGAAGATGATCACATTTTGTCACAAGCCAATTGATTCTAATCGCTCGATGAGAGGCTGGTTGAGTAGGCACCATTCATCAATGTGCGACGTTCGTTTATGCATATTTTATGGGTGTACAACGATCTATATCCAATTGCCATGAGTTTCCTTTCATAATTCCGTCTACGCCTTGAATACTGACAAAAGAGGAAAAAAGAACAAAATATATGAAGAGAGAGGGTTGCTCAGGTCATAACTCATATTGGAGTCGTTTTTTGCCCTTTTTATTTATTCTCCGCCCTTAACCTGTTCGTAACGTAGCATCAGTCTTCTATGAGGGAACTCCACTTAATATTCACACATCGCAACAATCTGTATCCACCCGTACAGTTGTGCGTCGCTCAAAGGAAATCGTTTCACAAGGTCGGTCGTAACGAGGCCCAAGAAGAAACAAGCCATACACACATCTCACGCCGCAAATAAACAAGATGACATCCCTCAGTCACCCCTAAGAGGCAGTCCTCAAATTTCACTTCGATTAAGTTTCGCTTTTCTTTTCGCCTCCCTCACTGTTATTCGGCGGCAGTGTCGTTAAAGACGCAACGGTTTTTTCTGTTCCTTTTGAATTCGGATCGATGGACGATTCAGACACAACTCTGAATCCGCGCGTAACCCAGAGACACATATTTCGCCCTCAAAATAACATTATGTGGAAGTCTCCCCCTCATTCCAGGCAATCGCTGGCATTCACCAGCAGTTCGTTCGGTCGTAAACTTTGTAGTCATATCGACGACCACTTCAAGAAAAAAACGAACAAAAATCTCCCCCACCATCTTCGAGTCAAGGTCGGTGGGGGGAGGTGAAGGAAGATAATACCCATCACTTGCTTTTAAAGTAATTTCATAGTAGCGGTAAGCGGTATCCACCTTCAAAACCCCCCACCACACCATACCCACGACAACGCGTCTTCCTTGCTTTTATTTCCTTCTTCTTCCTCTCACTCCGCCAGGGTGTCTTCGAGTGACCGGACTATAACATAATAAAAATCTCCAAAGAGGACTACACTCCACACAAGAATTGTGGATATTGGATGTTCTCGCATTCTTCACCCCAGCAACCCAAACCCCCCCAGCAACCTTGCGAAGGAATGAATTTATGCGTCTTATATGTTGGACGGCCAGTGAAATGGGCCGCCGTATAGCAACAGCGCTAAACAACTCTCCTGAATTACTAAGAACGCCAAAAAGGATGTCATTTCGTATTCCAAATTGGGAAAGTTATAAGCTCCACAGATCTACGCCCCTGACGTGCCCCCCGGCCCTGCTGTGCTCTGCCGGCCTGTGTGATGGCAAATCAACACAGAGCTGAATGGAGGCAGTACGAGTGCGATGGCAGATGAGGCAAGCTCGCGTTTTCATCCCACCCTCCTCAAGAGCAGACCCTGTTTTAGGCTACAGTCAGACACACAGAACACACATCCTTCTGAATAATAATAATTTTGTCGTTTGTTTACACACACACACACACAGCATCCAGAAAAAAATAAAGTCAGGCGGAAGCATGAAGAAGGACGAGACGACAACGACAACGACGACGACGCCACACATAAAATGGCGAACAGAAATCGGCAAAAAGAAACACACAAAATCAGTGACGAGCGACAAGCGATGGGGCCGACACAACTACAAGAGAAGCGAAAGGAAATATATTTCCTAGTTTGCATTAGTGTGTGCGTTAGTGGATCCTTGTATCCATTTGTGTTCTCAGCGAAGAGGACATGGGCACGCATTAAAATGAGTTTCATCCCAATGTTCACAGACACGAAGTCCGCGCGCGTGCTTGTGTGTGTGCGGACGTACGTGAGTGTGCTTTAAGTCTACTCTGCTGTTGTTTTACGACCAACTTACTAGGGGGTGGTTGGCGGGGTGATTCGGTGCTTTGATGGTGTTATTTGTTTTTGTTTCCTGTTTTTTTGTTGTTAGTTTAACATTTAAACCATCACCCTCCCCCTCTCACTCAAACCACATCGCGCCATTTTGTGATTTTATTTACTTTATAACAAAAATTTTACGATATCCGTCCAAATGAGGTTCTAGCCTAGAATGTGTGCCGTTGCGATGGCTGACAGAATCGAAAAGTCGATTCATTTTGTTTTCTCCCCGCAAAAGAACTTAAATCGCCTCTCCTTTCACAGCAGTCCCCCACTGTCCACCCCCTGATATGACAGAGCGAGTACTGTGAAATATTTTTTTGGCTGACATGCAACATTTTGGCGGATATTTAATGGCGACTAGGGGTATAACTTTGATGAATTGCCAGAGGTTTCCGCTTTTTTGTCGGTGGATTTCATTCTCTTTTGATGGATTGTTTTCGACGTGTGTGTCTGTCACAGTTCCCGAGATAGACAGAGTGTGCGTTTTGGGCAAGAGGTTGACTAGCGTGGTTTATTGGATTCACGACAACGTGACCTAATTATGAACGCGGAGGGTTGACGTCCAATGTTGTTTCTCCCATAGACCCCTTGAAGGGCACTAGAGCTACAGTCAACGTGGTGCATAAATCGACACAAAGGTACGATGTATGTGAATGATTGATGGGATTTGTGTTAAGAGATCTGAATTGGTTGGATGCTTGGAATTGTCGCCATCTAATCTTATGGTAAGCTTGTGGTGGGCGGTTATTGCGGCTGGGTTTGGAAAGGTGTTTGAAGTGACAGCCTGTGGGGAATAAAACAAGGGAATGTCTTTTGATGGTCGGGCATGCGTTAGTTGGGCATGTTCGCTTTGAGGGACTGCCTTTTAACTGCGTTACATCATAAAAGCGGAATTTCACAAATCAAGTTATTCATGGGACAAGGTATATGGGAGGAGAAAGCAGAATGGGGGGAGGGAGTTGGCGAGGAGGAGAAGGAGGGGGTGGAGGCACAGAGTCTTCGCCGTTTCAGATGAAACGCACCAATCATTACGCATGTACGCGTTACATTTTGTCTGAATACGCGTTACAAAATGTCGTTACTAGTTACTTCGCTACAATTTACTTTCGTTGCTATTTACCAAAGTGACTAGTTACTGCTGTTACTGGTTACTGTCGTTACTGTCCTTACTAGTTACTTTAGTTACTAGTTACTTTCGTTACTAGTTAGTTCCATTGCTTTGAATGAAATTTAAACAGCTTGTAATCAAAACACACCTCGAGTCAAGCGATATCGTTCGAGGTTTTTGTCTCCCCCCCCCTCCCCCTCCCTATTGTGGGAGGACCTTGAACTTGCAAGTACAAAAGCATTTCTACATTTGACTGCAAGCGTATGACTTTGTATGCCTCCATGGATAGACCATCCATAAGAAATCCCCCTTTTTTCTTGTTGAAGTTGAAGTTAAATTTTTTAATGTTCTACAATTTTCAACGGCAACCAAATAAGTATGTATGTACTCTATATATGTGCCACCAGAAATATTATCGAAAATATTGTGTTTTTCTTCTCAATAAACTTTCATTCTCCTTCATAAAAAAAAAAAACGATAAATCCTCTCGCTTTGCATCGACACTCTGACACGTGTCCAAAATGACGTTGCTCCCCCAGCTCCACTGGAGGCTGGAGGCCAGAGAGGAACAAAATCTGTTCCAATAGAATGACTCCCCTAAATGCCTCGTAAAGTTTTACTCTCTTACCTAAAGCCGTCATCTTTATGATCGTAGGACACTGCAGGCACAAGCAAATATTTTCTAGTCATTAGACACAGTTTACACCCACTTCGGTGCTGCGCAGAGCAATCCCCTCAACAACACCTAACATAAAATTTCGAAATCAATTCCGCTTTTCATGGACCTCTAACAAAAACTTCAATGAAACTATTTCCCCATAAAACCGTCAGATAATCGAAATAATAGCTCCTCCACAGGCTCGAAAGTCGCCTCCAACCGCTTCGTAAATTTTTAACTTGCCCTAAATTCATCGTCATCATAAAATCTAAGAGTCACCATAACCCTCCACCCCGCCTTCGGTGTCTGGGCGCTATTGCTTGTGCTACTGCCGTTCATTACCACCGTACGTCTTCCTGCCCAAGTATCTAATGAATTGAACTTCAAATTATCATTCCCTTCAAAGAGATTACACAATGTCATCATTGCCATCCGCCATCTGTTGGTGGCAACCGAACACAACGCGGATGACAACGACACCGACAAGGATGCGCGCATACCTACAACGAACAGACCCAAGCAATCCTGTGACTGGGTAGGGCATCGCCTTGAATGGATGGAGTACGCGCGCTCACCGAATTGAGGCTGTAATTTTCCAGAAATTCAACACGATTCAATTTTCCGGTACCAAAGACACTGACAAAGGCAAAACACCGTCCTACTCCTTCCTCTGAGTGGGCGATCCCAGGTGCTGTGCCGCCGCGTCTGATGGTGACGAGACACCCCCTCAAACAACCCTTAATAGGTAGCGAGTAACTCTAAGACAGCTAATAAATTTACGAATATTATTACGGCAGCAGCAACAACTACTAGTACAATGGCGACGACATCGGCGGCAACGACGACGACGACGACTGCAAACATCTCGGAGGATGGCTGTACCTCTTGCAGCCGCGGACGCGCCAAGTATTTCTTTTTTTCTCGACTGCTTCTGTTCCCCCGCGTGCGCTAAGTGGTGGGTGGCAGTTGGTGGGTGGGTGTTTGCGGACGCGACAGCAAAAGATAGCGGGAAGTACATTTAACTATTAAATGTGCGTGAAATCAAAATTAGGTAACCGTAGGCAGCAACAGAAGAACACCATCTTCCGCCGCGGTACACAGTGAGGTCGTGCGATTTTTGTGGCAAACCTCGAGAGTAAATTAACCCACCTCTGTCCCACCCCCCGCATTAATGCCATTTGCTTGAGTGAAGGCAGGCAAAAAACAGAAAAAAAAACCACCGTACCACCCCGAGGTGGGTGAGGCGATAGCACGACGATTAAGGATAGTTAATGAAAAAAATTAGGGATTCGCTGCCGTCAAGGCGGCATCTTCTGCATGTCGTCTGCCACCTTCACACACCCACCCACCCCAGGGGGTGGATGAGACGTTAAGAACATTTGATTAGTTGTAGCTGCCAGGAGGCCAAAATTTCGGCTTGGCAATGAGTGAATGTTTAGGGATAATAGGAAGTAATGGCTTTGTAATCCGGGACAATGTACAGATGAGTGCTTGGGTGGCATGGAGTGAGGCAGAGTAAGTTCGCTGTTTAATTTAAATCTTTTGCTTCTCGTGCCTTTTTCCTATGGTTTATAATTAAAAATTCTGGGGTTGCCACACATGTGTCACCGTGCTGTCTCTATAAGGTGCCAGCACATGTGTCCTTGCTCTGAATTCACCGAATTTCACTTTCGTTTTCATTTCGTTCGTTTGCTTAGAAGTTTCTTCGCCTCTCACTCCCCCTACGTCCGGGGTTGCTCAGCCCCACAGCAAATCTCTTCTCGTCCACATTTCGATCCCAAGGTCCTGCCATTAAAGTCAACGTAATTTCACTCGAGCAATTGGGGGGAAATTTGATCAGAAAAATTATTTGTCTACCCCTAAAGAATGGGGGGGTCAAAGAATCCATGGAACTCAATGCATACGAGTCCACATGTGTATGCCATTCAACCCTGAAGGTATCTGTTTTCTTATATCTTCTGAAATATAGTTTTTTTCTTCTTCTGCTTTTCCTCTCCCATCATTCCGTTGAGTACAAACGAGGTTAAGGCTATCTTTGAGGTTAGAAAGAATCTCATGTATTTGTGCTCTGCCCCTCTTAGCTTGAGGGGGGCGCTGAAGACGAAAAGGAGGAAGATGAAATTGCCTTTGATTGGGTCTTCATGCTCTGGGGATACAACTAAACTTGTTCGAGTCGGACTGACATCATTTTGTAATTGGCTCTATATTTTGATACAAAGTAATTTTCTCCTGGGGGTGTCAGGGTGAGGTGTCCCGCAGATAATGCGAAAGTAAATGAAAGACGGAGGCATGGGTATTGGGATGATTTCGCTTGGGGGATGCAAGTGAGTTCAAAGTGGAATCAATGAGGCAGTTCATTGAGAGTGAGAGTGTGTCGAAAGAAAAATTGTGTTTTCCCTTATCTTATGAGTAAGATGTGAAAGAGGCGAGATTAGTTATCTTTCTTTGACATCACTGTCCATGGAGGTGTTCGAACTCAGTGTGACATGGTCCCTTGTGGGTTGGAAAGTCTTCCATCGTTTCATTGATGCACACAAACTGGGACAAAGTTAGCCTCTGCTATGCAAATTGGTTAATGAGTTCATTCGGGGAGTAGCTCTCATAGTGGGGGAGTTCAGCTCCATCTTTGGTGCCACTTCACACGACCCCGTCAAACATCTGTGTTGACACAAATGATGGGCATGATCCTGGCTATGATAAACTTCTCAGTTCCTCGGATCTGAACAGCTTCACTCTCAAGAGAAGAATAGAGAGGGACTTCCTAGAAAAGGCAGCATAATCAAAGTTCGCTTCGTTGCCGGCGCTTGTTGTTCGTCTAATTTATTTGAAGGATACTTGAAGGACGCGTACACTCTCCAGTCGCTGGAAAATCTTCAGGATCAAATATGTTCAGCTAGCAATTTTTTGTTCCTTTTCGAACCAGTGGCTGGCTAGAGTTTGCGTCATTAGACTACTTTTTCCTGGAGATTCATTAAAGCACTCCTAAACCTTGGAAGACACCATAACACCATTGTTATTAGAGAGATACCAGGTAATATGCTTGGAAAAGTGACTCATAATTGGACTCTTCGTATGGAGTGATTCATCCCAGCATCAGCACAAACCGTTCCATTTGGAATATTGTGGGAATAAAATGAAGATAAGTCACCCTCAACTCAACCAACAACTTACAATACGCACCCTTGACACGAAGTCCAGCGCCCACGGTGAACAGTGTTGATTTAGAGATGTTAAGCCTGACACAGCTGCTACAGTTTGCGTATAGAGACTAAATGGACTTCAAAAAGGACATTTAATCCCATACTCCCGCACAACACTCCAGACCAACTCTCTCATATGCCTTTTCCGAGCCTACAAACCAGCTGCAGATCGGCTTGCCTTACATGCAAGCCATCTAGTGCCGTTCTTAGAGTGAAAAGCTCATCATCATCTTCTGACCCGCGTGCTCCACTAAAGGGGTCGCGGGGGTAAACCACGCACGAGAGTTCTCCAGGCATCTCGATCCTCCGCCATCGACTCTAACTCATCAAGAGTTATGCCCGAGCATAACCAGGCGAGTTTATGGACTTGGTCCAACCATCTCGTCGAGGGTCTGCCAAGCGGTCGCCTACCTAATGGAATTGCATTCAACGCCCGCCTCGGAAGTCGAGATGAAGGGCAAAGCTATGAAATAAAAACTATAGACTTTTGCACCTTTTTCACCTCTTTTATAAAAAAACACCATTATATGGTAGAAATAATTGATGCCTTAAGTAGTCTTCCCTACCGTGACGACTTGAAGGCTGTTCGGCAACGCAACCACATGTGCGGGCTTGAGAAAATCGGAGAATCCCTCGATTTGTTGCTCTTTGCAGGCTCTGGCGAAGCATTACTGAGCGTGACAGTAGACGCACGTCAGTGGTGTTGCCTAAGTCTATGAGAAGGGATTCACAATCTCTGCCTCAAATTGACGCAGACACCGTGGCCACGACTTTGCCAAAGCAATGGAGGAAGTAGGGCCAGCAACAATTTAAGATTTAGAATCAAACAAAGAATCTACGAAAGCGCAACCAAACGACCAAAGAGATCCACTTCACTCAAAGCATCATAGGTCCGTGAACGAGTTGACTCCGTTGCAGCATTTTACCAGCTTTTTGAGCCCATCTTGCTAATAAAGACGAAGTTCTAAACCTACAAAAAAAAAAAACGCCCTAAATAAGGACGTTCATTCCCGGGTTTGCCTACAGAAAGGACTCCCGCATGAGCTTAGACCACGAAAAGTTTTGAGTTCCTCAATCGCAGGCATAAAAACCAGCCAAAAAATCCGTCCAATTCAACCGACACACAAAACTAATCTAAATGTCCGCCGGAAAGCACTTTTTTTACAATCACCCTCCGCAAGAATTCTTGACAGCATATCGATATGCTCTCCCAACTCAGCAAGGACACTCTCTAAACTGGCAATTTATCCATCCCCCTCGATGAAACGAGAAGAACGTACGAAACGAAAACGAATAATTCATTGTCAAGAACTTTTTCTCCTCCAACAGGGCCACTGACAACAGCAACCGCACCAAACAAAGAACGAACTGAAAGCCATCAACTTATCCCTGTTTGTGTAGAATCTCCATGACACATCCTTAAATTGAAATTCCATTTCCACTTACCTCCAAACACAAGAACAACACTCGTAATGTCGTTGTACTTATATATGCCATCAGAAAAAAACGTCACTGGGAGACATAAACGAATTTTCTGGTCAAGCCGAGTGTCTGCCGTGAGCGAGGGAGGGTGGGAGGTGAGCGCACACATTCACAATATGATAGGACGTCTTTAGCGCGCCCGAAAAATAGAATTTCCTAATGCCACGTCATAAACAATTACCGTTCTGCTGAAAAATCCAACTTGAACCAAAGCACATCCACATACACAGAGGGAAAGAGGAAATGACAGCCAAACAAAAGAACGTCCAACAGCCGAAAGGACGAAGCAAACCAAAAAGAACGACGACGACTATGACGACGGGAAACAAAAGAACATGATTTATAGAATAAAAATGAAATATCTTCCGTCCGAGTGCCTGATGAAGGATGGCCCAGATGAGTATGTACACCTACACACAAGCGGTCTGCCGCTCCTGCCACCCCCTAGTTGCGACCACCCTCCGCAACCAGAGTTCTGTTTTCAGTTTTCATCTTTTTTCGGTTTTATTTCTGGGAATTTGTTGTTGCTGCTCACGTCCACCACGTCGTATACGCAATTTATTGCCGCCGCTGTACTCTACCGCCATTCCCCTGCTCCAGCCGAAAAACAGCTTACCAGGCCTCCGACTGTTTGCCAATTGAAGCGCTGTATAACTCTGTTAGCCCAGGAGTTCAGTTCGTCTTGTTTTTATTTGTCTTCTCTGACGATCTCCCTCCTCGGGGATTAAGGATATGAAAACACACACAAAGAAACAAAATCAACCGGATGCCCTCACTTCGTAGAGAAATCGTAAATAAGCGCGAGGGAGGTTGGAGAGAGAAATTATGACGTCCCCGCCATTTATACTCGAAAGCATACGTCGTCGGAGGAATGAACTCGCATGTTAACACGGTCTCAAGGCAGTGTTACCCTGGACCTTCATTGATTGTTAAAACAGCCAACTTTTATAAGTCCCGTTTAGAGGATCAAAAGCAAACGCAAAAAACCAAACCCCTGGCCATCTCTCTTGTCAGTCTTTGAAATGTAATTAAAGTTCCTTACGGCTGCAGCGCACACCCATCTGCATATTGACTAGGCGCATATTCTCACTCGACCGAGCCGTACACAAAACGATCCTTTGATCCTTTCAGCTGTCACGCTGAATGTCGGCCACAAAAGACGAGGGGTTCGTCGTCGCAACAAAAATCCAACCAACCGCCTCGCCCCCAATTCACGGGGGAGACTGGAGTGAGAGTGTGTGTGTGTGTGTAGGAGAGAGAGAGATTGAAAGATATTCTGAATCTAGGCTTTTCCAGCCTTCGGGGTAATCATTTAAGCAAAGATAAAGGACGATAGAGAAACGAAGAGGCGCACAGTGCTGCACGGTACAGCACAGGAATCCAGGATAGGGAAATCCTTTGAGAGTTAAAAATGCGAAAAACGAGAAAAATAACAGAAGAGCCCGCAGTCTGTTTTCTGCCTATGAAAGGATATCAGGTGAAAAATTACTAAGAACGGCAAACAAATAACAACGAGAAGTCCTCCTTTCATTTCTCTTTTTTTCTTTTTCTGTGTCTGCATGTGTGTGTGTGTGCGCATCTTTTGCTCTTGGGAAGAAGGCGAGAGCTACAAGCTTTTGTACACTTTGCGGTGTATAAGTTAGTCATGGGTGCCAACAATTTGCATATAGATTCATTCGCAGCCATAACAGAGTCATTCATTAGGGATGTTAGGTGATGTAGGGGACCGACCGAGGATTCAGACAGAGCGTGTGCTATCCTGGGGGTGGTATATGGGCCAGGTACTATGGCCGGCGAAAAGGCAGCGTACATTCAAAGGATGTTAAAGATAAATAGAGGGAAGGCAACAAAAAGTAATTTGATGTCCTCCATGTCCTTAGGCTGTACATCGTCTTCTTTGATTGCGCGAGTTGAGCTAGTGATGGTCTTTTGTGGTGACTTCAACGTGCCCAGTGACAGTAACAAATGCAGATTTTAATTGAGTTTAAGTTCTATTGATCTTGATGATTGTCAGTGCAGAAGTAGCCCACATGTAGTGTGGCAATGTTCGAACCACTCTCAGTTCGCATCCCAAATGGTGTTTAGGTTGTGGCCGAAATGGTGGCGCAACGCTTTGGAGGACTTGGAGTCATGAATAGAAAATGTGTAATTTTTTCATCCCAGTTTTTGGCAATTTCGCGGTTCGCCAGAAGATGCGAATGAAGATGGACGTATCAAAATGAAGATAGTCCCTACAGCACGGGTCCTCCTCTCTGAGCGGATTTCTCTGCAAGAAGGCACGCAAGCAGTACTTTTATCGAACAAGAGCTCTTCCCTGATGCCACGATGCCACATTATGGGCCATTCAAACTTTAATCCGCGTCTTCTCCTCTTGTTCACACTAACCAAGTCGCATTCGCGTCGACTGACCACTGGTTACCCCACATCCAGCTGGAATTTGCTACCTCATCGTGCACCTTTAATGCAACGCCTTTATACGCCCACGCAACGTCACTTAAATCAGTCCACATTCACACACGACTTGAAGCGATCTCTGAAGAGCCCAAAGACACCTCCATCAGTTCCGCCTGCGCCCACAATTCTTGCATTTTAAAGCTTTAAACAACAGGAGTGAGCAAAGAATAGAACCACGTCAATGCTGAACCATAAATTATTCACACGTGATGTACCACCAACCTAAACGCCATTTGGGATGCTAACAGCACATTCCCACCATGACCACACAATAACCATAAACAGACGAACAAAACCCACCAACCACCACCCACCGACCGTCGGAGAGGCGCATTGTCAATGCGTCAGAATGCCGGCAAAGCCGTGCTTTTGAGGCAACAACCTTCTTTCATTCACATCGGAGTCATTGGCAAGAAATATGAATCCACACTCAGGCATACATAGCCACAAACGAGAGGATATGCGGAATGTGTCAATTGTACGTGCGCTTTGTGATGGTGGCGCGCGTTGACTATGTCGCCGCCGTCTAGCGCCCTCCTCCGATGGAAAAAAGGGCCCCACAACGGAACGGGAAATGAGCAAATGAAAAATTGCGAGGAAAGTCATAAGAATCCCACCCAAACACAGACCAGCACACAAAGGTAGTGCATGCCAGAGAATTTAGGTCAGAGCAAGATGGATGGCGGAAAAAGGGATGTACGCGGCTAATGTACAGCTGCAACGGCCGACCCCAAAATGAGGATATACATAGAATGAATATAGAATGGATATAGAATTTGAAGAGAGCCGCGAAGTCCTGTGGGTGAGTACTCCGCTTCGGCAGCGGAGAGAAAAAAAAACCGGAACGACCGACTGAGTGAGTCTAAATGGTGGCAAGTTAGTCGTACCGCAGGAGCGGGTGGGCGGGGCTGTGGTCTGGTTTGTGGGGCAAAATGTTAACTAGAGCGGTTTTCATTTGAAGGCGGTAAATCGAAAATGTCTTGATTTGATTTCAGCCCCAACGTCGTTTCTAGCTCAAAACGTGGTGAAAAGCCGATGGTGTTTGTCTGTCGGAACACATTTTCTTAGCCCCACTGTCCACCTCTTGGATGGTGGACTCTATCCGACTTGTGGTCTCTTTTTGAAGGAAATGCCGTGGATTTTAACCTTTTTTCAGATTTTGACAGCTCATGATGGCTCCCCATTATTTTAGGCACTTAATGCTTATTTATTTTAATTAGTGTTCTCTCGCGCCCATGTTGGGGATGATCACCTTTCAAGCCGACTATGGTGACCAAATTCAGATCGACCAGTTCAGTGAACATTCAGCCAACACTGCCGGAAACGGCGCGGCCTCCTTTGACAGTGTACAGAGGTAGTTGACTCTACGACACACACAAAAAATCTTAACCTTTCCCAAACTTGCCCCTACATTCGCACAAAATCTATCAACTGAACCAAGAGCTGAAGGAAAATGATAACTCTGTGAGTTCGCTGACTGAGTTCTGAACACCAAAATCGGGCTCAGAGATAAGGCATATCTTTGAATGACGTGACTGCGCAAATCCGCACGAGGTTCACCAAGTGCATTCGCAGCAGTCACTGTGAGAGGATTGTAGGTCGGTGGCATAAATGCTCCGTACTGCTTGAAAACGGGGATGCGCCTTGAATTTGTCTGTCACTCAGGGAAATGCAAACAGTTTATTTGAACGATGACAGATCGGCGGAAGATCTGACAAGCCGCTTTGATGCTTATTTTGGCTCAAAGCTAGATTAATCTTCTTTCAACTGCTAGCGCTGTTCTCTGCACCTCGCAGCTTAAGGCCCAAAATTAGAGGTGATCGTGGCAGAATTCAGGTTCCGTCAGATTCTTCCATCCCTTGGCACCATCCTGCAGCGTGGAGAACCAGCACAGATGCCCACCATCGTCTTCATGCCTTTACAACAGAAGATGAGCACCTTCTTTCGCCCTCCCTCCATTCGCAGGCAGCATTTGTGTCAAACGAAAGGATTCACATGCATCACACCACTTCAGCCATGCACACGAATGTGTACCTCCTGTTCACAGAAGTAAGGTCACGAGGGTGGGGGCTCGTTGTCTCTGTGATATTTGCTTTCCATTAGAGGATGTTTGTAAATTTTGGTCCCATTTCACTCGGCGCTGTTTATCCGCTTCTGCTTCTGCCGCTCCGTTAGAGTTCCCAAGCTCCGTGTCCATGGCAACAGACCAGAGACCTGAGTAGAGTCCTGCATAGCGTCGCATTGTTTTTCAAAGTGTAAAGCTATGCTAATTTATTTCCTGTGAGCTTATGGGATCCGCATTTCTTTCATGTTTGGCTTGTCTATGCGGTCTCGAATGCTGAGGGGAGTCCCGCGAGTTTGTGTGTATGCGAGTGTTGAAAGAGTTGCGCGCAGTAGTCAGAGGGTAGGGTAGCTGCCAGCCAGAGGCAGGACGAGAAAGAGCATGAGAAATGGTGGTTGGATCATATTTTAATGGACCATAAATTATGTAAAATTATTATGCCTTTCAGGCGGGAGCGCACTGTGCCAGTGGAAGAGTGGTTTTCATTTCAGCAGCTGTAATTTCATTGCCTTGGAGTTTAGTTCTGCTGCTGGTGGACGTAGTCGACGACGGGGGGAGCGGTGGGTGATGATGGCTGTGGTGGTGGTTGATGTCGTAATGAGATTTACAAGTTGGGCGGCGTTTTTTCTCTCCTCCTGGAGTGTGGGTTGGTCCAGCGAAATGGGAATCGCTGCCTAAGTAGGGCAAATTTTTCAATGTTTGTTTTTCATTCCCACGCCCCCTCGGCCTGTCGACTTGTAGAGCAGAATATTGGTGTTCTTGTATATTTTGTTTTTATTTTTCGGTTCGTTTGGTTTTTAGCGGGCTCCCTCAGGCATGAGGTTGTAGTTGTGAGGTGGGTGGCAGGTGTATTATTTTTTTCTGATTGGATACACGGTAATGGAAGAATCATAAACACTAACCCTTGTTGGGGGTCGGTTTAGTCGGTCTAACAGGCATCACCTAAGATTTATACTCAGAGTTGATGAAATGAATGAGTGAGAGAGTACGAGGCGGCTCGCATATCGTTAAGAGAATGTGCAGCCATAAAAGCAAACGGAGCTGAAACATTTCGAGCCCATTTATTTGATGCAGTGAGTTCAGATTACAAGTGGTTTTGTTTTTCCTCTTCTTGTTGAATGAATAATTGTTTTTGTGCAATCAATGAAACTTGTTCGAATTGACAGAGGTACTGGGTTTTCTAGCAAGTATTCGTATTAGTTCGTCCTAGTTCTATGAGTGAAGACGATCCACACTTTGTTGGAGGAGACTTGCCTTCGAAGGATTTACTAGGGGGCAGCAGCAGGGGGATTTGACATTATTGCCATGGCCGTTGAAAAAAAAACCTAGGGTATTACACACAATTAAAAAGTTCCCAATTTTCGTTTGGATTTTGTGTTTTCGCTTGCAGAACACGAATACCACCTCCACGAAAGAGAAAACACAAACAACCAAATGAGAGGACACAAACGCAACAACATGAATCGCATTCCTCTGGGAACAATTCACCCCCTTTCGAAGTGACCACCGCCATTCTGTCATTCCCTATCGATACTCGACATCAGTTTGTGCACTCATACCCCCCCCATTCACTTGAGTGGATGACTGTGTGCCCGAAACGCGAACGGATACAGTCATTTTGAAGTTTCCGCTTTATGCATACAATGTGCATGGCTATCTGAAGGTCCCACGTTGATGATGATGATGTGTTCTCGATGCGGCACAGCTACGTCTGAGCACATGAGATAATAACAGCATTTCGTTTCTATTCCATTCCCCCTCTCCGCCCACATGTCACACACTCACTGATGACTAGAGCTTTGAGCTACACTTGACGGCATTGACGTCATCAGAGAAAGGAAAATCACATCACATACCGACCGACTGCGATGGAAGATGTGAAAAGTGGAAGAAGGGCATTCTACACACTCGTTGTCCCTCGGCTCTCATAAAAGCCCATGTAATTAAAATTTACAACCACGAAGCAACAGGGTAATGTGCTATCTGGGCCACATGCCCACAAGTATCTGTTTATGAGTTTTCCTGTAACTCAAACATACACACTCACACACGGACGATGAGCAGGGCAGGGGGAGTACAATTTTTGCAGACTTCATTTGCAATGATGTACCTGCTTTCATTCATTGAGTAGTGTCTTCTAACTTTGTTCATTCACCCAACCGGCACCATCACCGCCACCATCACCACGACGACCCATCAAAAACAGGCTGAACACAGCCATCCTCCCTCCCGCCATTCGCTCATCGGCCTTATCACAGCTGTGGATAGTAGTACTACAACTGTAGCGTCCCCACCCCCCCAACTTCCACTGTACACCTACTATTACGCTAGAGGAGTACTCGGCACTCGTACACACACTTCCCAAGTGGTTGCAATTTCCATAATGAAAAATCTCCTTTTTTCGTTTTGTGCTCTCCCATTTGTATCTCAGTATCTCAAACTGGGAAGAAGCAACAATTTTCCAACATAGCAATATCCATCATAGCTGCAGTCGAGTATCTGCACCATTTGTGTTATGTTCAGCTTTAACAACAGCAGTGGGAACAAAAAAAAAGTGAAATAGATATGAAAATAGACAAGTATCTCATAGAAAGCATCCATGCTGCTGCAGCTATGTGCATTCGTCGACTCTGCGAGTGCGGAGCGTTGGGGGATGCATTTGTGAGGGTGGCTATGCTTGGTTTGGAATAAAAAGGCCTACCTCAATGTACATTTGCGGGTTTAATGACACTTGCCAGCATCTCTCATCTCTTCAGCCCAGCAGCGCTTCTACTTCCCCCCTTCCGGTGGCGGGAGGACGCGGAACAATAGACTGTGTGGGAGGAACTGGAAAGCCATCACCATGACAGCAGCGATGACAGTCGGAGCCTATCTGTTCCTTATGTAACAGATACAATATGCCATGTGCACACAGAGTCACACACACACACACAGATTTAGAGAGATTTTTACGCGATGACTGCTGCTGGCTGACTGTCATCGGATCAGTGAGCCAGGAACGTACTTTGCCTCTCGTTCGATGTTCGTTCGTTGGTTGGTTCGTTTCAGTCAAATGAAAAGTTCACAGAGTGAAAATTACAAATGACAATGACTTTGTCTTTGGCTGATAATACACCACGATGCCCACCTCCGGCCCCCCTCCCATCACAGAAATTTGCGCGTCGCAAACACTCACAGGCAGCCGTAGTGCTCGTTCGTGTTAGGCGAGAGTTGGTCTTTCATAGAAACGAAGCGAAACGACAATTCATAACTTTTGCAATTGAATGGCAGTGAATTCTTGTATCTTGCATGAATGTTCATATTCACAGCAGCGTCCAAGGATCGCAGGCAGCTGATGAGGTGGATGCACTGATGGGAAGGAACACATACAGCTTGTGACTCGCTGTGAACTCTGGAACCTCTGAAGATGACATGATGGAGTGTTGACTGCAATTCTTTTTTTCTGATGTTGTCTTCATTCGATGTGTTTAATGAGAATTCATTGTTTCACTTGAATATGACTGGAATTGTTCGAAGAAGAACTTTAGTGGATCTGTACTTCGTACTTGGACAATAGGCACAAATTAACATCGCACAATCTTGTAAGAGGTGATTACGATTTCAAAGATCTTACAAGTTGAACTGACACTTGCGTCAACGGATGTATTATGCTTGTAGTTATGTCACGTGTCACTGTGACAAACTTGCATTCAATTAGTCACTTAAATGTTAACTAAAGT
Source organism: Eristalis tenax (assembly GCA_905231855.2). Lineage (NCBI taxonomy): Eukaryota > Metazoa > Arthropoda > Insecta > Diptera > Syrphidae > Eristalis > Eristalis tenax. The sequence continues at coordinate 20,212,605 of HG993127.1, read as the reverse complement.
GACTATTTGTCACAGTGACATGTGACACGATTAAGAGAATAAAGGGGAATAATAGCACAAATTGAGGGGAAGAGCAGGCAGATGGAACAACACCTTCTAGCGTGGTTTGACGGGCAAGTGTTTGTCAAAAACTTGATGGCGCCGTATGTGGTTTGCACACTAGCTCGTCAGCCTAACCTTCACATGTCAAAAACTGACCGAAACGTAGCCAGAATATGCTTTGAATGGACATTGCATGTGTCATGACCTTTGTTGGGCGCCAGATAATATGTCAGTTTTTCTGAATTCGCGAATTCTGGATTTTAAACTGCGGCCCAGTGGCGAGCTTAGTAGATGGCCACAATTAATGCGAATTCCAAAAGATCAGACTGCTCACTGAATGACAAGCTTCATCAACATCTGCGCCTGTACTCTGAATTGACATTGTCATACGATGCCGTTCGTCCGATTAGACAAGAAATAATTGTTCAGACTCCAATAGTGGGTATTTAAAATGTCCATTAGAGGTACTTAAAATAGATACAGTCTGAGGAGGACCTAGGCTTAGTTGCTAAAGCACTCCACTTGCGTGCTTTGTTCTCTCCCCAGTAACTAAATGTCCTCAAATTTTATGCCGACTTCGAACGGCAATGTTAGAAAAACTTTCCTTGACGGATATACTCTCTGGGAATTCTCCGGGGGTCGAGAGATCTGGACCCATGAAGTTTGAATTTGGTTCGTGACACCTAGAGACAGTCGGAATCGACGGCATGTACCCACACAGAACACGATTGTCTGTTTCAAAGATTGACATTAAAAATGTTTAAAGCAATGACAGTCTTTCACCGATGCTCTCTCATCAGCGATATAGACAATTTGCTAACGAACCCAGATAGACTGTCATGAACAGATGATCATTTTCAGTTTCTGTGGGATCCCTTCGACTGAAATGGGCCAGAAGTTGTGCTCTACAACAAAGTCAGACCCTTTTCAACTTTTAGTCATCGCCGTCGATCCATTGCGATTTCGAGATGCTATGGATAAGGATGCTATTTTTCGTTGGAAGAAATCAACTTCTGGCCCATTTCAGTCGATCAAAGGGATCCATCACAGTCTGTCTGGGTTCGCTGGCAGATTGTCTTTACGTCAGAAGGGGCAGTCTGGAGAAGAGTATTGTCTGATCCCACCATCACCACGTCATTATCGTCTTTCAAGGAGTGACTTTTTCACAACACGAATAAGACATCATCACCCTTTGACACAAATGCACAGAGACTCAAACGATGTGACGTGATGTTACAGCTTCTTCCGCACATCAAGGCCATCTGATGACATTTCCCAGCAAGAATCTTACGTGCCTTCAATGACTGTGCGATGAGAAGAATATCCAAAAGCACACAAATCGTATGAAGTTATCCGTATCAAAGTTATAAAACTGTGTTAAGTCAAACATCAATGAGGACAAGAGAATTCCATCTGTTTACACACGCGTTATGGCATTCTACCTCCTCGCCTCCTAATGCACCGATGACCTTTAGTGTGTCCATTCTCATGTCTGCCGGGGTATCCTCTTCATATTCCACTGCCAAACAGAGAATCAAATACAATCTCAACATCTAAGCAAACAGCGTCATCCTTGTACCAAGTGACCTTTGGATACAAACATCGAACGTCTATTCGTATGTGTCTTCCTGCTATGGAGACAAAAATAACAAAGTATCCTTCTTGTTTCTATGTTGCCATAAGTGTCCTTACACAACATACACTCTGTCACACACACATGTGTATACACGCAAGAATGCATGCACACTCGTGCCCATGAACAGTGTGGAGAGTGGAGTACGTCCATGCCAAAATATGTATCCTGGCTTTGGATACTTTATGGGTTCACAGGATTTTTCGTCATCGTTAGCCTGTCAATATGAACAGTAAACCGCGTGCACACACCCCAGTCAGGACATCCTCTGCTCCAGTGGCTGTGGCAGTCTACCGGAGGAACAACCAACAAAAAAAAACACAACAAACAAGAGACACAAGACAATTGACTATCGAAACACAACAGCGAAAGTATACAACACTCCCGAGGACGAAGGTGGGTAGGTCGGTGCAAATGGTGGATCAACTTAAATCACGTGGGGTTGCTGTGTTGATTTAGGAGCAACACATGTTCGGTTGCCCGGTGAGGATGGAACGGGTGGCTGGGGGTTGCAGATGCCGACGACACATACCTGTGCATGGCTCAGCTAATGACATCGTCGGGATGTGTGGCGGCGGAATGAGAATGACGGGATAAACAAAAATACCGAACGAACAGCGAGGCGATACAAAAGAAAAACATGTTCGACATGAAATAAATCCGTTCGATCATGAACATCGATGAGGCGATGGTGTGGGGGTCTGATGTGTTAGTCCATGTTGTAGATTCGACGAGTGTGTAATGGATTTGAATTTTAATGATGGACGATGGATTAGGGATAAGGACAAGTGGAGCGTTAAGCAACGTGTTTGGGGATATTTTACATGCCATCGCCGGCCATGGGACGAACTGACCACAAATGCTTTTCTGTGCACCAGACCGAGGTGTGTGCAGGAAATCGTTTGTCGCATACGTGGAATTGAGCGCGCCGATCAGCAGGATGAGCAGGATGAGCAGGATGCCTAGCAACGTGATGTATCATATCTTGTGGGGATTTTAACTTTTGAGCTGGTATTTAAGTGTGTTCGAAAAGGGCGTGATGGGTGGTTAACACAGTAACGGAAGGGTTGAGCGAACTGAATTGAGATGCAGAATAACGGGGGCATTGTGAGCATTTAATTAGCACGCCCTTGGCTAAGCAATATCGCTTCCGTGTTATTTCTGAAAACTGAAGGATTCGAAATCTAAAAACGCATCAAAATAGGTTTTCGTGGTTTCTATAAATTGAACGTTTTTGAGAATAGTTTTTTTAAATGTCTAGTCTGGCGCCCAACGCTGGGTCGCATTATTTATTCCCCGTGAAAATGCGGTCTTTTTGTTTACCCGACCAGTAATGGAAATTTCAAAAACGGAAGCGCCTAGTTCATCTATTTCGGTGAATGAAAATGGCCCCCGCAAATTCGTTTCATTGAGATTCAGCCGCCTCCACAAATACGTCTCATCACATTGACATCGACATCACCCACTTCACCAGTCGAGACTTACAACGCCCTTAAGCATACTCAATTAAAAGGCAAATCTTGTATCTCAACTTGAATATTCTCCACTCAACCATCGGCAATAAGTGTCCATGTCTAGTATCGATAGCTTACCGCACAGGCCCTCGCGTAAAAACATTGACTGCCTATCGCCGTCTCCACCTCCTTCTCCTCCTCGCCCAGTCTCACGAACAAACATATCGTGCGATATCCATAATCAAAAAGCGATATTTACCTGCAAAAGGAAGCACAACAACAAGGATACCATTAAGTTATGTTAAACACGCCAATACAATGAATAGATAATGAGCGAAGTTTAATAATAGCATAAATTCCCCAAAACGGAAATAAAAAGAATTTTCAATAAAAAAAAGAACAACAACAGATACAATAACAAACCGAAAGAAAAGATACAAACACCGAAAATGTATATTCATCGTTAGCCGTACGTTGGGAATGTTAAAATCTCGTTCCCTTTCTATGAGGCACTCACGGATCGGGTTTATTGTCGGCCCACGCAGAGCGCGGTATGCATTTTAAATTTCGAAATAAATATTCTGAACAGGGATATACACACACACATGCAGACGTCCCCATCCAGTATCGGCGGAAAGGGCATCTCTCTCTCTCTTAGAGGTTTACTTTTGAAAATATCCAAGCTGCACTCATACACAAAACCGTGACACAGAGAGTATAAACGCGCGTTGCTGTGCTCGATGAGGTTAAGTATTTTTATCGATTATGAATTGCTAAATGTGCCATAAGAATCGGAAAGTAGACAACAGATACGGGTATGAATTCAATTAGCGGGAAAGACGATTTCTTTTAATTTTTTTTTTTACGCAATGTTGACCATGGACTGACAGTTGGCTGGTTTAAATCGAATCGACAGCTCATGGCTGCGCAGAAAAAAAGTATGGTGCGCTTAATTTTGGATCAGATGGTGGTGGATATGGATTTTTGCAAAACTTGCAACACGGAATTTCAGATGAAACAGAATGATGAATGATGATAAGAAAAAAAATAGTTAGACATATGGCGCCCAACGAGAATAGAAAATGTTCTTCCGTTTGATAAACGCCACAGGAGACGAGAAGACGTGCTGTCAAGTTTTGCCCTGGCCTGAGCTTCGGTAGCTAATGCCAAGATTAGTTTGAAAATAGTCGACCGTAGACGCTGAGGCATTAGAATGTCTAGGAGAAAGTGACGTCTCACTTGTTGAAGGGGATCTTCTGAGCCTAATTGTTCGAGATGGAGAAGTATACCAAAAGCTCAAGCACTGTGTCCCTGATGGCCGCTTGGTCGCTAGTACAGGTGGTCATTGATAACAAGCTATTGCTCAGACCTTCCACGGGTTAGAGGCCTGTGTATGGGAAACCATACATCTTATAGCATCTCCTAAAGGGACATGATCCTAAAGCGGAATACAGCTGGCAGTAATCGAGAACATAAACGTGAATGAAAAAAAAAAATGCTTTCATATAAAAGATGGTTAAATGTTTGGAAGATTTGGTGTCACAATTAACAACCAACTGTGACAGCCAATCGAAAAACAGCCAATCATTAACGGTTGCTTCGTTAATGATGAGACGGGATATTGCTTGGTCTATGCGTCGGATACTGTGCTTCCGACAAGAGAGATACAATACACCATACAATATACCACTGCCAGTGACCACAAGCGCAGCAACAATCGTTGCTGTGACTTGTACACGAAAACACGTCATCCGTTTGGCATTTAGAGTATTCAACGTCTACACATAACACTTATTTTGACTCTCCCCACCTAACTGCCCATTTAAGCAACCCAAGTGCATTAGGATCCGAGGTTCTCCCTCGAAATGAGCCTCCATTCTTCCCTAATTTCTAAATTGTACTTCGTGCCCTCTACCCTGAGCAGAGTTAATTACGAGAATCCTACGAGTCCTTGTGTATATGTTCAGTCCATTTCTCGATTGTCCTTCAAAGACCTTCCAATCGGGGACTAAAATCTCTCATGTCGTGCAAGAGATCAGTATGGGGCGCCATTTTTTTAACAGAGCTTTTCATTCGCCATTTAGTCAAGCAAATAAGTAAAATAAACTTTATGATCACGGAATGCAGACAATGTTAACCGCGCCCCTGGAAGCTATGCACTAGACTGCATAGTGTGTGTGTGTCCCTTTGGAAGGACCAACATTTTGAACATGTCTGCATTTAGAACAAAAGATGAAATCACTGACTTGTCGGCTAGAAAAGGCAGAAGAAAATCCAACACACATCTATTATTGTCTAGCCATATCATCGGCAGGAGAAGACATTCTAGGAGAGTAACCCGTTAACGGTCTGCAATAATGGTCGACGTCTTCGACATGAACATGTTTATCGGAAGTTTGGCCTCATTTGAGACAATAGTCTAAGTGATACCGCCCGCCTTCTACCCACTTATTTGAACATAGTGGAAATGGAACTTACATATATCGTGTGAGCCTGCACAAGAAACACCTGTTTTGCTGTCGAATGTATTAATAGCAACATTATTCGGGCAACCAGCTATGCAGTCCAACCCACCGATGCTAAAGATACCCAAGTTGCAGCGGAGATGAGGCGTCATATTGCAGTCACCTTTGTTCACGCTCTACCTCATCAGATTCTACGAATTCCAGCTCGTCAACTACTATAAATACATGTTAATTCAACTCACTTTAATGATGACTTAACTCGGTCAAGACGACTGGATGGCGCAGTTGGTTAAGTGCTAGCCCTTGGTTATTGGGGTCACCGGTTCGAATCCCAGTGAAAGCAAAGTTGATTCGCTGTTATCTGGTTTTACAAGACCGCCATTTTCTGGAGTGGTCAATCGGTGGTGGTAGCCTGACTATTGGTATCACAATGGACCAGTACGGTTTGAGTGTCATCCTGGTGTATCCACCAGCAGCTCCCCTACATATCTACACAACTCAGTCAACTACACATTTCCAGCCGGCTAGAGTTACCTTCGTCCGTCCCTGTGAAGAAATGAGTTCTTAGCGCGTAACCCCAGGTAGTCACAATTTAGCATAACTCCCTTGGGGTCGAACGCTCGCACACCGCGATGAACATTTAGGACATTCTGCGAATTGTACCCGGCGAAAGGAAGTGGTTTGCACGCGCCCTCCCCCCCCACATTGATCTAGTTCCTGCCCATTACTTTCGAATATTCCCCGATGAAAGGAGGCGACAAAAATAAATAAATCGATAGCGCATCTGATCGATCCGTGTCGAGTAAGTAGAAATGTGTCAATACCGATGAGATGGAAGAAACACATTAGGAATGCAAAGAAAGCAGAGCAGTTCATGCAGATGTATCTTTGACACTTGAAATGAAGCACAAGAATCATCAGCATCGGAGTCATTGGGATAAATATGCAATCTTTGTGTGCACGGAACATTCTTTCGTTCCAGCTGAGCAGGCGTCAGCGCAATTCACACGCCGTGTACAGTGGTGGAGTGTGGCCATCGCCATCTCGCTCTACTTCGTTCCGCTTGTCTGACGCGTATGACCCCATAGTAGGATGCAATCCAGCGAACACAATGCACTGAGGAATCCTGATTCCATCCGTTTTATTTTTAACTCCTTTCTTCCATTCACATGGCCATCATCATCATCGTCATAGTTGTGTCGCTTCTTCCTTGGCGCTGTGCATTCACAAGTGGATTCTCCTCCCAGTTCGGTTGATATATTTATTTCAAAAGAGGCATCCCGATGATAGATCTCACTGCTTGCTACAATACATCTCGATAAATAAATGTTGCAACTCCTGTGTCCCACATACATGCCCTGCTGGAGCACAAACGTGAGTCCTCGAGAGTGAGTGCACGATGAGTACGAGGATACGGTAGCCATTGAGAGTATTTGTAGCGGAAGAAAAAGGATTCAAGAAGAGGAGCACATACATAACATTCTAAATCATGTTTATTTTCGAACGAATGACGTGGAAAGATCTCAGAAATCACAAAGCCAAAGTTGAATTCAATTGAATTTGAAATGTGTGCGCTGGGCGTGTGTATGTATTCCGATTTGGTTAAGCAAGCGCGAAGGCAGACAACTGCTCGAATTCAAAGTACAGAGTTCAAATTGAAAAATTAATGGATTTTATTTTTAAATCCAAATACGATAGTTGAGCAAGTCGCTTTTGGGATAGATGAACCGATCGCGCATCATTCGGTGGCTGAGACGTTTCCCTTCCATTAGCATAGCGTGATATTTTCTAATAATTGGCATTCTGGGTGGGGGTTCACGATGTTTGCCTCGTTAAATCCAAACATATTCCGATGCGGATGCGGACGTATTGTGAAGCAGACTAAACAATGATTTTGAAGCAGTATCCGTGTCAAGGCTGGCGTGCTCCTGAGCTAATTCGAATTATAACAATGCCCAAGATGAAAAATGAGGCGATTCGATCTCGCATGGTGCATGTCTACACACGTGTCCAGATGTAGGGGCATTTTGAATTTTCAATTAGATACACAGCGCTTTGAATGCTGTCCAGCGTTGGGCGCCAATTAATTTTGTTTGACTCCGTGGCTGCAGATGCAGGACAAAGTAGTTATCAATGACAAGTGTAACAAAAACAGCTTAAGGCAGTGCTTACAGTCACAGAGCAGACTTAGTGTTTGTGGATAATATCTGAAGTTTTTACTTCACGAATATAAAGGAGAATAAAAGGACATATCCACATTAGGATTTGTGAAGAAAATATAAATGAAAGGCAAGAGAGTATGAATCACTGAAAGTCTGCTCATTAAAGGTAGCTTGTCGGGCGCCACTACAGCCATCAAACGTTTTGAAATATAACTCCGGTCCTCAACAGAAGAGCCACAATCAGGTTGTCTCGCATTAAACTTTCTGAGAATTTAGAGTACAACGTTATCCTACTTAGGAATATACTTCCTTCTCCAAGAAACTATTTGAAGCCAATAATAACGAGGCTTCTCAGTTTTATGACAGATCAATAATTCAACTGAATGTGGGGGTTTTCTGGTTAGCTGACAATCCCTGGAGCAGGATGAAACTGTGTGGTCTTGTGCCAGTGAGTTCCAAAGTGGTGATAGCTTCAAGAATGACAACTTTAATTAGCAGATTTCTTTTAAATGCCCTTTTTGATGCAAAAATTTAAGTTGGTAGTGACTCTGTAGTTTGTCGAAGAATCAGAACCCTGGCACTCGGGGGTTGGCTCAATACACCGAAGAGTCGGCGAATAGCACTCAGACCTACATCCCTGATTAATTCACTGAGTTTAAACTGCGGGGCAATGCGGGTTTATCATGGGGCTTCATTTAAGTGCAATGTCTGTGTTGTCCATCGTTGGCCATCCAGTCATTGCCTTACAAAGGCCGGAATCAGCGTAGAAGCAGGTATGAACTCTAAACAACTATAATACTAATCCCTTGCTTCAATTGCCAAACTGTCATCGTTCTACCAGTCAATGGTTGGGCGCCACGTAAGCCAACCAAACGCTAAACATAAATTGCACTTATCTAACGGCGCCATGAAGCATTCAACATGGAATTTCATAAATCCCCCATTGCGCACCTATCATTCACATTCCGCGCAAAAATGTAAATATTTGTGTTTGATTACACCCCATAGTCAAAGCATTGCTGAATCGATTGAAATTTAATCCTATTAATATGCCAGCATGATAAAATAACCCTCAGGTCACCACACTGCATCATAGAATTATGCAGATAAAAAACAAACAAAAGAAATGTGAAAAAATTACCAAAACAAGACAGATATATGCATATTCTGTGCGGCGGCAAACAAAAATCGAATTAAAACTATCAGCACTGCGCGCCCAGATTCGCATTTATTTCAATGCGAATTATTCCCTTTGCGGTGGAAATATTTAACGCCCGCCGCGCCGTTGCATGCTAACCGCTGTATCTCATGAAATACTATTAGGAATTTTCCTGAATAATTAATTGCAATTAACAATGAATTACCCGATAATTGTGCTATTCAAATACAACGTATTCACGGCGAATTGTGCTTCTTTTTTTCGAATGATTTCGTTTTTTGCATTTTTTGTGTGAAAAAAATGTGTATTTTTTGCATGTTGGCAGCACTGGCGGTGCGGTGAGGATAATAATAAATTAAAGTTCTTCAGTGTGGAGAAAAATTAAATTAATGGATTACGTGCGTGAATGTGTATTTTATTTCATATCTCATTATTAAATGACATCCATTCCGATTATCAATTCCTGCTCGGTTCGGGTTGCACAAAACGTGCGGCGCCCTACTGTACAAGATACCCATGTACGCCCCAACAAACAATCGAAGTTCCCCCAAAATGGTCCTCCCCTTCGCCATCCATTGGGATTTTCATTAAAATTTTAACACACTACACGTCGGGATACATTTTGCCGATATCGAGAACCCATCCATGTTTGACTGTGTATCTGGTCGGGTGCATACAAAAATTCTATTGCTAATTAATTTTATATCGCCTCCATGTATGGATTAAATTTTGATGCTGCTGCTGCATGGATTCGGTTATGCAACAGATACATTCATACGCGCCTGGTTATGGAATCAATGCGCAATGAACACGAGGCCGCAGAATGTTTGCAATAAGCGGAGACATTCCAGATATCTGCGCGAAATCGAATTAAGTCATTTATAAAAAATGCAAAAAAAAATAACACCCACACACGAACATACGGAAAATTCTCCACATCACACTTCGGCAGGAGCGAGAGTGCACACTATCTGCTCTCTGGCACAGATACAGTGATAAAAGATTTTGATTAAAATTTCCACATCGATAGTTTTTGATGAAACCAATAGCTTCGTCCTCTTTCACATAATCAACGTCAAAGGATGCGAATCTCACCATACACCGCGTGCCAGTGTGTTTGTGTGTGTCGGAGTTTGGTTACATTTTGATTTATAGCTTTTTGTTGGGTTGAGCTGGTCGGATGCATACGCGGATTCATTGGATATGCTTGTGGAAAATTATGAAAAATTGTGAGAACAACGAAAAAACAATTTGGATAGGAATTTTGCACTACACTGCACACTAATCGTGAATGACGTGCGATAATTTCAAAACGATTTCACAGTTTGAAAACCAAATCCATCATCAGGACTGAGTAATGGTTTCATGTGGGGAAGTCGTTACGCAGCATTTTTTTTTTATTTCAAATTAACTTGAGGGAATGTTGGATATAAACCAAAAAAGCCGTGATCCTTTGTTGGGCGCCCGATTTCAAGTAAAGTCGTTATCAAGCCATATGCTTGCCGCATGCTTCCGGGAACTAGATTACAGCAAACCAGAGTTGTTCGAACGTCGTGATCAAAGGGATTCTAAGTAGATGCAAATGGTTACTGGGAAAGCGTCACTAACCGAGAATTATCTAAAATCTCAGTTTCCGTTGCTTTGTGTGTACTTCGCAGTGGGCGTAGCATTTCAGATTAAGTGGTCGAAAAATTGCCTGGTTTTTCTTCAATGCAGTTCTGAGAGCCTCCATACTTCCGAAAATTTACAAGTCAGTAAATTGGTCAGAACATCGAGAAATCAACTCAACCAAATCACCCTCAAAGTAATTGCGGGAAATGTGAGTCGGTCCGTTTTGCACCAGGAACTCAAAGTTTCAAAGTCCAAGGAATACCTATTAGCTGTGAACAGAAGGATCTAATTGTAAGCAGTCAGTACATCCCTCATATTTGGAGGATGTTAAAGTTAAGATGTAAGTCTGTCTCCCACACTCACTCGTTCATATAGATGTTCGTTGTTGACAGGAGGATGTTTCTCGTTTTCGGCGAAATACAAAGTTTGAGGAGCTTCCCTGTCTAGGCTAAGCCATCTGAACATTGCCAGTGAGATAGGACAAGTGACACCGCAAAAATTATAATCGGTTTTTGTGGATCATCAACTTAACACAAACTGTGGACAAACTGACGATGGTTGAACACAATATTTAGTTCGACCACGTTATTGAAGAAGTTATCTCCTAGGTGGCTTCTTCTTCGACATTGCAATTGCTGATACTGTGTACCACAGCTTCGTCCTTCTCGTCGTATAAGACCTTTGATGTTCGCCATTCGCAATAAGAATGTATATGGCCTGGAGTACCTGCGATGAGCTGGAAAAAACTCTATGCTGTCTTTAGTACCCGGCGGCCACCCTTCGTGAGATCAGACTAAAGTCCTTTGCTGGGCGCCATTGGCAAAGAAATTCTTTGATGTATTGAATGCAAGAGCTTTGCTATTTCTCTCTCATGTCAGGGTCAGTATTATACTGACAGTCAATTATCGGATTGAGCTGCGTTGCCAGGATTCCGTCCAAGCCAGGCCAGATTTAAACGAGTTTCCCCCACGGGCCCAATCTGATATTTACCATCCTGTCGTACCGACGATCTCAATTAGTGCTCACAAATTGCATGCCTTCGATAGTCACAGCATTTCATGCGAGAAAAACGCCACAACAAAATTATAACAATTTTTCATCTTAAATCGAATCAAACACGGCAATATCACATCACACTTCACACAAGACCTTCAAACTCTCCCATGTTCACTTTAAGTATCCTCAATCAGTTTGACACATTTTCCCCTGCCTACGGCTGGTTAAAAACCGTTTAACTACACTGAAGCCAGTAATTACTCGGTAACCTTCTTTCCACTAAAGACACACGACGACGACACGACTCCGTCATGCATCACAGGCCTGTACCTATCCATCTCATTGTATGCAACACCAAGCACAAGGTAACCGGAAAATTTTCACACGAAAAAAAAAATTGTTTCTAATCGGATGGCACAGTTTCCCCGCATTTTTTCTACAGCTTGTGCTTTTTTTTTTGCTGCTGCAAATGTCAACGCGTATTCTACGCGCCCACACTCTATATACCGAACGTCAACACGCCAGCCCACGAGAGCTGGAGGAGGTGAGCTGGCAGTTTACATGACTACATGACTATATGCCGCCTCTAGACTATGTTCCACTTAACAGCCCGGGAGCGTGTGTTGCGGCGTTGCGGCGGAGACCATGGTGTAGGTACATCAGCTTGTGCTCGTATCTTCCGTCGTTGTCAAAGGAAACTCCACGGCAAATTGAATTTCGTTTTCCCGCTGCGAAAGAAAATCCGCATGCCTACCATGACTGGCGGCGGCAGTGGTACTCCCCCTGCGACCGACGCCGAACCAACAAATCTGGAACGGGTAAGGAACGCTGCTGCGACACAGTACGCAGCAGTAGATACCGCAATTAAGTAATTTACTCAATTTAATTCCAAGAGTGCGGATAAAACGTGCGAATCGCCCTTCCTGCATCTACACACGTGTGCGTTTGTTGGAGTGCGGGTGCGACAGGGCCGCCTGACTGGCTTTTGTTTTCGCTCACCTGCTTCTCAAAAATTAAACTTAATTTTATATAATTTGGTTTTCATTCTGTCAAAGTCGAGAGCTCTCCTTTCGCTCCTCTCTCTCCCTCTATCTTTCTTTGGCGAGGGGCGCCCATTGTTTTCGATACCGGCAGGGAAAATGTCGTTTGAAACAATTTCGAGGATAAATTATGCGAATCCGTTGACAACGCAGCCAGCGATGACTGGCTCAGTTTCCCCCCAGAGAGACCTAGATCCACTGATTGTTCGGTGTACCCATCGAATTTACGTCTGCACTGCAGGCGGTCGGGACTATTCATGGCGCAACAATGTGGATTTGCATTTTGTCAAGTGGAGCTGTCAATTTGAGGGATAACCATTGTCGTACGCGTGTAACATAGAGTGCCTCCAGCGCTGCTGCTGTGGTCTCCGGTGTGTGACCCAGAATGGGAATTGTATTGAATGCGCTGCGTGCGTGCCTTACTCTGGGAACTACTCAAGTCAGGTGGTTTTGGAGTATGCTCCCTATTGTTGGCAAAGTTGACCGGGTGGTCGAGAAATTCCATGAATTCCTTTTACTGGACGCTGTTTATAAGAACTGCCATTCATTAAGAAGTTACATTTTTTATTGGATCCCACTGTGAATCTGTGTGAGATAAACAGAAGCCGTTTCATGTGTCTTGAAGACCATGAATTGCCATTTGATATGCGGATCCTCGAGAGTAATGTTTGAGCCACCCACGAGATTCATTTGACGACCACAAGAGATTGGTAACAGAATGTACATCAATTTGATAACAAAGCATGGCTGACGATTGAGATGAGTGTACAAGTGCTTCGTTAATGCCACAACAAATGACAAGATATGATGACTACTCCGAATGAACAACCTTTGCCCTCGTACCAGATTGATGTTGCCACCTCCCATTGGATGATTTGTCGCAATGCACTCTCGACTATGAAACCAGCTCTACCGTGTGTCCCCGAGATAAGGTCAATGTCCCGCTTGCAGCATCTGACTCTTCACCAGCTACAGACCGCTCTCATAAATGCAAACCTATTGGAACCAGGGAACGGACCATTGACTAAGCCACACAAAGAATTGCACTTGTGATGATTGTATAGGATTCAAAGCACCTACTCAAAGCGCCATCCGCCAGCATATCCACGACCAAATGGTCCTCTTCGCGTCTCCGTTCTGTGCCTTTGATTAGCAGTGCACTCATTGCAACTCAATCGATTGCCGTCGACAGTCGAGAATCTAATTAACAGCGTCAAATACATTGTGAATACAAAGTGAATTTCAAGTTATTTTTAATTATGTACGTTCGGCCTCAAATTTGATTGCCTCGTCAAAGAAAACATCGCTCTAGCGGCCGCGACGTGGATAAACAAATGCAGGATCATTAAACGACTGTAAAGATCTGTTCAGACCGTGGGTCGGCACACACACGCAAGTGCCTGCTCCCGCGGGTGCATCGCGGAGGCAATTTGTATATGTGGTCAGAGAATGTTTGCGAAACATGCCAACGACGACGCCGCATGGCGGGAATGCCCCCTCTAAGCGCCAGCTGTTTGTGTATCTTTCAAGTGTCTACGAATCTATAATCGATTGGAATTCAATAAGAAAAAAAAAAAAAAAAACAAATGAACTTCGAACACTAGCTAGCGTTAGCACACGCCATCAACTTGTGCGCTCACACTAAATCTCCGATGTTTTTTTTTTTGGAAAAGTGGATCGCGATCATTTGGTCAGCAGAGGCCGCACCGGATTTTCAACAGAAAATCAGATAAGCTCCGTAGACACTTTCGATTTTTATTTTACGTTCACACACGAGCAGAGCGGCAAGTTTAGCCCAGATCATGGATCGGTGGACGGACTATGCACGTTGATCATGGGAGATGTAAACATCTGTAGCTGGCTCTCGACTTGGCATCCGGCGACGACGCGACGCACGGTGGCAGCGTGGTTTCTGGAGAATTACGCAAGCCAGCCACACTATTTATGCGAAATGACGCATGGAATCCGAAGATGTTCTATTCGGTTAGTTTTATGGTGAATATATTTATAGAATTTATTTTGCCTCATTTTGATGTGGTGGTTTGCTTAGAGGGTGGCAGTGAAAATGTAAGCAATTCACTGAGAAGCGATTGACACGGTTGGGGGATGTGGTATGTTTTTGACTTGAGGCAAGGCTAGCCTAGGTTAACTGCCCTTAAGGTGGCTGCACTTAAGCCAAAAATAGGCGCATTACTTGTATATCCACACAGGTCTGGTAGATCCGAGTCCGCGAACCATCTGGAGCATTTAATAAAGCGATGAAGTTGACTGAAGCTAATATTACTCTTGGAAGTCGTAGAAAATAAGGGCCGTCCAAGTGACTAAATCTGCGAGACGAGAGGACCCTGCAATTGCCAAGAAGGTGTCAAAGGAAAGCAAGTAGCATTTGAAGCAGCATTAGACAAGAAGTCAGTGGGGAATTTATGAGGATTTGACACAACTGCCAGTCGTCAGCTTTAAAGCGATGCTTCAGGAGTCAGTAGGGGGAACGTTCCATTAGACTTGGCGTAGCAGGAGAGCTTAAGCAATTGCCATCGCTCAGACTCAATAAGCATAAACATCAATAAATCCCAAATACATAGGCTTTCTTAACCAATTTGTGAGCAATGTCATCTCGAATATCATCCCCAAGCCCCATCGATTTCCGACGCAAAGAAGAACAATCAATTTGCCACTCCACTCCAGCACCTGGCAAAAGCCTCAGCAATTTTCACCTAATGGCTACACAACATTCCATCACATCAACCTTAAGCTGCACACATTCGAATAGATGAGCATTCACCAATTTATCGGTACATATTCCATGTCCTCCAAGCCGCTGTAAGCCTCCCCCCAAAAGCCTTACACCATCACCGTCATTTAAAAAAAAACGTGAATAGGAAGGAATTGTGTTTTTTTTTTTATAAATGAACCCCTAAATAAAATTAATAGCCAACATAATAGACAGGCAATTTATTCTCTTTCATACAACAATCCATTTACGTGTTACATCGCCAGACATCTTTTCGATTTATTCTTTATATACGATACACTCACGATTTCATCCGGCTCTCGTAGCCATAGCCCCAACCCCATCCACCCCCCTCGCTGCCTATTGGGCTTTCGTCTTCGAAGTCTATGCTGAAACAAATTTCATCATTAAGTCAACTCCAACTTGGCATAACCCTCACGCCCGACGGGGCAATACTTAGATGTGTGCGCTTCCTTTCTCTCTCTCTCTCTCCTGTGACTTCCTCAGTGGCAGTATCGTTCCACAGTCATCCCCTCTTCCTTGTAGTCGTCTTAAGGAAAGGCACACACACTTTTTCGCATTTGCATTGCAAATTAAAACAAATTAGGTATACTAACATCAGGACACCGACACACACTGTGGGGTTTTTGTTCGGGGGCGGGGGTGGTGGAGGAGGAGGGAGAGATATGCAGTGGTTCCCTGCTCCAGTGTGTATCTTAGGCAAAATTAACTTTCATTTGAAATTCAGAAGATACACAGGCAAGTATGTATCGAACTCATCTCGTCTTAAATTGATGAGATCCTCAGCAATTGCTGCTGCCAATGGGGCCTGCTGGAGTGGCAGCCGCTTCATGGTGGTTGTGTTGCGAAATAACACAGCAGGTTCATGCGATGGAATGACCCTCACTCCTCTTGCATTCGTTCATTAGAGAGTATCTCATATCAAGTGAAAGACGTTTTGTGAACCAAAATGGGGGTTGGAATTTGCAGAGTGCTTTCAAGTACATATCCAAAAGCCAAACCAAACAACACGATAATGGCGAACACGATAAGTCGCGGGGGCAAGCGGCATCGACGGAAGGAAAAGAACCAGTCAAAGAAAACCCGACCGCGTCGTCCCCCACGAACCACGAGCACACAACCCCCTCTTTTTGGTGTCAGACGAGCAGTTCAAATTTCGATTTTACAAGAGTTTTAGTACTCACCGCAGCTATAAAATCTTCTCCATTCCAAGGGGGTGCGTCTGGTTTATCGACGTCCTCTGACACAAAGGAAGAGATATACAAATACGAGGGGTATCGAAAACAAAAAAGTAAGCAACCCCTTCGTTTTGCTGTTCTTGCCCATCAGTTAGATGGATGAAAGGGTGGAGGGGAAGGGCTGAAATTATCCGGGAACACGATTCGAATAAATAAACTCTCGCACGCGTCGAGAGTACGAGACGCAGCGCACCACAACCTCTCATGAAGCATGAAAAATGAAAAACCGGTGGTCTTCACAGTCGATGGGGGGGTTGTGGGGTTTGAGTGTTGTAAACTAAATAGGTGTTACGGTTTCCAATTTCTTTATATCAAAGGTGGACTTTATGTTAAGAATTATCGTTACGAAGGGTCATATATTAAAACGGATCACAGAAGGACACACAGTGCGTGTGTGTGTGTGAGTGTGGGTCGAAAACCCTATTACAGTTTGTATTTTCTTTATTTGAAAATATTCCTTCAATAAAACAACGAAGATCCTTAGAAAATTTGATTTTCTTTTTTCAAGTCCCCCTTCCGTTGCGGGTGTGTGTGAGGGTTTGGCAAATGAATAGACAACAATAATATAACGATATCCTCTCGGCTTCTCTTTATAGCGCATCAGTGTGCGACCGTGTGTGGTAAAGGCTAAGGGGGGACTCTTGATAACACTTGCTGTGTGTTATCCTCTTTGGGGAGCATGTTGGTCGAGCATAAATTTTGTGAATGCAAGGGCTCCTCCTTCAACATGAAACCGGCAGCAGGAGGCAACTTTCGAAAGCCATGTGTATGATAATTTTCAAAAATCAAGCAGATAAGCATTCTCCATGTGCGTGGGGGCGTGCGTGTGTGTGTGCGCGCTGCGTAAGTGGTTGCATTAAAGTGTACAATCTATACGTCGGTGGTTACCTAAGATACTAAATTGAGGTAGATTTTAGTTTTGGAGTATGGGGCACTCACGCAAACAAAAGAATGTTTGGAAGTGGTTTACATACAAATTGCTGGAGGGACTCATTGTGACCAGATTTGAAGAGTAAATAACTCTGTTTACAGATGTTTACACGACAGTTTGGTTTTATGGTAATAATGGATGGATGGGATGTTGCGGCAAATTGCATGTGTACCCTTTAAATTGAAATTGAGATGTTTATGCAATGCTGCCTAATATTTAATGAATTGCTTTATTGGATGATGGTGGGGGTCATATGAATTGGGGCATTTAAGGGGGGGGGGGGGGGGGGGATTAGACGTTGTGTGGTTCATTATTTGAATGACGCATAATACATAGAGGCGTCACAGTGAAGGAGGGTCTGACGAAGGAATTTAAAAAAAAAATGCCAAAAACTCACGTATTGTCCATTCAAACGAAGGTTGTTTTGGATGGGTTCAAGTCGGATATCCACCAAAAAGTGGTGTTCCCCAAGGCTCTGTTCTGTCTCCGACACTCTTTCTCATTTTTATAAATGATCTCTTGTCTGCTACTTCTAATCCAATCCATTCCTTCGCTGATGACAACACCCACAGCTTTTCATATCCCTTCCAAGACTCACGTCCCCGCCCTTCGGACGTAGAATTGGAACAGCAGCGTATGTTGACCACATTGAATTCCGATCTTGACAGCATAGATTGGAATTTAATGCTTCAAAAGCTCAATATTGTCTGCTGTCACTCAAGCGAACCCTTGATAGTCAGCCAAAGTCCATGAATGGCGCCTGTGTCGATGAAACCGGAAACATTCCATCCTTGGTATGTGTTGCAACACAACACTTAGTTGGAACGATCACATATTTGAGGTCGCCAAAAATGCTGCGAAATGTTTAGGTTTCTTAATCGATGCAAGAAATATTTCACACCCTCTGATTTGGCTTTAATTTGTAAGGGGAATGTCCGCCTCAAGCTTGAGTGCAACGCTCACATCTGGTCTGGTGCTCCCAAGACCACCCTACTAGAATTCAAAAGCTAGCGATAAAACTTATAGGAGACAGAAATATTGCAGAGTCATCGACATACCGTCTCTTCTTTATCCGTATTTGATAGCTACTTTAACGAACGATTCTCAAGGGAGCTAGCCAACTGCATTCCTCCTCCCTATGAATTCACCCGCAATACCCGTCACGCCAGAAATGCTCATCAGTTTACCCTTAAACCCACTCACGGACGCACAGTTTGATTGAGAGACTCGTTCTTTAGCCGCACCACACCAATAAGGACTGCTCTTCCCAGGCTGGTATTTCCCACAGACTACAATCCGCAGATATTTAAGACCAATGTGCACTGATACCTCCTTTCTCTTTCTCCCTCCATTTCTTCGACCCGTGTTGTGCCTTGAGTGCAGTAACCCCTTGTGCGACGGCAATTTATAAAAAAAATGGTACGCAAAAAAAGCTTCTCAAAAGTCTAACTATCCCTCAGCCTAACACGCGACGTCAGATCCAATCTGCACTGACTGAGCTGGTTTCATTTGATGGGACATGAGTTAGTAAATCGCGCAACAAGACGCCGGTAAATTTCAACTTTTAGAAGTTCAAGACAATGAGAAAGAGATCCCCCTCTCTCATATTTCTTGTGACATTAAATGTATCCATAAAAAATAATCATAAATAAATCTTAAGCTCATGTGATAAAGTAACCGACACAAAGTTAGCGGCATCACGATGTTTCGCACACAGATTGTTGATTGGTATGTCGATCATTCACGGTCTTTATTGCTTCACGATCATCATTTAAATTAGTAGATACTAGTTCTGTTCGGTTTGTAGGTTATTTTATGTCGCTGTCTAACTTGTTTTTACCTATCTAAGGGTTCTTACAAACATTGTCTTTCTTAACGATCGAGTGATTCGAGACGATCTAGGTTCACGACCATCAGTGATCTTCTGCGTTCGTTGTTTCGCTCATTGGATGGAGATGTGTGCCTTTCAAGGTCAGTGTGAAGAATTAAACTACAACAAACCAGTCGGAAGGCATGTTTGGAGCCTAGTTTTGGAGATCATGACATTTTGTGGTGATATGTTTGTTTTTTTTGGCGCATTAATACGAAATTTACGCAGATTGATTTTTCAAACAAGAAATGAAAATAGATGTGGTCGCGACTACTACGTACTGCGCAGTGGTAAAAAAAAGGAAAAATACGTTACACAACCCGAATAGGATCTAATGCACGAGACAGCACTTGTATAACCGACAAATCAGAACTTCTTCTGAAAGTTAAGCGGCAATAGAAGACACAGCATCGGACATTGCGACTTCAAAACTGGTCAGGGTATACAGACAAGTCAGTGAGATATATGTCCTTGAGACCACGCGTGAAAGTACCTGCAATGGTGAACTTACCACGCCATACTGTGGTGAACTTACCACGCTATACTAGAGTATAAAGAAACGAAGAAGCAGGTAGTTTATCGAATAAGGGATACCTCTTGCATTCACGGAGCTTAGCTCCATAAGGACACCAACTGGAAAATCAAGCTCTGGACGAAACGACTGCACCTGGTTAGTGGGGTCCCCGGTTCGAATCCCAGTGAAAGCAAAGTTAATACGCTTGTATCTGGTTTTTAAACCTGGTCCAGCCACCATTTGCCGTTGGGATCAAATTAACGACACTATCACTGGAGTGGTAGATCATTGGTAGTAGTCTGACTGGGTATCACAATGGACCAACATCTTAGTGTGCTGGTGAATTCACTAGCAGCCCCTTTCACTACCCCTGCCCTAAGCTCTGGACGGGGCCAGAATTGCGCAGGGCGCAGGACTCTATGGCCTACATTCAGCAAAAAGAGATCATCGTCATTAAGGAGAGGAAGCCCGCATGATAAGAGAGTTTTAACCGTGCACTGTCTAATAGATAGAGGCTGCCTTTCGCACAACGACATTTGAAGAAGCTACAGAGACGAGACAAATGGCGGACTGCAAGGAGCAGTAGCTCTTGAACCCATATGAAAGGTGACTGTAGTCAGGTCCATCTCGGAATATGGCGAAATTCGTGTCTCACCATAAAGTTCGCAAATAGATAACTTCTCAATATAAAATACAAGCAGTTCTTATAAAATTTTCACAAAAAAAATCAACGAGAATCACCTAAAAACAATGAGAAACCGAGGCACAATTCATTAAATGAACATGCCTAGATCCACATCGGAGAAGATCAACAACACCTGAAGACCGCCACCACGCGCGCTTTACAGTGCAGCTGCACACATTGGTTTGCTCACCAACGATACCTGTTTGGATACGTGACTAATAACAATCACAAACTCGATGTACCGTAAAACAGCTGCAGATACTCTCAAAACCGAATCTGTTAGTTTTGCATATTGCCAGTGAACAAATAAATAAATTAGACAAACACAGACAGATGCACCGAGAATATGCTCAACCTGCGTATGCCAATAGGTAAGATAAATATTCAATACTTCAATCTCGCATCCACCTCACTACGGGAGTGGAATTTAATTTGCAAATTTAATTCCGGCCGTTGTGTGTATCCTTTCTCTGCCCTTGACACATAACCAGCTCTATTGCACATTTCCTAGGCTTTCGGCTCTTAGCTCATGGCTCTCTCGGCTTTCGGTATTGTCCTCCTCCATGTCGTAAACCTCAAAGGGGGCGATGGGGTTTCGATGGAAGGGAGGCAGATTATATGCAGGAAACAGCATGGTATCAAGTGTCTTGACAATAGGGGAGCAATGGGTGGAGGATACACATTCTAATGATGGCCTTAGATTTAAATTGAACATAAATTCACGAAGAGCTCAGGCGATATTCATTTTGATGTGATATCTTGTGACTTGAAGAGACTTGAGGGACCCGACTCAAGCGACAAGAGACCAGAGAGACAACACAACATCGCATCGCATATGCTGGCACGTTTTATCTCACTTTGATCTCGTGGTGTGAGAGGATAGTCGAGGTGTGCGCGTTTTATGATTCGGAATTATGGATTTTTAATGACACTCTTGTGGCGAAAGATAAATGCTCTTGAGAAGGAAATCTTAACTGTCAACGAGCTATCACTTTCAAAAGCGGTTCTGAACAAAAAAAAACAACAATTTTTATTCGTTATTTTTCTGTTCTCCTGTGTCGACGGCGCCTAAGTAAACCTTGTCAACCAGAGACTTTTATAGGGAGAGATGAATGATATCTGTATTTTTGGGGGTTACCTTCATGTGGCACACAATGTGGGGGGTGGTGGGCCGAGAGTGATAAACTTGACAGGAAGTGACAGTGTGAGGTGCACATATTGATGATGTGAAATTTAAGATACTTGCCGTGTTACACATCCTTTTTGTGGATGTTGTTCTGTCGTGTTAAGGGACAGGATGATTGCTGGGATAATTGGTGTTCTTAATATTTGGTGGTATAATTTTCTGGAGCAAACAAGGTGCTCTGAGCCGTAACCTGATAAGCTTTGAGTTTAATTTCGGCTTTAATTTTGTGAGTATGTACTTCGAATTTTTGTTTGGGGGACGTTCTGAGGTATGTGCGGATAAGAAAATAATGGCGCCCAATAAGAGACCTTTTTCGGGTAGGTTTCACATTAGGGAGATTTTTTACGATCACGCTTGAAAGAGTTGCATTCGCTTTTACTTCTGTTTCCTGTGCCTGCAGTCATCGTTCTAAGGGGTCGATGAAGTAGAATACGACACTCTTCGGCTAACTAAGCTTAACTTCAGGGATCTGGTTGCGAAGTCTAGGCTCAGACATTAAATCGGTTTCGATGGTCGGCTGCGGTTTTGACACATCGCATTTGACATATCGCCCTTCACTGAAATCCAGTTTCAGCGGACGCAATCAGCCACCAGTCTGCGTACTTGAAGCGATTCTATAAAATACCCTAGATCCACCAAAAACAATAGGTAGGTCCCTCTCCACTTGTGAGAGAACAAACGGACAAGGTGACTGATCGCTGTAGAGCCTAGGGTCAGGCGCCTATTACTGCGCCACCCACACTTTTACTATTTCTATTGGAATTAGTCTCCCTGACCAAGGATTAGTGGTGCCATAAGAAATAGAAAACGCGTACAGATGAAAAGTGGCGTCCAACGAGAAGACTCACCAACACCGAATAGCAAAGGAGGAAAGCTCTGCTGTGGCCGTACAAAGTGAGTCCATTTCTCATCAATTCGAAAATAGGACTATATGGTTACGAGTGGCGAGGGATCACAGCCATCTGGGTGTGCTAAACTGGAAGGCGTTAGCTAAGTCCACACCGGAGTGTAGCGCCATACAAAAATGAAGAAAAAATAGGAGAAGAAGAAGAGGAAGGAAGAAAACCGACAGCCATACGCCATCCATTACGACTTCAATCTGAGATAACTGCGAAAGGCATCTGAAGTTTGACCTACAGTCTTAACAAGGAATAATTAAGACTAATAGCACCAAAATGCCACTCCTTTGATCTCAATAATGACACTGAGTCATTTGTATCCCCCATCCCAACAGATGTACACAATTTGGATTACAAGTCATTTTATCACCTAAAACAAGAATAGTGTCAGCGTGGCAAGCGCACGTCCGTGCTTGCATGAAGACACTTAAATCGAAATAAACTTCATTAAATCGCCTATGCCCCCCCCCCCCCCACACACACACACACATACACACACTCACGCGTGTGATTATACACATATCGAAGCTCAAGAGACAATCTCGTTCAGGACACATAATTGCATTTCGAAGACACTCCATAAACATTACTTCCTCATAAAAGTCAAGATAAACTCCAATTTTACCGCATTTAATGTTCGCATTTTATGGATGCTTTTATGACTGGGATACACTTCCGTATCCCACCACACGACCACCACCAGCACACCACATCCAGTGGAATAGCGCGGCATGGCGAATGGAAATCCATGTTAATGACTCTTCAAATCGACATCAGCCAGCCATGTCGAGTAGCCGAATCCACTTAATATCTCACAATAAATAGTTAACAATTAAATTCGTAGCCTACACTCGGCTTGCACTCTCCACTGAGCCAGCCAGCCAGGCAGCAGGCACATACTTTTCGCTCAATTAACATTTACAGTTTCAGCGCATAACTAATGCGCACCACTGTCTAGTTGGCTGACTGTATGACTGCTTGACTGCCTGACTGCCTGACTGCCTCACTGGCTTGGCGGACTATGGTTGCTTTATGTGTGCGCAGAACTCAATTAAATTTTGTCGCTATCATCTGGTCCGGCTGGGGCCCCGGCGCAAAACTGGAAACGGGGATGGGTTGTCGCAAATATACTACACTGCACATCGTTTAGGCCTGATGTCATAAGATACATTTACTACTTCCGTTCCAGGAGCCATTCCGCTCGCATAACGTTGCTTCCATGTGTCTGCGTTCCCCCCTCAGTGGGTCATGTTGGGCTGGGGAGGGAAAGGAAAAACAAAAAAACGAAAGCATTCAGCACATTGGCCATAAAAATCCGAGTCCTCCCAGAGCTGCTCATTCAGTATTCCCTCTTTGTAGTGCGAGATGCTACAATTTGATGTATCTGGTGGTGGTGGTGGTGTGTTGCTTTTATTTGCTAACGCAGCGCAATGAAATGAATTACACACGCTACGGCTACAAATAATATCTCCACCAACACTGCCAGTCACACTGAACACGTGCGTGCGGCAGTGAATGTGTGCCTCTGTGTGAGACTGTGCTGCAGATGATGATGTTGTGTTGACGACGACGATGATGATGATGATGATGTTGCGCAAGGAGCCGGTGGTGGGGGTGCGTTGAGAGACTTAGAAATGAACTAGGATGGCATGTTGATGGTGCTTGGCGATGATGTCAGAGGATTTTGCCAGCACTCACACGGAATGCTGCGACACACGGACACGTTCTGTCCATTTCCCTGAGTGACATACAATGATAATGTGGACCGTGCATGGGGCAGCAGACCGAAGCTCCGTCGAGGTGAAGTGGAATATGAAGCTATTATGACGGTTCTTTCGGAGACAAAAACGAAGAAATGTTACTGGCATCAATCTCTGCTGAATGTGTCTTGCATGTGTGATGATATGGTTGCCTTTGCCTTTCGAGATATTTACTCACTTGTGCCTGAGGGAACGGCTGTATCATGAAGTGGTGATCAGGAAGTGAACGTTGAGTGGGAAATCACTGAATCCCCATCAGATGTGCAGTCGAAGCATTAATTGCGGTGCAGACTCATGACAGATGTCTTAATAGGGGCCTTGTAGCCTCCGTCTGGACAAGGGAAAGACTCTTTGTTTACGGTGTAGCAACGGGCATGAATGACAATTGCAAGTGTTCATTGAAAGATTCAATTGAGTTCACAAAAGGTCACAAATTGGTGTTCAACTGAAGGTCGTCCGCAAGACCCAAATACGCCGCGCACAGCATCTGGATCTGCTTCTATAATCTTACTTAAGAATTGAAGCCAGCTGGTCAGGGAGCACGTGGACGAGACGCCAACTAGCCAGCGCTTGAACGACAAATTGTTATCAAATTCTTCGAGACAGGACTGGAATCATGAGCATTTTTAAACATCTCAGGACTCGAAGCTTGCACTTTCGGCGACGGTGGCATGCTAGAAAATATGCTCAAACTAGAGATCTCGTTACTGGTATGCACATCCTGTCACATACGTCGCCCTCAGCTCAATTAAACGTACTTCCTCCACCCACGAACAGGAAGCTTGCAAACAAGTCAAATCCATGAATAAATATTTCTTCCCAGCAGTGTAAGGGCACCTCACACCCCTTGGAAGGCCATTTCAAGCCTCCTCTTCACCCCTCCACAGATGCTGAATGCAATCCTCGCAAATGTTAAGAACACAAAACACCAAGGATACAAGGAACGCCTTAATATTTGCTTTTCAATAATTAACATGCCCAGCATATGCAGAATCCGGTAGTGAACTCGTAAATAATGCACAACCTGTCGATATAAGACCACACACACCTACACACACTGCATGTACGCATGTTTCTCATAATAAATTGCTTGATGGAAAATTCATTCGATCTCGGCGATTTGGCCAAGAGAATCGTTTTTAATGGTCGCCAGCGACCGGTTGCATTTTTGCGTGAAAAAAACCCCCCGTTTCAGCGGACGCAACCAGCATCTGACGGCGGTCTTCGGATGTTAGGCGACCCCATTAAAAAGAACTCAGGTCTGGGGGTGCGGACGTATTAATGAAACATTCCTGCATCCCGCCCTCACTCGCACGCACCCACACACACAACCTGTGGGGATTGCCAGAACCGTGTAATCCTCGGTGTATTTTTTTACCCAGTGGTCGGTCGGGTGTGCGTGTGTGCGGCGGTTAAAGTCAGGAAAGCATACTGCAGAGGCACGATGTTTTATTTGCGGTTAACCTTATTAAACAAATACAGATTGATTTTAATTAGTCGGATGTGAAATGTAGGTTAAGCTGGCGGAGTCAACTGTATGGCGGGAGGCATTCGCTTTAATTGATGCCCTATACTCCGTTCTACCTTTTTTTTGTGTTGGCTTGGCTTCCTCCTCACGGTGGATGGGTTTGAAAGGGATACAGCCGAGCTCGGTGAGATTTAAATTAAATTTTTCGTTTTAAGATTTATTTTCAGGTGCTTTTTTATCCGTTCCGTTTGGGTTTTGTGTGTGAAGAATGAAATGTTGAAAGTTTGCTGAATTCCCTTAGAGGTGTATTGGAACGTGTTTTTTCATTAAACATCAGAGCCGCAGAGATGAAGAGATGAAAGTAAAAAAGTAAAAGACGAAAAAAAAAAAAAAAAACAATTCCGAGGGTTGTACATGGAATGGTGTGCCACAAGGTGTATGCATGCGGGGCAACCAGATGGATGCTGATTGAGTTTGACTTTGGAAACATCTGAAGTAAGAACTGCATCATTGACTTAATTCCGGGGACGAACGAGTTGAGTAAAATTTCAATAATTCCTCGGTAAAGGATGGCTTTAAGTTTGGCGGGTCGGCTTTAAATGTCGGTTTGTGTCCA
Organism: Eristalis tenax; assembly: GCA_905231855.2. Lineage (NCBI taxonomy): Eukaryota > Metazoa > Arthropoda > Insecta > Diptera > Syrphidae > Eristalis > Eristalis tenax. The sequence continues at coordinate 20,186,124 of HG993127.1, read as the reverse complement.
TGAATGGACGGGCAACGACGATGCATAGTTGGCTGATTGAATTCATCTTTGATGGACAGCCAGTATTTCCTCAGCAGGCACAACTAGGTCAATCACAGTGACGGTTCACAGAGCAAACAGGGTTTGTGTTTTCACTTAAATGACCCAATTCCACAGCTGAATTGTGACCGCTTTCCTTTGCTGAATTGGCCAATGAACTGTCCTCAGAGATGTTTTGAGGGCGACCGCAGCGTAAACGCTATTTCAGTTGGTTTGCCAGATCCAAGCTGATTTCAAACCCCCTTTGTTCATTCCGACGTCAGCAATAGTCGGGCCCGGAATAGAATCTAGACCTTGAACAGAGAAGTCGAATAACTTGCTCTTTCTTGTACCTCGACCATCATTGGAGATGTCGCCGGATTCACTTTCTGTCCGGAATCGAACCAAAACCTTCCACGAAGAAGTTCACTCAGGGGATACGGAAAACGGTGTTCAACAGATGTTCCTCTTAAGTTATTTTCTTGTTGACAGTGTCACTCTACAAGCTCTGTCAGTGACTCAGGAGAGGTGGATGAAGGTTCATGCACGACATGCGTCGAGGCACTTTAGGGTGGCTGCCAGATTTGAATTTACTCGGCGGTTATGCTATCTGAGCATCATCGTCAGTGAACAGATGGATGTGGTGCCATTAATGCAAAAACTGTCAAGACCAGAATCGAAATCAGAACTTCACGCAGTCACCACATGCTATGTGATACAAAAACGAACCGACGTCAGTCAATCCTAGACTCTGATTGATCCTTAAACGGCGAGGGAGATGGGATTTTTGTTACGGGGATCAGCGCCACAGAGGTGTACGACATGAAGGAGTTTAGGTAACAGTCTTTGATTGACTTCATGTTTAATAAAGCCGAACATATAATCCTTGGCCACCTGTCGTCATGTTCTTTCTTAGAATCTTACAGAGCCAGTGGCTTACAGAGACAGTGCGTGTGTTTGCCTGTCTTCGTTTGGCGTACTGTATGAAAACACGAGTCTTCTTAACAAGCGCTACCTACCCAGCCGGGCACTGCTCTTCAATAGAACTGTCTGCTGACGGCACAAAGACTCACAACTGTCCTCTAAGCCCCCCAACCCTCGACACGACAATCGAAATTTTACCACCAGCCGGGGTAATCCATTGATTTTCACACAAAATTTTATTTATCAACTGGCCTTGATAATCGCACCCTTTTACCTTCTACCGTCTATCTGCATTGAGAGCCACTGACCTTTGCCATGCCACACGAAATAGAAATAAAAGATTATCCACATCAGAGGGTATTATATTTTACCGTCTCCCGTGGCAGGCGATAAGAATCCCTCGATTCACAGTCACACACGAGTTTTTTTCTTACCCTAAGCCGGGCTATAGGACATAGCACTGAAAAAGAGGACGAATTATCCTCTCATTGGGTGAGTTGGAATTTTCAATGGACACGGAAACCGAATTCAAATAGTCAGGTTTATTCGGTTTTCTTTTTTATCCCCTGATGTGACAGATAACAGATTAGGGGGTTGTGAGTGTGTGCGAGGGACGGACCGGCAGCAATCGTTTTTTGTGGGCCATGTTTCCGAAGGACTTAATTACCGAATCCACTTTTGGGATTTTGTATTTAATATCGTGTGTTTTGCATTTTTTGCTGGTCTTCTCTTCCTGGTTACAAATTGATTTCGAGTCCTGTTCGCAAATGATTGACACTGTTGTTGTGTGCTATTCCTGATTGCGGCTGGTGTAAGCGATGGCAAATGTGGACGGGGATTAATGAACAACTAGGTCAAAAGTGCTGAAACGCAGCAAAATATTACATTCGCGCCGAATTTATTTTTGACTGTGTTAATAATGCTTAAAGGGGGCTTGTGCATACATATATCCTGTGCTCTCTTTTGTGGCGGGTGCCTTTGAGGTTGGCATTTTTGGCATTTGTGAGTTTTTGAAGAGAGCTATGCACTGAATGGTCTTTGAGGGAGGTGTGCTTTACTGAATTGTTCTTCTGATGTTGAACAGCGGCAAGTCGGATTTTCCGGAATGGTATGGTTTCATCCTCCGAGACATGTCTTTGAGTAATAGACTGCAGGATCATGTCAAAAATAACAAGGACTAGGGTCTTTATGAAGAAGAATTTATTTCCAAGAAAATCTCTTAACTTGTGCCTCCACAGATCTGAGTATCGTTTCATGTCATATTTAGCCGAACACGAAAAGAGGGTAAGTAAGGCTCTTGGCCGAGGTCAAAGCAGTCTTTACTTTTATTTGACACGAAAGGCGTGGGATCGGTGATACACTAATAATGCGGTCCTGGATTTCTACAAAAATCACTCGTGGAGTGTGTGGTGTCCTTTTCTCACGAGGGAAGGGGAGCTACAGTTCAATAGAAACTCCGAACGAGCACAGTTTCAGAAAACGATTCCGGAAAACGATGACCGGAAAACTCTCTGAGCATTGTCACTGGCTCGAGAGTGAAGTGTACGGTGTTCCATTCTCACTAGGGAAGGGGAGCTACATTTCAATAGGAACTCCGAACGAGCACAGTTTGAGAAAACGATTCCTGACCGACAAACCGAGCCTTATCACTGACTTGAGAGGGGGTCATGGTAAGGAGCCAAATTGTTCGTGTCGAGAATGTCGTGAAAGTAAGCACTCAATTCAAGAGTCGACGCACACACCCATTACTCCAATCCCCAAGTGAGTTCGACGGGCCGAATACAAATTCATGCAAACACCATAAAAGGCACTAATTCTGTTGTTTTTTTTTTTTCCACCTGGACTGACAATCCGCCATGGCCCTGTACCGAAACAGAGCTCTGAGACCAGCGCGATCTCTTGCTAAAGGCACTCCAGATGCTGCCATCGATCTTCATTGTGTACGCCCTTATTCACTGCATTCATACGCCACCAAGCATCAGACTTTTTCCTGCTTTGTCGCCCAAGAAACCTATTACAAGCTTCTTAATAGCGTCTAGATTATCAAAGCTCATGGAAATCATCAAACCACAGTCACGGACACAGGACAATGTGGTCTGGATGACCGTAAACAGCTCCCAAACAATTGTAAGGCACCATAAGCACATAGACCGATGATGGATCGATGACCTAACATTTAAGTAATATTGTTGTCCGACATGAATTAAGTTAGTACTCACTTCGGATACATGACAAAACCCGCAACGACATCACAAATGTGTACCAAATGCCTTCAAATAATCAGCTGTGGCAGCCGAAGGCACTCTACGCATGTATCAGTCGACAATCACAGTCGATGTCATGTCCAATGACAGTGAATTAGACGTCCATCAAAACCAGAAGAACTAATTTATTTTATAATGTTGTCGTATATATAGAATTCCCCAACACGCGACTTCTGTGTGTTGCCCTCATCATTCGCAAAACGACTCATTAAACCTAATAAAAGGCCAATAAAAGCTTTCTCAAGCGCCACTTGCGTCATTAAAGCATAATTTTCCAAAAAAAAAAAGTATAAAATTATGTACTATTTGCTGGGCACAAATGTCCGCACAATGCTTAAAGGCACATACCCGCCCGTTCACCTCAAAAATACGTAACATCAGGGGATGGCCTTACCTGAAAAGAGAACGAGAAAATAATATGAATTAAAATTACAGTTAGCACGAGTAACGAATAATACGAAGCGTGTTCATGAAGAACGCATAAAAAATAATAAATTATCAACAAATTACTCGATCCCGGATGGGTATGGAAGACCCGCAGGGACTACAGGAGGCGCGCCCGCCCACAGGATACCCCGCATGGCGACGGCGCACACACACGTTGTTACGGCCCTTGGGGCGTGTGGCGTAAAGGGAATTAAATTTCATAATTTCCAAAGGGATACGTATATAATTTTCGTTTCCAAATCCGGGGGGAGGATAGTCCCGAAAAAGGAGTGGAACGCCTGGGAGGGGTCTGCTGGAATGGCAAAATTGGGTCGGTTTCGGGAGGTCAAAAGAAGGAATGCCGGTTGGGAAATAGTTCAACGTGGTACAGTTACAGCAAGTGTACACCTCCAGCTTTTGAAAAAAAAAAAGGAGAATCCGCCAGAAATTAATATTCTCCTGCGATACCAACGTTCACAAGGCATTCGAGGAATTCATGGTTAGACTTCATTGTAGCGAATTTCTAGAGGGAGAGTGAAGAGATATCATATAAAATTCACCCTACGGCAGCAGAAGTGTCACATGACAGGGATCGCTATGAAAACAGGTGCGGAATGTTCAAAAAGCAAGTGAAGAGCAAGTGTGCATTCATGCCCCGGGTGTCCGAGCTGAAACTCGTTTTTGAGAACCTTTAAAATTATAATCTCTGTTAACCCAAACAAAATCCTTGAGATTGCACTGCGATGAGAATCGTGTAGACCTTGTGATTCCTTGAAAGAGATTATCTAAAAGAGATCGGCATTTTCCACAACGAATTTCGAAGGTGTGCCCTTTTTTCACATATTTTTCCGGAAGGTTTTGCCTACAGGACAATGGTTTTCGATTAGTGTCGATTAGTCCAGTCCCGTTCACGTGTGGGGTGCTCTTCAAAATAATGAAGTCGAAAGTTGGACGCTACGATGGCGTGCCTTCCGAAGAAGATTTCTGGTTTGGGTTCAACAAGGCCCTGTCTGCGAAGAAGGAATATAGAAGAATAGCGGGGCTGTACAAAGATGCGGTGTAGTCCGGGAGCTTCAAATCCGTCGACAATTCTGACTTGACACATTAACATCTGATCAATGCTCCAACTAAGAATGCGCTCCAATCAGATCCTCATGTCTCAAGAAGGATCCGAATTTTCGGTACAAAACCCAAGTGATCATGGACACAAGGAAATTTGGTCTCGATGTTTGAGGGCGGCGGCGTGCCTGTGTGTGCTGAACCAACTGCGCTGAATAGTGGCACACCGAATTTCTCTTTTTTTATTTCTCTCCTTCTTAACTCCTTCTGCTCATTATGGTTTTCTACACCCAAGCATGCACCTGGAATTAAATAGCTCTCCGAATGAATCCGAAATACTACAGCATCCTCTGCATCTTGGTTTGTCCGACAAAAGTTCAGTGTTCTCCCAGCTTCTCATCAACTACGAATCTTTTCAAATCGTGGACACGGTCTCTGTTGGTAGTTACAGCAACCTGTTTGGCCAACAAATATTAGCCGTAGGAATTCCGTGTGAATTTGGATTGAAAATGCAAAGCTTTTACAAGTTATGACCCGATTTCAGACATTGGAACAGCATTGAACCGATAGACGCCAGCCTGTACCGAGTAATATAGCTTCCTTCCGAGTTTTCGTGAAAACTCGGTAAAACAAAGCAGCAGCTGACAGCAATATAGCCAGCAAAGCGACACAATTTAAAAGACCCACTGTCGGGACTTGTATTGATTGAAGCCACTAAATGGCTCCAAGACCTTGTGTGAAACAGAACAAAGCAATGCGTAAAGACAAAACATATGACCGCATTCCCTTTAACTTCGACACACCAACACTCACAGGCTAAAATTAAGTTAACCTCATTCTTTAAGACGATACCTTTAAGGTCGAACGATACCTTCCATTGCCAACAAAGGAGTGGTTAAGTTCCAAGACCAAACAGACATATCTGGTGTCAGTTAGTCTGCCGATAAACCGAGCACATAACGATAAAGCAACGATAGCCGAATAACCTTCTAGTCGTGCATGAACAAGGCGAATTTTGAAAGTTACTCCTTCCTGTCACGCAATCCTATCAGGCACGCGCGCTCTCATCGCACCCGTCATGCGAGGTGACGCGACGCAGAACACGACAGCTTGCGTCAAAGTGACAAGCGAACACCGTCTCGCGCTAATCAAACCTCATGACAGAGCTTTAAATTTCGAAAATCCATTGATATCCACTTCTCGTTGTTGCCTCAGTTCATCGGCACCATCATCGGGCCACCCTCCTCACCATGTGATCCTGTTTTCATCAAGGCGACACATTACATCATCGTATGACAATATTTGCATTAATATTGCATGTTTTTCCTCCCCCTTCCCGTCACACTCATTGGGTCCCTGAAGTATTCCCCCGACAATCGGCAGTCCTTGTGTGTGTGCCACAAAGAGAGAGAGACAGAGCTTGATAAGCAATTCGCGATTTTATGCGAATTTCATGACACGAATTCGAGTCCTTTTCCGCTCATCCCTCGCTCGGAGGTGTGCCGCTGTTGACGGTATTTGGTAACATTGACATTACTCCGTCGCATATGATTATTTATGTATAGATGTCACTTTCATGTCACACATACAGGCAGCGCACGTCCCTGCTGCTGCTTGGTCTGCCATCATCATCATCATCATCATCATCTCCTGGTGCAGATCCACTCCTTTTCCGTTTCCCAACCCGTCGCATCCCCTAGATCCGGGCGAACGTGGATGATTTAGTATTTTCTTCTTTTTTTCCATTCCAATGGAGATTTTCATTACATTTTTCATTGTTTTGCATTTTTGATCGATTTTCCGCGCTATATGCTGTCGAATGGCCTTCTTCTCTTTGTGTGGAGACGATTTTTCGATTTTCGTGCACATTTTTTTGTACGTGTTTCCTTTAAATTGAATTTTTCACTCATGTCCTCTTGTGATGTGACGAGTGAGCGAGAGCAAATGTGTCGGAGCCGAAGTGTAGCAATGCGAATTGTCAAAGATTTATTGAATTTATTTGATTGTTTCCTGTGTACAAAGGATACGAGGAGCACACACAAACGGGGTGAGGTCTACCAGGGGGTATGTGCAATTTTGCAATTTCGAATTGGTTTAATGAAAGGATTCAAGGAAATGGAAAATATGTGTACCTACATTTGGGTGAGTTTTTCTGTTTTTATTTTATTCTTTTAGGTGGAATGGGTAATCGCTTCCACCGCATCATAGAACTGATTGTGGAGTCCTCGCACATTTTGTCTGCAGAAGAAAGAGCGTCGGACCAACTGATCAACCTTGTGGTACACCACTTTTACATTCAACCGCTATTGAGTCTCACCTGCGTGCGTCTGTTCCGGTCCACTACTAAGGTCTTTCAAAATAGGCGCAAAACGGAACATTTCCCATTTCTGCTAAGCATCATGTGGTGGACTTGTTTGACTGATGCAGGCGGAGGGTCTGTTGAGTTCTTTGATGCGTGCAACAGATGACCTCTAGAACATGATCCGAGAAAAGCATGCCCGACGACTCTGGAGCATTAGTCCGATACACAAGTAGTCCCAAAAAAGGGCAGACGTCTTTGACTACTCATCCTATTGATGGATGAGTAACTTTAACATCGGGTTTAGATTTCCTCCACTATTTTGTGTGAACACCAGAAACCGTCTGTTAGAATCTGTGTAGGATGCTTGGGGAATTCTTGTCTGAAAGGCTGCTCATATTACGGGTCCACAATGCGAGAGATATTCGTATTCCGGATCCGAACCCGAAATAAAAGAAGATATGTATGCATCCTCCGCTCACATTCATCCACGCCTTCCGGATCCGAACCCGAACCCACTCAATGTGCCTTCGACCTCAAGACAGTCTTTCCAAATTTTCGATTTTCTGCAACATTGTCTGTAGACAATTTTGGCCTTTTCTATTTCGCCGAGGCATATTAATTTACTGATCACGTGGAACTCACAACCCCACCATTCCCTGTGCTCCACCTCAACCAATCGCAATGAAACGAACCACAAATCCCACAGGATCCTCTTCCTCTCAGTTGCACTTCCATCAACATAACTTACAGCACGTCAAGGTCCCCGATCGCAGCTTATTGCAATCTACTTTATTCCAGAACAGCCGCCCTATGAATTGCCTTTGCATTTAAATTGGAAATGCAAAGCCCTTTCAGGTTATGGCTCGAATTCTGACACTCGCACGGCATTCAACAGATGCCAGCCTATCAACGAATGGCACGAGAATTTATCGGTGCACAAGCAACTGCAGAGTGATGCTGGATACAAACGAGACCAGCCTGATGATAAATATTTCACCTAACCAAGTATGAAAGGATGCACTCAAATGCATTCCTCATGACGACATGACATAATATCGTCCACACGGCAAGCGGCACAGGCTGCTTACGTCCGTGTCTGCGCCCGATCTCTTCCTCATCATCATAATTGAGAACACAGGGAAAAACTAAGTATGCAGCAACAACAAATATCTCCACCGAATGTAGGTCTTCGTGGATGCTTGACACACAAAAATGCCATTGAATGCCGGGGGGCTGCGTTGCTATATTCAGAATGAACGGAACAACAGCCACTCATCCAAGACGGTGGGCGGAGGGTGGATGGTGGATGGTTTAGAACAACACTCTGCACAATCCCCAAGGGGATGCGAGACGAACTGTATGCGGGCATGTGTACCTAACTGAGAGAGGAAATGATTTACTGTTTGCACTTACTTACTTACAATAACATTTCTTCGAGGCACATGCAGCCTGTTGTCCCCTCACACCTATTGATTCACACACGCACATACCTTGCCACAGAGACGTGCGGCTTCAGCTAACTTGCACTTGCAACTGCTGCGGCTGGCAACGCTGCTACGCTGAAGTTGTTGCCATTGTGACTAAAGCTGTTGAATGTACCACTCCTGTGTCCTAAGAAAGTGGCTGCTTGCTTGCAAGTGCAACGAGCTACCTGTACGATGTTTCCTGCTTCTGGTTTGGTTGCACTTGTTTAAGGATTGCATTCGTCTCCATGCAATGCACTTCGTGCTTGTCATCCGTTTGGATCCCTTATTCGAAAGGACCTCTCCTCCGACGGCTGCAATGCATGTGAATATGTCTTCTAAAATTGCACTTACATTGGGGGCGGATGATGATGGTACATGAGTGGGCTTGCTTTCAATTCAGATCATGTGTGTTTCTGTGTTAAATGCGTCGAACGAATGCGGCTTCGTTTTTGACAAGGGCATCAAGTGGAGGTTGTTGCGTCTTCAGAGAGTGGTCCGGTGGGCCGACGTTAGCTTGTTCAGAGGAAAAAAAGGTGTTATGTGGAACAATTTTGATTGACTGAAGTGCATTTTCTTGATCTTCGGTTGAGGCACTGTATCCCAAACAACGCTTGATCATGAGGTGACTTGTGATGTAACGCACACAAAATTGCACAGTTTATTAAATGGTATACTACACGATCTCAATGAGCACAATTAACTTCCCAAATTCAGTCAGCTTCCCCATCAAGTTAAGTTTTCTTTCAAGCTCGAGCGTGATTCTTCACAAGTTGTTCCGCACCCCCAGCAACAGCTTCTCACTCTTCAGAGATAATCCTCTTTCATACAGGCGGACCGACACGAATCCTGCTGCCAAGTGTCACATTCCCATATGCAAAACCCACCAGTCGTTAAAGCACTGAAAATACCTCGCTAAGACACACCCTGGATCACACATTCCCATTCATTTTTGCGACAGAGGCTAATGCTCGATATCACCGGATGTGTGGCCATATCGTAACTGAACGACAAAGACAGGCGGACGGACGATGCTTGCCAACGAAGAAAATTCTCTAATCACCAGCAACTGTGAATGCATTAAGAGAATCCCATCAGAGAGGTCAACTGCTTCAGTGTCCCGCAAATGTTATTTGATACATTCGGCCGCATGTGGACATTGATTTCAATGCCTCATAGCGCACAAGCCTGTTCACATTTGAGCACTGAACAGCCCGTGACCTAATGATAATGAGACCGACATTAGCCGTCAATGTAGACGTATCCTGGTGTCATTTAATCCCGAACCGTCGTCGCAGTTATCCTTTAATGGACGCCTGAACACATCGGTGGGACACCATGAGCACCGACTGGCCGTCAATGAACTCTAATTCGTATTTGCATCCTTGGGCAGTTGAAAGTGCGGAGAGAGATAGCAGTGCCAGCAAAAGATCACATCCCATCACGGAACGAAGGGGCATGGGAGACAGTCACCAGGGCTTTACCATGTGTCAACACACAACACCCAGCCCATCCACTAGCTCCCGTGCGAGCTGTTCTTTTTCCCACATTTTTTTTGCAGCTCCTTTGGCTGCCCCTTCATTCAGGGCGACGGAGTCCTACCTTCTGCCAGCCAGAGGCGAACTTATTAAATTGATGTCAAGTCATTTTATTCGTCGTTCTCCCTACGCTCATATTTCACCTCCTCCTCCTAGCTTCCCTTTATATTTTCGTTTTTTTGCTGATTTCTTCTTCTTTCTCTTTATTGTTCGATGGCTTGTTGTCGGTCGCACGTCAGTCAAAAGCTGGGGAAATTTTGCTATTTTCGGTGGCAGCAAGGATCCATCCTCGTCGGGGGTCGTCTGTTGGTGTTGGTTGTGTTGTAAGCCAAATGTGGCATGTTCTGTTGGACGACAACCATCATTCGAGGGGCGGCAGTGGCGGCAGAGTGGGGGCATTCTAATTTTAAGGAGTGGCAGGAGGGTCCCCAAGCTGTCAACATCGGAAAATGAATGAGACATGGCAGCACATTGCCGGGAGGAAGAATGAATGAGTGATTGCTTTTCGCTTGTCCTCACTCTGTTGCTTTCTTTTTTTGGGTGACGGGGGCTTGGGCGCTCGCCATAGGCAGTCACTATTGAGCCGCATGTGCTGATGTGTTGATGACACTTGAAAAGGCGGCTTTTTCTATTCAGTTTCTCTGGTGTGTGGTATGCCGCTTCACATGGCATCTCACAGAATATACTCGTATTTCGTCTACGTAATGAGCTCTAGTCTGGAACTTTTCTGGCGGTGGGTGCCGAAGAGAGTTCCAATTAAAGTGGTTCGAGTGAATTGAAAGCTAGCAAGGAATTCAAGAGCAGACTTCTTAAGAATTGCCATGCATTTAAGGCGGAACTTTGCCTCTCACTCAATTTGAGGTTGCAATTGCGGTCCACATTGAGGTTCCGCGGTCTTTGAGGGACTTCGTTCCATAGAAGGCATCTTGCCGAAGATCAGCCAAACAACAGTGAAGGCTTAAAAAGACGATCCGATGTCAGTGCAACCGAGTGATTCACTGCACAAAGCACGGAGCTCGTTTCTCCTTAATGGACTTTTGGTACCAAAAAATCAAAGTCATTAGAATGCTAATTCACTCTGAAAGAGCAAATGTTAGTCCCGTTCACCTAGTCCCCATGCCAACCAGCCCCACGAAGCAGCAGTTCAAAGGCAGCTTCTACGAAGGACGGCTATTTATCCTCTGAGACATAAAACTCTACCTAACCTTCATACAGCAGCTTTCAATGCCCTATGCTCTGACATAAAGATTTACAACACTCTTCACTTTACAGGCAACCAGCCTTTCCCACCCACCTCATGCTTGCCCTAAAGCTAGCAGTTCATTGTAATTTTTTATGACTCCCGCACCTCATCATGAAGTTCAACTCCAACCAGATGTCGTTAAACGCAAAACAAAAAGAATAGTACCCCAATCAAGGTTAACTTTCTAAGAAAAAAAAGCCCCCTCCCCCAGCATCCCCTGCAACATAAAACCAAATTAAGCTCGCCTAAACAGATGATTGCTACTAAGTCCAGCGTTTAATGAACAATTTGAAAGGATCAATCCTCCTGGCAATGCAGCAATTCAAGGCACCCACCCCAACCACCGAACGTGGTAAACGAACAATTTTAATCCTTTCTGCAATCTGATCGTAAAACGGCATACCGCTAGCGCTAGCTAATTACACGTCCATCTTTTGTTCGTTCAGAAATTAATATCCTCCCACACTTTATAGAATCGTAAAGAAAGTCCATAAAACCCCCACAACGTCGCTGAGAGCGATGGGAGGTGGGTGGGTTTCGTGTGCTGCCGTCGTCGTCGGTTCGCTTCCATTCGGTTAACTACGTGAAAATTGCAATAAAAAACAACAACGCCACCACAATATCACAGCCACTACTGACACCAGCAACAACAGAGTACAGGAACAGGAACAGCGGAAGTCAAATATGAGTGAGCCTTGAATGCAGTGCAGTGCAGTGCCGCCTTCGCCTTTGCCTTCGCCTCTCATCAAACGCGTCGCCAGCGGCATCCGCAACCTCGCGCTGTTGTCTATTGTCTCTCAAAGCCCACCACAGAGCCGCTCCCCCTTCTCTCGATCCGCGAACGTGTCATCATTTTGTGGACGTTAAACACAGAAATCTGCGAGGGAGTACACCGAAGAGCACCGTACACCGAACAAGGGGAGCTGAGAAGCCAATGTGAATAAATCACCGTCCGGCGGCGCGCCACTAGTCGGCTGCGATACTACCATCCTGATAGGCTCGCGTGGCGTACGGCTGCATGTCAGTTGTGATCGTCGGCGATTTACAGAAACGACTTTCACCGTCCCGTCTCACTCGATGCCTCCCACGTACCTGGGCATGCGGCAATCCTCCCATGTTGTAACTCCTTCATCATCAGCGCAGCCGGCGTCCACCAGCCGCCAAATGCCGGCCCGCCTCCTGGTTCGCCTGGCTATTGTGCGCTCCCTGAGGTTTTCAATGTTTTCATTTTTTTTTTTCGGAAAATAATTTCTCCCTGCATCAGCATGCCTCGTCGAATGCCAAGCGTGCCGAATCAAGGAACACAATTGCCAGCGGATGCCTGTCCCCATGTATGTGTGGGTGTGTGTGTATTAGGTGTGGGAGGAAGAGGATGCCAGGAAAAAACAGCAAAAAAGTCAAAATAATAATACGACCACCAGGTAATCGACATGAAATGGGAATGCAACATGCAATCGGCCGGAAAAAGTCCCATCGGAACACCGATACGTCACCATCGCCACCGCCGTCGTCGCCGCTGCCGCCGCCGCCGCCGCCTTGTCTGCAGCACATGTGAACATGTATGTACGTTATGTTCAACGTGTACGAAGCATACACGCCCAGAGCTTTAGACGATGCTTGCCCCCAACGAGCCGGGGGAGGAAACAATATGGATGCACCTCCGCCGATCGTCAGGTACGCTCCAGTCGCAATCGACAATAAGGACGCGATACGAAAGGGAATGTCTCAGTTGGGACGCTGCTGTTGCTTTTTTTTTCTCTTCCTCTTGTATTTTATGCCCCACAGACTTTGCAGCTTCAGTTGCTGTTGATAATGATGATGAGCATGGGTGTCGTACCCGTAACGAGCTACAGCTCGGGTTGGGCTTGGGTTTAATGAACGCATGTGTAAAATCGATGAGGGAGAGGGAGAACCTGATGGGGAATTGCATTTTAATTGAGTCACAGTGATTGAACTCGAGAGCAGAGTGCAACGTGGAGAGTTGGGGCTACAGGGTGTTTATGGGCACTTAAACACATTCTCTTGTTACCCCGGGGGGGTGGTGGTGGTACTTTGCACCAAACCCATTTCGACTCAAGCCTTCGAGGACGGTTGATTGCGACAGATTCACATGGCAAAAAGGACGAAAGTTACGTGTTAAGTGTACTTTTTACGACCGCTTTCTAAGGAGATCGTTGTGACGACTGGGGTGGAGATTGGCATTAGGAGAACGACAAAGCATGAGTTTAGCGATGTTTACATACTCAACGGACTAACAGTGTTCGAAGATTTGAATTCAAACTTCATCCAAGAACATTGTAGCGAGGCTGTAGCCACTCGGAAAGTACTGCCTGGGAACAAATGGAATGTAATCAAACTAATCAGCACGATGACTGGCAAGCAGAATGTACTTTCTAGATCCCGATCGCACTAAACAACTGCCCTCGCGAAGTCACATGCTTGATGTCATTACGAGACACTACTTCTTAGGAATTTAATCCGGGAACTAAGGCATCTTTGCAAACAATCACTGCAGAAGCTGATTGGATGGAGTAGAGGTACATAGCTAGCACACTTCTCCTGATATTGCACAACTCCAGAGAGATACTCCTGAATGACAACACTTTCTCAAAAATTCAAGCGATTTAAGAAGAGCACCCATAGCTTACATTCGCAGGCAGAATATAAATACCACCGGAAGATATTACCGATACCAGTCAAAAAAACCAGCGGATGACAGTCAGCGGACAATAAAAATTGCCACGAAGAGCTTAATGTTCTCAGCTCGCAGCACTCAATTGCTCTATGATGGGTAGCAAGCCATAGCGAAGGAAGCAGCGGTTGCACTTGCCAGGAAAGGGGCCCAAACCAAAAAAAAAGATCCATTCTATCCTTATTACGGATAGAAAGAAAAAAACCACACGATCATAGGGCCAGCAAACGAATAGTGGAACCCACTGACCGGCAAACTCCGTCAATGCGGCAAAAAGTTGTTAGCAATGGTAGTTGGGACACTAAGTGGTACCCACGGTGAAAAGAAAATGAGACTAGCCAGCAATTGTATGTACAGTGACAGGGGTAACGAAGAGGAAAAAATAGCATACTCCTCACTAGCTTTGTCACCACACCCTAATCTCTACGAGTTGGGGCGCACATAGAAGACTGGGAAGATATTTTTTCCAAGACTGCAACTATGGCTGAGCAACGCATAAACTTGACTCGACGGGAGGCGATTAATGAGAGTACTATTCCCGAAAGTGCATCTCAATGGGTGAAATAGGACCTAGGTGAGAAGTGGCTCCCCATCAATCTAACTAAACCCAAGATAATTACAAAAAACTACAACCATTGATAAAGAGTTAATGTGAATGAAAAATTATGAAAAACAAGGACACACAGAAGATTAGCAAAAAAAATCACGTGCAACCAGTTTCCCACATCATTTTGAAACCCCCCGGGGGGTAACCAAAGCTATAAATTATTAGTTTTTACTTCCAACTTTAACTTCGTTTTAACTTCGTTGCTTTAATTTTACACAACAAGCTTCGAATGTTTTTTTCGAGGATTTCCGGTTGTGTCATCTCGCAAGGATCGGGCAACATCTCGTCATCGCGAATTTCTTCATTAATTCATTTTTAATTTGATTCATTTCATGATACATCATTGATTCATCATGATTTAATTCATGCGAAGTAAAGATTTATGCGATGTCAATGCCTTGGCAGTAGCAGACTGGTGGCGCAAATGAGATCACTTACGAAAACCAACTGAAAACTACCGACCTGCTACCTGGGCCTTCATAAAAAAAAGCTCAATAAACACCTTACCCCGTCAACAGATCAATTTGATTGCCAAAAGTGTGTTAATTTGTCAACTAACAACTGGACGATAACTCCTTTAGCGCGTTTAATTCGCGTTGCGTGTGGCTGTCATAAATTAAACTGAGTGACTTGGGAACTCAAACACGCACTCATACCAAACCACTTCAAAAAAATAGTCTTGCTTCCAAACTCCCTCATCATCGCGAGAGAATTCCTCAGCATAAACGAATTCCACCCAATTGACAACTATTCCGTCACACCACCGAAACAGCCCCCTCCCGCCAAAAACCCACCGCAGAGCCAGAGGAAGCGTGAATTTCGTGACGCTCATTGCATTGTAATTACATCCTCGTCCTTTTATTACATTTTCTTCGTTTTTGGCATTTTTCTTTTGTCCTATCCGCGATCCGTCCGCAGAATAGGCCACTGCTGGAACCTGGGACCAGTCGACCAGCTTGTGACTTCATCCCTGTTCCCACCGCAGAGTCACACACAAGCCTGAGACTCTGCGAAGAATGTACGAAATTAAGTTTATCTCCTTGCTGGCTCCACTAATGAACTTGCCCATGATGAGGATCCAGTCGCGACCGCACCATGCCCACGACCGACTGACAATGGAATTGAAATTGCTTGACTCTCTCGAGCATGATCCCACAATCACCTAATGCCGCCGACCCAGCCGCGAAAACACGCGAAAAACACGAGCAAACAGGACAAAGGATGTTCCCTCGGAAAGCAGATTACACTCCCACTACAATAGGTTTAATGAACTGAAAATGAATTATTTGTCAATTTGAACATTTTTTTTCACTCTCTGGCCTCCCTGTTGGTGGTTCTCCACTGAGTGATGATGGCAATGAGGACATGCCATCGCCTGTGGGTGTAGCTGTGTTTTTGACTTTTCTGAGGCAACTTCACGGTCATCTAATCAAGGACACGACATAATTTCGTTTTCGCTCACCATCCGCAGACGTCGACACGAAGAAGTAACGAGATCATATCGTCCGTGGACTCTGTGTCTCACACAGATGGTGTTACTTCTTAGTGTTTGCGCGCACATCTTTCTAATTCGATTTGCGGACAGATCCTTGAGAGCTGATGGAACTTTTTCTTTGCCCATGCCCCCGCTCTGCCATTGAGTTTGTGTTTCGAGTTGTAATGATGTTCAGTTGCTTCTACTTTTGTATAGGCCGCAGCGCCCGTGTGACAGGGCTAAGGTGATTTTCACTTCTAAATGGAACATAAATTGCGAAATTTATCGTCCTTCCACCGCCCCCATCAGAAATTACTCAATTTGAAGATGCTTGTTGGAGGACAGGTCTGCAACGGGAACGAGACGACGCTGGAATTTATCCGTATTCAGGGTGAACGCAATTATTTGGGGTTTTTCTTTGAAAGTTAAAGTCGATGTTAACGATGAATTGAAACACTTTGTGTCGAAGTGTTCGTAAAGCTGCTTAGTTGGGATTGCTGCGAATGATGGCCGAACGGCGACGATGACCATCATGAGTGGGCGGAGAGGATGGGGCTTTGGTTTTGAAGCACGAGTGCGTTTTGATGAAAGTTTGGCTTGATTTGATTCGGCAATCGGCTGAAGTTTGTTCAAGAAAACTTTTGCCAATCTATTTTGGTTTCTGTATTGAGAGACGTGTGAGATTCCGTGCGACGTGGGACAGGAAAATTGCCACCTTCGAGGCGGAAGTTCTACTTTGCTGCCACGGAAAGCCGACTTAAGGAATGTATGCATGAAGTGATCGGGAACTTTCAAGGAGTAACTGGGATCTACAAAGATGAGCTGCTGGAGCGTGAAGCAATGGGCGACGGCATGAGCGTCCCATGAGGCTTTGACCCTGAGTCCGACCAGAAGCGCTCCTCCATTCAAATCCAACTCGAGTCATGTTTCAAAAAATCGATAGGATATCCTGAGTTCAGCCAGTGGAAAGACTTAAAGTTCATCAGCCGCCCCCAGCAGCAGGTAATTCAATTTCCTCCCCGATCCGTGCGCTGGCTTGTGGGGACCTCGTCAATCGGAAGCTCCCGTGGCATGCTCAGCACCGATTAATTTCATTTGCATTCAGCTCTGAAAATAATAACAATTTTCTACCCGAAAAAAAAAACACGCACTCACACCAGCCAACCTCAAGTCCTCCTGGTTATTGATGGCAGAGAGAGTCTAGGGGATTCCATGTGGCAACAGTACCCGACACCTTTGCTGCCTCCATCTCCGTCAGCTCCACCAATCACCCATCATCAAACCTGATTGATTTCCATTTTTCCATTATCCTAGCCGGAGTGGAGGAGTTCCCAAGTGATGATGCCGATGATGCCATGATTACAGCCTAAACACAGACACATCTCGCACACACTCCCTTGCGCCGCTTGTCTGTGTTCAGGCTGCCATGGAATTTAATTTTCTCCCGCAACGTCCTCCACCTGCAACACTCCACGCGGCTGCTATGCGTGGAGGGTGTTACATTTTTCTTTGGTGTTCGCTCACTCGGTCTGCATATTCGTTCGCATATTCTTCTATGGAATTTCAATATGTGGGAACTACACAGTGTTGTGCCCGTTTGCCTCCGAAAAAATAGAAAAAAAAACCACCCAAACCCACGCCAAAGGAATGCGCAAAACGCGAGCACAGGCTACCCGGCACGCAGGTTGGGCGCCTTCGACTGTGCAGAGATGAGCGATCCAACAAATACGTTCAATTTCCACAAGGGTCTCGACGGTGGCGGTTTGGTGGGGATGAGTTTATCAACATCGTTCACATCCATCATCGGAAAAATAGCAACGCCAAGCGGGAATTTCGCTGGTACCGAGTTCCCGACAGCGATTCCCCTGCCGTCGTCGTCGTGCTGCCATCAGATCCTGCCTCGGATGCCTGATGTATTGACGTCGACATGTGATGCTAGAGAATGACGCGAAATTGATTTCTTTTAATTTTTCAAATGATCCGACAGGGTGGCGCTGGGCGCCCACTGCTGAGAATCATTCAGCTAAATTGTTTGTTAAACGAACACCACACCACCACGGTGGGTGGTGGTGTAGAGAGGGTGTGGACAGCCCGCCGCCGCTTCGTTGAGATATGAAAGGCTGCGTGTGTTTTTGAGGAGGTTTTCGAAGGAATTTTGATTAACAAAATGACGCGTAGCCACTGGGAAAGCACGGAAATTGATTGGAAACTCGGATGAAAATTTAACGGTCCATTTTCGGAATTTGTCTCAGGATTGAATTGGTAGCAAACTTCAGGGGAATTTGTCAAGGCTCAGTCAGATGAACAAAAGAGAGCAACTCGTTGCTGAGTGCGAGGGTGCAATGTGATACGGAACAGCCATTTATCTTCAAGAGTCTCTGCCATTTCCACTCTTGACGTGTTGTGACATGTGTTTCGCACACATCCCTGGCAATGCCCTCAACCTGTCAAATAAAAGGACCATCAACTCCATAATGATGTCACAACATGTCGACCGAGCAAGGGGCTAAATGAAATTGAAAAATAAAAACCCCCAGAAGTACTCACTTATCGCGGATTGCAATGAAATTCTCCCCAGATGCAAGTAGGACGACTGGAGACTGAAGACGGCGCGGCGCAAGACATTTCATACCGATGCTGATGCTTATGGCGCACGTAAAAATAAAAACGTAACTCACACCCTGTCAAGCGGTTCATAAAACACATTTTTGCGGCGCAACGACCAACAAACCTTACGATGGCTTTCCTCTGCAGACTAGCCATAGATGGAGCGGCAGCGAGTGGGCGGGTGCATGGGACTGGGTTGGTTGGATTGAGATGTAAGAGAACGAATTAATTAATCACACACAGCACTGCCGGAGCTGTATCGGCGGTAATTCCAAAATAAATTGCTATTACCACTGGCCACGTATCCTTTATGCCTGAGTGCTTGTGTGGAAAGTGGTTTGTATGGATGCGGTGCTGCTTGTTTTTTTTTTTTTTTTTTTGTTCTTCATTTTATTGTCCTCGAATTTTATTGCACAACAATCTTGCATCTTCACCGCACTGAAAGCGGGTCGATGATGACTGGAGGAGGATGACTGCCAACAAATGTCCTTCCTCGTTGTTGGTCCTTAATCCACTGCAACTTTGTAGGAGCGGTTTGAAGTCAATTGGCGGATGTAAAATATGGGGCCATGTTGAATGTGATTACAAGATACACCGTGAAGATCTATTTCTACAATTAAACGGGAACTGTGATTCTGTGGCTTAAGTGTTTAGACCGGCTGAGGATATGAATGTTGGGTTTAGAGGGGTGTACGCCGCTCATTGTGGTTTTGAGGTGACGTTTCGAGTAAACACGTAGGACACCTGAATGAGAGGACACGATGTTCCCGGTATCTGCGGAGTGGTACGCTCTACAAAATCCACAAGGAGTTTATTTCGGAATAGTATGTGGTGTCCCGTACAGCAACATCGACGTCTTTTGCTGAGCGTCACAATGTGCAGCTACAGCTTAGAGGTTGTTGGAGGAGACCCAAGTCCACCTCGAACTGAAGCGACATCTGAAGAAGGCAGCTCTTTGTTTGATGGTGGAGTCCATTGACATGTGAGTGTTCGAGATTTTGCTGATCTCCTTTCTATGGTATGGCGTATGGGTATGGCGAGGCTGAAGCAATGCGTGGTTTTTGCTCAAGGTGCGAGGCTGATCCATAACGTCTCCACTGAGCAGCTGATATGGCATTCCACTCTGACAAGAATCATAATGCCAACCCACTCTCTTTACCGCCATCGGCAATGGGGCGGTATATTCATACTAAACTCCATGCCACCCTCCAAGCCTAGTGCGATTTGTGACTTAACAACAGGCACCACGAAGCGAAGTGCCCACAAGGGGCCAAAAGGCCTCTGCTGACGCCTCGAAGCCGAATGGTTACTCCCAGTTGGGCGCCATAGCAAACAAAACTAGAGGATTTTTCAAAAGAAAAAGTTAAATTTCAACAATCTGTGGTGGATAGGGTGGGGCCATGCTCATTGGAACCACTTCTTTTTACGAGCTTTTTGTCAGGCAAAAGTAAGCAGGGAGGCATTCTTAAACGTCGGCTTAACCCTTCAATGTCCACTTGTCCATTTTGGACACGCACTCTTTGCGCAAAAAGTTAGTGTGAGTTGGGACGCAACCTGAGGTTGTTTGTCACACAACCAGGTGCAAATTTTGAAAAGTAGATCAAAAGTTGTCCAGACTAGACTCCTCTACAACATATAATTTGTTCATCACATAAACAGGGTTCAGCTTTCCCAAGCGGGGTATTGACAGATTTTAAGGCATGCAGTCGATCTACTGTCTTCGACAGGACAGGATATTGGAAAAGCGGTACTGCTTTGTTCCCTCCTACACGCACATCTTCTTTCAATGACTCCCAGTCTGGGAAGGGAAAGTTGAAGACTACTACCTCCTCTTCCGTCATCTTTACATCAAACGTCGTTAATCCACAAAACCAAAAACAAAAGCATCGATTTCTCGTAAAACTTGGCCACTGGGCCTTCGCCCTTTACAACGAGGCTAATTTTCAAATTCATGCACACACGGTGACCTTCACCGCCACGCAGCAGTTCCCGCTTCGCGACGACGACAAATTGTCTGCCAAGCTGCCCACAACGCAAAACCTGTCTAGACTCTTGATTCAAATCTCTAACCGCTACCTCCGCACCAGTGTTCGATTTAAATATCAATGCGATACGATACACTCGTATGTTGTGTCAAATTCAAACTCTTAGTCCGGGCGCGGAGCGCCGGCAGCGGTATATTACTGATGAATGAATTCAGTTCTTTTCTGAATTTTTCGACATTAAGTCGACTTCAGTTGTGTTTACTTCCCCCCGTCGAGGTTATTGTGTGTTATTGTAAATAAACGACGAACAGATAGATGCCTATGCCACGGCATAGTGAGCTTCTTCTGGATGGGCACTTTTTTTTTGGCCTTGCGTCATAATGAAGTTATTCATCCGAAACTCGATAGACGCTCGCCTTTGTGTACAGTGTGTGTGTGAAGTTTGGCAAGCGTTTTGGAAAGCCAGTTGGAGTAGAATTTGAAGTGAATTACTGGAGATAATCATACCGGCGGATAACGACCTCTGGTAATGACCATGGGAATCGATGTGTTTGATTGCTCTTTCATTTGAGATTCCTCCTGTTTTTTTTTTTTCCTTTTTTGCGGTCTGGCGTGGGAAAGTGATTGCTTTGGATGAGCGATTTTAGCCGGCCATTGGATGAATGTTATTTTCGAACAATGAACGATTCTGTTGGTTGTGGGTCGAATCGCGTATGGAATTGATTATTAAGCCGAAGAGGAGGAAACGCGCAGCTCCGTCCATGGAAAACATTAAAAACCTTCTCCGTATAGGTATGATGCAACAATTAGAATAAAGTCTAGCTGTCAACTATTTGTTCATTCTCTGAGTTGGAACTGCACTGAGCTGGAGAAGACAACTCTTCAGATGATTTTAGCTTCACAAGGTGAGACTTTAATACGGCTCCTTCAAGAATTCATTTCAGTATGCTTTGTAGGAGGGAGATGAGGACAGACCCAGTAGTGGTCTTAAAAAGGTACGGTTTTGACTATGGACAATAGAGTTTCATAATTGTGTTCCGCAGGATTGGCTAAAGAGGTCGCGGAGACAAAGACCGCAGGAAAAATCTCCACGCCATTCGATCTTCCGCCATCACAGAGGCTCCTCAGGAAACATGTAAAAGCGAACAGACAAGTTTTTGGACATGGTCGAATACCTGATGGAATCGCATCCAAGGCACACCTCGAAAGTCGTGATGATAGGCACAGTTTCCAGAAGATCAGTTGTAGAAGATGAGCGAGTTTGAAAATTTTTATCTATTTTAAAGCCGCATACGAAAGCATTCATCGCTTAGAACTATTCGAAGCAGTGGCAGCAGTCGGGGTCCGGGGAAAATTGAGCCGTTTGTTGGAGAGGATCTTTTGTGTGATTTCTTCAATTTGGTACTAGACAGGATAGTTCGGCGGGTAGCTGTAAGCACGAGGCTTTTCTTTCTTCTACAAGTCTGTCCAAGAGTCGAGTAACATCGTAGATGGCATCGTCTCCCAAAGGGCAACGTTTGATTCATGAAGTTGAAGGTCTATTACTTGTCGATTTATTTGGATCTTCGAAACCGTATTTTGAATTTCCAATTTTGTTTTCAAAAAACGGTTAAATCGAAACCTCCTACAACGGCAATTGAAGATGAACTTTGAGCCGACTCCTGACTCGAAAGAAGGTAAATAGGGAAGGAGACAAAACCACAAACTCTCCTGGATATATTCCACAAGGGAGAAATCCGTCGACCGCACTGGCTTGGCCACATTGAGAGCATGGACACCAATGCTAAGAGGGCCTTCGAAGCCGAGCCTCCTTTAATTCGAGAAGGAGATTAAGACCAAAACTCAAAGACCAAGTTATTACGGATGCAAGTTGGCTTGCAAGCTTGATGACTTGATGACATGGGTCGCTGGCCTGAAGAGTAAGTAAGACTGAATGCAATGGCAACTCCGTCAAGATTCCGAGAAAACTCACTGGCATCATTGAACGTCTCGATACTAGAAACTAGCATCAGTGCAATTGATGATTTGGGAAGCTGAGAGCTTTAAAAAGAGTGACTCTCATGTCCTTTCCATCCAAGTTGCTTGTCTTTTGTGTGTGTTCAAGAAGTGTAGTATTTAGACCCAATCGTTCAGTCCTTCTCCCCAAAGGATTAGCACCCCTCCACGGCTGTTGCGCAATCATTTGAATTTCTTGCATCACCCTGTATTCCCGACAGACTGTTCCCATGACACAATGGTTGCATAACCCTAACGGGCAGGGAGATCAGAACAGATCTTCAAACATTGAACATTACTCAAGCACTGCGGTCGGTCGTAAAATCATTTATTCAAGAATGTTGATTCAGAAAAAAAAGCAATAAATAAATTAAAAAAGAATACAGAATTCTCTGTTCGAGATGAATATGAGTAACCAGCAAACTATTGCATCATAGCCCCAGCCAGTGTGGTCACCTGCCAGGGAATCGAGCGCAGGCATGTGGCAGACAGTAGCAGTAGCTGCTCCCAATCGATTGTGAGGTGTAATCCGAGGAATTCCATTCATTCCCGCCGACCGCTGAATGCTTCGGTGTTCGCGCAGAACCATCGCATTGATTTCGCCTCCTCTGCGCCACCAAGGGCTGAACATGCTGGAGAATCTGAAATCCGGCCGCACTGAGACTCAAACAAGCAGTGACAACAAAGCATTCCGTTGAAATGAAATTTTTGAATTTTGAATTAAAATAAAAAGTAAAGCACGAGCCCGATGGTGGCTTGATGTCTTGCCAATTCCAGCGAGAGTCGAAGCGCACTGGATGTGCGGGGTTTAAAAATAGCAAACAGCATTCAGCTTCAGCATCAGCACACCAGGCGGCAGTCAGTGCTGTGAATGAGGCACAAACCACAAGCGAGCATTCGTTTTAGAACGCTTACTCAGAGAATGATCCAATCATGTTGCGCGAAATTATTGTGCAAATTTATTTAGCCTTGAATGTTGGATTTTGTTGCTTTTTTATATTTCTATCCGGACTCTCAGAGTGCGCGTGTGCCTGTGTGTTGGTGTATGTGTTGATTTAGCTTTTGGCGGCTGCGGCGTTTCCGTGGGTCAAAGTGTGCCTGGAAACCCGTAAAAATAATTGAATTATATTGATCCACAGCTCCATAGAAGGGGTGGCAATACAAAGATTTTCACACATCAATGCCAACAGATGATTGTGGGGGGGAAGGAGGGGGGAGGGGTGCCGGCTGATGAAGGTGGGAAATTATACGTGACAAATGTGTAATCGACTCTGCATGGATGGACTGTGGAGACCAGTCTGAAGTAGTTAATCATGTGTCTAATCGATCAGCCTCAAGGATTGTGAATGACTGGCCAATTGCGGTGCGATTGGGTTTGAGTAGCACATGCGCTGGAGGGGGATCAATTGTTTCGTAGAACAATCTCCATTGACCCAGAATTTGGAATGCGACTCCATGATTGATTGCTGGTCAAGCTGAGCATAATGTTAACATGGAGAGCGACATGAGCAAGGTCTGCCCAAGTGGAGGCATGGATGCTGGACAGAAACTTAAGAGCTTATGGATGATATCAGGCCGTCACAAAAGGACGTGCCAAGCATACGACTGATGTCTTCTAAAAGTGTGACTCAGTTTTGGAGGTTGTTGTTTGTTTTTCCGATGAGAACTCAACCTACTGCGACACAAAAAAAAAACTCAAATTTATTTGGCAAAGTATCAAAAGAAACTTCAATCCTATAATTTAATAATATGTAGCTGTTGGTCACAAAACAAAAATAAAATCAAATTGGCGGGAATTTTAAAAAAGCCTAGGGTACAAGTGTACCCCAAATAGCATTTCACTCTTAACAATCACAGTTTAATCAGCAGCTAGAGAGACGAAAAATCGTTCATTTGAACACCACGTCCTGGCAAATAAGCTAAGTTTCTTGCCAACTAGAGCTCTACCTCAGTTCCTCCCTGACAAGTGGCAAGCTTCGGAAATCTATGTGCTCATGTTGACCAGCATATAATTTCAGCACATGTCACCATAACTCTACCCATCCCTCAACTCAGCCAGCTCTGAGACAACTTTATTGTCATCGTCATAGGCCGCCCCCTCCACCAAAAGCGAATAAAACAAGAAACAAAGTAAAACCCACAAACAGACAAAAAAAACAATCTCACTGACACACGAGAGGCATTTAAATATTTGAAATGCCAAATTGGAGCCAGATTGTCGTCTTCGTCCCCAATGCGCTGTCGGTTGTCATGTGTGTGTGTTTTGGTTCCCTTTCTAAGCACAATTTTTACCTTCCAACCGACGACGCGGACGGCGCAGCGATCCCATCGATCTTTCTTTTCTGGGGGTTAAACACGCCCCAATGTCCCCTTAAACAGGATTAAATGTAATTTATGGCGCTTATGCCATTAAAAAGAATGTCATTTCATTTCAAAGGAGAGGTCGCTCGTCGATTCTATGTCATAACTATTAAATGACAATAAAACGCAAAGTACACACGAGCAAATAAGCAATAAACCGAAAAGACACACACACAAACACGCGCGGCCTAGCCAGATGAGAAACGACGAATTTGACAACCTCAGTGAGCATTACGTCATGAAGCATCAAACAAACAAATTCCTCACACCACACGAGAAGCAGCAGTATCTTTTTGCTGAAAGTTCCAACTCCCACTTGCGTCTAATCCCTCATATTGATTCGGGAAGACAACAAACAGCGCTAGCAGTGCGACTGATGCAGATACTCGAGGAAGATACGAGTTGAAGCCCAGGGAAGACACTCAGGTAGATGCCGGGCTGGTGATGGGATTAACATGGAATTAGCATTAATGCTCGGCCACAACGTGGTGGCCACCACCATCCCCAAACAATTGCGGGCGCAAACAAGAAGAAAAAAATATATATCTCAACACACCTCGGTCTTTATCATCTCTACCTGGAGTACTGGATAAAAAGTTGGAGCAGCGGGGCGTGTGAGAGATGCGCGGAGAGCGGCTCATATCTGTGGCGTCCCCAGAGTGTGGGCCTACAAGTTCGCGCCAACAAGTTTTGTGTCGAAATTTTGTATGAATCTCGAATGCTTGTTTTTTTTTTGACAATGACGGTTACAGATGCTTCTTCTGCTTCGCTCTTCTCATATGTTAATACCTCACGCGTGGGAAGTAAGTGAAACTTGTTCCTGAGATACTTTAGTGATTTTATACGTGCACTCCCTGCCTCTGCGAACGCCTCGTTTGTTCGTTCATTTGTTCGCCTTTGGGTCTCTTGACTAAAGATTTATGAAGACCCTTGGCATTTGTTTTGGGGGATCTTGTGTGTGCGCGATGCCAAAGCAGCCACAAAGAGGTGATGTTCTGGAAGTGCTTCGACTGTACTTCGCTCTTTGCTTGCAATTGGCCATAGCATCGAGAAGGCATTAAGCATCATCGATCAAAATGAGTATCTGACAACGTTTCGAATGCGCCTTTGATGATGATGGATTTGTGCTCACATCCAGACATTCACGGGTGATGGGGAGCGAACAACATCCCATGTATATTCAATGATTGAAATCTTTTTTGCTGTCTCAACGCCGGCGATGATTCTCAGGGAAGGTGTCTCGAGTTTAGTCGGTGTTTTGACTGATGTTTTGGTGGTCAGTTTCTTGATGAAGTGTGCCCACGAATGACTGACCTTTCAAGCACGCTTCTAGTTGGCAACGCGCTTTATCTTCGTTTACGCCTTGTCCGGTGTAGAGTTTCATTACGTTGCAAGAGGTTGGGTGCCGCGTGTTTGGAACTGGTTTTCAGCCTTCTGAACGTTGAATATATACCAATCAAAGCTGCACGATGCGGAAACAACAAAACATCATCGACGATTGTACAAAACTGCTCTGTAGCAGTGAACATTTTTTTGGATAGTTGAATTTTTGTTTGGTTTGGTGATTTGCCCTGACTGTAAAATCGGCAATCTTAGACCGGTTCCAGTCGCCTATCCTTAGAGTAGGCCACACGCTCAGTTTTAAAATTACATTACTGCACTGTAATTTCCCATCTCATTCTAATCTGTCATTATTATTCGAGGTATGACATTTTTTCCAAGGTTTTCTCACAAATTTTGAGACATTATCACTTCTTAAGCGGCCCATACACAACAAACCTACGTGCTAACAATGGGGTCTAGATAGGCGTCACTTTCCGCCGAATACAGTGACACTAAAAATTAACACATTTTCATTTTACTCTCAGAGTAGCACACCAAAAATCGGACTAGCGCACACCCAGGACACACTTCAACACACCGCCACAAAAGTGCTGTGTATGAGTCGCTTTATGCAGCATTCTCCATTTTCAGTCCAAGCTGCAGACTGTCATTTTTCCACCATTCCATCAAGATTTTCATTTTGAAGGTTACTTTAAAATGTCGTCTAAAGTTAGGCTGCAGGACTTCCATGACCTGCACGGAAGTGTGAAATGTCCCAAATCACTATGACCGACTTGAAGCTTAAACTGTTGAAATTCACTTAAGACCATGAAGCCCTTATTTCCTTGAAAAAAAGAACCATTCACTTAGCTTCCAACTCTCCACAAAGTGATCAGTTTTCCAGTTAATCGCCGTTCGCCTCTTAACCGATCGAGATCGTGAGTAATGGACGCCTATTAGCGGCTAATTAACGACAATAAACGTGAATAAATTATACTTAACGACGCCATAAGCATCCCAACCCAGCAGATACGTGCTTTCCCTTTGTGTGTCACTGTATCCCCCCAACATCGACCAGCCACATACCTGAAACAAAAATCGAAAAAAATCATCATTAACTAACTGTCAAACAGAAAAAGATATAAAATCGAGATAAAGTGGATGGCGCAAGAAAGACAAAAACGAGAGGAAAGCATAAACTCCCCCTTGAGATACAAAAACCAATTAAGTGGCGACACATCATGCAGAATGCATTGACCGCTCCGTGTCCTTGCCCGATCCGCAGCACGCAGCAAATCATTTCAAATAATCCACGGACCAATTCAACCGTCAAATTCGTATCTTCTCGATTGTTTTCCCATCGAAATGCCAAACACAATGACATCATTGTGACCAGGTGTGTTAATCATCTAAATAATATTCACATTCACACGATCCGCTGCGGAATGTTGCGATCGGTGAGGTGATTGTATGTGTGAATAGGGGTGCGGGAGCGCGCGCATCGTCGCAATGCAAAAGAGGAATCAAAACAAAATAACAAACCCGACAAGAGATCGCCGAGAGCCTTGATATTTGATTGAGATGCAGACGTGCTTTACACTCCGAGACCGTACAGGCAAAAGCGCGCCAAATCGACTCAATCAGCGTGAGCGTTCAACGAGCAGGAGCCGCTGCCAATCAATTCACTACAAGTGGCAGCACTGAAAGTCGAGTCGACTAGCGTCTGCGTTGAAGCCGGTTTAGGCTAGATTTCACAGAGCCTGTCCTCAGCAACGGCGACAACGACGACAACGACGACAACAACATCCAAGCCAAACATGGTTACAACCAGATTCGTTTTCGTTTATAAACAAGCCGCGTCGCCGAAGCCTGTTGATGCGTCCGTCCGCGACAACAACTGGTTGGTCTTCGGTGTGCTGCGCGCGTCCCGAATGCTTGCGGCGACGACGGGGACTTGGATAATAATTAGTTTGAATTGCCATGTAGATACGAGAATGTCGTAATCAGCCAGCCAACAAACCTGTATTGATGGAGAGCAATAGCTGACTACGCATACCTTGCGAGCTGGTTGTAAACAGCTCCAGTGATTCACATAATGCGCAGCATTCGCGCCAAATTCAGGCGAGCCTGAGGACGCCTGGTGGACGGCGGTACCGGTAGCCTCTTGGCCAACCCGTGCGGCTGCTGTGGTATTCACTTTGCGTAAGTCACCACATTGCTACCATCTAGATGCCGCAACTCGTCCAACAAACAAACACAAGCGAGGGCGAGCGCGAGGGCAGCCGACGACTGATAAGACGCACACTATCTCTGGCATACTAACGGACAGATTTGATAGACACTGAGTCGTGTGTAACGAGAGTTCAGTTATCGCTTTGTTTGCTGAGACTCTTGAACGTCGGAGACACAACAAAATCGACCTCGATGCCACTGACACATCAGTTACGTCTGTCTGTGGGGAGATCATGCACACACGCAACCAGTCGACAGGAAACCGATAAAGTGTCTAATTACAGCTTGACAGGTGACTCAGGGGAAGTTGCAATGAAAGATGTGTCGTTTTCCAGAGAATTCGTTTGCACAAGCACTCGCTGGTGACGCGAAAATGTGTGTTCGGAGGTTCAGCTTCTCTGAATCATCTGTGGAACCGGGAGATTCGAATAGCAAATGCCGAATAACAAATGTCATGACAATTGCTGTCATGTGAGAGTAGCGGTGGAACGCGATGACTGCGCGGCGGTTGGATTTTGGACATTTAGCAGAGTGACGTTAATTGAATTTAGAGGCTTTGGAGCAACTCAACAAATATTTGTATGCAATTAGCTTATTTTTTGAGTTTGTTGTCGCACTGTAGTCGTACTAAAGCCAATGCGGTAAAAAATTTAAAAAGCGAGAGTGGCACGTGAGAGTTGTGAGCGCATCAAACCAATGGTAACCAGAGTTACTTTCAAGCCAACAAAAAAAAACATTCATTTCAGGCTGCTAACGAATGAACTGAGGAATGCGGCTCAAACTTCACACTGCTAACGAATGAACTGAGGAATGCGGCTCAAACTCCACATCATTAAAAAAGTGTAAGAAAATGGCGCTATTTAAGGTAGAAAAGATGTTCAGCTCAAAAAACATTCGCTTGCTGGCTGCGTTCTGTTGCGATGAATAAGGAACATTCGCTGTAGCGAGATTCGGGCTTGAAGATTCTTCAGATCCGTGCTAACTTGTGGGCGGCTTTGGTAGCATTACGACCCCTATTGAGCAACGAACCATTAAGCAATGAGTTGGCCCCAACGTAGTTGGCACCCATAGGTCCTGTCATAACGACCGTTCGCCAAATTAACCAAATTTGAAAACCGAACGAAGTTTCCATCCAACGAGAACGATTCGCTTCATGCCCATTGGAGTAATCCAAAATTAACAAAAACTTAACGAAAGTGTGGGAAGTGATTTTTCTAGTCAAACTTCACGAAACTTAACGATACTGAGCAACGTGATAGAAATGGACACTTTCACCAAACTTAACGAAACTGAACGAAATCATTATTATGGTTATGCTCGCTGGAGTGCTTAAGATGACTAATATTTTGTTGGATGCAAGCGCGAAAATACGTGTTTAATGGTAGTGTTAACAGCCGTGTGCATTTCATCTTCAGACGCAAAGGTAGATTTTCGATTTAAGCGGGGTTCTAATTGTACTTCAAATGATTTGCTGCAAGGGATGCAGCTAACAACGGCTTGTACCAGTTGTTGATCTACATCCAAGCAAGGCAGACTGCCTTCCCCCTCACCTTCATTCTAAACCCACGTCACTGAACAATACAGACGACTCACTTTCGTTTTCGTTTTCGTTTTCAAATATTTACCCGAACACAACTATCAACAAGAGATAACAATCCCGTAGACGTCCAGCAGATAATTCAATCACACCGAAAAGGTAGCCCCCACAAACGTGTACTTAAATATTTGCCCTCCTAGTCTTAACCTTGAGAGCCCAACTTCGGAACCACCTGTTCCCATGTCAGCCTATCTATCATAAGTCCATCTGAACTACAAGCATAAACAAATGAAACTTTCCAAGAAATCAACCGAAACAATTTATCGCCCCTTCAATGTGCCGTCATCACCGTACTCGTACTCGTGCTCTGACGTTCCTCACAGTGGTCACAATTTGACACGGACTGATATACGATCAGAGCTCTACTAAGTACTGTTCGTTATTATATCATAGTCAAGGAATTTCGACATAATAATAAAAGCAGACTTGTTAACCACTTGTTTAAACTCGCACACAGGCGTACAGCGCACAGCACAGCACGAATGCTCGTACTGAGATAAATGAAACTTTATGAAACCTTTTCGATAAGATACGAGCAGGCAGCTCTGAATGCGGTTTCGCCTGAGGTGGAAGTCTTAAAGTACGATTTTTTGTTTTCGAAATTAAAATGGGGTATTAAACGTGTGGTTTGCCCGCGCAAAGGTGAAGTGGGCATGAGTACACTCGGTGCAGGGGATTCTGACTCTGTTTTCTGTTTACAGTACCGGCGAATTGAGTGAATGGAGCGATGAGTAATGCAGACGATGGGGCACGCAGGAGGGTGGTTGTGGATTATAACCTGGTTCCGAGAATGCCATCGGATGTTTAGTTATTACACACAAACACACGCGTCGGCAATCGATGAGTCAATTTGTTATGTCGAACCGAGTGACAGGTGCAATGAGTGTCAGAACTTAAGCTGGCTCTGTTAAAATGTTGAAAGTGAGATTTTGACCTCAGATTATCTGAGACCTGCCGTAGCCTTGTGAATGAGGCCCTGACCTCCTCGGCGGCCGGCTTGAGGTCGAGAAAAATAAATCGGACATTTAACTGCATTTCTGCTTTTGTCGGTAATTGGATTAATCTGGATTTCATTTAGTCGCTCGTAGGATCTTTTGGGGGGAAAGCATGGAAACAAGCAAGTTTATCTTTACTGGGTAGTTGGCGTTGATTACAACTCACTGGACAACTGTCCAATGATCGTTGCAAAAGGACCTTTGATCGGAAAATCACAGGTATCCATAGTTAGAGGGCTCTCGCCTCATTATCCAAAGACAAGCACTTTTCTACTTTCCAGTAGAGTCTTCCAAGTTGTTGAAGAAAAGTGACTAAACTGGACACTCATCGAGTTAATCGAAAACTCGTGTGTTTCAAAAAGTCCTGCCAGATGCCACTGCAAGGCCTTAAGCCACATCAAACTGATTCTCTTTCCCAGGCAGTTTGTCTGTCGGCTTACCTTTACGTGCCAATTCGACGCTGCCGATGCTAAGAACTAACGAATAGAGACAATTTTAGGTAAATCTGGGCTTTTAGTCACTCTCTCTGCTACGTCGGCGATATTTTCAGACAGTCGAATTGAAGATCACATAGTCACACATCAGAGTTATGCGGGCATATTTTGTGATGTCGTAGAGAGGTACGAACAAAACGTTAAGCAGCGATTGGAGAGAGGAGGAGTCGGAGTCCGTGACAGAAGTTGAACCTAGATAACCACTGTTGGAATCGAAGGGACGATTATCGAATGGCAGAGACTAAAAAACTGTAGTAATGCAGACATGCGTTCTTTACAACAAGCGCTAAGCCCGTTTAAGCGGAGCCCAAGTTCATAGAAAAGCTGCAGATAAAATCACGAATCGTAGCAGTGACAAGGACTAGACAACGCGTTCTTGTCAAGTCGCTATCCAATGACTTCAAGGAGATCTACGTGAACAGACGCTGCACCTTTCCATTATTCAATCCTCAATTTAGTTGATCTAACTACCCCCTATGTCAGGACGGTTGCGTTATGTAGACTTTGTTTAAGACAGCTTATGAAGTGCGTATGCATAGCTGTATGTTCCCCCCAATTCAAAGTCCTCTCTTAAAAGATTTTCCACTCTTTGATTAACTTGGTCTTCAGTACGATTGCGTAACCAACAAATGGCCAATAACTTGCCGGTAACCGAGATACCAGCCAATGTGCTCGAAAACTGACACAAAAATTGGTCACCTCGTATGAACCACTTGAAGAGGAGTCAGTCATTCATTTATCGAACTTAAATTAGACGTTTTTCACTTTTGTCTTTTTCCTGTGTTTCTTTGTTCGGTTTGACAATTCAAAATCCTTCGAATTTCTGATTCCTTCGAATTTCTGAACTTTTGAAAACGAAACCAGAAACGAAGTATTATAGAGGTGCCCAAGTTCACAGCTGAGTGATCTCTAGTCTATCGATGAATTTCAGACAGTTATTCACGAAATAACTGATTGGTCACTGAATGCCTTTAGAAAACGAAACTTAAAATGGTTGTCAAACATTTTAACGGACATGAGAGGTAGAAGTTGGGCGTCTCTATCATTCTTCATTTCTGCTTGCCACTTGACTTCCTCTGTCAGTTCCCACATCAGTCGCAGTAGCCACAATTCAATAATTTCATCGATACTGCAAAACAAGTGAGTTTCTGGTCGAATTTGCATTGAATTGCCATAAAATTAAAGCACTTCCGAAGGTCGTTCACATGAGAATCTAAATGAATACATAACTCGTGATTCACGTAATTGATCTAACCACCACTCACTGCAATGAATCAGTTTTACAAGTTAAAACAACATTTTTGCCGGGTTAACGTGTGCACTCAGCTATTCGCAGAACTGCGATGTTCGCGGTATGCTTAGTGCTTCTAAGGTCCGATCCGGCTGCTCAAGACTCACATTCATCATTTCACCGCACAGCATAGACAGGTGTGCTGTTTGTTTTTTCGGAGGCAATTTATTCCGCTTCTGACACATACTCAAGGCGGGCGAAAGAAAGACGCGATAATGCAAACAAACGACCAAACAAGATACTTAAACTTAAGCCAGCTGAAGTAAAAGCAAGAAGAGCCTGTCATGTCCATCCGAATAATTAATTCCACTCACAGCGAGTCGAAAATAAAACCGAAAAAAAAAAACAACAAGACCATGCCATAAACCACATGCCATCCAGAGGTTCCTCTCTGTGTCTCATCGTCCATGAGACCATAAGGATCCTGGTTTTGGGAACATCCGATCGTATTCGAATACGATCGCGCGATCTTTGTTTTAGTTCTTCTGCTTTATTCACGTTGATCAGATGCTCATCTCGAGGAGAGATTCATGCTGACCTTGCATTGACTGAAATCATTTCGTCGTCACATCACATCCACTCAGCAGTGCCTCCTCCAGCCGCAAAAGAGAAGAAGTCAGAAGCCACGGCTCTGAATTTAGACAGACACTTATCTAAATAAATAAAACCCGACATGGATTGCTGTGCCCTCGCCGATGCGCAGATACATAAATTAGTTCAACGCTACTTATAAATAGATTACACATGTGCGTTTATTGCCACGCCACGAGATACATTTGACATTTGATTAATTGCAGAGCGCATTTCAAGAGCACCACCAACCCTCCGACGCGACGTGGTGCGTGCCGCATAGCACTCGCCAGCAGTCACCATGCCCGACCCGCATCATCATCGGAAGGAGCTACAAACACAAAAACTCAAAAGTGGATCTCCGCATGTATCCATGCACGTATAAATAGCCGTGGCAATGAGTAGGGGAGACACATCATCCGATGCCGATGCCGAAACCGAAACCGAAACCAAAGCCATTGGATTAAGAGTGAAGTGCATCCTGGTCGTGTGTACTCGAGAATCCTTCACACTTGGCGCCAAAAATAAACTCTGTTTATTTAATGAGAGCACAAGTGGAGGCAACAAACAAAACAAAAAATGCGCTGAAGGCATTTTTAACTTCTTTCACGCACTACATACGTACATACGCCCGCTCGCACATGTGTAGCGCAACACACTCGACTCACGTCGAATGTGATTCATTCGATAAATTTAGCCAAGAACACGAGCCACTGCCGAGGCATGTCCTTTGTGTATTGGATGTCGCACTTGAATTTCCGATGATTCAGAGCGCGCCCCTGCGCACCCCCGAACGAATCAATTTTACCAATTTTCCACCCCACAACTGAAACTATCATATTTTTGTGTGTTTCTTGTCACTTTTCTAGCTCCCACTTGAACTTGGATTCAATTTTCAATTTTCCCACCGCAGACCGCATGAAAATTTGCCGTCACCGGCGCGGCGATGTCGTCGTCTGATGACGAGGCAGTGTCGCGGGGCCTAAGCGCACATGCAACTGCTGTCGGAGGTTGGAGGTGGTTTTGTTTTGTTTTGTGCTCACAAACGGCATTCCGACCGACGACTAGACGTTTTCCGGGAAATTTATTTAGTCACAGTATTTATTATTCACGATTGGAAGTCCATGTCACCGAGGATTTCAATCGAAAAAGGGGTGACTGAGACGACGATTGGTTGCATCGGTGCCGACATCAGCTTCAGTCTATGGCGTCGTTCTCAGCGTCCTCATTGTTTTCGATGCAATGATTCAACTAGTGCGGATGAAAGTAATCGAATACATTTTTAATGACAATAGATGATTAGCAATTGCATTTCGCTGGCTGTGCGTTCAAGTTGAACGATGTCCCAGACGATGAATGACAGTTGTGCAATAAACTTCTCAAGTCTGCGTCTAACCGCATTCGTTCGATGGATCTTTTCAATTACAGCGTGGTTGTGATTTAGTCTGGCACTGCTCGGATGTGATTCAGTATGCATGTCTGATAGGTTTTGCACTTGGAATTCTTACTGTTCGGGTCTGAGGGGTGTGTGGGTTATGTGCTCGCACTGTTTTAGTTCCTTGGTCTGGTAAGACTTTTATCTGCTGAATGGTTTGGTTGCAGTATGGATTGAGCTGCGGCAGGATGAGGTTTAAGTGAAACGAAACGTAGATTTTTAATGTGTCTCATTCGCGGTGGACGTCAGGCTCTTTTTGAGGTTTATGTGACTTCGAAATGATCGTGATGTTCAACCTTGTTTCTGGTCGCTTCATAATGACACCAACTGTGGTTAAATGGATCGGTTTTATTCTTGAACATACCAACTCTCGGTCACACAAGTCCCGTCTCTAGGCTGTAGGGCCATAATGAAAGCAGTGCGAGTTATAGGCTATCGACCATCGAGTCATTACAATAATGTGCACTATGGGTGGCGGCACAGCTCGCAGCTAGTGTTGTGCGTGCTATTGTTCTCTCACGAGAGGAAGGGACCTACAGTTATATGCCGACTCCGAAGCTAATTTTAGCAGATTTCTCCAGACAGTCATACTCTTTGAGCTTTGTCAGTGACTCGAAAGAGGTGGAGCCGTGAAAGGTATATCGCTCGTACCGGGCCGCATAGGCTCAAGTGCGAAGGAGCCGACCCACCAACCTGCAATGTTACGGCCACCTTGGGCTCATTGGCGGTCCAGAAACTGGGAAGCTAACTATCGATACTGTGGGAATAAATGTACAATTTTTTCCAGCGCAAGGATTTGAAACAGCAACGTTGTCCCATCGACGGCAATGTCCACCATTTCGTCATAGCCATTTATAACTCCGATTGGCTGACGGAAATCAGAACTGTAGAATCTGTTTCTGTTTCATAATGCGCGACGCTACCATTTTTTTTGAATGACATCTTTGAGATCGATCAAGATCATCTCGACTTCCAGCGATCACCTCCGGAGTATTTCCTGTGATACCGTGTCTCCAGTCTCATAAACCACAATAGCTCAACCCAATTATCACGAAAACTTCTTTAAGACTCCCATCTAGTGGAAAACGGTACAGAAAATTGCCCGTCCAGATTGGATCCCATTCAGGCAGCAGCACAGCACCAGAAGCTCCCTCATTAAATGCTTTAAACTCAGACTACAAATCATGACGAACTCAGTCCATTTTTCCTGCAACTGTTTTTTTCTGGTGAGCAAGCGCACAACCACACGACACACAGCGATACGCTGAAACAGTTCATTGTCAGAGTGGTCTCCTCTTCGGTTACCACGAGAAGTAACTCACTAAATCTTTCAACACAACCGGAGCTGCTTCAATTCGGATTCACGCCATCTCAACAATTCCCGTTTGGTACGAAAATCTTTTATCGCAGTAATTATCGCACTTCCCCACGGAAGCTGAAAGGCGGAGCGGAGAGAGAGTGAAAAAAGCAGAGAAGCAGAATATAATTTCTTTACCACGATACCATCTGCAACCAATCCACATCAGAGTCATCTCCGTGTGAACTAACACTCAGTGAACGTCTCCACACAGTCTCCCCCGCCCCTTCATCAACTCACTCAATCCACAAGCAACCATTGAGCCCCCTGACTGACTGACTGAATGAACGACAGAAAAATACTAGTCCACACGATGGATGGAAATGTTTTTTCCAAGACAACACCAAGTGTGGTCTGTTCGCGTCGGTTTTTTTCTTTTTCGAGTAGAGTAAGGAGAGAAGAGGAACCGGTGAAACTGGCTGAGAGCTGCTGTTGTAAATTCATTAAAAGTCAAGTATAGCGAAAGATATGAAAACAAATTGCATCAGGCGCCAACCTACCCTGTCCACCAGCCCGTGCTGCCAGTGCCCGTGTCCCACTTTTGCTGGTTGCACATTCATTCATGGAAACGAAACACCACCAGCACCAGCCACCCGCCCACAAACACAGCCAGCTCGACGTTGCGCTTAAATTCTGGGGGAAAAATCAACAACAAGAAGAAAACGCCTGTGGCTGCATTTAGCACAAAAGGACATATAAACGTAGGGTTAATTTCTTATTCATTTCGCCCTCGTCTAACCCTCTCCGCCCCGCCCGCTCCCAACCGCCCTCGTCAGCCCTTTTGCCCATTTCACCCGCCCGACCCTCTTTTGCTGCTGGTTCTTCTTCGTCGCTGGGGCTGGTTTTTGTTTTGTGTTGTGATCCTTTCTTATTGTGTCTTGGACATGAATGCGAAATATGTCCTAGTGAGGGTATATTTGCAAGGAGACAATTGCACATCTGGACGGGAGGACGAGGTGAGGAGATGCATCTGCAGTGCAATATCTGCATTTCTCATCGTCTCCCATCATCTCTTGGCGCTGTTATCCTGCGGAAAAGCGTCTTTAAAAAATTATTATGAATGCTAGGCGCATAAAGAATCCAGAAAAGGTTGCACACAGAAAAAAAGCAACGAACAGGTGGATGGGTGGGGGAACTTGAATTAATTTTCCAACAGAAGTGTTTCATTAAAAACAAAATATGGTTGCAGGATGAATCATCTCATTCCTATGCATGAAACCGGGATTTTTCTCGCTGTTGCTGGAGCAGGGCAACATTGGGAGCATCAGGAGCAGCAGACAGACAAAAGCGTAGTTACATTGTCCTCAAAAAGCGTTTTGCTGTTGCTCCTTCTTTCTCCATCGTTGGCGTTGTCGTCGACGACGTCGTCATCGTCATCGTCGTCGTCTTCGTCTCCACATCTCGTTATGTTCGTCATTCTTTTATTTTTATTCTTTTAGTTTCTTTTTTCGTTGGAATCGCTGGGTTTTACTTTGC
The DNA here is from genome assembly GCA_905231855.2 of Eristalis tenax. Taxonomy (NCBI): domain Eukaryota; kingdom Metazoa; phylum Arthropoda; class Insecta; order Diptera; family Syrphidae; genus Eristalis; species Eristalis tenax. The sequence goes on along the minus strand of HG993127.1, from coordinate 20,148,396 downwards.
TTTTCATTGCAGACCATAACCACCCTCGCTAGTGCTCTCTTTGGGGGCCAAACCAAGGAGACAATGAACCCTTTTCTGTGTTGTGTTCCTGTTCCCAGTGTTCCGTGTATAGTGTGGCTAGCACACCAGCACAGCACAGACACACGGAACAGACGGAAGCGCGGGCAAACAAAATGGGCGTCTGACGTTGTCAGGACGGGATATAAAATGCGAATGAATCGAGCGGGTGGGTCGCTGTGCGGTTATGGATGGTTTTTGTTCGTTTCTTCGTCATAATGGAGTAGTCTCAGCGACTATTCGCTGATTTTAGTGTGTGTATTGTATATTACAGATGGTTGAGTGCATCTAGATATGAAGGGCGAAGGACATGAGGGTACATTTTTGACGGTGTAATTTAATGGCAGCTGGTTGGCGCCACTTAGACCGATTTCAGTCCAAGCCACTGCCGATCGCGGGCGTACACCCCGAGTCCTATACGCCCAAGTCAAGACTGTCAACTCTTGTCTGTGGACACCCAGGCGCATTGGCCTTTCTTGTCGGCATCGAGTACAGCCGGATCCAGTCTGCGACGCACATGAAAGCCAGGATGGCGACGACGCGACTTCTTTCGGTGGACACACAAGCTAGTAGACCGCTCATGAGAGCCGCTCCAAGCCCAAATTTCTCTTAAAGTAACGAACTTCCGTAAGTTTAACCCAACACAGGGCATCCACGTAACCTGCTTAATCAATTGAAGTAGTTTGCCAGCATATCCCAATGAAATCGATCCATTCCACCTCTGTCTCAGTTGGATTGTGAAACCGCCAAGGGCTTGTTCAAGCCACAAGCGAAGTACTCTCAACTTTCACCCTCGCCCATTAGACGCGCACCAACAACAGTTAAAATCATTTCCTGCCGAGAGGGTTGATATGTGTGTGTGTGCAGCCAAGGAAAACCGTCAGATCTTTAAAAGCAGATAATGCAGTGTTGTGCATCTATTAGCAGCAAACTAGGTGGGGGCCAGGACCCTGACACATACACATCGAGCACCGACAGCTTGGCATCAAACGCTACGAGCATTCTCCTCGTCCCCTCGTTTGGGGTGTCACATAATTCAGAAATCGCTGCGGTTACCTCTGACGCGTGGGGTAAGGTAACGACCCGGTGGTGGTGAATGTGTGTGTTAGCGGAAAAGAAGTGAACCACAAAACTACTAAAGAGCCGCGCACAACTGTTACCGGAGAACTGCACACAAGCAGTGGTGGCTCGTATCTCCTCTGCCACCGCGTTCCCATTTTCGGAAGCAGAAATGTGAAAGTAAACGCGAGACGAGTATGATAGCGATGGCGGCGGCGATTAGACGACGCACAGACCCTTCACTGCACTGTAGACACTGCAGACAGTAGACAGCACTCCGTGCACTTTCGTCCTTTTGGCGTGATTACAATCTCCCCCTGCCTGACAGCCAGGCAGGGTTGGGCGTCGTAACTAACCGTCTATCCAGGTATGCAGTGCAAACGGCTGTGGGGTAAGTGACTTGTAGCGTGAATGCGGTTGGAATTTCGGTTTCGTGATCATGCACAGTCCTACCTTTGGTTCAGTGCGACGTGAGGATAGTACGGCTGAGTTGGTGTGTGTGTGTGTGTGTGAATCAAAGGATTGCTCTGCTTCTGGTGCTTTGTTCTGTATGAAAATCCAAATCAATTAGTCGAACATTCAAAATGCATTTCGCCATAAATAAGCGAGTAGTCTTCATTCAATGAACCCCCATTTCTATTTTCTTCTCCTCACTCGCTCCTATCTGCCACTCTCTCACACTCTCCGCCAAGGTTCTCTCATCCCTTCCTCACGGCCTTTGTTTCCGTTTTTGTTTGGGTTCATTTACTTGTCTTTTTGTAGCTTTCACCCCGTGACGTGTTTTTTTTTTCCTCTTTCATTTTTGCTTCATGTTCGTCGTCTTGGCACATTCCAATTTGGTGTCAGTTTCAGCTCAGCTGGCGCCTATCCTAATTGGGTACCGGCCAACAAAAGCTGAATCAGCATGCGAATGCATTTTTTATGCTCCTCTCTGAAGGATGAAAGGTCATTTCGGAGGAATTTCTTTGCTTTCGGGTGAATTACGAATTTAAAGATTAAAGACGAGGGTCGAGGCGACGATTAATGGCATGCACATGGAGAGTTTGACAATGACGTCAGTCACTTTGTTCTGGACGCAGGAGTAGGCGGCATGCACTGTGTGATACTACATATAACCTTCTGCGTTCGCATCCGCACTCCCATTATTCATTTTCTGACAAAGTCGATAGGGGCGCTGGCGCTGGTTGAAAGTGCTTTTATTCTTTCGATGATCCCATTGTCTTGGCTTAGGTTGGGGCATTCAATTTCAATGGATTCCGTTGATTGAATGTGAAGTGTGGAGGATGTCAGAAGGATGGGAAATTATCGAATTAATTCATCGAGCCTCGGGAACTATTGCCCTGGTCTAGTACCTCAGACGCTGAGCGTATATATTACTAACACGTGGCACGAATGTATGTGCCGAACTACACTAAATACACGTGATCACTTGTCGGTTTTAAGTACACGTGGAATTAAATCACATCTTAAGTTTGAGAGAAAAGGTACGTGTCACGTACGTTCCTGTTAGAACTTAAAATCCGGTGAAAACGATAAATTGACGTGTAACTAGATTGACGTGAAATTAAGTATACGTGCCATTTATTAGTTTCGTCACGTGCATCACGTGATAACGTACACTATAGCTCCACTATAGCTGCGAAAAACCTGTTTCCGTGAAAAGTCTAGAAAAAATAATTGTCAGTAGGGCCCGCAACTGAAGGGACATTTCATATAACCCACTATGATAGACCTTTCGTCCGCTCTGATGTGGTCTGAGCCACTACTCCGACCCGGTCGGTTTCGAGTCAGTGCTAGAGCTTCGGAGCTATGACCGGAACCACTCCAGCATATCTGAAGAAGATGGGCACATAAGGCACAAAATCACTCAATCACCTACTAATGATTAGCCAATAAACGACAGTCTCTTTCTTTCTCTCTCCCTCTCTCTCTCTCTCAGCCACTTCCCATATAATCCACTCACATACTCCAACTAAACCCGACGGATTTCCGAAGACCACCGTGACCACCCGTCACATGTGCTCAAGCACCATCCGCTCTGCTGTTTTTGTTAAACACAAATTGAAATATAGTTTGGAGCTTAATGTGACGTCAATCGCCCTTGTTACAGCGACCACTGAATCGATTGCAGTGTCATTCATGACCTCATCCAGAATGTGACCCGTACCGAAGGTTCATTATTTTTGCCCACTTTACAAATGACAATCGCCCGCCATGGCAAACCCCACTTTACACTCAGTCAGTGTTTTATTTCCGTCGAAATTCACACCTCACTGTCACCAGCCGATGACAATCTGCTGTAACCAGCAGCAGCACACAATGGCATCCACCACACCATAAAATGCACATTTGATGGAGCTGCATGAACTCGTAAAATCCACAAAAAAAGGAAACAAACTCATAGCGCCAGACAACTGACAGACGGAATCAATTGTCTGGCGCTATCCCCCATTCGGCGGTGTAATAATACTCACACCGCGAGGATACCAGTCTGAGCGGGGTTTCGATGGGACGGAGATTCAAACATAAATCGCTCAGACCGTTATTTCGATACTCGTATCTGAGTCAAATTGCTTCACAGAGAGGACTCCGGCGGCGAGCGGATTCATTACACTTTTAGTTGAGTGACTGTGTGGACAAAGTTTTTTCGCATCAGCCGTCGCCACAAGTCACTCGCGAGGTAATTAGCTTGATTAAGTATATTCCGCATGTGCTCCCGACCCCTGCACGGATGTATCGGATTCATTTGCGCATCGCGACGGTAATCCTGACTGGGCTGGGACACAGGCCCTCGCAGCGCATGCTGTGTAATCCTTTCAAAAGGTAACCAGAGGCAAATTCATTGTTTCTGCATCGCCTGACTGCCGGAGATGATGGGTGGGTGGGGAGCCATGCATCCTCGAGATGTGCGTGCGAGCGTGGTTTGGGCTGGATGATGTATGCAAATTGATAGGCAGCGGGAACTGGATATATGGCTGTGTGTGTGTGTGTGTCATTATGTTGCAGCATATAATGAATATGAAATTCGTTTACGGATCATTTAATATGGTTCCTAATCAGCCGTGAAAATTGTTGAACTTCTACCTTTGACAACACACACACACACACGGTATGTGCAGCTGTGGAGGGGAGTGGGCGTTTAACCCTTTTCCCACCGATGGGAGATAACTTTGACTGCCGCACTCCAGCAAGGACATCAGCAGATCAAGAGAAGCAAGGAGCTGGAATTTTTGCTTCTTTGATTTACAAAACCATGTCGGTGTTTTATTTTGTGTGACTGTGCATGTGTGTCTGTTGGCTTGTGCAGTCTCTAATGAGGCGATGCTATTGATTTTCAATTAGATCCTTACATATTCCTTTGACACGGGATAATGATGTGAATAGGGTCTAATTAAGAGATCAAAGCGAGCAACTGAATACAATCGCGGTGGTGGGCAGAAGGTGTAGTGGAGAAATGGATATTGGAGATTTGTCGTGGGATCATCTGCAATGTGACACGTTGATATACATATATGCTTCCAATTTCATTCCCAAATGGGTTTATTTTTTGTTTCTGTTCTTTTCTACCGACTCTTTGATGTGACGGAAAAATGTTGACACGCAATGGAATTCGTTTGATTTCGAACGCATATCGAATTTTGCTTAAATTGACACATAACATTGTGACATCATGTTAAGTGAAGCGATTAGTCATGGATGAGATTGGGAAATGTGTCGAAATGTTAAGAAAGGTGAAGGCATTGAATGTTGAGAGACTCTTTCAAGTGGGCTTCAGGCGCGAGAATGAGCGTGGAAGACGGGGTGGGCTATTTACAGGCTTTTCTAGGTCGGAAGGTCCCCTAATTTGGATTCAAGGCTAAAGGCAGGATATGTTCATTGCAGTATGAAGAACGAACTCTAAGGATAGGCTGCCATTCATATTTTGTAAAATAAAACGAACAGACATATCCATCCAATAGGGGGTGTCATTTTAAGATAGTGGACACATGCAAGATATTTATGGACAAGCTTTGCAATTTGATTTCAGAATTAAATTCCAACTCTTCGTTTGCAGTGGATTCTGAATTTGTTCCTATGATCGCCCTGGGTTATGCGGAATCTGAACGGCTTGCTCTAGGAAGGCGTCTGCAAGAGAAACGGTTCCTTCGAAGACTGACTGAATAAGGCTTAGGAATTCGGTTAGACTCACGCCATTGTTCCGTTGCATATGAACATTTCGAACCTTTAAAAAGAATTTGAAAATCTCGGAAAATTGTTTAAAAAAATTGTTATTTCACGTGTAATTGCACGTGCAATTGCAGTCGCGTGTAATTTCACGTGCAATTGAACTCACGTGTAATCAAATTTCTGTATAGTTAAATCATGGAGTACGAGGCACTGACTATTTCATGAACATGCTAATTTCACGTACATATTATGCATCACGTGATAACGTAGTCAACATACGAACCTCTATCTCCACGAACCGAAATCAAATCTCAGCACCTAGCTATCGAGAGGGGAAACCAAGTACAGTGCCAGCGCACATTCATCTAAAAGACCCGCAGACTCAAGTGAGTGGGAAATAGTGAGCTGAGAAGTCTGCAAAATGTTCGTTCGTGGAAGACATTCTCACGCCATTCCACCTTTTGTCTTACAATCACCTCGAAGTACACCAACCACAGAAGGTGCTTCGTGGAAAGTTGTAAGAAAGTCGCGCCAACATTCCAATACTGTTGGAAACTCAGCAGAAAAATTCTCCCACGTCCACCGGCATCCACAAAAGTTTCTGCCATGGCAACTCTTCCCATAACTCCACTGAAAACCAGACGAGTCATCTTAAAGACCCCTTATCAGGCAAGCGGTCGCTTTAAGCAAATGCTCGAGAATTTTCCAACACCTTTGCGTACATCCTTGTGGTAAGAAACTCCTTCAAGTGTCTGCCCGAACAGCATGAACAAATGACAGGTCACACACACGAACTTGTTGACAGTCGAAATCTTGTTCATTTCCCCAAGGTATCCTTATGTTCGAAACTAAGTTTGTGATTAATAGAAAACTTCAACCAATCAAGTCCTGACAAGTCTCCAAAGACCACTAGTAGATGCTGCTTTTGCACAGTTGATTGCATGCAGAGCACCAGCTGACAGTGTCACTTAAATATTCACATGTCCTGGTCTAACCCGGTTTTGTTTCCATTTCTCCCAGAACATGGATTTTCCCGTTCAAACGTTGTTACCACATCTGGAACACCTTGTAACGCATACCATCACAATATAATTTCAAGAAAACACTACAATGACTCCCATGGGTTATTCCCTCTGGCACTTACCTTTTCCAGTTCAACCACACGTTTAGGAGTGTTCTCCCACATCTCCGTAGCCGCCGTCATCGTTGCCACCCACCATGGTGCGACGGCAGATGACTAGAAACAATCAACAAATTTCGTGCAAGGCAACCTCATCCTTGCCACAAAATGAACACTCCACACACACATTTATGGTTGGCAAGGCAAACAAGTACTTTGCCTGACTTTCCGCCCACCGCACTCCACCACGTTCATTAATTCCTCATTCGCCTGCCTTGGCGTTTCTGTGCAAACTCCTTGCCGTTCCGTGCTAATCCGTGTCCTGTCCGTGCACTTGCTCCTTCCTTTTTTATTATTTAAGTGATCCGAACGGCGCTCCGTGCAAAATTTAGACAAAAAAAAAAACATCGGCACACACGTAAAAGGATGACCAGAGCAGAAGTAACCGCATGCATGAGATGCTTTTAAGCAAATCTTCATAACACAACACAATGCCTGACGTGGCAGGAGGTGAGCTCGATGAGGAGGGTAAATGTCATAAAAGCCAGTAACCCTCCATTTTTAGTTATGTTTCCTCTTTTTTTCTTTTTTTCCTCCTCGTCATTTCCCACTTTTGGCGTCCGCCTCCCACCCATCCAGACCGAGACGAACTGAAGTGAACCCATCGAGGGTGGGCGGCATGAAGCGTCGTCGACGTCGTGGAGGTTTCGTAATTTCTCTAAATTCATTCGAAATGGAAATGTACAAACCACAAAGGGGGTGCTGGCAGAAAGGACATTCAAAGAACCACACTGAGCCACACTGAGTGGGTGTACACTGTTCAGTGTGCTGTGGGACGCTAAAAGCATAGAGAAAGATCATTTGAAAATCCATTTTATGAGATGCAATGGAGAAGGACATCGTAATCATCGTCATCATCATCAGGAAGATGGAAAAAGTTTTCATTCGTATTGAAGACCTCTTACAACCTACCTCCCCGCCCTCCCCCCTTCACCCGCACTTGTGTAGAGAATGCGGTTGGCCAGAAGCGAGGCGCTGGAAGGACATGTCTCGCAAGCGGTCAGACTTCATCCGTTTCACAGGGGAGTATCATTTAAGATGATGACTAGGGTTGATGTGGCGTTTACATGCGTATGAGTGTGTCTGTGTGCGGGGACACGACCACACAAGAAGAAAAAATCTATTTAACGATCTAATGAGTGAAGTGAATTTCCTGGTTTTGACGATGAATCTCAAGGCACTAATGCAATTTGCTCCGGAGTGCGGCGATTGCCCTCTGTGAGACATGTGGTCGGTAGTCGCAAATGCGAATTGGACTTAACGCGTTTGAGGTGAAGTCTAACCGAGTTTAATGTGCTTCTGCCCGAGTTTATCTCCTTCAACATTGAAAGCTTTTATGGAACATCCACAGTGGCGGTGAAAGGTGCACGGGTTTATTTGACGGAACGTGGCTGGTGATGGGTTGATGATGGGTTGAGACGGATGTCAAATGGTGTTGGCTTCAGTCCCTGATTTCAAATGACCTCACGTCACACGTGCTTCCATCAGCGGTCAACCTGATGTCTTCACCATACGCAGGAGTCTTGTGGCAATGTTTTGTTTGAAAGACGTGTGGGGTGTTGATGCAAAGCCAGTCTTATTCTTGATCGGTCTACATGAAGCTCTTGAGGGGATTACTTCATTGAAACAATGTCAAATGCTATAACTGCGTTATAAGACCTTCTCATTCCTCTAATGACAGCAGTCTGTTCATGCCCACGCGATGGACATTAAAGCATCCACATGAAAGTGGTAAAGTCCCCGCTAGCATACTAACATAGTTGCTTTGGGCTTGAGGATAATCAAGCTTACTCAGTGGGACTAACAAAGACTGCGCACACATTTCAAGGGGAGTTTAAACATTGATGTGAATTCCCTCAGAGAGCTTGTGAAACGTTTTTAAAAATGCTAAAACAGCCTACAAGCCAAAGATCATCAAGTCTAGTTCGCATTTATAGAATCTATTCAAAGCGAACCCCATTATTACAGCCAAACCAAAGCATCGATGCTCCTTAAATATACAAACGTAGAGAAATAACAAAAGTAGAGAAACAAAACTTTGCTGATGTTGCACAGGACAGTGAACTTAGTCCTCTGCTTTTGCCTCAACCAATTCCAAAGTGCTCACCACGGTCACCTACAATTGTTTTCAAATCCAACCCTACTTGGTAAAAAAGGAGAGAAGGCTAGGGTTGTCATGCGTCCTCTTTTTAACACCGGCGCGGAACGCCCTACAACGCAACGTTTTAAGAAATTTTCCATTTCCCTTTACTGAATAACTAAAAATCTTCGAACTCTGAATTAAAAAAAAACAGTCTGATACAAAACACATGAGCCATGTGCCAACTTCCTAAATGTCAAACTTCTTTTAAGTTTGACTTCGTGGAGCTGGTCTTTGTTCTTACTTTGTCCTCTATTTTTGAAGGTACGTGACGGACTTTTGAGGAAACGAAATTTTAAAAGTTTTTGTTCTAGACTAACCCTAGGGAAGGGCCGATCCTCCTATGCAACGGAGTTTGGTGTTGGCAACGGAGACCAGGGTTCTATCGATCAAATACGATTTGTTCAACAGTGCCTTAAATTTGAAGTTTCAATGAATAGCTCAGAAGTGCAATGAATAGTCGCATTGCAAGGAGCCACAAGACGCAAGCAATTTCTTTTCTGTAGTGTGATACTTATAAATACAACGGCTTATTAAGAAAAATTTACATTTCGCTGGCTCATCGCTCCTAGTTTTAAGGGGAAACCTTTTCTAATCCTCCAGCATCATCTACACTGAAAGAAAATACCACTTAGGAGCTATTTCTTATAGCTAAATCCGTCTTCTGATCTGATGTGAATCAACACTTCATTTTCACGGACCCGCAGCAAGCTTTTCCAGTGGCATAGTAACATAGGTCCAACTCACAAGCGATTATCTAGAAACGTCCTATTCACACTTCGGCAAACTTTAGCTTCCGGCAAACTGCAAAAGTCCGATCTCATTCCTCTGGTCCACGGTCTGAATTATAGTCCGTTTCAGACCCCATTACGTTCACCATTCAAAATAACGAATGGTCAAGCCGACACAACAACATCTCTAATGACTTATTCAGTCGTTTGCAGAGCTTGTTCGTCCTCATCTCTTGACTTATACCTTCATAAACCTCCAGATTGCTCTTGAACCCTTTTGAAGGGGGGCTCTTTCAAAAATGAAAGAAAAAATAACACAAAACAAACGAACTAACGCCCCAAACTAATTATAGACATTTGGGTACCCCGGCAGCCTTATCCAATAGACTACACGAAAACAATTAATTAATATAAAATCAAAACACATACCCGAACTTTTGAACCTCACCTTTTGCCGTCTCTTTCAGGCACCTCCTGGGTGGCGGCTGTTCTCCCGAATCGCCATCCCAATAAGCAGCTCTATCAGGAAGCTCAGTACCCGCTACTGGCCGCCCCTCCCGACCTCCACCGGTGGAAACAAAACAAAGTCGAAAATTAAAACCTCCACCTCATTTCGCTGCCGTCACCCCTCCCCCCGCCTGAACTGGAATCAACAACAATCAACCCTAATGAATGAAAGACAAGCGGTCGCTTTAGGGTTAATTTACAACACAAACATTCATTCTTTTCTTCCGCCCTCCCTTAGCCTACCTTTTCTGTTCCACCACAAAACCAGCGCACAGACACACAAGCACGCCAGTGCCAAGTGAAAGGGTTAACCAGGAGCAGGGAAAGAAATCGAATGGAAACCCCTCCGTCAATCTTCGCCGTAACATCCCCATCCCGATACACACCCTCGCCCGCCAAGTGATGGCGCAGGGATCAAAACGATATAACCCTCTCTCGCTCTCTTCCAGACCCTAAAACAAATTCATTTCCTGCCCCAACCCCGTGTCCTTTATCATCGTCGTGTGGTTGGAGTACTATCAATGCCGCCGACAACGATTAATTACGAAATTTTCCACACATCCTTACACACACATCCACCCAGAGAGAGAGAGAGACACATCCTGTTAGACAATTTGCAAATCCAACGAATAGCTAAAGGTCCCAATTAATCCTTGTCATCCACTTGGTAATCTACTTCATGTCCTGCCTACAACGTCGTCGGAGGGTGCTTTTTTGCGTTATATCCTTTGAAACGGTCTCATCTACCCAAGTGTCACATGAAGGAGCATATCATGAAAGTGTTGCGCAGATGGGTGGTCACGAGTGGCGGGGGCGGTGGGAAATAAGAATATGTCTCAAACCCGGAAATGAATTCACCGCACCACGACTTCATTTGTCCCGATGGTAAAGGCAACGCGGCGCGATAGCGGCATGACGTCGTTAAGAAACACTTTGCAGTCAAGGCAAAGGGTCTGCAGTCATCTCGCGTCCCATCCACGTACGTCTAGTTCAATATTGACGAAACCTATAAAGCCATCCCCAGCCGTGCAACCGGAGATCGTTGCTCCAGCACACCACTTCAAGTGGTTGGTTGCAGTGTCAGTGTGGAAGTTATGTAGTTGCGGTTTAATCGCTATTTACGAGATTCAAGCTTTTAACGCTTCCAAGGATCCAAGCGATGTGTGGTTCCGTGTGCATTAATTTTGCTTGTGCCATACAAATCTGAGGGGTACTTAATTGTGGTGAACATACACTCTCACCGAGCCACCCACACGAATCCGAGAAAAGGATCTGCGTGCATTTAACGAAGCCACGCTGGCACTGGGGAGGGCAAGAAGGCGATGTTCAGGTCTCAGTACGTGAATGGAATTGGATTAGTCAGTACCTTCAGTTTCGGCCATCATCAAGATCTTGACCGGGCGCCACTTAGTCACACTAGGGCTCAAAAAACTTCCGCCATGTCTAGGAAAAATTGAAATTATTAAATTTTGCTCTTAAATTTTATCGAGGGACTAGGTAAACATCGTAATTAGTTTTCCAACTGAAACTTGACAACTTTGAACTGGTCACGAGTACACGCAGTCTCAGACTGACCAAACTGTCAATGTCAAATCATTCAGTAAAAACAACATTCCCTTCTTGGTTAAGTTCACGAATGAAGAAGGTTTAAGCAAAAAATTAAAAATAATTAACTAGCCAACGGCGAGGCTGCCTTCTCAGAAAAATTTGGGTAATTTTTGATCGTAACAATCGTAATTGTCTGCTCACCATATCCGCAATTCCGACGCGCGTCTCCTTCAAAAAATTATGACTCATATCTGAGCTGCCTGTCAAATGAATTCCGGCCGAGTCGACTTGGGCACGAGTCACTGTCACAGTTGGTACGTCTCTTATTTAACTCCCTTGGAATAGTCTTTTGTTGCTACTTTACTCCCTCTGACTTCAGTTGCCAGCAGCGGTACGTCAGCGCTCCCTGCATTTGATCCACTTTCTTGCGAAGACCACTGTGCAACAGTCCAAACATACAATTTCCTCGCCACTTCCAAAAACAAAATGTATTCTTTTTTACCAAATTCGAAACAACCCCAAAAACAAAAATTCGAGAAAAGATGAGGTTAGAGAGCAAATACCGCCTAACCAAGCGATCTATTCAAACCCACATCCTATTCAGATTGCGTCCAAAAAGTTCACGATGAGTTTCTCAAATTTCCTTCGGCACACAAACACACGAGTGTTTATCTTGGTATCCTAATTGAGCTCAAGAGCTACGAACTCTCGCCGTCAATAGGATGAGAGTACAGCCTCTCGCACAGAGCGTGTGCATCTCATGCATTGCCGCAGTCTCTGGCAAAACGGCAAGGGATGGAAATTCAATTCAATACCCGTCCGCCTTTCCACAGACATGTGAAAAAACCCACTTGTTCGAGAAAAAAAAACAGACAAAATGCTGTCCTCATGTGTCACAAAATTCGTGTTGAGATGTTTTTTTGTGTCACACCTAGAGACTGTCACTGTGTGTGTGTGAGGGGGGATAGGGTGGATGAGGAGAGTCCACAGCAGGCCACCATCCACCATTCGCCATCCGAAATCCGAGAACGAGTGCTCTCAAAAGCAGATTAAATTAAAGTCACAATGAGGATATGGAAGTGCTCGCAATTATCTCGAGAGCACACTTAAACGATGATGATGATGAAACGAATGAACAGCGTGACAGTGCTACACATACATACACAGGCACACGTCCGACCACAGCCAGGGGAAAACGTATTTCCATCTGCAAATCCAGTGGAAAAGTGCTTTTGTCGTCAGCAAGCGCTTCATTAACACCAGACCACGGGAACGGCTCGCGTCACAACCTTCCAACCGCCCGCCGCGGCACTCCCTCCTACCATGGGCATCACATTCACAACCCCATCATCTCGGTCGTCGTCGCAGTCGACGTCATTCGTCGCGTCTGAAGGATTTGCGTCTTGTGAGCGTTTCCGACAAAGGGGTGAGGGGCATTATGGTCAATTAAAAAATTTGCTCCTTACGCTTTGAAGGTCTGACGTTGCCGCCTGCGTTTGATGAAAGTACAGACAGTTGGAGCTGACAGTGGCATCTCTTGATCACATCACGTGGCGTGTAGCACCACGTACACACAACCGGTGTCCCTGCCTACACCCCAGCTATCCTGTGGGTTGCCCTTTAGACCACTCTGCTCTCCCGCTGGTTTTATGGCGGACGTCGTCGTGTCATTGTAAACACCAAACAGGCCTTGGGTGTGCCCTTGTGTCTGTGCCTTTGTTTCGACGTTAATGTCGCTTTTGTTGGTCCTTCCACGTATCTTTAATGGGTGTGCACAGGATATTTCTTGGTTTATTGTTTTCTTAGCATTTTTCTTGCGGTGTTTATCGTTGCCGATTTAACGGTAATGAAACCAAAGTGGATACGTACACATATTGACGGAAGATCTATCTTTCCCCTCCCTCTCGCGTCATAATCGCAAGGATCCGAGACTTTATATTCACTTTACTCCAGCCATAAGTACGTCGTGACAGGTGTCTCGTAAACTCAAAGAAAATCATAAATGAAAAGCCCTTCGTTTTGTGTACCGAAAGCATGACGGGACGTGGGATGCGGGGGCAGCGTAAGTTGAGGCAAAGGGTGTTCAAGCAATCCATTCCCTTGAATGGCGGGCGATAGATCATGGTCCGAGGACTGACATGAAAGGTAAGGGCTCATATTACTTAGTCCATTGAGCTCAAACGACGGAGAAAAGTGTTAAGGGGATGTTTAAAGATGGACGGATGATAAGTCTGTGGAACTTCACTTTACAGTCTATCCAGGGGGATTTGCAGCTGCAACAATGGGTGGCGTGGGGGAGTAGTTTCGTTTAAGTCCTTTAAGGCGTGAAGAGGGGTTGGTCGGTTGGTGGAAAATGTCTGACAGCTCAAGAAAGAAGCTGGCTGCGTTGCGAATATCAGAAGTGGATCCTTTGTGGTGTATGTTGATGGTGTTACTGGCGGCCTTAGTGACAGAAAACAGAGGTCACGTATTTACGAGGTCTTGGCACTACACGCACTTGAGAGGTCAGCGTTTCTCAGCAGACTTGATCGCACTTTATTCCCGATGTCAGAAATGATCTCGGCAGGCGGAAGAGTTTGTCAATAATGACTTGCAGTCCATTGAACGAAGGGCATTATAACTCACAGAATTGCGGAAACAGAGGATCATGCAGTTTCACAAGGTGAGAGTGGATCCTTAAGGAGGCACCGACGTCATAATTGAGTGAATGCGTGGAGACTTTCAATGAATGTAGACACTTCATGCAACAAACAAAAAATCCACCAAGCAATCACAATCAAGTCCTTTATCCCGACAACAGTTACGCCGAAAACAAATGTCAACCCAAATTCTGTTCACAATCCGAAAGAGCTGCGGAAATGTCCGCTTTCGGGTTTGAATTCCCCGCAGAGTAGTCACATTGCTTGCAGGACATCATCATTTTGGCCCGACAGACGCACACACTCAGCACGTCCAAGCCCACCTGCGAGCAGTAACTCAAATCCCATTACGTCACATTCATGGCTGTCCACAGAATGCAAATATTTGCTTTCATTCAGTCCATCGTAGGGTAGATAACACACACACACTCACACAGCTACACCCCAGAGTCCTTTGTCGTCCAACATCCATCGCTTTGCTAATAAAACAGCAAAACCTCTAATGTGCGCACCTTTTTTCCTTTCATTCTTATCCTTATGTTCCTCTTTTGTTTTGTTACCTTCCTCTCACGGCACACACACACATACACACACAGAGACACGGCTACACTCAAAAATATGCATGCATCGACCATCGAACGAGCGGAGCTCAAAGGCCAGATAGATACACCGGGGGCAACAGAGAATTAAGCAACTAACTGAATGTGCCACGTGTCAACGAACCTCCGCATGTGTCCTGACCCCCGATGGCAGCGCATATGCATGCCTACACCACCGCCACCATCGCTGCGACAGTGTAACAGTGGTCTAGTCCTTTATGCACATACCGTGTCCACCACTTTGTTACATCGTCCAATTGAATTAGAGTGGATTCGAGAATAAAGCAAAAGGGAAGCACAGACAAAATACAAAAAATAACACAAAAAGCATGTCCTTCTTTTCAGAATTTTTCGCATTCACCATGTGCTGCTGCGCCACCGCTACCGCACTTCAACCTCTTCCCCACCCCCCACACATGTTTCACTCCCTCCTGGCTGCTGTTCATGGCGCTCTTCATAAAGTTAGCAGCGTATTCGCAATTACTCGCCAGTGCCTGAGAGATACAGATACATTATTCAAATTACATCCACATCGACTTGGGCAGCCGTGTTCATGTGTGCGGGAAAGAGCGAAGGTATGAGTGCGGTTTTAGTAAAATTACATTTGGCACAGAGTTACGTGCGGGATTAAATAAAAATGGACCGAGGTCCTTTATCCATTTTCTATTGCCCTTGTGCAAGTCGTGTCCTATCCCCCACCACCACCGCTGCTGCTGCTGGTTTGCTATTTCACACATCATCGTCGTTATCATCATCTAGCGAAGCAGACGAAAGGTCAAAGGCACACACACCCCAGGTATGCAGAACACGAAAAAGGATACAAAAGCCACACGCACACACCTGTGCCCTGGCGAAACAAACACATACAATACACAGCAGTCCCCGCAGAGTACAGCAGCAGCAATGCGACTGCCATAGGAGATTATGACATCTGAAGCACAAAGGCGCCCACTTGAACGCCTTAATTCAGGTCGTCCTTTCTGGCGGCACGATAGGCATGTTGCGTGCGCGAGCCTCGCTCGAGCCACTCGCAGCCACTCACATATGGTGCTCGCGTCCGGCCACCAAACAAAAGGTGGAAGCGCGGCTAAACTAATGCTCGGTTACTCGCCGCTAACGGCGATTCAATGCCATTAGGGAGTTGCACGCATCTCACAGGTATACTTTATATTTTTTCGCTCTCACTCGCCCGCCATAAGTCCTGTCTGCCTTAATCTGCCAAAGGTTGGCTCACACACTCAGATGTTTCCGAAGTCCCTCTCCCCCACCACCTGGGGTCGATATAAAAAATTTACGACACAACGGAAGGCGAAAAAAGCAACCACTTGCTCCTGGAAGGTGAAAAAAAAACAACAAAGGGAGAAGAGGAAAAAAAAACAACCAGAAGGCGACAGGCAAAAATGAACAAGGTGCATGAACTTTTATGATTATTGCGCGCTCTTAGGGGTTGCTCGCTGCTCCTTGCCGTACACCGTATGCCGCAGACACGTTTGGAATTTTTTATTAAAACTCTGCGATGATTGTGCACGGCTGCGTGTGTCTGTTCGCTCTGCCGTGGCGTTTGTGTGCGTGGATATTTTTTTATGATTGCTCTACATTCGTCTTAAATGTGGCAGCAGTAAAAGTGCCATAAGTCGGCCAAAATTTGTTCGAAAGGGATGCGTACGAGTGCGTGTGCTGAATGCGTTGGCTGCTCTAATGATTCTCGGGGGATTTTTGAAAAAGTGTGAAGGTGTAGATACAGGAAGTTAGTTCATTTCCCTGATGAAGAAATGGAAATGTGACACGATGAGGGGTGAATGCGAGACGAGGCAGGGCGATGACGAGAATTGATGATCGAAGAGTGGCGGTGGTTAGGGAAGAAAGTTGGGTTACTTGCTTTGGTTGGCAGGATGTAGCGGCGCGAAGACATTAAGTCAGATAGTCGCAGTGAATCAGTGACCGTAGGCCGCAGTTTATGCAGCAAGCAACGGTGTTTTGTATTTTATCTGACGGCGGGCAGGGAAGTACAACGATTAAGTATCGTCCACTTAACTGTTGTTGTTGTTGAGCATTGCCAATGATGCGAGGCATGGGTGGTCGTGAAAATGGGAGTTGGTATGTGTGGAAGGTGTTGAAAATGAAAACTGCTTCTCAGAAGTCACTTTTTAGATACTTGACACCCTGGTCATAGTTAGAGGATAAGTAGGAAGGGGGGAGGAGGAAGGGAACTTAGCCAGCTTCGGGGCAAGCACCTAACCAACTGCGCCATCCAGTGGTCCGTTTAGGTACCACTATCATCCTGAAAAGTAAAGTCAGTGTCCTCCAGAATCGAACTCTCAACCTTTTGCTTAGGAATTGAGAGCGGCGGCTTGAAGATTAGAGTCGGTGTGTCTGGAATAGAACTTCAACGTCTTCTCAGAAGTAGTTACATATTCAGCTGTTAGGATTGTAAAGACGTCGTAGTCCACGTGGAAGCGGATTTTCCGATTTTCAGCAGACTTTCAGCTAGGCAGACTCAGGGACCAAGTCCACATCACCTTGTCTTCAAGAAAGGACACAGAGCATCAAAGCCTACGACAACAATCACAATAACAATTAGCAGCTAACATTTCGCAGTGGTCAGCGACTTTGTCTACCTCAGCATCGTAGTTCTAACAACATCGTACCGAGATCAAACGAAGATCTCTTCCAAGCTTGAACCCCGATTGGGAAGGCTTAGGCTCACTTCTTACAAGCCACCGATGGATCCTGTTCTGCGTGGACCATTCGAACAGCATAAAGAAGTCGAGAACTTCGAGAACTTTTCCTTGCAATCTTCAGTCCTGTTCACGCCTGTGGCATCAGGAGAGGAACGTTCAACCACGAATGTACAAAAGCGGAAGGCATATGCGGATCCAACATGGCTGTAAAGCGAGGCTGGTCAGATCGAGTGTTAAACTGTGAGACAATCCAACCGTAGACGTCTGCATGTAAGGTGGCGCACACGAGCGGAGAAGGATCTCAACAAACTTAGTTTGCACAAGCGGAGGCAGTTGGATAAGGTTGTCAGTCGAGGCACAGGAACACCCAGGACCGGAGCGCCATACAAGAATGGAAAATGAAGCAGATGAGCGATAAGACAGATTCCAATTAATCATCATATTGTGTTCCCCCTGTAATCAGCAGCCTCTGAGTTGGTTCACTTTTAGCAGCGTCCACTGTGTCCTAACCTTCCCCTAACTAAACCACTGTCTTTCACAATATGCAACGACTCGAAAAGGTACACTTATTGAAGTCTAATTGCAATTCGAAGTCAATCAGTGGCAATTTTCTCACTCTCTCACAAGAGTAACGCTTAAATGGCAAATTCCAAAAACAATTGATGCAATTATCGTCACCATCACAACCAGTCAGTGTCCTCAAGCACCAACACGAGGGGTCAATGAAACATGCCAACAGCCAGCATTACGTCTGCAAATCCCTGCTGGGTTTTGTTTTCCTTTTTTTTTTCTGTATCGACAAAGGAAAATCAACAACATCAAATCACCTCAACCAGAACGAATCGAATTAAGATCTCATCTCACAGATTGGAAAGTTATGTTTGTACATTTCTTAAATTGATAGATATCCTCGAGTCTGGACGATGTAATCAAATCCTTCAATGCACTGCCACCCACCCACAAATAATGTCGACACAAAAGTAGAAACAACACTCCTGCCCGTGGCATCCCTGCAACGAGCCACAGCCCTCCCGCCATGCGGCTTTATTGCTTTTCTTTCAAAAACAATTAACCACATCCATTGTGCCATTAAATAGGGAAAACTCCCCGTCCGATGGACAGCGGGGAAGCAACGGGGACGAATGCTGTTGATGATGATGGCGATGCGAATGCAAAAGAACAATACAAACCACAACAACCCGGTGAATGAGAAGCGAACAAGGAAGAAAAACAAAAACAAAAAAAAAACTGAACAAAACCAAAAGCGGAATAATAATACGACGAGTGTACTAAAATGAAGTGAATTACGACGCCACAATTGGCACTGCACTGATGCTGTGGGTGGAGCACGACGCAAGAGGGGGATCCGATCGGAGGAAGGACTCACTTGACGCATTCCAGAGCCAATAGCGCTGGCGGATCAAGTGCTGGAAATAATGAAAAATCCATAAAGCTAGGATTTTCCATCAACCCAAGTCGGTCGGTCGGTCGTCCGACCACCGATGATGAACCCCAAATAAATCAATGGGCATCGGCATGATGCAGAATGTAAGTAGTCGTCGTCGTCATCATCGTTTTTGCGGTGCGGGACGACGGAGATATCACGGAGAAATTGATTATCGCAGAGCCGATTTGAGAGAGAGGAAGAGCGAGAGCAGGACCAACTGCGGTTATCGTAATTGAATGTGGAAATGAATTAAGTGGGCCTTGGGAGGTCGACTGACGAGACATAATTCATTTCCTCGGCTTGACTCCCCACCACCACTACCACCCCCTCCCGTCGCATACGATATGAAGTTGGGTGCGTTTGTGCGAGTATATATCCTTTTGATGATTTTCCCCCCATTTAAGCCTCCGTTTCGAAATTTACCACCCTCCTGCGTTGGCATTAAACGAATGCGCCTGACGTTCTGACATTGCCGAAGCGAAGCACCGGGACTGAGAAAATTAAACGAAAATCCCTTCGCAGCGTTGGCTTGTCAAGTCAAAGTAAATGTTGTTACCCCCCGATACTGCGATCGCCCACATCCGCCCATTAGCGCGAATTGCTTCGAATTCAAATCTAAAGGACATAAAGCGCCTTTGCTTTACATTTCTTTCCGCCGCTGCACGGCGATATTGGCAGATGTTGGGTGCGGAATTATTTCGCTTTTGACGACGTGGAGCGAGCCTCTAAGGATGCCATCGCAATTTTTGCCTTCCAGCACAGCATATGGGCAAGGGCCTGGTAGTCGATTGTAAGACGGTCCCCTTTGCTTTGTATTTGCGCTTAATATCTTACACAAATCATAAAATACAAGCGCACAATCCATTCGTACACTAAGTTTCCACTCGTGAGCCAATCGCACGCACAACGTGAGCGTTTGCTGAGAAGCTAGGCCCTGGCCCTCTACAGGCTGCAACGCCACCCATATTATATAAGTCTACACTGGGCACGACGAGGTTTACAGATTGGAGGCGAAACGAGCGTATTACGAGCGCCCCAGTGGGTGGGGGTCTGCGTCCGCGGCACCGTTGAGTTCTTGTGTAAACTTTAATTTTCTTCTTAGCAAATGATTTATTGATTTCAATTTGTTTTTCGTGAAACGAAAAAGATGGAAGAAAAGCTGCTCTCGTTCAGATACGTTTATCCACGCGCCCTTCCAGCCGGTTACAGTGAAACGGAAATCGGATTTTCGAACGCGCCGAGGAGCGTATGCGTGAACCAGGGTTATGGGGAGGAAATTGAGTGGCGTCGTTTTCATTAGGGCTAGGAAATCCAATTGAAATTCGATAGGGGAGATGTTTGAGACCAAACGGATGCACAAGGTAATTTCGGTTGTTTTTTGAAGTCGGGTATGGGTAGTCTTCTTTGTTTTCTCAAGAATTCTGAAGCTCAGCTAAAGTTCTATTCCATGCGAGTCTTTGGCGCTGTATAGGTAGGTAATTGTGTGCCCTGAGGCCCTTGCAGACATGGCTCACTTAGACCGTTCCTAGGATGGCTGTATACCTAAAACCAGCCAGATCCACAGATGAATCTTAGGAGGTCATCAAGCTCTAAACAGAAGTGCAGAACTTCCTATGAACTGCTTTCTTTGTGTCTAAGGTGGAGGTCGGGTGGATATTTCACGGAACACCAGTATAGAATGCCCATTCTGATTGTGTTTAACATGGGCTTAAGCATGGCTTGCATACGACGTCAAACTTTGAAGACGCTCCTGTCAAACAGTAAAATGGTCACGACTAGCTATTATGAACTCTGAAGCGTAAGCCTTACTTTTTTATCGGATTTTTGATAAATTTTCAAATGTCAAGCCACATGGCATAACCAGCAAGATTACTGTGCTTGTCCCCCCTTAAACCCGGCTCTCACTGCTGGGTTGTCATACTGAGTGAGAATAGAAATCAATCCTGGCTTAGCGTAGCCTATATTCCGAATGAATACAGGGACTTTACAATTGATTATTTTCTAAGCTCGCATTAAGGCCAAGTCAGGAAAGCATTTGAACCTATTCGAGGCCATGAGCTACAGAGGTGTTTTGTGATCGGCTGGCGTGTTCAAATCTGGAACTAGATTCTATTGAGCACATGACACAGTTGGTAAAGTGCCTTGGTTAGTGGGGTCCTCGGCCCTAACCCCAGTGAAAGTAAAGTTCATATGCCTTTATCTGGGTTTTAAATATGGTCCAGACATCGTTTGCGTTGGAATCCAATTAACGGCTATCGCTGGAGTGGTCAATCAGTGGTAGTATTACAATGGGACCACATAGTCTAAGTGTACTGTTGAATCCACTAGCTGCCCCCACTACCTACCAACCTTATTGAGCACAAGAACTAGCTTGGCACTGATGACTGGAAACAATATGACCATCGGCAGCTAACGCTCGGGTTTAGGAACATTCCAATCCATCAGTCTAACCAAGCCCATTTGTCTTGGCTGCTGTTTGGGCAGTGTTAACCTGAAACCTCATCTAGGTTAGACGAGCCTAAAACTAATCATAACCCAAGATGTATTATCTGCTAAAGGCTTGGATACCAAACTGCTTTGCGTCCAAGGACATGGAAAACGCTGACTGAAGTGACAACACAAATAACATGTCCTCCGAGTCAGTGATGTTCTTTTGTGCGGAAAATGTCCTCCGAGTTCTGTACGCGAATTGCAAGATAGTCTAATAAACGACAATTGCCTTCTTCAAGTCGTAGCTTTATTGAACAAAAAAACCGGCTACCTTTCCAGAGAGCTTTCTCTAAAAAGTGAACCCCCATGGCGACGGGGTTTTTTTTTTGCGAAAAAAATTAATGAAAAATGCCTATTTGAACAGAGCGAGAGAGTTCAACGACAAATCGACTCGGGGCATTTTCATTGTTAAACCCCATCAATATCATCCGAGGAACGACTTGAAACAAACTCTTGGTCCATAGCCGATGGAAAATCTCATAGAATAGAGTATCCAACGATCCCACCCCAATCATCACAATAGCTATCGTTTGCTACGATTTTGCCTGAACCTACTCCTCGCCACTTCCACTGTGCGTCGTCTTCGTCGATGCCAAGCGGAATTATTGTTTTTTGTTCTTGTTCTACTCTAGCAGCTTCTTCTGTCTTTCAGAGTGAATCAGTCAGAAGCAATTTGGTGGAAATGTGAAAATCAAATGAAATTTGCTGAAAGGATAAAATCGAATGGGTGGCCATGGCGGTGTGGTGGCTGGTTGGTTCTCGATTCTCGATACGCTGCGAGTGTGAGGCTGCATGTGGTTCAGCGGATGACAACGAGAACTGAAAATAAGAAGGGCGGTGAAGAGCTAACTTTTCAAAATCAATATTGATGAAATTAATTTATTGTATTTAGATGGGATTGTTGCTAAGGGATGCTTGGTTATCAAGATTTGATTACTTCTTTTGATGCTTACATCGGTGTTCGTTGTGCATGTATATGTGCGGCATTTCAATAGGATTCGGGGTCAGATAACACAATGAAAAAATTGTGGATTTATTGCGAATTGTGAATTGTGAATTGTGAAAATAGACATAAATTTATATAAAGGGGTGGTCTGTATTTTTTTGCTCTTGACTTGAAGGAAAGCTTCGACTCGAGTGGCGAATTTATTTGCTATCTGGATTCATGAACGATAGAATGCGACCATTGTTGTGGTGTTCCTCAAGGCTGTAGTATTGGACCTCTCTTATTTTGACGAGTGCAAGCTGCAATTGTGGAATATATCTTCGGAAACAATCTTATGGAGCACATTGTTATGACTTAGAAACATTCCTCTTATTTATTGTGATGATCCTCAAAGTTGTGGACTTGGTCCAGTATCCCTTCTCAAAATTTAGAATCAGTTCTTGTGTGTTCTTGGTGTTCCTCAGGGCTTTAGCGTCACACAAGTGTCTTTTTAGCCCACACAAGATGCAAATTTACCATCCTAGGCGGTGATGTGGCTCAAGAATGGGCCACTTTTCTTTTAACGAGCGCAAGCTGTAAAGTGAGAAACTGAGAGATCGCAGATATTGCAGCATATTGCTAGAGTTCCATTAGTTTCCAACATGGATTTACTAAAAAATCAGACAAAGTAGTAGCAACAGATAGCAACCAAGACTCTCAGAAAATCAATTTAGTTCACGTTCTTAAGGAAAGCCAGACCACAACACATCGACCAAAAATATACAACAGACTCATTCACTCCGAACAAATGTTGTCCAAGTCCACTTACATCGGATAATCAAAAGAATCTCTAAAAAAAAATGTCCCCAAATCCACGATCGAACTTTTCCACTATTCAACACCCCAAAGGTCAGCAAAATTGACGTTCAATGCAGTACACAGTCACCACCACCTCCCAATGCCTTACCTCAAAAAGCTTTACTTTTAAGTGGTTTTCCGTAACAATATCCTTTGAAACTTACTTTAATTTGCATCTACACACCCTGTCCGTGAAAGTCAAAACCATATAGACCACTTTCCTGTCATTCTCCGCCGGAGCATCTCCTCAAACCAGCACAGTCTCCGGTTTACTCCCGTCCCCCACTTCCATCTACCAGAGTCATTAGGAGTCAACTTGTTTCCTCCTTTCCCGAACTGCATCAGCAACGGCACCCAAATAAAGGATGTGCGCGCTTACAACAGGAGAGAGAGAGAAAGGAAACTATTCATTTTTTTGTGTTGCCTCCATTAAGTTCCAAGTGTCCCCTGCAACTAAATCCAGTCAAGCCAGGAAAGTTGATTACGACGACTGATCTTATTAAGGATATGCCGGCGATATACGAGCGCCGGTCCCTTTCCAGCTTCCACTCCAATTCGGTGTCTCTTAGTGTCCTTGCTGTAGCCGCAGCTAATTACACCATACAGGCTGTAAATTGAGTGAAAACCAAGCGTCGTCGTCGTTGTCATAGTCATTGCGACGACGACGACGATGATGATGGTGGTGATGATGATGCAAAACTTTTCTATCCTTTGCATATCCTGCACGTCTTGAGTATGATGTCCTTTGTCATTATCATTATCTTTAGACTTGTTGGACATGGAAGTAACTCTTTCACTTAGACTTACCCTCTTTCTGCTTTTAATCATTTAATGGATGGAGGCAAGGGTCATTAGGTTCACATAACGTAGCAAAATGATGGTCCGTGATAAATGCATCATCGGATGCGGTTAAGGATGAAATTTAATCCAACTATCATCGGCTCTGATCATCGTCATCATCATCATCGATGAATGAGTGCCGCAGTGTCCAAGTGTCTCGAATTTTATTGCCCACTCGCCGCGGCAAACAGCCCAGCACAGACAGGCCTCTCACAAATGGAATTGAATGGCATGCGCGCTGCCCGCCACGGATTAAGACTACACCACGCCGAAGGTGCGGACCCAATAAATTAATACGAGGAAATTAACTTCGTGCCCACGACTGGGCCGTCCGTGAAGCGACAATTGAAACGTGCTGCGGCTGCGCGTATCTGTAATTTGCTTTTGAATGTTCCCTTTCTGTCTCCTTTCGTTGCTCGCTGTCTCGCCTATTATCTGCCTATTGTGTCTATTGGATGCCTATACGCGCCAATGCAGATGGTCTTGTAAGCCAGTTTGTATTGTGGGCCCTTGCACATAAATTGAAAAGGCATATAATGGTTTTACAATGGGCATGATTCGAACGCGGCCCCGGCTGCTGAGCAATCAAACGGGCCGGATGGTATAGGGGGGCGTGCGGTAGCATAGGCTGCGAGGCATCGGGTAGTGAGCATCTACCACGGAACGTGTGGCGGTGGTTCGTTAAGGTTTTAAGACCGAGTTATGGCTCGATAGCCATTTGGAATTTCATTACTACTGAACAATCTCTCAACTTGTTTGGAAATTGTGTTTGTTTTTTTTTTTAAACTGGTTTATGTGGGAGGGAGATGGTGACGGTTTAAGGGAATTTCAAGTCTTCGTCTTTGGGGAGAAACTACATCGCAGATGGCATTAGGAGCTTCTTTTGCAACATAAAGTCTTAAGAAGCGATGTCACAGTCCGTGGTAAAGGCAACAAGGTAGACGTGTCGTTCTAGTGAGATGAAAAGAAGGATATCGGCGGGAAAGACGTCAGTTTCTTGAAGGTGCCTACACTCCTATGCACACTGCGAACATCCAAGCATCTTCTCGACATTTATTCTCTTTTCGCATTCGATACACTCATCGATAGACGTGCAGCCGGACATTATGAAAGCTGTTCGAGTCGGGGAATGAACCTAGGCACAGGGCACGAGTTGACACATCTAACCACTTCACTACAGTGGGGTGAGTGCGTATTTAACGGATATGTAGCACAAAAATGATAACGAATCAGTATATAATACCAGTGATGCGCAAAGATCTTCTGATGCCGTCTGTTGTCATTCACAGTCTTCTACAAGGCGAAACAATCTCAGAGAAGAAACCCAGAGCCAAGCAGAGTGAACTGAGAGCATATGACTTTTGAACTTCACCCGTCTCTTCATGTCGAGGGTACCACGTCCACGTCCACAGCCTTTTCACACAAAGGTGCAACCTTCAGACATCACCCTGTGACACATCCTTGTAAAGTCTAGACATTGACAAGGGTGATCGTGGACATTTTACAATTTTCCCCACAAGCCCCAGAGAGGCTATTGGGACTTTGCGAGTGACGCCCAATATGGATAGTTGCTTCGTCCTCGTATTCAACAGAGAAGCAGCTGAAGCCAGCCAGAATACAACGAGAAAGCAGGCAAACTGCAGAAACTACTCTCTGTCTGAAATTCTGGTCTCAAATGTCCAGGTTATCATACGTTCCACACAAATTTGCGAGGCCAAAACTACGACATATTTTGGAGCGCACGACGCACAACATCATTTCATTGAGATAAGGACGAGCAAGGTCATCACTCATCCCTCACAAGGTTCAGGGTGCCCACCCGTGCTGCTCACCACCTTATCCTGATGTACATCGCTTTGGGTGATTCATCAAGCTTTTTGGCTGGCAAGCGTCTAGCCATTAAGCAATCCGAAATGCAAAACATGCATAAAATTTCAAATCATGCACACAGGTAGCTCCTCTGTCATGTTGGCCGCCCCCGCTGTGGAATGTGATATGCATCACAACTGGACACCCACACCCGACTAACCAAAGACCCAAGCTCGCCTGACCCTAAGCAGGACAGTCCACGGATAAATCATCGATTAGTAAGCAGGGTTTGTCGCGAGCGGATATATTCGTATCTCAGCCATAAATTTATTCAATTTCTGTTCGTCGCATTAAGTTATTAAGAGTTTTATCGTTTTACTCAGGTACAGGTACATCCACCCTGTGTCTGTCTCTGTGTGTGGACACAATAGATACGCCGTGCCATAATCGCGGCGTTAAAAGAACATTTTCCATCATCGTCTTTTTTTTATCGTCTCTGTCGCCTCCGATGACGATGACTACGTCGAGTGCTGATTGCACAACGAAAGCCGGTGTCTTATTAAGGTTACCATGGTGAGCTTTATGAAGTCGATTGTCTTGTGTGGGGTTGCAAAGGGGCGCTACTTTTGCAAGATTATTGCTATCGGAATCGAAAACAATGAACAAGAGCAACAACAACAACAAAAAAATCGAGTACACAACTCAACGGCAAGTTTGTGACAAGCGATAAACACAAAGCCACAGCATGAGTGAGAGAGGGAAAGAAAGCAAAAAAAAAAAGAGAAAAACAAAATGAGTTCTGAAGTCATTACACCTTCGTCACCTTTTCGCCTTGATAGCACACATCATCGGGCCAAGTGAAGCGGCCAAGTAGCGCATACAATTGTCATGTGCACCGCCGCAACCTTTCAGTTTACTGCCGACGATGTGTTATTTTCTTTCTTCCTTTTTGATTTCTTTCAGCGAAAACCGCTAAGTTGATTAGAAAACGCTCGAGAGAGCAGTTTTCCACGAATGAAATCGAAGACCGGGCCATTGGTCATTTTGCATGGAGTATCGCGTATCGTAAGGGGCCACAACATCATCATCATCGACGCAAATAATCAGGCCATCGTCATGCCGTATGTGTTGACTACGTACCTGAAAAGAAACAGAGAGAGAAAAAAAATTAGATAATGAAGTCAACAGGTGAGCTTATGATTGAAGATAGGATTTTTTTTTTCGATTAGGTAATCAGCGCTATCTGCTAAGTGACAATCGACTGCGGCGGTACCGACTAGCACCGCACCGTCAGCGACTAGCGCATGTCAGTGAGGATTTGCGCATCTACGCTGTGTAGGGCTTAAGCGGCGCGGCGACCACGAGTTGCGACAAGGTATTTTCTTTTGACGTCGATAAGTGCATTAAGATCTGGAGAATGAGAGTCTAAAGTCTTTTGCAATCGAGTGCAGAGTTGGTGGAGAGGTTCTTAGGTGACCGTGACATGATGAAAAACTAGGAAATGATCGGTAAGTTCTTTGTTCTCCGGTGGACCTTAGTCGAGAAAGACAGCAGTCAAGTGAGGTGGAAATAAGTCAGACTAATGAGGGGATTAATAATCGTTTCGTTCACATCGACAAGGTTGATCGTCACAAAACCTGGCTGCATTAGACTGGTTTTTTGTTCACAACTGACTGAGAAGGAAATTCTTGCTAAGCTTCGTCGCTCTGTATTCGTATTCGTTGCCTGATATGAAGAAAAAAATTATGATAGAAGAGGCAATCTAAAGAATCCACTATATTACAAGGTGTCTAAAATTGCCTTTTTGAAGTAACGCAAAATTCGAATAACAACTGTCATTTCCGTATGTAAATAGGGATATATTTCAATTGCAATTGAGTAGGCAAACGTCAAATAAGCCTACTTAGACTTAACGAAAGTTAACGAAACTTAACGTAACTTAACGAAACTGAACGAAGTGGTTATTTATAGCTTATGATTCATAGGAAGTAGCATTGGATTGCTCCAGTTGAATTAAGTCGCATTCAATTTACCCGTCTGACCCCCTACTGACTACGTCCATAGGCAACTGATGGTGTGTATTATTTCGAGCGCAGTATCAAAGCAACAATGGGTGCCATCATGAGGAGACTTTTAAAGTCAAACAAAGGAAATGACTTCAAGCCGCTTGCTTAATTCACTGATCATCCACAAACTGACCCGATTCGTTGAAACCATCGGCCCAGTTATTAAACATACCACATGACTTTAAACTTCCACCGCTTTAGGTAATGAAATTCTGTTGTAAACCAGAATACCTTCGTTTTCCGATTTCCCGTGGCATCACATTATGAATTCTAATTCGCGCCATTACGGACGGTTTTCAAAGCCACATTACAGAATTTATTGAAAATTCCAACGCCATCAGCGCATCATACATAATCGTACATGGGTTCAGCTATCCGTTGAGCATTTCCAGGCACCCTCACCCTAGTCCCATCTTTGAACAGCCAAAGAACCGCAAAAATCCAGTTGAACTTCCGCCTAAGCCAATCATTAATTTGTATCTATCGCACCTCCAAGCGTAATCGGCTGGATCATCCCATCCCCTCCTCCCGCGATACGTGCCAAATTTATAAAATATTCCATTAAAATATAACACACACAACAAGTATACAATAGAACAAAAAAGCAACAAAAAATATACTTCATAAATTAATTCTATTTTTACATTTTGTTCTTCCATGCTCATTCACACGATTATAAATGTATTCGCGGATCGTTTTGAAAGTGAATTTGTTGTTCTTTTCGCTTTCGGATGTGATGTTGGTGCGGTGAATGGCGGCGAGCGCTTGCGGGATGAGTGTGTGCCTCTCTGATTAGATAGAATTCGCGAAACACTTGTTGTGAGAGGCTGGGGCATGTTTCTGCCTCTGCTGATGCTTTTTTTTTTTTTTGCTCGTCTTCTGTTTTATCTGCCGAATATGAGCTTATCTACGGCGAATAGATACCGCTGCTGATTACACATAAACATGGTGTTTTTGGCGCATTGCGTACCGGCAACCGTGCCTTGAATTTGAATGTTCGGGTCTGCTTCCTCTTGAGACTCCACTCCCCACGCACCACTTAGACGGCTTCACATGGAACACATTATCTTTTTTTTATGGCATTGACCTTGGTTTTGCGAACAAAAAATATAAACGTAGAGAACCGTTTAGTTTTGGTTTGAATTTATTGACGCTTGTATACTCTCTCGCGTGAGTGGAAAAGAATGCGAGCCTTTTTTGGACTCGCGACGAAGGGGAGGAGAGCTAAGCTGATTTGTTGGAGAATTCAAATTTATTGACAGATTACACATAAAATTGAAGAGTTAATCCTTCAGATACACAAAGGAATGATTGTGAGTGCTGATGGCTTAACTTTGGTGTGAAGTACTCCCATGAAGATATTTCAATTCTGACGGCCCCGATGGTAGTATGTGCGGAGAGTGAATAAGGGAATAGTTGCGAAAACGGATGTTTGAGCTTTTCACATCTAATCTGGTGGGCTACGATATGTCTTTGATGTTCACCTTCCAGCTGTGGACGGCTTTAATGACTCAAGATTCGATCCAATGTATGGATGACGGATGGAGAGACGGAGCCCAAAGGATGTTTTCGGTGGTGTAGTAATATTGACCAAGAATAAATTTGATCGGCTTCATTTTGCTTCATTGCTTCATTTTGCTCGCCGTACATGGAGTAGATAGGGCAAGGCATGAACAATGTCGTGGTTTGCGACAAGTTGTTGATTTTTATGTAAGGACCCGTAAAGAACCCGGAAGACTGATGAACAAAATAAATGGCAATCGTAAACTACACTCGTAAACTACACTCAGACTCGGACAGTCACGCTGGCTTTGAATTCACATTTTAGCACAAATTTTTGTACAGTTTATCAAGAATTAGAGCGTTCATAAAAGGATTACCTTGCATGCCAGCATAGTTCACCTTCAACAGGTGGTCCTCGACTTACGAGTCAAGTACTCCACCGGCTTCCCTAAGAAGTGTCTTAAATATGATCAGACAATGGATGGGCAGCATGCTGCACCCATTGTTATGGCTGTTGAGAGATAGTAGCCTCTTTACTCCCTTTCCTTTTCACACTTTTCTCCTTTCTGTAGACCAGGGAACTTTTCTGGTCAGGGACAAGTATTCTTGAGCAACGTTTTGACACAAAGTTGGCAAATCAAACCACAATTCAACAGCACTAAGGGATTCATATGCCCATAAATTTAAATGTCTAATGATTTATTACAAATTTATAAAAAATGTCCCCTTGTTATATTAGTCGTGTCACATGTCACTGTGACAATGGTCACTTTATGTGACATAGTGACTAAGTAAATACAAAATTGTCACAGTAACATGTGACACGGCTAATAGAATAAAGTGGTATATTTTAGGTCCCACTCCAGGCAAAATTTAGCACAGATTCTGTACATCCGCCAAAAATCAGTAAATTCCAAATGGGATTGAGTGAAAGAATTATTAAGCATTTGTGTGCAGAACGCAAATAAGTGCACATGTCCTGCTACGATGTTCCACGAACTTGATGACTGTTTGAACTGTAACCTAAGCTATCGACTCCAACTCCCTTAAGCACGGTTCCCTTTCTAGACCTATTTTGTCCGCACATTCTGATGGCATGTAATTTTGTATCGCTGCATTTGCTACCTCATCATCATCGTCTTCTGACCCGCATGATCCACTCAATGGATCGCGGGGGTAGACCACACACGAGTGATCTCCAGGCTACTCGGTCCTCCGCCATCGGCTCGAACTCATCATAAGTTATGCCCAAGCGTAACCAGGCGACTTTTTAGAGTTGGTTCAACCACCTCGTCCTGGGTCTGTCCAGCGGTCGCCTACCTGATGGAATCGCATTAAACGCCCGCATCGGAAGTCGTGATGAAGGGGATATCCGCCACATGACCAAACAACCGAAGCTTTCCGTTCGAAGAAGCAGCTGCTCAATTTTGAGTTCCACGCGCACAGCCGTAATTCCCTCAATAGCAGAAAAGATCTCATCTCAGCAGCTTGTATTTGCGATCTTATTCTTCGTTTATTACCCAACTTTCCTGACCATAGCTTTCTTAAGTGCTACCCTCTCATGCAGAGTTGTATTGAGGGTTATCTGTTTCGGTTGCGCGAAGGAGATATGGCCTAGAGTATTCTAGTGACTTCAATTCTTGCTCTAATATTAGATGCTTGCCAAAATATCTTTGCCTTTTGTGGGCAAGTTCCTCGCGGTATTCATTCTAGTATTTCATTAGATTCTCGGCAGTATCTGCAGAGGCCTTCTGCTTGTGTTCCTAGTTCCCTCAGGTGCTCCCTGAGTCTGCATTGCCCTGTTAAGATAGGATGTTGTTCTCGCTCATCATACATACCTCAAACCTATTCCGGTTATGTTGATCGTGGCATGCTTCATGCCATGAGCGTTGTTCCAAGTATCCGCCCGGTTCCTTCTTTCTTGTTTCCTGAAATCGTCCCTGGGGACGTTATGTCCCACAGCGCATATCCAATGTCAGTCTGTCTACCTGCCACCCTTCGTTGGTTCACATTGAGAATCTGACCTCCATTCTTTGGTCATCACTCTTGCCAAAACTTAAAACCAATCACACAAATTAAAACAATTTCACTTCCCTCATTCAAATATCAACGGCACATAGAATAGAATCGCCTCAAGTCCGTTCACTTGTATGTGTCGATGGCGAACTCAAAGGACCCCTGAACTCATCACTGAAATCAATCCGAACACGATATTCAATCTCGAATAAAACAAGAAGAATCAATTTATTCGTTTTATCTGCCATCCTTCCATTCGTCAATCTCACCTCCCAAAGAGCACACACGGCCCGAGTGCCGAGTCCATCCACCACCCAGCTCCCACTAATTGATTTGAAGTTGTTCCCCCGATTGAACGGGAATCAATGACTCTGGGAAGAAGTGGAAGCTGCTAACCGATACACACTAATTCGAAACCCATTAATTATTATCCACTTACCTGACGGCGGCGGCGATGGCGCCCGCAGTGAACACTACTGCCAAACTGGCTGGCGCACCTCACAGCTCATTGCCGGGATAGATAGCAACGAGAACTGATTTTTAAGTGCCATTTCTGGTTTCGCATGTGTACGTGCGTCGGCAAGCTCATCACTAATTCGTTGCAATTATTTGGAATATTTTGTTTCGCCGCCGCTTTGAACCGCCACCTCCACGTCCTCCACCGCACTCCACCGACATTATCAGCGATTATCGTTGATCGACTTGTCGTTTGATGGAATGGTATGGGTGGTGGATGACGGTTGCCAGTCAGCGATAGTGGCTAATAAATTGTCTCGTTAAGTTGAGAAGGATATTCAAACTACGTACGGAAGTGGCGGCTGGCGGTAAAGATAATAAGAACTCGACTATGAGCGATTTTCGGATTGCAAATTTATTGTTGGAACCGGCGGCTCGCGCATTATGCGTGACTTTTGCTGATGGGTGAGAAGTATGATCGTTGGAGGTTGCGGCGGGAGTGATATGCGATTGCAGACAAAATTTGCTGAGTGTACCATCATCTCCATCTTTGCTGGAGGTTGAGTCAATGTTGACGGATGCAGAAGTGTTCGAGGATAAAGCTTAAAGACTGACTAGGGTTCAAGACTCCATTCAAGGCCTAAGGGTACCATCGTAAATCTCATTGCAACCGGCACAGAGACGTCAGGGATGGAAAGCATCCCCAATTCTCTGGTCTGATCGCAATCGACAGGTCGAAGTGGAACGAAAGGTCTTATCTAAGGAATCTAAGATAAAGCTATCCCTCGGTCAGAGTCCCAAGAGATGTGCGAAAAGGCCTCTTGGTAGAGACCACGTCCTGAACTGGACCCAGCTCTCAGAACAAAAGCAACTGTTTCCGTGTTCGAATACACTATTCTGAGCAGAACGTAGTTTATTTCCAACATTCCACTGAGATTCTCAGCGCAAGTCTCTACCAAGCGGAAGTAAATTTTTTTGATAACAAGGAACGTTTCCAACGATACATGTTGCTCCGTTGTGATTCATGCGCAAAAACCTCGAGACATACTCGGTGCCAATGTTCCACAAACGGGAACAGAATTATGACTTCGACCTTATCGCTGATTTTGGTTAAACCAGCAAATAGATCCTCAGGAAATCTGACTCAAGAGGGACAGCACTCCGCCGCCGCTGAAGTCACGGTAAGAAAAAGAGCGAACGCCTGCACCTCTGCACCTCAATTTGACTCGTTGAGCGATGACAAAAGGCAATTAGATCCTCATTGTAACCAAAGGTAATTGAATTGAATGCAAATCATATGCAAATGCAAGTGAATCACACAATTATCGCATTCCATCCAGCACCCCGACGACGACTCATTACGTTCACTGATTGGAATATTGAAAATTAACGCGTCAATCCAATGAGTCAGCCCCGCAGCACCAAATGCATGCACATATGCCCTGAGCAAGCTGTGCCATCGGATACCGATTGAGTGAGAGGCGAGGCGAATTAGAGAGCACCTAGAGTTGTGCTTAGGCCTTATCTTGGTTAAGACACAAACCGAATTGTGTCATCAAAGCGAACGCCACTCGACCGTGGTGAACGTGAAAAAATTCCGAAATTTATGCTGTTTTTTCCGTGCCAAATGCATCCGGTAAGTGGGTCAATCGTGAATTTATTGTCCGCTGGATGCGAACGAAATTGGATTATATGCAGCCGTATGTCACGTAATGTTGTCCCAAAAATAATTCAAAAAGTACGAAAACAGATTGATGGATGTGAAAACCTATTATTGGATAATTGGATGACGAGACGGGGGGTGCTGTGCTGTGCAGCGGCTGGTTGTTTTTACGATAAATATTTGCTGTTTGCGAGCGCATTGAACACGGACAGTTACAGCGGCTATTTGTTCCGCTTAAATCTGGTCCTGTCCGTAAATAGAAGCGAAATGATGGACGAATCTATTAAATTGGGAAATATACGATTTGATGGATTTTAAATTGTGTCTCTATGGGGTGGTGTTATTCTTACACAAGATGTCATTTATCAGATCAACAGGACAGTGCACGATTTAATTGACTTGAGCTTCGTTACAAGCAGCAATGAGATGGCTTCAATTGAGCACATGACGATGGGAGATGGACAGTAATTGAAGTAAATTTGGGCCTAACTGGACAATCGGGAGGATGACCATCCTTACATTGACGCTCAGCAAAGAGACTTACAAGAGTATTCGAGGGAATATCTGTTTCAATGCTTCGTCTGCGATGCCCACTGCCTGGACTTAACACTGTCGTGCCAACCAACAAACAACGGCCAGCGAAGTCTGTGGCGCGACTGATGAACGCCTGTTGGTAAGCACAAGCAATACGCACGAGGAAAAATACCTTGATAGCGTCTTGTATCAAAGCGAGAGGATGAGTGATCGCAAGTTATTGCCTACAATGCAAAACGAAGGCACTGGTCGTGTTTTCTTTGATGCGCTCTTCCAATTTGCCGAGACACCGCAGTAGAGGCGACTATAAATCCGACCTCCTTACCAACTTTAAATATTTGAATCAACTGCCAAAAATTACTCCGCCTAAAGGGCAGGCGGTTGAATGAAACCAACTTTGGGATGTACCACCAGTCTATTCAGTCGACCAGTCGATTCCACTTTTAGTCGAATTTGATTCACCCAAATTCACTCTCATACCAAAGCCAAAAATCAAAAAAAAAAAATTCCCATTCAAAAAAAACACAGGAATTTTTTTATCCGTCTCATAATCGTCGAATCCACCAAATTGGCCACTTTTTGGTCAATAACTGGCGCCCGACAAAAAATTCAAAGGCTCAGTTTCTGATCAATCAACATCGAGGTCTCCCTTACATATCCGATTGCATCTTTTCACAACCGCAGCCGACTCCTAATAGGCGCTTAACTTGTTGCCTTCAAAAACACCGTAAAACGATCTAAACCGTTTTCAACTACCTCTTGATGATTTTAATTGGTTTATCCGTGAAAGTTGAGTTCCATTTCATGCAGGTCCATAGTTTTATTTTTTTTCTGGTTTTTTATTATTTTGTTGACGAAAAATAAAATCCATCAGTGCCCAGCAGATACAATTATTTTTTTTTCGTTAAATGAATACAAAGCTTGGGCAAAGATACATGCAAATTATTCCGCGTAATGCCGATAAGTCCTGGTTGCACACGACGGCTTGAGGATGACGATTATTGTGCGATTGCATGTTGGCGTGCACATCAACTCAATTAATTGGAAACGCTTGTGTAATACCTGAATAATCCCAGTTAATCCATATCGAATGGAATACAAAAGAATGAATTACTCAGGGCTGATTGATGTGCGTGTGTGTGAGTATGCGTGTGTGTACGAGTGCCCTAGAATCTGCAATGATACTTGCCACTGAGCCGCGCGCAGTGTCAGCAAGAAGGCTTCAAGGCATTTTTTTGTTTAAAACAACACAAAATCATTTAACTTTAAATGAGCCGGCATGTGTTTGGAATAAATCACTTCAGAGTCGGACACCGACAAAAGTCCTTGTGACAGTAGGACGGTCGTTGAATCATTCACTGGAGTCGATCTTCCCTCTGGAGTTCGTATTTAAAGGCGCCGCTTTTATCCATTAATTGGACATTTCCAATTGAAATTTTGAATCTTATGCCAGGGTGGAGGACTTTATGCATGCATGACTCACCCTCGTGTAAATTACAACGCTTCCAGCAAGCACCGAATCCATTTCGCTTAAGTCGAACAAATTGAAGGCCAGGTCGGTTGAAAACATCTCCCGCCACTCACGTTTCCAATTTTCGACCCCAAACAAAGATTTCGCGAATATTTTTTCATTAATTTCCCACTATCCCAGCATAATTTTCAGAATTTATTATGCTCGAATCCTTTTTTTCACCGCTCGTTAGGTCCGGGAAATTATATGAAACGGATAAAGCTCTACGGTCCAATACACTCGACGTCAAGAGCTGTACGATGCGCCCCCCCTCATGTATGAGCGCCTGTGTCCTTTCATTTCGCGTCACCGTCAATGAACATGAAACAGAAACAAACGGACATGCTCATCCTCATTTTCCACGTTCAGCAAGTACAACAAATTAAAGGATGCGATAATGGGTAGCGGGCCAGGGTGAACTTGGATAGTCGATGTTTCTTTCTGTGTACGTCTGTTGGAAATTGCAATTTTGTTATTTTAATTGCGGAAATCCGCTTCAAGGAATATAATCTTTGAGCACAAAAAAAACCAAACAAATTTATGTAATTTAAGGAAATTAAATAAAATTAAAAAGAGTTGCATTTAAAATATTTATGAGAGCGTGTGTAATCTATACGAAACGATATGATCCCGCCGGGATAACGCTGATCAACTGGCGGATAATCAACAGACAATTAAATTCTTGTGTCAATTTGCCATGCCGACGACGATACGCAATGATTTCGATTGGGTTCGGTGCTGAAAATATGTTGATGACTGTGGACATGATTGGAATCCATTCTTTTTTCTGTGGCCTCTGCATCAAAGGGTGCGGTGAAGCTAAGGTGAGTCACCCCTCCTCTGTTCCTGTGCTTTATGAAAATCCAACGCATGTCTTCTTTCTAGACCAAACGAAGCAGCGGTGAGTCTTATAGTCACTATTTTCGAACATGAGCATAATGAAAACGTAGCTATTTCACAGCTTCACAGTCAACTCTACTTGTTTTGAATCATAATTTTCGTATAACAAATCGTAGCTCAAAGGAACATCTTTGCCAGAGAACAAACCAGAAACAACGACGTACGGAACAACGAAAGTGGCATCATACATTTAGAAAATACGGAATCTGCACAGTTAATCAAGCAATACCATGGAGTCCTAAAGCACGCGACAGCAGATCCACCGATAAACTGTGTAGTTGGGGAAGAGTTTAGCAGAGATGACACCACGGCTCTCATCAGCGTTTCAGCTATTGTTTTTTTAAAGGCATCGTTTTGCCTGCTTCGCGTAGACTGAAAACTGTCAGTTACTAGCGTCACGATGGCTGATTTCTGACGACAACTATTTCCCTATCGTCCCCTATTAAATGAGACGAAAGTCGTGTGAAAAGTAACGCGATTAGAGCCCACGTTCGCCCTATTTCTCAATTCGTCTTTTTCTTTCCTTGGACAGTGTTAGAAGAAGACCCAGAGCTTAATAATGACTGAAGAGTGTTCACGACTCGTACTTTTTCTATTTGGTTTTCGGCATGGCAAAAACCAACGATACGATTCCGGTTTTGCTCAGAAAAGGGAACCTGAATAGGAAAGGATACCATTTTCAGTGTCAAATCCATGGCTCCTACGAGTCGTCGTTTACTGGAACCATTAATAAATACTTATTTCCTCCGACCAATCAAGGGACACACGACCACTGGCGGTTGGTAAAAAAACAGAGAATGTTGGTTTTAATAGATTGCCTAGTCGTTAGAATTCGAATTCAATTCACATGTCAATCAGAATGTAGATTGGTTAACTGCCAGGCTCTACCCACAAAACTAAGCTAAGAATTTTCTGGTTTCCAAGGAATTTCCGGTTATGTGTCGAAAATCGTCACCTTGTGCCAGGAGTTTCACAAAGTGGACATAGAAGACCCCCGCGGTTGTGCCCGCCCCCCTTTTGAGCCGTCAGTGTGCAGGGCGATCTCAAAGCTGTGTTTGCAAAACATCCAAGAAATTATGACGCCAGTCTAAACGAACACAAACGAATTATGTCCTCTCGTTGGTACTCGTCACTCTTGTCTTGTGCACGCAGACAGGACTGTCTTCATATGGCACATGTAAGAACTGCAGGACATCGGACGAGATCGAGAACCATTATCTACGCCACTGCAGCTCAGTACTGGCCAAGCATAGAAAGAATGCTCTTGCTGGTCTTCTTCTGTGACTCGTTTGCTAAGTTGATCGAATTCACTCAGCAGATGATGGCTGCATCAAAAGCTTCTCAGAAAAACTTCCGGCATCACGCAAAACAGTCCACAATCTATATCAAATCCTGAATGTATTATGTCTTAGATTTTCATTAGCGAGGAGATACTAAAAAATTAAACAGCCACCTCGACTGACTACTTTCCAATCGATGGGGTAAACATGGAAAATTGTGCATAACTACACCAAAAAACCCACACACACAAACTGTCTGTTGCCTTTCGTAACCGTAACCACAAATATCCTTGTGTCATGATGACAACTAACCCAATGATCCAATAAATGTTTTGAAACCGCAATTTTTATGAGACCACTACTGCACATACCAAGCACAGAGCCCTCTTGTACTGAATCGAACGCCATTTGGTGGTTTCTCTCGCCGCCGCGCTGCTGTGACTACTCTCCACCACAATGATGCAATAAAAATAGAAAAAAAAAACAATCTCAAAAATAAACCAAAAAAAAAAACCATCGCACAGACAACAGCGTCCAACAGACTTCCGGCATACGCATCCAATGGTTTTTGTCTCTTTTTGTGTTGAAATATTACAGAATAAGCAAACGGGCGAAAAATTATCAATCATTTCTGTTTGGAGTTTTCTGTGTTTCAAAATAAATACGAGAGCGGAAATGTGTCCATGCGCGTAACAAAATAAGGCCACTGCCACCTATGATTGCATGGTGGTTCGGTTTGGTTTTCGATGGGGATTGGGAATTGGTCACTCTGGTGATCCGCATCAGTCTGAAGAGAGAGATAGAGGAGGAGAGGAGATAGAGTGAGGAGAGAGAGAGAGAGAGAGAGAGAGAGAGAGAGAGAGAGAGAGAGAGAGAGAGAGAGAGATTTTAGACTTGTGTATTTCAATCGGATTCTTTTAACAGACCGCAAGTTACTTTTCTCAGGGTTTCGTTCGGTTTTTATTCAGTGTAGTATAATCCTGGCAACACCCAGAACTCAACGTATCCCGATTATTTAGCTGAAACGTTTTTCGTGGACTTCCAGTACCAAGTGCAACCAGCCGTGTCCGTCTTCCTTAACTTGGAAGCCAACATACACTCGCTTTTGGGCGACTTGCACTCGCAACGCTGGAAGCGGTCTTCCCAAAGCTACACCTCGGAATGCACCCTGTACGGCGTAGTTGTGAGAAACATTTACACGAAAAGTAAATGTCTGACATTCTTCCTTCAGACCACAGCATAGTTCCCCTCGCCCAAATTCACTTAACGTCTATTGTTTAAAATTAAAAAAAAAAAAAACAAGTCTTAATGAATCACCCATTAGTTCAATGTGTGACCGAATACAACCCCCAAATCGAGTGTCCAGAAGGAACAGAGATCCAAGCATCGCAGTGGCTTCTCAACTTGGAAACAAGGAGTATTTGGTTCCGCAACAAACCCACAACACATATCCAGCCCCACAGAGTACTTAAAATTTCCATGACTATTCGAGCAAAAAAAATGATGGAGATAATTTGTTACAAAACCATCAAGTTGATAATGTTCGCTGCTTGCACGTAATAAACCCCCACCACGGACGGACGAACGAGAATCGAAGGAAGTCATAGAGTAACAGCGTTCGTCTGTGCTAATATCCAGCAACAGCACTTGGTTTTCCACTCATCCAAGCGGTTGAGTGGTGGTAATTTATGGTGTAAATGCCGTTTCAACAAAATACAAGTGCACAAGAGCTACAAATTTCGAAATTACCCCATAGATACACAAAAGATACACTCCACAGCAGACTATCCACCGAACCGATACAGTAGCAGTGTCAGATGCACTGCACAGCACACACAGAGTCTTGTAGAATAACATTTGGCGAATATACCAGCATTCGCGCCTCATTATTATCAAAATTGTTGAACCACAGCACAGCACCAGGGGGAGCGTCATGCAAAGGGATTCGTGGTGGAGTTCAGTGCTTCTGTGTCGAAACCCACACATAGAAGAAACTTCCCACCCTCGCCAGTCTCAGTCATTTGCATTCTATTTAGATTCCCTTGAAACCCTGATGAGGCGATGGGAGGTGCCGGTGGTGGTGTCCTGCTGATCGGGTGTGGGATATGCTTTGAGGCTCCTCGCTTGCCTCTGTGTTCACCGATCGGGTGTAGATGGTCGTAATGAAAGAACAAAACAATCACATTCATGCACAGATAAATATGTGGCAACTGATGCGGATAACGGCCAGCTGTTTGCATACACACTGCATTCGATTCATGAAACCCCCACCCATCTGGCAGCCGACAGTTACATCTGTGCATCGGTGATGTATTTTAAAATCCTGTTGTCCTTGTAAATAGATGGTGTGGCTTTTTCCGAGTGCACATTGAATTTCTATCGAAAACGGGAACGATACTGTGTGTGCTGCTGTATAGTAGGAGTACAGCCGAGCATGGATCTGTGTTTATATTTCATGTATCTGTCAGGCTCAGAAATTGTTACAATTGAATATTCAGATCTTGTTAATATTTAAATTCACCCCATGCACTTGAAGATTGCTTGGATAAGATACGTCGCATGTGGCTCAAGGAAATGGGGGAAATGGGATATCATTTTGAGTTTAAGATATCATGCATGCAGATTTGTTGTGTTATGCTTTGGGGGGGTGGCAGTGAAAGTCCTTAGGTCGAGTGCTGCTGCTGTGGCTGACAGAGAATCTCTGCAAGAAATAGGTTACTCTCGGTCTAATGATGTCGAATACTGATAAGGATACGGAAGGATGTGGCTGTTTAAGGTGACAATTTTAATGTTCTTCTGTGAGTACATGACCATCGCCAGATGCAATGGCAGTTTGTTCCTTCGGATCAAATACATTGCAATTTAAATTGAGGCGTTCATCAATCATTCTTCGGTTGAATCAAGGGAGAAGTTGTCTTCTTGAAACTCCTGGCCACAGCTAGATATATAGCCTTTCAAGAGTCCGTCCATCTGTGAAAATACGCAGGTGAGGATGATGTAGTCGGGCGAACACTCTCACTTCCTTCTATGCTCGGTCTCAGACTGAGCCAACACTGCCGTTCACCTTTGATGGTCCTGCGCACGCTTCCAGCCACCAAGTCCAACTTGCCCGTGATCACTTGAGTATACACCCGAGTTTCGGTCATCGAAACCGGGATTTCGGAAACCAGTGGACGAACCAGTCTGGATTCTGTACGTCCATTCACCTTTGATGCAGACAGGACCGAATATCAGACTATTGCATTAGGAGTAAGGTCTGGCGCTCGGCTTATCGTCCGGTTTTCGGATGTTTAAGAGACAGGAGGAAACGGCAGCATTTCCGAATTAACAAACAAAAGGAATAGCAATTATTTTAACAAGGATTGTATCGTCAATCCAACAACAATGCGGCTCAAAATCCAATAATTTGCTTCTAGTTCCCTTGGTGGCTTTAAAAAAAAAAACCCACAAAATTGATAAGACATCGTCACTGACTCAATGCGAATGCACTTACAAGGCAACACACACAACTCACTGACGTCGAATTCACAGCTCGTTGATATGCTCCAATAAAACAGTAAAATAAGTGAGAGACCACAGATCCAAAGACCCAGATAGACAGATTCCCTAATGGGCACATGGAGCAGCACCTACGTACCCACACATAGCTTATGTTGCAATTCAACAATCTATCTCAAAAGTCAATTAACTTGGGAGTCATTCGCTCGTCGTCGACCCCTCCGACCATCCAGGAACCGTAACCAATTCCAGCAGATACATGTATCTTCGTTAGCACCCCCATCCACATGCAATTCGTTTTTCTCAAAAGCTCATTGAGAAAATTGTATCGACAACTAAAGGAGCTACAGCACAACAAATAAAAACTGCAACTCGAACGGCAACTGCTAACTATCATGGTTGGGAATCTCAAAATAAAGTGCAGAACTAACACTCCACAGAGTAGGTACTCGTCGTAACAAGCATCGGCAATTTGTACGCCCGCACAAGTACACTCACGTAGCCGAAGAGAAGCTATGCATTGAACTTATACCAGTGTAATGTCTCAATTGCATTTGAGACTCTGCAAATTCGTTCGATTAACGAACGAAACGAGAATGAAAATTCAAAATAATTGCATTTCAGTGCATTTTCTTGGGGGTTTCACGTTCGCCACAATGCCACCCCGCCGCCATCCATTCACTGTCTCGTAAATCCACTCGCACAACAAATCAACAAAAAAAGGAGCGCTGCGCAGAATAGAATGAGAACTACTGAATTTTCATTCACACATTTCTAGCTCGCCGGTGCGGCCGACGACGACGCGACGCGATGGTGCCTCGCGTGCGCGCCAATGCTGCTGCACGTCATGTTTATGACTCTCTGCACAGATATCCGAATTTATCTCCAAACAGCACTAGGTGTTTCTCCTTGTACGAGTACGTTGAAAGGGAAAAACAAACGATGTCTGCTCCCGCCCGGTGGTGATGGTTTCATTCTACGAGTACGTTTGTTGTTGGTGTTAGTTGAATAACTTTACCTGTCACCATCGGATAAGCGACAATGGCGCGGCGGCGATGTAATCCAATCAAAATTGTGTCTCCGATTGCCACACATCTACGGCATTCTCTGTGGCAGCTTACATCCATCATCATCACCAGCGGCGTGTTGAATGGTGACATTTTTGGAGCGCTTTTTCTTTTCCCTGCGCCCCCACGTTGCTTGTTCGTTGTTAAATGTCTTGAATTAGAAAAATAAACGTCCCCACCCACGTACGCACTTCGTTGCTTCAAATTACACTCATGGCATGCGAACACTGGGGTCGAACGGCAGGATGGAGAGGAGGCAGAACGTGTATCTAATTGGGTGTGGATGCATATGTTACAGAGAACTGTTTTCTGTCTGTCGGCACGATAATGAAAGAACCTACGAAGCGGAATTGCGGAAGTTCTGCACTCGCATCTGCATGCATGCGTTAAGATCTATCAGACGAGAAGGACCAGACGGAGGTAATAAATACGAGGAAGTATCTTGTATATATTGTGGTGCATGCGGGGCGATTGATTTAAGCTCTTTGAAGCGTATGCCCATGGGAGTTGATGCAGACACTGATTCTGGTGGTAAATTTGTTGCGGAATGTAGGTGAGTAGATGGAATGGATGGTAATTCAGAGGAGCTGGCAATTCGTATACCAGTGAGTGTTTAGAATCAAAGAACTGCTTGAGGGTGAGACAATCATGCGATGTGGGTAGTTAGCTCAGATTGAAATGTTTCCTCGCACGAGAGGTGAAGCCGAGAAAGGGGTTCCTGGCTGTAGGGTGTGAACGGCAGCTTTTCCTAATAATTTCAATTACTGTCCACTCACAACGACTGCTAAATGACATCTCACAAATGTCTACCAAATAAAAATGGCGCCCCAACAAAACCGATCTCGAACATAAAAAGCACTTTCTAGTTGGATAAATTTTCAATTCGAAATAATTGTTACTGACCATCGACTACGACTGTCAAAGGCCATCATTTTCGACAAGTTTTTCCAAAAAATGTTCAAAAATCTGAATGGATACGGGGAACGGTAGCAATTCATGCCATGGAACATGCTTCATGGAAACTACTCTCCTCTCCCTCCTCAACACACATCCAGGGTGACTCTCTATCGACGGCAAACGACATAACAAAATGCCGAACAGGAAGTGCCTTCCCCCACAAATCCTCGCCAGAGCAGCACCGTAGAATAAAAATTTGTAAAAAGATCACACATCAGCTGGGGCGCGATAAAATCAATGTCGTCAGTGTGACACAGTTCAAATTCGTAGGTAACGCAATTAATTCACTTAGAAGAGCTCTTTGATCTGATACCCCACCGCTTGTGGATATTTTTGGGCCAAAAAGCAGACACAACTCTCATTTCGAGTGAACCCATCACGATTGTGTTGTCTGTCAGGGTTTACGCGGGCCACGAATTCGACAGAAAACCGATTCTTATCCGCACAACAACTCAATTCCCTGAAACAATGAGTGGTCGTGATTTCAAAGACAGCCACACCGACACGTGCGCAATGTCAAGTCGGTCTAAACACGTACCAGGGCACACACACCTCTTTCGTCCGTCTCCGCCGTGCGTCATCGTTGTGCAAAGATACACAAATTTAAGTCAAAGCCATTTCATGGGAACTCATTCCGCGAGCAATTCCTCAACTGTGCAATTGTCTGGGAATCCTATAGAGACCAGTCAACTTGAACCGCGTCGGATGTAAATGTGCATGCGTATCTACGAGTGTGTGTCTCATGCTATTGTGCGCAACGCATTGTTATGAATTGGAATGTCGAAATTCCTTCTAATTGAATGCATTCGGCGAGCACCGCTATGACTAACGACACTTGAATGAGTGCACAATGAACAAACACACAAGCAGTTGGCCGACGAGACGCTCCAACGAGACCCTTATTGTGACTCGAAGACGCTTGCAGATAGACCGGATAAGAGCGCTCGCAAAAACGATTTTGTATTGTATCCAGATGCAGGCCTATACAAAACCGCCATGTTTGTGCAAATTAATCGACCCACTCCACAGCGGGACTGTACCCCCAAGAACGAGAAGGAGCTCTCTGGGACTCTCTTTCACTGATCATCATCGTTATTTGTAATAATTCCAATTTTTGCTGTTGTTTTTTTCTTACTGTTTATTGCTGTCGAAGTTCATCACTCACCCGAAGCGATCAGATGGCCGGAGATGCACTGAGAGAGTGCAACGTGCAACTGAACTGTAACCAAAACTGCATTGCGCAGATACAGTGTATCTGTGAGTATCTGCTGTTGGCGGCTATCTAATTTCCGATCTTCCCCA
The DNA here is from genome assembly GCA_905231855.2 of Eristalis tenax. Classification (NCBI taxonomy): domain Eukaryota; kingdom Metazoa; phylum Arthropoda; class Insecta; order Diptera; family Syrphidae; genus Eristalis; species Eristalis tenax. The sequence goes on along the minus strand of HG993127.1, from coordinate 20,103,967 downwards.
CTGAACACGACACACACTGGGGAGGATAATTTTTCAGTTCCCATCCGTACGTCGCTCGTCGTTCAGTGGCGACGGCGACTGAGTGCCGATGCTTGACGGCTACTTGATGACGGCGGGATGCACTTAAACGATTTACCCGAGTGATGATGTCTCGAATGGAGGTTCGTACAGTGTTCTGAAGGGGAAGCAGTACTGGAGAGAGAGGCGATGGCGATGACGATGTGGGTTAGAGACTGCGGTTTTTTATGTCGCGGACTTAAAGAAGAAGAGTGACAGTGTGACGAGATCCAAATGTCATTGTTGCTTTGCTGCTGTTTTATTTCCCTTGTAGACTTCAGTTGCGAAACAGCGACCCGAGTAATTGCCGAGATTCGTGATTAAGTCTTGAGTGATTGCACTAAGAAGCAAATCGGTTTTGGCATCTGTTCTCTGCTCTGTTCTGATCGTTTTGTCATTGATTGAATATCACACTTGGATGGATGAGTAGTTTGTCATTCAGAGTTAAGTGGATTCACTCATGATGTTCACAAGTTACGCTTCCTTAAATGTGTATCCAGCTAATGCCGTCAGAGATGTGGGTTCAGTTGCGTGAGTGCATCTGCAGGCAACAAGTAATCTTTCGAATGTCATTCGAGACGATAAAATTCAATGGCTGTGTGCAGAGGAACCCCAGTTAGACGTCAGTCTGCAGGGCACGAACGGAAGAAGAAACCTTTTATCTTATCTGTGGATGATACCCAGCCCAGCAGGGGACGTCCTATCAACATCCGTTCATGAAGGCGATTGGGAAAAGAAATACTCTGGGGAATCTGAGATCTGAAAATGGTAATCGAAGGAAAAGACTTCTCAGTTTTGTCCCTCTGACAATGACCATGTTGTTCGATAGCAAACCATTGTGGTGACATCAGATGTCCTACGGTCTGAGATGTCCACTTGCTCTGCTTCCGGGTTCATTCAGAATATCGGTCGGTTCAGTTGAGATGGATAGTGCGAAGCGAAGGTTTAAAAGGATGTCATTCAGAAAGGTTTCAATTCTTCAAATGAAAGGCATTCGAATCGATGGACAAAGGGGGTTAACGTTGTTAAAGCTTCTTTAAAGTGCGCATGCAGTGGCGCAGAATGAATGACTTCCTGATGCATGTTGTCTTCAGTGTACGATTTCTTCTTCTTCATTGACTGGCACCTCAGTGAGCATCAACCCTCCAAAGCTTATCCAGACACAGCGATCTTTGCCGCTCAGTTGACTGTGGTTTTAGGGAAGTGGCCCCAGAATCGGTATTGGACGCATTGGAAAGCAAAGCCTTGCCTAGCTCTGTCCCAAATCAATGAATATTTTCTCTTTGATACTCCGTCAGTCCGCGAAAGAGAGATTTGTCAGAAAATACTTTCCCCCATGATCATTCCCGAACAAAACCAGAGAGACATCAAAAACTCATATCACATGCATCTCGATGCCTCAAAAAGCCCTACCCACCAACCCAAGTCGATTTACCTTTTTAATATTCATTCCGCAGAGTTCCTCCACAAAAGAGAAAAAAAAACACAAAAGAAAATTATGCTTAGCAATAATTCAGTGTCCCCGTGGTATCTGCGTCACAGAGACGCATCTGAACCCCTCTCACCCGACACATACGACAATGATGATGATGACGATGACGACTGCGTGATAATGGCTTGGATAGTCACAACCAACCTTCCACCAAATCTCGACGCCACACAGAGCAACTCGATTCGGATCTAAGCGGTCTATGGAGCTGCTCTTGGTGCTGTGCACTGCTTTCGGCTTTCTGGTAAAATAATTGGTTGTGACCCTAATTGAAGTTGGTAGGCATGATTTCCTTTATGCTCACCAATTCGCCCTCAGAAATGAGTGCTTTCTGTTGTGGTGCGGCCGTGGGACTCCTCCCATATATCAAACGTAATTAATCACCTCTTAGATTTTTGGATGGAATACGAATACCCTCCGAAAGCAGTGTGTGTGGTGGAGGCGCTCTCCGCTCTCCGTTTGGGTCCGCAGCCGCCTGGAAGGGGCACGGCTCGACTTTTGTTGTGTTGTGGGTTTTCTGTTTGCTTTTGACATATGAGCCTAGGTATGAAATCTTGTTTTTTTTTTTCTTTTTTGGTTCCCCATTGTTTTTTTGTAATTTTGTTTTTGTTTTGGTTGGTTGTCCTATGGCTACGTGATGTGCTTTTGTAATTTTGTATTCATTGGCTTGGAAGGCAACGAACGTTGTTGGAGACCTGCTGAAGGGTTATTGCTTTTCGGAGACGGAAGTGGTTATTTTGTGTGTGTTTCAAATGAAATGGGTTATAATGTCTCTAGATAACTGGAAAATGGGAATATGATAATAAACAGAGAGAGATCGCATTCTGTGGGAGATGCATGGAAGTCGAGTAGCGACCGTGATGCTAATTTCGTTGTATGATTGGTGTTATTTGGTCCTTTGGGGGAAGAGATAATGTTCGCATCTAATTTTTGGCATGTGATGCCGTTAAAGCAAATGTTTCGTTTTTTGAAGGACCGCCTTCGTGCTTGCAAAGATCGCATCCATTAAAGAGACCGATTCATAGTGGTCTTAGACCAACGCGATACGAAAAAGAAGAAAACGACGATTGGATTGCTACCGAATTGGCTATCTTGTGCAGGGGCCTTAACAATGTAAATGAGATCTTCTACATCATAATTGTGTTGCTAAGGCTTGAACGGTGCCGTGACAACTTTTCAGGATTAAATTATTATTAACTTTAAAACTTATCAACGATTGTGGACTAGTGGCCTGTGGACTTATGACCCAGTACCAAATTTGGCACAATGTCGGAAACAAGTTCGCCCCTATGACACGTTTGATAGCGACAAATGTTAGCATTCGGCCTAACCAAATTTTTCCATTTGACACAACGTCACGGCATGGACCCTAGTAAGGACAGTATACTCTCCCATAACAGACAACCCTCATAAGCGACCACCTCTCATAACCGGCAAAATTTTTTGTTAGCGACAGTGTCCGCTTATGAGGGAACTGTGACTGTAAGTTGTCACGTTATCAAGCATAACAAGGCAAATCACATCTATGTTGAACTGCTTTTACTGTGTTATTCTCCTCTTGGTACGACTCTACAATCCGAAACTTAGACGAGACTCAATCTTCATCCACAGAAATTGAACCAACGGTGACTCAATATATCTTCTTGACGCGATTGATACCTTCTAAGCGGCGGCGTACAGCAATGCGGACATTGGGCGCAGTTTTTGAGCGTCAATCAGTGTGCTTTATGAAATGGCGCCCAACAAAAGGCCTTATCCCAGATTTGATTGAAATTTGATGTCAAAATCGCCCAATTTGTCATGGCAAATGAAAATATGATGTTTTACCTAGCCGATGTTGTACACGATAAAGACCATCTTTGGACATTTGTCGACATGTCTATGAGCTGTACTGTGGAGTGAATATATTCCGGAAGAATTGGATCTGTCGACTGTAGCTGCGCGATCTTGAGCGAAAAGAACGAATGAACTAAGAAGGTGTCTAGTTGGAGAAAGAGAGACGGACCGAATCTCTCTAAAGACCAAGGTTTTGGGAATGCAAGTCTCATGCCAATTGCTGTTTCTTTGGGTTCAAGCGGTAACCTAGTAATATAGCCCTCTCCCGAAGGTTCGAGCTGCCGTTTATCATATGCGCCGCCGAGGCATACACCTCCTTAGTATACTGTGGCTCTGCCCAAAGTAGATGAGCGGCGCTATAACAACGGAGCGGATCGCCAGTTCTACGCACACGCCAAATGGCAACTTTTGAAAAGCCGTGAATTATCAAAGTTATAGGGGATAAGTACTGAACAATAGACACCTGGCCACGTTACTTCGGCCATACTTCAGACCGCAAAACGTGACCGAAACCTCTCCACTACGTAACAGGAAAAATAGAAGACATTGCATGTCCAATTTTGTGACTAACACCAAGGTGGGTCTATTCAAGCTATTGATAGGACGCTACGGTATTTAACCACGAGTGCAGCTACATGCTCTGCTGTAGACCATGCGAAGGGAATCTGTTAAACCGCCACAACCAAGCCACTACGACTACGCTCCATAAGGTCTTAGCAAACGCACCCAACCCTAAGCACATCCCATACACAGCTGCATCGGAGAAAAAGTGACAAAAGCAGCAATTTTCCAGAAAATTGAAAACCAACCAACCTTTTGTCCGACAAGCACGTGCCACGATCTCACACCTCCCCTCCTCGGTTTGCTTGTTTCGTCTTTTCAACAACATAACCGTTACATAAAAATGAAAATTCTCAATAAAAATATTAAATACGTGTAACTAAGAACAGCGGCTGGGTGTGCGCGAGGTGTGCGTGTTCAAACTTCGATATCAAAGTGAAGACAACAGCAAAATCCAATTTCACAGCTTCACTTCGAACCCCCATGGGACTCCTCCTCGGAGCATCAACGAAAGCCCACCAATGACAACGGCAATGAAGAAGAAGGCAAAAAATGACAAGAATCTCCTCCATATTGACACAATTGCCTACACCCTTAGTTTTCATCTCGCACTTTGCATTTCACCAACAAAAAAAAAGCCCAAGCTACTCCTTTCCAACCCTCCAGCAAACCGCACGTATTGAGTGCCGAAGAGAGATATCTTCCGCGTCACTTGAAGATGAAGTATGAACGAAACTAGGGGGTGGAAGGAGGGGGCGAAAATAAAAATGAAAAAAAGAAGAAAAAAACAAAGAGAATAGGATGAAAATGATTTCTCTTCCTCATCCACTTAAATTCAAAGTGCGTATCTAAGAGGCCATAATAAAGACGACCGTCAATTTTCATAAGGGGTTGTGTGCATAGAGTGGCAAAGAGGTTAACTTGTCCTCAACCATCGCCGGTCCTCCCTCTCTCACTTAGCCCATGCCGGGGATGCGAAAAAATTTGTTAAACCTCCTCACACCATCCTCGTCTTGTATGCCTACACACTATTTCCCCCGCAGAGACAGTTTCTGGATTCCTCTTTTTGCCTCCCCCTCATCCGTTGTTGGCAACATGTTTTGAATGTATCTGCTCTGCATGTCTCTGTCACGAGTTGAGAGCCATCGAAGGATCTACTGTCCTGCCTGACTGACTACCGGATATTTCAACGTTGGTTTTGTTGTGCTTGGTTGCGGGGCCTGGGCGGGGCAGAAGGATGGTGTATTGCGGGCCTCCACTTCCCCGCCGCCGCCACCATCTCGCCATGGGCACGTTTTGTAAATCGAATTTAATCGAAAGACATTTGTAACATTCGCATACGTTTAGAGTGTGTGTAATGATGCATGGTAATGGAATGTGTTGTGTTATCCATTTTGTTTCGTTTCTGTGTATTATCTGGATCCTTCTCCAAACGCTGCGCGTCACTGGGCTGCGTTGCGTTCCTTCTGGATAATGTGATAGAGCGTAGGGCGCGTGTTTAAATGGCCACTGATGGCGATGGGGGGAGGCGAGGCAAGGAGGTGGGTCTGTTGTTGTTGCGAACGGATGAAGTGTATATTGAAAAATGTTCTTATCTGCTCATATTTGATGATGTCATGGAGTTCCGTTCGTTCGTTTAACACTCGAACGAAATTCATTTTATACATATTTTCTCGTTCCGTGAACACACTCACACACACAGAGACGGAAAGAAAAAAGAGAGGATATTTCACGAATGTGCCTCATTTAGTTTTTGGGGAAATGATGCCGAGCGCACAAACAACGCCGAACGATGCGGACGGTGGGAGGATTGGGTTATTATTGCGAATGTTAGCAATTTTGTTGTGAAATGTAATTTTTGATATCGCGTCGGGATGTGGTCGGATGGTCGGGTGGGTGGATGGGTGGTTGGGTGTCGAAGACTCGAACGTGGAAAGTAAGCAAAATTTAACGAATGGAAATCGTGAAATGTATGCAAATGAGATACAAATATGAGGGGGATTACGGCAAGATTGCTGCCTGAATTGTTAAGCCGCATGGGGCTGGGATATTGTACGATAATTGACGCTATTAGGATTTTATCACGTTGAACGGGCGCAAGGAGTGGATAAGACGGAGTCATCCGCCGTAGGTATACGTTTGGGTAACCTACATTTTTGTGTTGGCATAATCAAATCAATGTGCTGACTTTGCACGATGGACCGAGGTCAAGGGAAAATCAGAGTCAGCCACTTGATTGGTTCATCTTCTACCTGTTCCCATGGCCATCATATCAATTCGTCATCGCTCCCGCCTTCAATTACGTCTTAAAGAGTCATCGACGGCCATCAAATCAGCTAAGCAGTACGTGACGCATAAACGGTTGTCATTGATGCCATTAACTACTGTCCGGCACGAGTAGTGGTGACCAAATAAATACTTTCGCTGTCAAGCTGGTGCCGACGCCTGCCGTGCATATGAATCCGTTCGAATTATTCCCTAGGACAAATTGAAGTTCGACCAATGTAAAGGGTTTTGATTACGAGTACTTCGGAGCATCGTAGAAGTCGTAAATGAGACCATAATAAAAAGAAACCAAGGGGGTCATCAAAAGCAGCGATCTACCTTGAACGTACATGTAAACATGAACATGGGCCAACATTAAATTCCTAAGCCTTAATCTGGGGCCTTTTATGGTCCGGCACTTCGACTTGTCTGCAAAAGAGGGGTTTCACTTCAAACATTGCAATGGGGCACTTAAGGTCTTCGTCGTTTCAACTGGCGTCGGTATATCTGTGATTGAACACAACTTGGACCAAGCACAAGAACGGACTCAATCCCTGGGTCAACATCAGAAGCCTTGACGGGCATATGGTGCATCTTGCATACACCCACTTATTGTAGAACCAGCAAACTCTGTTACCGTGCGCGCACGACAAGATGCCGAACGACAGAATATTACACTAGACAGTTGTGCTGTCAGATCAGCGCCAACTTAACCTGGTTCTTGGTGGTCTACACGTTGTTCGATGGTCTCCCATTGATCGGGCGTCTCTGTCATTTGAACTTATCTTCCTCAGTTTCTGTGTACCTCAGCTAACCCATCAATTACATTTGCTTATCAGCAAATCCAGACTGGCCGTGATGAGCCAGTTATATGTACTAAGTCTTTGATATCGCCAGGATTGATGAAACGAAAACGCAAGAATAGCTAGTGTTTACGAATAGCCCAGACGAGCATGGTTACATCGTTGGGCCAACTTGGGTGGATATAAGGCATGTAGAACACGCAAGATCTGGATGTTCACAAATCGGTTCGGTCAGATGTAGAATGAACACGACAGTCTTTGAATAGATCTGGTGAAAGTTCCTTGAGAGGGAATACGAGAATACGACCTTCGAGTGCGGTGCATAGAACAACTACTATATCTTAGGTTAACGCTGGATATTATGGTTGAAGGCTATAGAGGTCTACTTCGGACGGTAGAGCTGTACGAAGGCGTGTGGTGTTTTGATGAAAATTATTTCTCACCTCGATAATTAATCTACCGATCAGAACCCAGGCGGTAGATGATGGCAGTGGTCGAAGGATTTCAAACCAGTACAAACCACCTTGTTCTGAAACTCACGTGTCCTGATTGTGAGGATGCCTTGGTCAAAATTCAGATATCGGCAAAAGTATGACGGCACGGGACTTGATTGGAAAACACACTCTGGCTCTACCAAGATCTGGACAGACTGCCAAAGGCTTAATGTGACTTCACTGTGAGCACCACCAGCGGCAAAATTTTGCGATGTGATGTGACTAAAGCATTGGCAAGGCAAAGAGAATGTGAAACAAGATAGAACAAGAGCATAAGTTTGTGTGTTTGTCTGGATTTTCAGGATCTCAGGATTCGTCTAAGCTTGTAATGTGGCACCTTAGAGGAGGGCGTCCTATGCTGCCTTGTTCCAACGGCTAGAAGTCGAACACTTAAGTTGAAAAGTGAGTTTCCCGGCAATTCATATTTGCGAGGCATCAAATTGCGATAGGGGCAAAGGAAGTGGGGAAGGCTTTCAATTTCCTTTTGAAATCCTCCTCTGGGTCTAGCCTCTGCAGCGATCACTAAGCAACAGCCTTAGGATGGCTTCGAACGGCGAAGTTGGGTGAGTTTTTTTTGCTGGCTAGTTTTAGGCTGAATCTCTGGATATCTCTGAGAACTGACGGTGATTCGAGAGAGACAGGATGTACAGCTCCTCTGTGCCCCAATCGACCCACTTCATGGTACCCATGCACGCAGCGCAGCCGAATATTGCCCTGTTCAGCCAACTCTCCTAGAGACGAACGATGCTATTATTCAAAATGAGTATCAGTCGTTCCACAAAAACCGAGATGACTTCACTATTTTAGCCGGTCTCAGTGACATCATGCGATCTGAAGGTCATTGCTAGAGTGGGAGACAATCCAACTTTAACATAAAATTTGATGGAGGATTTGAAAATAAAATATCGCTGTCGGAATAATTTATAAAATTCCCTGCATCCTCCCAATTTCTCCTCATTGGCAGAGTGCTTCTGAACCACACGCAAATTTACTTATCCGGTTAGTCGCATACAGTCCCGCATTAAATGACCCCAATTCAGGACTACGCCTCACTGACTGAGCACACGAATCGATGAAGACATTTACCTGCAACGAAAGAAGAGCAAATAAATCACATTTAGTAACGATACACACAATTGAGGCAACAAAAAAAAATAACAAACATTTTGAAAATAAAAAAGAAATACTAAATCCCTCTAGAGCTTACACCACCGTCCTGGTCATGCTAGATGATATCTCTCATCGCCCAGTCATGCCAAATAAAATGATTTATCTATGAGCGTACATTTTATGCCATCCACAGTGGAGCCCCGTTTCCCCCCGCCTTTCTGAAATATCATCGTCGACCAAAATCTGATCCACTTCAAAGTTTTGCTCAGAAAAGCAAAAAAAAAAAAAGTTTATTTGTTTTCCCATTTTTTGTGTATTCGGGGGTTGTAGTGTGGGATTCTTTTTTTTAATTTATCACCAGCCGCTGAGCTACCGACGACGACGGCCAAAGTGTGCATGTGTGTGTACTTGTTTGCCATTTTTTTTTTTTTTGCAAATCCCAATTATCTTTTGCAAAGAAAGAATGACTTGGTTGCTTTTGTCGAAAGCAAAGTCATTGGCAGACGCAAAGCGTGAACCCTCCCGCAATCTGACCAAAACTATGCACATTCCGTGCAGAAGTAAACTTAGTCCAAACGAAAGCTGCACCAATTCCGAAGAGTTTGCACATTTTGCCATTGTCTCCAACCGCATTACATTCGAATTCATGATGATTGTGTTCTCAAAAATCCAACTTGTTTGGCGATCGTCCCCCATCCCCCATCGCCGCCTTCAAATCATGCGTTCCAAATTGCTGGAAGTTACGCAAATGCATTATAAAACGAACGTTTTATCTTATCACTTTCTTACGTCTGCGGGTTTCGGTCGTATGTTATCTATCGGGATGATACAGAATTTTCTGATATAACAACAAAAAATTAATTAAGAATTCTTGTGGTTTTCGATTATATTCTTCTTGTGTTTGTGTTCCCCTTCGCTTTGCAGAGATAACTCAATGGGGACACAACACACAACATCTACAAGCCGGAGTAGATGAGAGAGAAAAATTCGATTCGAGAAACAAATGAAAAAGAATGTGAAAACGATTCGTTGAGGGATTTATTTTGTAAGTTGACCGGCTTAGTGCGCCGATGATGAATAGGTTCACCGCACAATCAGTGTGGCGGGGCATTAAAATTCAATTTTCTTGGATTTATATGAAATGTCTTAACTTTTCAAGGCGGGTGGAGGGAATCCGGGTGGGATGGCGAGGCCTTCTGTGTCCTTTTGAAGCAGAGGATACATGACAGCTTGTGTGTCAATCAATTTCACTGTCACTGTGTTGGGAGAGATTGGATACCATGGCCATTCATCATTGTACGTGTATCTGATGACGTTTTCATTTGTGAAAGCGCTGGGATTTATGGTTCAATTAGACTGGTTGCTGGTTTTTGCTTCGTAGAAAATGGTGCATAGCCCGGGTTCGCAGGTGGATTGTGATCTGTTTAGCCAGCTGTCGAGTGGAGGAACATCTCATCTTGACTGCGAGACATAGTTTGATGCGATGTTTGCAGCTTTTTCTTTATATCAGTCTAATGACCAGCAGTGTGACTGGGCTATGGGTCATCTTGACCAAGCTACACCTTCTAATTACGTTGCTTTTCGTCAAGTCCGAAATTAACATTTTTTTTTTGCTGAAATTTGAAGACAGTTCTCGCCGAAGACAGCCTATTTGTGTATAGTGGCGTACCCAGTACAGTCGGTGCATTCACGTCTTTGAACAATTCACGATCACCTCCACTCTTAGGAGGAGTAGATATTGAATGCAAGCAAAATGTTCGTTTCTACTAGACTCTACTAGACACTACACAAAATTCATATGAACAAGTGTACATTTTAACTTATCTGAACTCATTTCAAGTGATCACGTGAACGTCTTAAATCAACTTGATCATGTACATACGTGATCACAGAAAATCCGGTAAATTAGCCTGAGTGCACCTAATTGTAGTGACATTTGGCATCTTGTATACAATTTAGCTGAGAAGTCGGCATTGCAAACATTGAAGAAGAAGTTTATTCCGGTACGAAAATATTAGTTCACGTGTAGTTAAATACACGTGAATATCGAAATATCTATCACGTAAAATATCTCCACGTGAAATTTTATCACGGACTGATGGACACATCTCATTTCATTCACAAGCACTTCAATCAATTGTCGACTGTCTCTAGATGAGATGGCTCACACAATTACTTTTGCAGAAGCCAGAGGGACGAGGAGGACGAGCTCAACCACGTACTCTAACCTAGCTTGAGCCTAGCTCCAACCATTCATAACATGCTAGGTACGGCACAATGAAGCTGTAGCTGTTGCCCGTGAATCTCTTGCACCAAGGTCACATGTGTAATTCGGAATTAAATGAAATCCTTTGGGATTCAGCGGAAGTGATGGTATAACGCTTATTCCCCCTTATTCTGCCAGTCGTGTCAATTGTCTCTGTGAACAATTTGCACTATTTTAGTCACTTTGTGTGACATGTAAATGAGTAATTGAATAAACATTTGTCACAGTGACATGTGACTCGACTTAGAGATTAAGTGGGGTTAGCTGGTCGATGTTGTCAATATCTCACCGGAAATATGTCACATAATTGTCCTTGGAAACTCTTCTACCCGTGGTGCCATCTCATCTTACAATATCCTACACCTTCCCTATGCCACATCGGGTCGTTACATTTCGTACTTCTCTTTGCGGCATCGCCAATAAATCAGAAATTGAGAGTGCTGGCCGTAGGCTTTCAAAAGTCATTCTCGATTATCGCAACACGCCCATTCAGCATTCGTCAAACCAACACGCACGCTCAGCTCAACCCCAGCCCCCTGTTCATCTTCCTCTTTGCTGCAAGAACCCTTTGGAAGCCACGATGAACATTCGACCTCCGCTGTGTGGTGCCCTAAGTTCTGAGATTTCAATTTCACAACTTGTGGAATTTCCGATTTCATCCCATGTGTCAGGTGTTAAATTATGTTTCCTGAAATATTTCTTCATTTCGCTTTTGACACCGACCGCACGGAGGGGGTATATGAGCAGAGCGCTACGCTACAGCGATCCAAAATAACCCACAAAAAACGAAGGGCATCCTGTTCGCCTTTCCATCATAAGTGGCCTCGTCGTATCCCTTTTCTTGATTGCGTCGACATCGGACCTTAATATACACATTTTCTTAAATTTCAATCTCTTTTCGATATCATTCTTCCTTTTCTTCCTTCATCACCGTCAGCACCGGTCTGGTGTTCCTGTTGTGTGTGTTTGGGTCAGGAAGAACGAAAAAAATCTGTTTTGTCATCCATTTTGAAAGGAAACACCATTATAAAGGATTACTAAGCGGTAATGCCTTTTAGTGCCACAGGTCACATACAGGTTCAAGTGACACAATAAGCACAAGTGGGCGGTGGGGAAGAAGAAGCAGAAGACGAAATCCAAAAGGGTTCCCGGAAAAAAGGACTCGAGACTAAGGAGAAGAAAATGAATTCGTGTCAACCAGAGGAATGGAACTTTTATCATATTTTTTTTCGTTGCTTCGGTTCGTGTTTGTTCCTGGCCTTCTGTTACGTCTTGTCCTGCGTTTGTCCGCATTTTACTTTTCCCTTTTTCGGTTACTTACTTACTGTGTACAGGGCCAATCAGTGAAATTGAGAAGACGAAGGGTGTACACAAGACCGACGACGGATGGCACTCAGTTTTTTTCCAGTTTTTGGGGATTCTGTTGAGTTCATGAGAGGACAAGGAGCGAGTTATCCTTTATATGGTCTTGCTGTTGTATCCTGTTGGCTGGCCATTGTTCGGTTTTTGTTTGTTGTCTTTCGTATTGTTTTGCGCGTAACGTCAAGCGTTGTTGGCACTCGCAGCACAACAACTCCGTCGCCATTGCCGCAGCTGCCCGAGACGTGGTCGTGGCCAAAAGTCGGGTTTATTTGGCTATCAAATTACACAACCGTTTATTAGCCTTTTATGCCGATTTTTTTTTTATTTTTCTGTGTCCTCCTGTGTTGTGTCCCTGTGGCGGCGGATTGCGACGCACGATTGGAGCGAGGCAGACGAGGACAACTTTCGACTTTCCGATGTACGTGGTTGTTCAGAAAAATGTTTGTTTACTGCGGAATTTTTATTAACACAGGGTGGCGCCTATGTTTACTTTCACCCCACGCAGACGAGGGTGAGAAAAATTCTTCCGCCAATTAGGACACAAGAAAGACAAGAACGAACACCAGAAGCGACATCACCAAAGGACAAAAAGGAGATCAACAAAAGTTCCCACCAGCAAAAGGGGATATCCTTTATGAAGCTGTTCTGTCACCCGTCCCCTCAAAAATCGCGAGCGATTCGTTTTTATTTCTGTTTGGTTATTTTTCGGCTCCTTGTCGACCAATTAAAGGTCAAAAATGGATGCAATGGTGTGGGTCGTGCGAAGTGGGATGAAGTTGGGATCGGTTTTGGAATTTGCCGTCCCCGTCATCGGGCTTAACGGGAAGATTAAGAGTGTTGAACATGGCAATTTGAAACATTTTGCGAGAACAAAAGAGCAGAACAACAATTAAAACTGATTAAAAAAGCGCAATTTTTATTTCCGCCTCTCCCTTTGCTCATTCTTTCGCTATCATCCTGGACGACGCCATACCAATAACAACCATTCCCCAGCTTCCCGATGCCGACGAGGATTGGCAATTGGTGCCGGTGCTTGTTGTCATGTGGATCGATATATTTTGTGGGTCGTTGAGCCCTTGGCTCAATTATGGGATCGTGTGCCCGATAGCAATTAATGAAGACCCCCTGTTTCCGAAAGAGGAAATGAAGAAATTATTATCAGCTCTCACAGGCGGGGTGTATTTGTTGCCACCGCGATGGTGGAATGGTGTTCGTGACGAATTCGAAGGGTGGGGTGATGGTTCATCGGAGATGGGTGCAGTGTGTGCAATTTTTCAGAGAAATTTACAAGGGGTGTCGGTTTTTTTTTTTTGCTCTGTCTACACAAATGAATGGACAAATGCACGCTTTCACAAGTGAGAACAAACGATGAGTCAGGAAAATGGTGGCTGGCAGTGCAAAGAGACTCGGAAAGGCGATAAACATCGAATGTGCATTCGACTGCTACGAGTCATATATTCTTTGAGTTCATGAGATTCTTTGAATTAAGTCCTTTTCATGTTCAATTCGTTGTGGAAACCGAAAATTGTTGGCAGACTGTGCACATGTGGTTTCTGTTGAGCTTTTGCGGATGGACTGTTAATTAATAGGGGGTGTTGGTTGCCGTCATAGTGACGGCTGTCGGTCTTCATACCTCGAATTGGCAAAAATTCTTGGATTTTTTTCTTTAATTAGTAAAGGACGAAAAAATAAGCTCGTCAAAGGTTTACAAACGTTGAGACTGAAGTTAGCCTGCCGGTAGTACATTCCTGTTGTTTCGAAGAATCTCCCATATTGCAGTGTGCAACTCAAAGAAGGTCTTCAAACGTTGCACATAACAGCCTTAGTCACAAAGTGTGTACCACAGAGAAGTGTGTACCTCGAGAGTAGGACGGATACACACTCGAACGCCTTACCACCGCTCTCAGACTGTTGTTGAAGTCATAATTCTCTTCGCGCCTCGAGTTTAAATACGGAGCAGTTCACGGAAAACACAAACAGGCAGAGCGGCTCCTGCTACAAACGAGGAAATTGATTATGATCTTTCTAACCCCGCGATGCCGCCCACTGAAACCTGTCTTAAGCATTCCTTCTAATATTATGAGTCCATGGGCCTGGACCTAGCTTCTAAAGCAACCACTCGGGTCGTGTATGTTATTATTCTCAAAGGAGGCAGTTTTTCTTCTACGGTATACTCCCTGTGAATTGCCAGTTATCAGAGGGACATGAAGCTGTGAATTTTGAAAGTTGTTTATGACGGGAGAGGAACGTAGATCTTGTCAAGCCTTATGAGTTCACCTTCGCCTTTGCAGAACACTAGGGTTGCTGCAAAAGAAAGTCCTATACAAAGGCGGTCCTATACAACAAAGTGCACGGAATACTTTTCGTCTGATGATGATGCTAGTTCACACAATCAGCGAAAAGCGATGTACTCGGTCAATAATCTAATATCTGGTCATTGCTACTGCAATCCCTCCAGGCTCCGCCCCTCCAGCAGCATTCCTTCTTCTGAACAACCACGTTCTAGGTACAATAATGTGGTGCAGCTCATGCTGTGGACGACGACATGATCTCTACCCAGCCGGAGGTTAGAAGTTGGTGTAACATGAATAGAATCAATATGATCAACAAGGGAAGCAGTGTCTGGATGTCTATTTGAAGACGGCCTGCCTCTAGCCACTGCATCAAGCCATAATCAATAGAAATCGTTGCAGGCCTCCAAATTTAGAGATGGTATGAAGGCTAAAGTGAAAGAAGATGCCCCTAGATGGCAGATGGCTCCATACAGACTCCTTCATCTCTGCCACACGAACGTCTTCTGAGTTCGTGAAATCCCGCAGCAAATCACTTTCAATATTGTGCAGACCGCTAGAGAGCTGTCTGACCAGGTGGGAGCCCAAGAAAGTGACAGATGTGTAACTGTGCGAATGCATCTATTCCGTGTATTTGCCAACCGATCAAGTCTTGTTTCTTCTGAAGATAGTCTTCCTCCACAGAAATCACAAATCCACCTCCAACTGAACACCGGAGCCTTTCAGTGCTGCTTACACTTGCAAATGAAAACTTCACGAAGCCCATTCGACGCAGGCAGACCCCTTTCCTTCATCTAACTCAATTTCATTGTCACCGGTCGGATGCACTCACATGCATGCTTTCGAATCGCTCCCAATAAACAATAGAGGACAAGAACGTTGCCACATATTTTCGGGCTGCCAGCCAAAATGCAATTAACACCAAAACCTCCAGTCCCCCCCAACCATTCGACATAGCCGCCGCAATCAACAGATGAGCACTCGACCGCGAGTCGCGACGTCTCCGGCAGAAGCAGAAGATGCATCGAACATATTTTCTATTTGATTTGCATTTATCCGTAGCAATGCACACAAAGCGTCACAAAGCGTGTAGTGTACACACTTTCTACTCACTACCGAATTTTTCACACTTTTCTTCACTTACACCGGTGGATCGGAGCTGGTTGTGCAGGGGCGGGGAGGAGAACGACCGACCGGCATGGTCTGGAAAAAATAATTCCACTCACACCGGTCGCCGCTTATAAAGAAGTAAATAAATAAAATCCACAAGACAAAAGAGCAGCGAATCCACAATGAAGGTGTAGAGCCGATGATGGTGCAGGTTAGCATGCCCGGCAGACAGCCATCCAACGGACCAACCGCGCGGCCATTAGCCAGCAGCCACAGCAGCAGGCCGTCTTTTGTTTGTGCCTCCAAGAGAGTTGACTACTTTGCTCAGACTCAGACTCGGACCCTGTCGCTACCCGGCCAGTTGGCGAGCCAACCAGCCAGCATCACCTTCTAAGGCAAATAGGTCAAACATGACTTTTAAATTTAAGCGATGCAAGTTGAGAAATTGTTATGGTAATGCTAAGTATCCCATCCGATGGCGAGGAGGGCCGCCTGATGTGTGCTAGTGTGCTAGCACCATCGCTAGCGGTCTGACCAGCTGGGTGCCCCCAAGAGAGAGAGAGGGGGGACGGAGCGACAGAGATGTGTATCTGTGCTGGCGAAGCGGGTCTCAAGGAATTCAATGAATCTAATGGAATTTACATAATTTACTCACTGCTGCGGTTGAATTGCAAATGACAGATGATTTTGTTTTCTTTCCACGAGTGCGGTGCACACACACACACACTGTCAGACTCCGTCTCTGACACTGACTGAGTCTAGACGACGCATGAGAACAACAGTAGTGCAGTGGAGCGAGTGCCTTGAAGGAGTGAGATTTTATGTGCTGTGTAGACAGGCTTTAGCTCAAGCCATTCGTTCTGGATTTATCGATGTAAAATTAAATTATGCAATGCGAATGGAAATTGATTTGAATTTATGGCTTCGCAGATAGCGCCACTTGCCACAATTGGCAATGGGTACAGTCCACACCTCACCATTCGTCTTCCGTGTGTTCGCGGGGTTCATAAGCACCGGCAAGTCTGTTTCGCGGTTTTTCGTTTCGTTTCACAGCAACCAGGCTACAGGTGCGGGTAATCGTTAAGATTGACGGGTGATCATTCAATGGGACAGCGATATTTACAGGTTGTCACTGAGACATAATGGCTTCTGGAGAAAGGAAGGGAAAGTTGTGCGTCCCTTATGAAAACAAAAAATTCGTTGTAAATCAACACGCCATAAATAACCGAGTTCGACAGATACCATGAAAGATGAGCAGTCCTAATCGCAATTTAAATTTATTCCAATAGACGCTTTCGTGTCGCATTTTAAAACATGCTTTATTCCAAATTCCTCCACACCTAAGTCGACCTCGAAAAAATGTCAAATGTCAGCGGAACCTTTTTTCTGGGCACACCAACATCCCACGCTTTTAAGGGATAACAAGCCAGCCATCCGACCATTTAACCAACCAACAACCTTAAGGATTAACAATTTCAAAGTAACGGCAATAAAGAATACACGAAGAGGCTGAAGGAGAAGAAAAAACATAAATGAATATACATAGGGCCCATTCAAGGGGATCGGGCGATAAATTCCAATTTAAAAGATTATTTATGATTACGACACCGGTGTCCCTTCATTAATTCCAGCCTCGTTCCCCTCTGATTCCGGCTCCGGCTCTGGTTCAGGATCCAGCAGGTACGCGCAGTTAGCCGCAATTAGGCTTATTTTGCCCTCATATAGCCGCCCCTCGTAAACTACACTTTAAGTTGATTTCACTAAATAACACGGTTTTGAATGGGATGAAATGATTAATTGTGACACCCTCTTTCAGGGATACAGGCGCAAATGTCAGCTAGTTATTTTGATAATGTTCCATGTATCGTGCAATGGGGTGGACGTAGAAGTGTATGTCTAAAAAAGGGGGAGAAAGTAATGGCTCAACGCTAGCGGAAATAGGGGGTCTTTGTTCGAAGATGATCCCGATCCGGTAAGTCTATTATCGGCTGTGTGAAAAATATGTTTACCTAATTAGGTGCTTGGAATATGGAAGAATTATGACTTGACGCTGGCAGTGGCAAGGAAAGTTGCTGCAGGAGTCCGACCAAATCAGCCTCGATCTGTAGGAGAAGATGATGGGGTCTCCCAACAGGCACCTCCAACCAGCCTCATGTGATCCCTAGCCTCTCCAATCGAACAGTGAGAAATGAAGGCAAACATACATTTTCACAATTGTATCTTCGTTACGTTGTCGGACAGAAAAACGAATCACCCAATCAGTAACGATGAACAAACGGATCAAAGTTATTCGCTCGAAAACGACCAAACAACAGACCCTAGGCATAGCAAGCAAATGATACACTTTATCGCAACCATCGAACTCCCTTGGCCGTACACCGTCAAATTCACCAACAACTGGTAGACTTTGACATTCACAGCTCACTAAATCAATGACAATTGCAAAAGCTACAGCTTTAGAAAGAACGAAACTTTGTCCCTCACATTCGTATCCGCCATTAACTTCCTTCATTTCGAAGCAGCGAAATTTCTCAGCAAAACTTAATGGAAGTCAAGTAATTTCAAATATGTCACTATGTGTGAACGCACAAAACTTTGATTGAACCCGAAGCATGTTGATTCACAGCAGACTTCCATGCGTCAGCAAAACTTCAAACTTCCCCACACTTGCACCCGCTGCAGGGTACACTTTTAATTACAACTCAATCATTAAACTTACGCGCGCATAATTTTCTATAAAACGAGAACAAACAAAAAAAAGCAAAGCACAGCACTGAAAAAAGCAAGCATTTTGAGGAACAAACTTAGGGTCCCATACCAGCGCCAATCGCTGCCATTAAACAAAGTGTCAAGAGAGTCACATGCGCGCACATGTCACAGCGCCATAAATTAATACAACTTTCTGCTTAAGAAGTTTAACAGGCGGAAAATTACAAAAATTCCTTCGAAAACTACACCATCCACAACTGGCTCTGAAGCTTGCCTGCCCCACTGCACAGCACCGACCGACCCTACCGCACCGCACTCAGAGTCTTCTGCTCTTTGTCAATCTTCGCGTGAGTAATCATTTTCCGACAGCACACACCATGGCACCGCCGAAGAGCCACAGAAATTGACGAACAATTTCTTTCACGCTCGTCATCACATCTCCCGTCATGTCATTGTCGTTGACGTTGAGCGCCATCTCTGGCGCTGATGTGCCGAACTTTGGTTTAGCTATCGATTCACCAGACGATAGCGGTGTATATCGGCTTCGTCACCGTGTTCAACCAGCCCCTGTCTCTACTCGAGCTTCACGAGTTTGTCACATGACAGGACAGAGAGACAACTTCGTCCTGCCATTAATAAGCTCGAATTTGTCATTAAGTTTGTTGCACGGAAATAGGAGCAATTCAGCACCCCTACGCCACACGCCACACGCCCTAATGAAATTCCAACAAAAAGGATTAAACGTGGAAAAAAAGACACAAGCACAACGACCCAGGATGCGGAGAGGAAGACACAGAATGAATTGTCAAAATGTGAACCCAAACGATGGTGAGGAGCGTTTGAGTGATAAGGAATCAGGCAGGAGGGAAAAAATAAAAATGTGGGAACTGCTTCAGTACTCTTATACTCGTCGTCATCGTCGTCTGGGCCGTTGCCTTTACCTCTGCTCCTCTTGGCATTAATTACGTAAACATGATTGTGGTGAGTCTTTTCTTTGCTTGCCTTTCGTCCTCCTTCATGAGTGTGCTCTCCCAACCCACCCTATTACCCGACTAGCCTGCCAAATAAGGTTACGGCAGATGACGACGAGGATGGGAAGATGATGACGATGGTGACGAGGCTCCTCGACGAAGGGTGTGTAGGTGGTGGGGTAAGGAAAGTCAAGTTCAGTTAATGGGTGTCGGATTTTTAGAGAAATCCGATACAGCACAAACACTGAAAGACCAAAAGTGTATGAGAAGGGCGAGAGCAGAAACGAAAAAAAAACACGTGAAACGAAGGAGAGGGATAAGCCCACACAAATGGGATTTCAAGATCTCTACATTAAATTGCCTCACAGTGTGTCTGAGAACAAATGGAATGTACATTTCAATTGCCAAATGAAGTGCTTGTCGAAGGAGTCTCGCAGAGATTGAGATTGCTGACAGCAACTCTCTGTCGGGGGAGTTCTAGACGTGGGTACAGTCGTCAAACTCTCGGCCGATAATTGCCGTACTTAACCACCAACTGCCTGTCCTCCAAATAAAGTCGTAATTCCTCCTTCGGTCGAATATAAATAGGCAAAAAACAATGCGACTTACGGCAGCTGATGCACTTTAAAGGTCGTAAGAGCATAACACATGGCGGGGATTATGTCTAAGGGTATTCCATTCACGATAGCAGCGCGGGTGACAAGCCTCACATAAAGTGACTGAGGGAATACAGAATTGTGACAGTGACATTTTGGATTTTGAACGACTAAGAGAGTAAGGTAACAGTAACAGTGACCTAATAACCACTTTAGTCAATTTCGTTAAGTTTCGTCAAGTTTCGTTCACTTCCGTTAAGTGTTCATCGCGTACATAAATGTACTGAACTGATACATGGTGTTCGAATTTTGCGTAAGTTCCCAGATTTCTAACGATCGCTTGGCCCAGTTGTCATCCGAAGTCCAAAGCGCATATTTATGTTGACGGAAGTGGGAATGGCCACGACATCGGCCATGAATTTTAACTATTCATCTGCCGAAAATGTAGCCCACGAAACTAAAGTTCATAAATACATACAACTCAATCCTGTTGTGGCTACCATTGTAGTGATGTTCTGTCCTGTCAATGCGCCCAACGAATAACACACACACGGAAAACCTGAAGTCGTTGACCTCATGTTCGTTCGAAAACAGGAAAAAAGAAAGATGCCCGATCATCGACGACAGTCTGGGTTGTGTGTCCACAACTGAAGCACAGATCATAACTACGTATTTTTTGCAAACAGAAATTTTCCTCAAATCTAAACCAGTTGCCAACTGGGAAATCGACTGTGAAAAGAAGTTAAACGAAAAAGAGCAGGCCCAGCAAACAGCCAGGCCGATACGCATCATCAAATTAGATAATATCAGGAAAATCCCACGCACATTCATTTATTACATTCCTCCTCCGACCACGGCCGCGACGCAGCGACGGAGCAGCTCCGTCGCTATGAGGCCCACATAAAAACCAAGTATGTGACGCCTGTTATGATGCGGATGGCGTCGTCGGTTACGTGGACATACACATGCATCGTCCAACGTTCGAAAAAAAAACAACAAAAAAGACACACTAAACCCGTTTTTCTCAAACCAAAGTCGATTCGATTTCATTCCCGTTGTTAAAGGCACCGGGCCAAGGGTGCCAACGACTCCTACCACATCGGGTCTACCTTCCTCTCCCGCTCGACCGCTCTCACACCACACACAAACACCGATGTGCTATGGAGCGCGAGAGATGCGGTTGACCGTTGACTACCAGCGATGACGCAGCGCAGCAGCAGCGCATTGGGTTGCGACACAGAAACGGCTTGGAAAACCGCACCACCACAAATGCCACCACCAGCCGTAGCCGTCATATGAACGAGTGCAGCCGCCTAGTGTCAATTGAAGACAATAACGCCCAGTGTACCCTTTCCATAGCCAAGTGACAGAGAGCGGAACAGAGGGGGAAAGAATTAAATCTTGAAAAAACAAAATCAGCCACTCAATCACCCGAGTTGATCCTCTTCAGCTGTAAGAGACAAATCCACGCGACGTGTGGTGGACGGAGAGAAGATGGCAAGAGATAAGGGAATCAGATGGAGCAATGTTGTGGTTTTAATTATCCTCTACCCCCACAATCCACTCGTGATCTCACATAAAAAGGATTAACTCGGTACCCCGCCCTACCCGCCATTAGTGGAACTCCCCTAAGATGTCGAGACATACACTCGCACTGTACACTCGTATGTAGGCAAACATAAAATAAGGAGGAGGGTTGCAGATTGACTGTTATTGTGGTTAATGGAAGGAGGCTGAAGTGAGCGTGTAGGTTTTTATACGATGACACTGAAGATGACTTGACTTTCGTACTTCCCCTTTTGCTGTGTGTTCGGCAAAAGAAGAACGCTTAGTGAAAAGGTGAAGTGACGCATTGGGGCACATAAGAATCGTTAGTTTCGTCAAGTTTCTTCAAATTTTGTTAAGTTTAATTGAGTTGTCTACGTCGTATATGTATTTAATCGTTTTTTTTTTTTTTTTTTTTGAATTTCGTTAAGTTTCGTCAAGTTTGATTAAGTTCTGCAAAATGTGACTATTTGAAGTGACGCCGGAATCGATCGTTTTCTACGTTTCGTTTGTTTCAGCCAAAAGGTATTATTCTCTTTTGGTTCGAAGACATAAGCGCATGAAAAGCACCCTGAACTCAGAAGATCTTCTGCTAATGAGCCATGGCCTGTGAAGTCTTCCATTGCCGATAACACCTCCCCCACCATATGATGGGCGCTTCCATGAAACTCAAGCACACCAACCAGCTGTGTTGTCTTTATCCTCACCAGCATATCCCTCCTAATCAGCTTACACATTCCACATCTCGGTGAAGAAAACGAGCGTTTTTCCTCAGGAAACACAAATCACAAAAATTCAACACGAAAACATTCGGTTTCTAGTGAGGCACTCAATCCATCAAGAAATCCCTCAGATACAGATACAGATACATCAGCATATACATGTTCGTCGTTTGCTTGTGGTTTTGGTACCCACGTGCAAGATATTAATGATGATTTCATCTCAACCAACTCCATGGGATTACAAATGGATGGATGAAATTCATCTCCAGAGATGTATCTCCAAGGATTTTTGCTCCTGTCGTCATGGACTCTTAAAGGGGATTTATGAGTCTATTCTCAGTGTGCTGTACAGCTTTCAATTGACCATTTTGCACATACCGAATCTATAAGCTCCACATGGGGAGCTTCAATTCGAATTACCCTCTCCCTCTCCTCTCCCCACCGCTCTCCTACCACCCAGCCCTGTGATATGACAGCGAATTTGTTCATGTGGATACATGGTGCCGAGATAAAAGCATATTCCTCTTGCTAAGACTCATCCGATTGAAAAATAGGTGAAGAACAAAAAATAATGTACTTGAGCAGAGTTGTTAAGATAACACAAACACAAACACATACAACAAGAACAAGAGACTCTCTGCCCAGAATCTTGACTGGCTGCGGCGCGGCGGTGGCAACGACAAGCGTGCACGCGTTTTCATAGACATTGAGTAAGTTTCCACCAAATAAAGATTGACGTCGATTTCATTATCGTGTATCTCAGAGATGACAGGACGAGGAGAGTGGGAAGGAGGAGCAAGATGATCTGGCACAATGAACACAAATGGAATATGGATGAAAAGGGTTCTGATGTGTCGAATCGATCAGAGGAGTGAGTGGCTTTTTGATGTAATCTCCGTGCAGGTGGAGTTCAGGTAGTATCGAAAAATTTGATATTTTTCAATAAAGCAATTCTCCCCACACAGTCAGCTTTGAAGAGAGGAGAAATATGATCTCAATCAGAGTTTTTGAATGAAATTTAAAAGGCCATAAAACGGATGTTTTTTTTTTAAGGTGATTCAGTTCGAGGCTGCAATTTGCCGCTTATGTTACTTGGGTTGTTTGAGGGGTGGCTTTGAGATTGGACAAATTTAGTAGAATGACTTTTTTTTTAATGTGAGGTTGGATTCGCTTGCTGAACGCCTAAAGCGTCTTTCAGATGAAAACTACAGCGATAAAGGCAGCTTTAGCTCGGCATAAGAGCAAGGTGATGACGAAGCGAGACACCGTCATCTGCGCTCCCAAACAGGCGGGACTTGATCACCGCCTAGATGCAACCACTTTTAATTGGAAGACCTACTTAAACTGCCGCCTATCCCTTTTCGAGGTGACCTTTCCCAATCAGCTCCCATGACTGAATCAGACAGAGCAGGCCTGCACTAAGAACTCTCATCGACCGAGACGTTGAACCTTCTCCGCCCCCCCCCTGACCTTCTCCTGTCAAAAACAAAGTTACCGTTGCGCTACCATTTCCGACAAGCAAAAACTGGTATCAGCCCCTTTCACCACACCGTTAAAAACTAAAACCAAACATTTTTATTGAGAGTGCCACATGGAAGAAGAATGAGCCTAGACGAGCTGGAGTCTAGGAGTCGAACACCTTCGACCGAAGATGTGGCAGCCAAACATCTTACTCACCAGCAGCCATCATTACCACTTTGTGAAAAGCACCTTGGGAGTGGAGTGATGGGTAGGATCACAATGAGCCCAAGCTGTCTCAGCCATGCTACATATAATATGCTATATAAATTTGTAACAGTCCCCGTTCCACCCCGCCGCTCTTAAATATGAAATGCCATACTGTTCTACGAAGCAAATCATATCCAACTTGAGTGTTATCCAAATTACCCACATATCTGCCAACTGACTAGTCAAGAGTTCACTATGCATCTAACAAACGTCCAAACTACCATCCACACCCGATGAACTGAAAATCATTTGATTGCAGAGCATCCTTCCCGCCCTTCAGTCAATACAAAATTTTCTCTGGAAAAACTGAGCTCGACTAGAGCACTGAGACTGGATATGCCGGCGACTACGGCAACAGCAGCCATGACGACGATGGTGCGCATTAATGGGCGGAAGAGAGTGTTACACGAAGAGCATGTATCCTGTCACAGCGTATCAAGTCAAAAGCGTATTAGTTTATGTGTGTTGCGTCGGCTGGATGCATTTTCTTTCATTTCAATGCTATCTGCTGCTGCTGGTTGTATTGCCCCATGTTCCGGTGTGTTTTTTGTTTTTTTCCTCAAGAATGCACGCAAATGTGTGCAAATCCCTGACTGATGAAGCTGCTGGAAACTACCGCATAATTGCCCTGAAACGCAGTGAGAAACTGCTGTACGAGTGGCTGCTGCGGTGGTGGTAGCTGTAGCACAGTTCTCGATTCTTCAATTAATGTTTCGTTATAGTGTGCTGTTGTTTTGTTTTTAATTTCAAAAGTATCCACAGAAATGGGGCAATTACTCCCGATACGTATTTGTTGTCCGTTTGTGTGTACGGAATTGCTGTTTTTTTGTTTTTTGCTTCCTATTGATTTCTACGTCCATCTCCCTCTTGCAGCCAATGAAAGATACGCCGTCATCATCGCAGTCATCGCAGGGCGTTTATTTTTCTGACAAATTGGCAAAAGAGGATGTAAGAGATATAGCGTGTATCCTCGCATCGTACAGTGAACAAGGATGTACTGTGGCGGGGGGCTGAGAGCGAGTGACTCTTTGTTTTATTTATTTTTATTTTGTTGGCGTCACCAATTCAAAACGATGACAATGAATTGTGAAAGCTACCAGTAGACTTGACAGAAAAGTGACAAAGTGTTGTGCGGTGCTGCAGCCACGAGCAGCGGCACTGAGGCAGTTAGGACAGGAAGAGGACAAAAAATAAAACACCGAAACAGCACAAACCGAAAAAATACGAGAGAAATTTCAAACGTTATAGACCCAATGTCCTTCTCTGTACGATGCTATAACCCTCGAGGATTGAAGAGGTATAACAACGACGAGCGACGAATGAAAAATGTTGTTGATTGTCAGGTGGAAGAACAAAGGACTATGGGCATGATGATGACGCGATGGTGTTTGTACATGTGTATGTGCATCTGTTCGACGCCGTTTGCTGGCCGGCCAGAGTTAGAGGATTAAGTGTTTCGTTGTTGGTTTTTGCCATCGTTTTTGTTTTTTTCATTTTCTAAGCAAGAATCGCTGCCAGGTGTTAGATATGCGTAGATTATGAGTTTGCTTGTTTTTTTTTTTTTTTGCTTTTTTGACATTTTTATTGGCAGACATTGGGGATGTTTTGGGGCTGTCTATTCATTCGTAGATTAACCCAGATTGATATTGCTTTTGGATTGTCAATATGACTTCAGTTGTCATAGGAATGGCGTCGGAAATGTTTTTTTCTTTTTTTTGGAAACGTAACTGTGCGATGTTGTATAATAAATGGTGCTAGAGATGCTATGAACTAAGCCATGCAGTGGGTGAGGCAATTTTGTATGAGGGACCCGTGATGGACCCTCGAAAATAAGCACAGAAAGGCGTGTGCTGCACTGATGAAGAAGGAATAAATGGGAGAGAGTTCTTCCACTCAGAATTACAATTAAAGCGAAGGATAATGCCATAAGTACCTGTATTGTCACAAATAAACGGGAACTTAGAATTGGCTCAATCTATAGTTAACGAGCTGATCTTATGGTAAATGTAGGATGATAGTATGATGAATTCTTATGAATAATTCTACGTTAATCCTGTCTCCGAGAAATGTGAATAAAGGAGATGGCACAACAATCCACAGAAATGTGGAAGCAGACGGAATGTACTAACGTGGCCGCACGGAACAAATGAGCACCAATGCTGCAGCTAGGAGGATCTTCGAATGTGACTGTCCTGGTTCGAGAAGCAGAAAAAAGATGACATTTAGAAACATGCGTGGGACCGTCATGGATAAAAGGTCAGCTCAGATCTGACTCAAACCAGTGGTGTCAGGGCATCGCTGGCATGCGAGGCAAATAAGCGGAGCGAAACCTGGTTTCTTTTGAAATCTCATTAATCATGTAGGTACACATCTTAGTTTCCAACATTACCCAATCACATTACACATCAACACACTGCATGGTGCCAGCATGGAAGAACACAACAACCTCAGAAAAACTTCGGGATGAAGACAAATTGCAAGTGGACACAAGAGTTGATGAGGGGATCCAACCTCCTTTTTCAAGACCAATTGCCTGCGGACGGAAGTCCGTCATCAAGTCAAATTGAGTGATAGTGGTAGCTGCGCAGTTAATGAGTACAAGGATGTTGGCAGTTCGGTTATGTTGCTAATAATACTCGAGTCTTTCGGCCACTCCGTCAGACCACCAGCTGTACTAGCCCGATTGAGCAATAGGAGTCTTCTAGCTGTTTCCTAAACTTAAATCAGCGTCAAAGGTAACACTAACAGTACGATTCCAGAAGGCTGCGAGTGGTTGTTCCGAGCCTCGGCATGATTTCACTAGTTGTGTGATTGCTTACAACACTAGGTTATTGACTCGAAGGAGCTTGTGTCGAATAAATACTCGTATGATGGAAGTAAGCGTATTCTTCCTAAATTTAGCGTATTCTTCTTAAATTTAGTGCATCGGAAATGGGATAGACTGGGGATAGAACAGGCTCTTAGTGTAGATTACTGACCTGAGAGCATAGGTAAGAGCTTTTATCGGCTCGACCAATGGAGCACTCCAAAATCTGGTCTACTGTCTGCGAAGACTGTCGACCTCGAGAGCATTCAAAACTGAAGTATATCACTTTGTCAGATCCAATCGTTTTGTTTCCCCGATGACTTGATTCCGGAGCCAGAGAATCGGTCATCTATTTTGGAATATGCGCAAACAATGGCAACACTTACAAAAATGTACACAGTCATGCACTAGCACATTGAGTAGGTTATACCAAACTAGTTCAACGTCTGTCATCGTGATTACGTGACGTTTCGTGATAAGCGTGAAACTAACATTCATTCTGATCGAGCTTCTGTACAATGGTCTACCATTTAGCCTGATCGCCAACGATAAAGTTTTGCATTCAGAAGGATCAGCAGCAACTGTTTCGGAATAGTAACGAAAGGAGACCACTTATGGATTTGGATGATCGACGTTGACAAATTCAATTCCACAGTCCGCAAAATTTTGGTAAAATATGTCTCGTCGCCGTCTCCATTTTTCTCTCATTTACATCGTTCTTTAAAAAATCTATTTTGAAAGTGTCACATCCGTCTTAACATTCTCCACTTAACTCCGCCGACAATACTCCCCTCAAACGCCTACTGCTCAGAACATTAGACGCGCCCCAGTCAGAAGGACTTCCCAAGAGGGAGTGCTTCATTCAATATGCAGCAATCACACCCGATTCGAGTTCGATGTATATTTTGTCATTTAATCCGTAAGTGCTCCCATTCCCATCACTTTGAGTGATTCAATCTGCTGCTGCTCAATCCCTCAACCGTGGGAATGTCTTCCTCACAAACACAAAACTGCCTCCTTAAGCGAAAAATCCGAATCCCCCGCGCACTCATTTTCCACGGGATATCAATAAAACTCATTCATCGAGGGGAAACAGCCCTGCACACACTCAAAACCGACAAAACGTTTGGATTTCCCAATGGCCATTTCAAAATTCTTGTTTTTGTCTTTCACAAGCACATTCTTCGACATCACTCTGAAGTGGCGCTGCTTGTCCGAGGCACACACTGGGAAGTTATCGTATGTCAGCTAATCAAAAACACAAGCAAGAGATATGAAAAATTAATAAACAAATAAAACCAAACACAACTTAGACGACATGTGTGAACACAAACCGAAGGACGACTGGATGGGAATTTTGACAACGACGTGGTCTCTGAATGCATATTGCAGCGGGCGCTGGATCTTTGAGGCAAAGCTTTGTGAGCGTTTCGGCGGAATATGGTCTTCAGAGTGCAGAGTATCCCCTTCCCCAGAGAATGAGAACAAAAGCAGAAGCAGTGTTGATTTATTTATGGGAACGCTGGAAATAGGTTTCGAGCTATAAATAGGCGAGAAGATCTCACAGAAGTGTATGTGTCAGACTTGGCAGCTGTGACGGATTTCACCACTGCTGGCCCGTTACATGTGGGCGCGACTGTTGATTGACACTGTGGTTGACAAGAATTCTTGTTGATGCGCGAAGACAGAGATTGTGGTTGACAGGCTTGGAAGGACGAAGCGATTGGGATTCTTACAGGTTTGTATAAGAAAACAAAACGTGTTTGAACTCTCAGTTTCTGTGTCAGGGGGCAGATGAATTGGACGCTAGCCGTCGAAATGTTTGAATTTTTGGAGGACTGGAGTGCTGATGAACATCAGAGATGGAGAAACCGCCCCTCAAGACATGAGACTACGATAGCTCGCACAACGTGAGTGACAACAGTGCACAGACAACAGTGAATTCAGCGCCTCTAGTGGGAGTGCCATCGCCGGAGAATGAACAGAAGCAGTTGTTGTTGGGAGTAATCGCGCAAGGCGGAGTGTGGGCAACTAGCACAGGACTAGTTTTGAAAACCAGAAAAAAGCGTATTAACTTTGTTTTCACTGGTATTCGAACCACTAACCAAGGGCAGGCACTTAACCGATTGCGACATTCAGTCGTTGCCATCGGAAAATTGTAGAGCGCACGATGATTGATCTTAACAGAGTCTCCTCCATCGCAGAGCTCTAAAGAACAATTTTAAACCACTCTGGATGCGATTAGAAATCCTTGACCAGCTGATCAGCGCATTATTTCTGGCCCTTCGTTTCTCAATGATGACAGTTCATTTCTGATGCATTCCATGGATTTCTTTCCCTTTCTGGGTTAAAGTATTTCACCTGGCGCCCGACAGAAGGCATACAAACTTCTTGTTAGTTCTTTCTATAAACTCCCAATTTTCTAAGGAAACCTTGTCAGGTCAATTCAAATTCAAGCATGTCAGCTTATTCGTTTGTGTAGCGGGTGAACTTGGGCCTCAAGCAACAAACCTTTCGACCCAGCTCCGGCAGAAGCCACTCATGTTGTGCGAGCCATCGTGGCCTCATGTCTTGAAGGGCCGTTTCTACTGTTTCTACTGCGTTTCATGCCGACTGTCCAAACGGCGATTTCTGAGAAGTTACTACATATACTCACTCAACTGTCAGTGACTCGAGAGAAGTGGTCCCGATTAAGCTAGACACCCAACGTTCTAAGCAGTGAGACAATAGTAAGCATTTTGCATATTCCCAAGAACCGAGAGAGGTTCCACTTTTCCTTTCAAATTTGCATTGACTTTGCATATTCTCAACGCTTGCTTATGACTTGTTAAAACCGTTCTTCACGCACCCTGACACCCCCAAAATCTATCCCAATTCCTAGCATTATTCGCACCGCAAGAATCCCACCGCCAGACTTCTCCGACTCCTTCGACTCCGTAGAACGCATTTCGCTCTTATGTCATGCCGTATCTGACAGGACATTTAAACACAAATTTTCTTCATTTGCGTCTCCACGCCGGCATCCCGCGAATGCTTCAGTTTATTAATAACCCAGACAGAGGCACCACTTGGCCTTCATCCTGTCAAGCAGTGGATCTATCTAATTCACGCAACACGATGACTCGTGCATTTCAATTCCAAAAATAAATGCAATTTGCTTCATACAGCCGAGCGTCGTCGTCGCCAATCCCAGACACAATAGCAATCCGCACACAAAAGCAAAGCAAAACAAAACAACACAAGCGCATGCAGATTTCCATTCGAAAAGCTGGCTCCCGTGAATCAGCAGCAACAGCGCCAGTGACAGCCTCCTCTCGAGCACTTAGCGAGCAATTAAGGCATCATTACATCAAATGATTAATTTAATTCTCACCAATTAATTGGCTTAAATTGAATTTATTATGAAAATCAACAAAACCACAGGAAGGTACTCAGTGTACGACTTAAGACCCAGCCACTGTCAAGCGAAAAACTTTCAAGTGAACCCGCTCGCTGGGCTGGGAATGCAATAAATTTTCTTGAGAAAATTTCAATCATAAAACGAGATTACTCACGAAAACCGCACACACGCACTCCGCCAGATACTGGCGCACATGTGCGCCCATAGCCGGCGAATCAGCCACATCACAGAGGCACCACATTAGGTGCTCATGCTACGACCCCGTACCAAAGGTACCGAATGTGGTGACATGATAAATGGGAAATTTAATGTTTTCCACTGGCGGTAGTGGAAGGGCGCTACCGGAAAAAGGTGAGTCAGCCCTGAGAACCCAAGGGTGATCGTCGCAAGAGTCGACTCAGACACACACATGTAGTGGGCGGGGGTGGAGGCGAAAGTTTCGGACGCGAATAATAAAATGATAAATGTATCTTTTTTGGTGGAAAAGTTGTTTGGGGGAAAAGTTACCGCAAATAGTTCTTCTTCTTCCCAAGACCTTGCGCTGAGTCCTTACGAAAAATTCAAATGCTTTAAGCTTGAAGGGATTGAATTACACCTTTGGGTGGCTGGGTGGCAAAAGTGGGTTCCGCCAAATTGCACAAAAGATGCCAGAGCTCCCGTTGAGTGGGATTCCTGCAAATCTGTTGACAACTCAATGGTTATTTCGATGAAAGCGTTTCAACCGAGTGAGGGTGAGGACGGAGGTGTCATCGTGGAGGTCGTTGACTCATCGCGGGTTCGGGATGTCATATAACTGTACAGAAAGTGTCTTCAGTGGGATTTGTGCACACACGTCTGTATTTTGCTTGGATAAAGGATTGCTGCTGTGGAGTTTTTATTTCCTGTAACTTTTGTACACTTGGGGGGCATATTCGAGGATAACGCTAAAGCGCCACCACATCATTTTCTAAATCAAAACAGAGTTTTGATAAAACTGAGGGGTATTTAAGAGTACGTTGGAATCATGCCCTTGTTGAGGATGCAGAAAGTATAAATCTGCAGAATGGAAAGTGCATTGAAGTGAGACTACCAAAAGTGGCGCCCAACGTTGGATTGGTTAATTGAAATAACCAAATTTTATTGGAGAGGCCTGTTGGCTGAAGCTCGGGTTTTACTCATTCTTGCGAAACATTTTCTGACAGATGGTTGGATGGATGTGAGAGTTAAATTGTTGCACGATTTCGACATCGAACTGAGCGCATACTCTTACGGTAGATTCTGTTGCGTTAATAGAGAACGTACTGTATCGTGTTACAGTTACAATTGCCATCAGACAATTATCCTGAGAGGTTTTTGAGAGACAATGGCTAGACACTGGACATCCGGAGACCATGAAGTTGGCAATGACAGTCAAGCAATCAAAATGGGTGCTTCAATAGCTTTGAGTTTAGCAACAACCGCTCCACAAGGGTCAGTCAAAGCAGTCATGGTGCAAGGGATAGGTCCGACGACTCCAACTCTGGGCTCCTAGACGGATGTGATCTAGATAGGTACGACGGCTCCTACTCTGGGTGTCTGGGTTTGATCCCCGGCGCAAGCAAATTTCAGCATTCACGGCTCTTCCTGTAATGACCCCACTAACAACTGTTGGTGCCCTCTGAAAGACACATCACGAATGTCTGTTGCAGAAGCTAGGCGCAGGCTCAATCCGAAGACCGTGTGCCCCACAAAAAGACTCTAAAATACCCTGAGCCGACAATAACACTAGATTTCAATAACTCAAATCGGCTTCTACAGCCATTCTTTTACGACGTTGCAACGAATCTAGAGGAAGCTAGACACGGATCGCGCCCGATGAAGAGTCCTGTCCAATGTCCAGCCCAGATGGGTGTCCCTGTAGGAAAACAATGCTGCACAGATGTTAAACAGGAGTCCAAGTATCAAGGATGAGTTGAGTTAAAGAAAGTAAATCTCGTGTCACTTGTGTGTGACGCAAGTGGGCTACAGATGCAAAGACACAGGAAAATCAAACAAATAACACGGATGTGATCTACACACCACGGCTGCACGACGAAGTGAGTTTCACACAAGGAAGCTTCTTCCGTACTTGCGCCCAACGATAAACCTCCTAACTTTAGAATAAACCGTTGTCCACGCAACGAACTAAGTAGACACTTGTACGGAATATAGTAAATATTGTGAAGACCTCAGTAAGTGGCTTCAATTGGCCATGGATGAAGCCAAAATCACTTGATGGCATATTCAATCTCTTCAAGCTCTTGAAAAACCGATTTTCAAACGAACAAATAAATTGTCGATTAAAATGCATTACGATGGACAAACTCGGCACTGCTTCGTGAATAGTTCGAACGAGAGTCCCCTCCGACGACAATCTGCCACAGCACAGAGCTAACCTCAGAGACGGATCTATGATTTCTCCGCGGATCGCACTATACCTCCGCTGATCGTAGAAACGGATGCAAATAATAAACATCTTCCTTTTTTAGTTAAAAACTCATTTAACACTCACTCGAGCTGATCTTCATTCCCAGCATTAATGACAATTTCCCCTAATGTGGAGGACATTCCAAAAACGGGTCACAACAAAATTAATTAACTTAAATTTCTGACTTCAAACTCCTATCTTCAAAGAAATAACAAATTCATGCCATCATCGAGGCCATTTTCAATTTCAAAAGCTGTCGAAGTAAATTTAATTCAAAGCATCGCCGGGGACGCCACCAACACGAGCATCATTTAATTCTAAATTCAAATTGAAGCTCCCTCTCTTCCGTCGAAAAGAGTACTTCATTTATTTTCATTAAGTTTCGTCCAACTCCCGCATTTACGGCCTTCAGACAAAACGATTCCCTTTTTGCTCTGTTGTTTCATAATTTATGTCTGACATATTATTTGGGCTTCGTCTGCTAATTTCATTTTTTTTGTTTCGTTTCGCCCCTGTCCGTCAAACAAGAACAAAAACAAAGAAAAATAAACAATTCTGCCCGCGCATGGCGTAACCTTTGCACACTTTTCGATAATTTATGTCGTTATACGATATCTAATCGAAAACTTATTACACACTGACAGGATCCCAGTCAGAGGCTGCAGTTGGTGGTATCAAAGTTGTTTTCCCCACCAGTTCCGTCATAAATCTTCAAACAAAAAAATAGAAAGAAAAAAGAAAAAAAACACCCCTCTGTCCCTGATCGAAGTCCTTATCGCTGTCTCCACCCACTGCGGCACTCCCTCTCACTCTCCCTCATCCCGTATCCTTTCAGTAACATTCTGTCTCCCGTCGTATTTTTTCTCCGTGAAATTTCTAATGAATATACTTTTCGATGTCATTAAACTTTGTTCACAAGTCGCCCCCATACCACCCTCGTTCGCGCAGTTAGTCCTTACACAAATTGTGTGTGACAGGTCGAGCGTTTACGAGCTCCCCCCTACCCCCACCCCATGCTATTCAATGGATGTTGTGATTCGTTTTCTTTTCTTGTATCTTTGCATCTGTAGCCCACTTGACAGCACACACAAGTGACACGAGATTTCCTTTCTTCAACTCAACTGTCCGCATCGAATAAGCGAAAGGGACAACGCCAAAGGGGATGACAGCAAAAAAGAAGAAGAAACGTCAAACTACCAGAACACTTGGTGAATATGTGCTCTAATTTTCGTTTGTATTCATCTCCTTGTAGCCTGCATATACTTTATCCGAAAATAAAATGATTAATCACCAAACGGAGAAACGAAGCACAACTTCCTACTCTCGTTTGGCTGGCTGCTAGTCTCATACATAGTCGTCGACTTGTACGCGGAGGATGTGGAAGCTATAATGCGGGCCTATTTTGGCCCCTAACCGAAATCCTCTCGGGGTGGCAGACGGATCTAGCGAAAAATCAAATAAAATGATACACAGTCCACTGGATGTACACAAGTGCGAGTGTGTGTTCGCCAATTTCGAGGGGTGTTGTGACGATGCCAAAACACAGGCAGTAGGCAGAGCCTGGCACAAGCACAGCAGCAAGCCATCACAAGGAAGGGAATATTACAAGCAATCAATTTGTCATAATAACTTTGCGAAAGATGAGTGAACGACGACGGCTCCAATGAGTCTGGGCACATTGGAGTTTTTATTTATGAGTGTTATTGGCGAAAAGTTTCCTCAACATCCACAGTGACCGAATTAGGGCGAAATGAATGTATGGGTGGGCCAATGCCATGTGACCTTGCAGCGACTACCCCACACCACATATCCTCCTACCAGGTCTCCTATAAAGTAGATCGCACGCAATAATTAATTAGTGAGTTGCAAATTGTATCTAGAGCATCTATCTAGATGGAGCTCCCGGTGTCTAAGAATAGACGGGCAAACGTAAAGAATGTGGATTCTTCGTCGTTTGTGCACATGTTGGACGACGCATGGGGGCTCAACCATTTTCAAAAAAAAGAAAGAAAAACTTTTCTCCAGCAAAACACTGAAGCAACTGATCAGGCCTCCGAAGTCGACTGCAAGTGAGGGGATTAATAAAATAAATTTCTTGTTATTGCTTTGTTTTGAGATGAACATAATGAAGTTTAAGCACGTATTT
Source organism: Eristalis tenax (assembly GCA_905231855.2). Classification (NCBI taxonomy): domain Eukaryota; kingdom Metazoa; phylum Arthropoda; class Insecta; order Diptera; family Syrphidae; genus Eristalis; species Eristalis tenax. Next base: position 20,069,275 of record HG993127.1, on the reverse strand, counting down.
ATTTGCCGGAATAATAGATGTAGTGATTCGTGATTGAGAGCACGTGCAAATGCCGAGATAAAAACAACGGCGCAGTGAATCTGTGTCACCTTTGCGATTGAAACTCATTTTAGCGAGGAACACAATTAAGATGACATTAGAAGGACAGTGGAGATACATACACATTTTGCACGTACCTCACAGATATAATTATGAAATGGTTCGTATGGTTTTGTGTGAAAGCGAATATGGGCGAAGGTTTTACTTTTTTTGTAGGTCTGCACTCAATTGAAAATGGGACAGACCTGGCGAAGAGCCACAATTGTGTATCTTATGTCGGCAGTGCGTTGTTGAGGAGTTAAGAGCTGGTAACTAGGTGTTTTTTTTTTATGTTAAGTGCACTTCGGCTATGAAAACTTACTCAAACTGGAGATGAACAAAGTGGGAAGGCGAGATAGATGTTTGAATGAAGTGATTCAATCCGAATTTTATTTGTCGAGAAAATACACTCGTTATAAAGGCACTGATCCAACTTCGGACCATCGGCTTTACTACAAAACGTTGCCATTTAATGCGGTAGAAAACGACATTGTCTGGGGAACTGGATGTGTCCCAACAGACAGTGGTGTCCGTTTTGAATATAAGATTCTTCTTGAGTCAGGACAGTACCTCTTTTGGCCTGGAAAAGGTTGGGTTGGGCAGGGAAAATTTCATGTTGGGGACGCGAAACCTACCCCTTCATCCGGCAGAGGACTGTCCAGCGTCGCGATTGTCGGACGTCGAATCGATTTTTTTTTACTTTAGACCAATAAATTTCCAGAATCGACCGGGGCACCCATAAACTCTCTTATTTTACTTACAACTCCCAACCAATCCTAACTCCCGGTGGCCATTTCAACCCTTTTTCTGCTGCTTCCCACTCGATTGCATTTCAGAAGTCTTTTCGTTTATCTCCGCTTTCATCGCACAAATTGCTGCGAAATGACACTACTCGTATTTCACAAATTTAAATTCCATCCACACACGCAAACGTATCCATATCAGCGCCAACCGACTTTGGTATAAAGAAGCAGCGAGATCATCTGCAATTAAAGCCACATCATTAAATGGACTGCCAACGCATCCACCATTGTCCTCATTAGCCGCTTTCAGTAATTCACCAGCCCAGCTGCGGAACAAGAGCATCCGCCATCAATTAACCACCATCCATTGAAAAGCAATTTGTCGTGCTTTTGACAAAACGTTCAAGCGCTGGTTGCTTTTTTTTCCCCTCATCGGCCTCAACCGCCTCAAAGGCTATTCAGATTTCTATAAAAACAAGCAAAAAAAAACAAAAACTCAGCCAATTAGAGACGATCCTGCCAATGTACATCAGAACTTGAACAAAGCAAATGATTTCCCATTCCTTGCATCGCATAAATATAAATCAATCTCCAAGTATCCAAGTTCATTAAGCGATATCATATATCTCGGAGGCAGAAGCGGCAAATAGATGTTCAAAGATGGGGGGGGGGCTGTTTGGCACACAACACATACAGGCGTCTGTCTGTGACAAAGTATCCGTGTTATCTCATCGCAAAATCGGGCTAACACTTAACATCCTCTTCAACGTCAATCTCACTCTAAACAATAAACCAATGCGGAGCCAAAAAAGGATATAAATTGAGGTAGGGATGCGAAAATGCGAAATATCTGCCATTACTCTTGGGAGAATATCCTACTCCCTATCCACCCCTCGGAAAAAACAGAAACAAATACAAGCGTGTGCGGCTGTCTTGCCCGCTATTCTCGCCCGCCGGTCTATGGCCTGATCCCATGGCAGCAGCGGCATTATTATAATGTGACAGGGATAAGGAAAAGGATTAAATCAAAGTAAATCTACTGCGTCTCATTCAATGCTCATGTGTGTCAAATAAACATGAATACGAGAATACATATTCATTCGATTCTCTTGTTTGTGTCTGTCTATCTCTGGGGTGGGGTTGGCTGGATCTAACGCACATCCTGCGAAACAGACAATGCGGGTATTGGTTACTAGGACACATGCTGTCTGATTCGATGGAACCCCATCCATTTGGGGACATGTACATACGACAACGCCAACGACGACGACAAACATGATTGAGAGATAGTCTCCTAGTACACGTTGACAATTGTTTTTGTTTGCGTTCTCGTTTTCATCCTTATTTTGGGTTACTTTTTGCCCCCTCCTATTCGGATCCTTGTGTTTACCGTCACTCGCCCCAGCGGTGCTGCTTAATGATTACTCTAGGACAACAGTGAAGTAATTTAGTCAGCGTTCTATTTGAGGCTACATATGTGGAGACTGTGTGTCATTTCAATAGTTCTCCCCATCGAACGTTGTCCGCGTTACTTTCGATGCGAGAAATTTCATATTCATTGGGCGAGTGTGTGGAAAACTCGGGACACGAACGAAAGAAATGGATATTTGACGTAGAAATCGATAAATTTCAGTTTGGGTTAAGCAAATGTGTGCACATTCGAGGAGATTTTCTGATCGAATCAGAACCGTCGTCGATGGAAAGTGCGGAAAATGGGCACGAGGGACTGGTGGTGTTTGCTTGAAGGTTTAAGTTCTAACCAGATTTGCTGCAAGTACACTTGATGTCTACCTTGTGGTGTTCCACTTCAGAGGGAATACATTTTTTGTCCATGTCCTCGTGTTTGTTCGGGGAAGTGAATTGACTACGCAGAGGATGGCACATTTCAAATGACTGCAACTCTTGAATGGAGCTTCTACAGGATGGCACCTCCACGTTTTCCATGTTCGCTACGAGGGTGAAGTTCGAGACGCTTGTACACGAGTGACTCGAGGGTTGTGGTGTCATGAAAATGAAAGTTACTGCTTCTGGGGTCGAACCTATGGTTCAGGGTGGCGTAGTGTCGTCACAACGAAAGACAGTATGTTTGGCAACGAACCATGGACTTTCAGGGTACTAAACCTCTACGCAACGACCACAAAAAATCGTCCAGAATAATTGATCTTTCACAACTGGATCGACGCCAAATTCACACACATTTTTCGATGATTCGATTTCATTCGGCCATGCGAAAGCTATTGCAGTCGATGATCATGTTTATTTCAAACAGCTGCTGCCGATGGCGAAGATGTGCGATAATTCAATTCGCAACGGGGCCCGTTTGGCCTTCTAACACCCATAGCAGTCGTCGTCTTGAGCGTATTTCAAACAGCTGCTCACACCGATAGAGACGTGGTCCAGCGTGTGCTGGTCCATGAGCGTGTGCTGGTCGTACTCAAGGGAGTGCGTGGCGGGGAGTGGGGACTGCAAAGATGTTCCAAAATGTCTCACATTCAATGGATCTAGAAAACAGCAGACACCCATGAACACTCTCTAAGGAATTGTCGAAGACGAATTAAAACAAAAACAGTCACCACTCCTCACGAACATTCAAACTCTGCGCGGAAAAGTCACCAAGTCATACCGAATGACATCGACCTTCTTCAGTTACTGCGTGATTTGTCAACACTTCAGTCACTTCTGTCATGTAGGTCATCATAGCAGTGGCGCCGCAAAGGAATACCTCCGTCGCAGCTCGATACCGCCGCGCATAAATATCAATCGCCACCGCTTTGATGTGCTCCAAATATTCGCTTCCAAGTGCAGACGCACCTCTCTCTAGACGCATGCTACTACAGCCCTTCGAGTCAGAACTTCCCAGCACAATTCTCGGCGGACTCGTGAATTGTTGTTTTGTTGCTTTTTGTAGACGATTTCGAAAACAACCTGCTTCCGTGACATAATTCTAGACGCTCGTAAAAATAACTTAAAAAAAAAAACGCCTCTTAAAAACGTTTGGCCTTAATTTTTGTATTTTTAGTCAAAGAATTTACCACCGCACGAGGCAGTGTCGTTTTCGAAACATCTGCACCAGTGGTCAGCGACTGTATTTAGCGTACTTCACGTTTCCTTGGTCGACTCCTTTGCATATCCTTTCCGCGCACAGCTTGTGACTCATTTGGAAGCAACACTAAACACTTTCATGGTCAAGCTATCATGTATAATTAAGACGTATCAATATTTTATCTTTCCAAGAATCAGGAGCATGTTTGCACGCTTGTATTTAAATTAACGAAAACGAACGATGTTTGTTGCGGAAATTTATGGTTTTCTTTTGACTGTCATCGATAACGAAACTCGGGCATAAACATGAAATGATTTTTGACAAATTTTGTGTCTTGTTTGACGAGTTTATTCATTCAGACTGTACGTCTGTCAGTACAGTGAGTGACATTTAGTGGCGTGCTGTGTGTTGTGTGTTGCAACGACTCTTCAAGGTGAAAGCTGCGATTCGATTCTGACTGGGGTGGGATCGATTTTTTTTGAGAAGAACATAAAAATGTTGTTTCCTTTGATTTATGGACTTGGATAATTCATAGTTTCACTGCGTGTCGCCAACGGTTAGGTTTTCTGAAGCAAGGGCCACAGCCAGCAGGTGCGATTGCTCATTTGATACAGAGTCATAGGCTAGGTTTATTGACGTTCCCGACTGTGCAGTTGTTGAGCGGGATTGCGTGAAGCCGGCGGTCTGGTTGTGGGTGTCAATGGGCGCAATTTTGAGTCACCGTCACTGCTCTTCGATCGGACGAAGTGAGACGTAGGCTTATGCCAGGCTTCTTCACAATTGCGCAATTGATGCAAGTGACATAAGTGTTGCAGTCTTCATCTTCCGCAAAGACTGCTGGGCACTTGTTGGACGCCATTTTATTAAAAGGTTGGTATCGCCTCTATGGTTCCGGATCGATGTGGTGTTTCGACACGGTGTTGAGATTCTGTTCGGAAACATATCGAAGGTTCCGAAAAGCCGCAGAGATTAGATACCCACGATGTACATAGTTCCGATTGGAAGAGTCATCAACACCGAATCTGAACAAAGCAGGAGAGGATCCGTGAGGTGGCGGACTCAAGTAGAGAAGGAAGTCAACCAACTTGGTGCTCGAAATTGGAAGCAGCTGACCAGATATCGCGGAAGCGGAAGGAGTCTGTTTGCTGGAGACCAGATCCACCCAGACTGTAGAATTAGGAGAACTCTCTTATTCGTGCCATGAGTAGGCATCCAGAGGAAAAGTGGTTCCTATCTATCTTGCCCGCATGAACTAGAGTCGATCCAGACCAACAGAATCCTTCTAGAGACGTGTTCTCTGTTTCATTTTGGCAGACGCATCTTTGCAACTGTCCCAAATATCTCCATACATGACCCGTTGTGTATAAGTCAGTGACTTGACTGGTCATCACTGAAACAAACGCTCAAATCTTTCATTTGGAAGGAACAAAAAAATGGCAAAAAGAAAGACTATGTTGAGAAATAATCTCTTAGTTTTTTTAATCGAAGTTACTGAGTAGTTCCCTCAAGTAATGGCGTGTCCAAGTTCCGTTCAATCCAGTGCAACAGCACACTTGGTCCACAGTGAAAAGTGATTTTGGCTGCCATTTGTAAACTATACCCAAGCCAAACATAAAATTCCTCCTTTATGTGCTCAAGAGTTCTGACGAAAATCCTTGGGACTTAACTGCATCTTCCGCAAACTTAACAGCTGGACACATTTTGGGCGCCATTTTATTGAAAGGGGCTAAGCATGCCGCTGTTTCTCTCCTCGACAATAAAACTGCCCCGCTTAGCCGTTACCACGCTGCACCAAGTTATGCTCAACTTCTTACATCAGCTCAGAGTCAGATTGGTTCCCCTCAAGCAGCAACAATTTTACATGGCCTACAGTAGTTGATATTCTTCTCGAAAATTTGCAAGTTTTCCCACCTGTAGCAAACGAGAGAGAGAGAGAGAGAGAAAACTGATCAATTTGACACAGGCTCTGGTGTCAATTTGACTGAAGATCTGCTTGTCTGCCAATAATTAAGCAAAACATCGCGGATTTCTACCCCAATCGTCATAAGTTCAACTGGAAATACTCCTGGTGGATATCACCTCTAGCGATGAGAGTTCAATAGCATAGGCTCAGTTCAGTTCATTGAGCAAGGCCTCAGACTGCAACCCAGAGCACCCTACGAGCACGCAACGCTATTCTTCACAAAAGACATGAAAGTGATGTAAGCTATGTTTTTCCCGAAAGGCCAGCATTCGAATATCTGAAACAACAAATCATATAAAAACCACAATGACGTCTGCAGCGAGTTAAGCATCACTGGAGTCACCAGAAACCACGATGAATCAGGACCAAAGTCGTATTTACCCAATCTGATATCCCACGCCTCATGGAAGGCTGTTTTGTCTTACGAAAGAGAACCCGCTCTTCACTGAATCAGGACAAACACCATGCACCACACACTCGCTATTTCCACGATCGCTGAGTAACCACATCGACTGTCATAGCGTTTCCCAAGAAATTCCTGCGACTCGCAATAAATAGCCACTCACTCAGTTTCATTTCCAAGCATCGCAAATCAATTCAATAGCCCTTGTTCCTCGTTATTTTGCACATTCCACTAAGGAGAGTTAGTAAAAGCAAAACAAAACAAAAAAACTATTGAAACACAAGTAATGCACTTCACTTAAGCACGAAACAACCTGATAGCAAGTTTCAAGTATCTGCTTCTCTAAAAATCGCTTGAGCATTTCGCTTAAACTTTTCCATTTCGACGAGAAACAGAGACACACCCAGAGTGAGGAAGAGAGAGGAGATACGGATGAGCCACCAAACACTTTGCCAAGGGCGTGCAAAGCAACCCCAAACATGTGATGGCCACTTTCAATTGGATCTTCTAACACAGGAACAGCAGCAGCAGCAGCAGAGGAGTTCCATTAAAACGCCACACTGCATTCTCGGATGTCATATGTCAATCAGGGAAATTCAATTCAAAAGCATGCCAATCCAACCTTCCTGCTGACTAAGGACACCGAATTCATTTACCCTCACTGACACAGTGTCCATCCGGATGCCTGCATGTGTATGCTGGTGTGTGTCCCAGATAATATCTTCATTGAGTCAATTAATTAGGGATATTCATGACAAGCAAACAGGACGAATGGCCAGATGTGTCAAGGCAATGCGATCAAATTGAAGGCCATCCCACACAGCCAGCCACCGGAGAGGTGAGACCGAGGGTGCGTTAGGGGCTATCGATTAATGTCAGAACCCGGACTAGATAATAAAGTAGAGGATAATTCCCCTACGCTCACCTCCTTAAATATTCAATAAAACGCTCCCGGCCTCCTCGTGTATCCTTTCGGTTTGTTACCCAATTTAGTTAGTCTTAGTAGTATGTTCCATGCCGCCCCCTCACCACACAGCTACCGTCGTCGGCAAACAGAGCCATGGGACTTCGGAGTTAATGATTAATTGCGCCATAGTTGAGATGATTAATGATCGAACAAGGATGATGGGTAGATCTTGTTTGGCGTTATTTGTTGCTGTCCCACTGTAAGGGATACAAAAAAGCAGCAAGACAAAAAAAGACTAAGAGCAAAGCCAACAGCATTTGAGATGAGCACAAATAAATGACAAAAGAAGACGAAGGACTAACAAATCGTATCCATCATAGCAATAGCCTCGCTGGCATGTTGCGGGCTCCCTTCCGCCCGCCTTACGTCATCTCTCTGATGTTGGCCCAATAAAACTGAAACGCTCGCACGTTTCAAAAGGAGGATGTTTAGTGGAGGACAAAGCAAAACAAGCAACACACACACACAACAGGGCAGGTGTTCGGTTTTTTTGTGCCAGACTGTGAATTTGTGTGTAGGTGTGAACAATTAGAGACTGACAGAGCTAAGAAATCGAAAACGAATTGACTTGGAAGGATTCCCTGAACGAAGACAAAGTCGACAATCATCTGCTGGTAGAATTGAAGACGAAGTTTTTGCTCGAGTGGGTATCCCTGTCCATTCAATCATAACTTCACTTAGATAGACCTTCTCTTCAGTTAAGCTGTTGATGGGGAAACTTCGTTCCTTAACATTTGACGAATGGACAATGAAAGTGTGCTTGTGTTTATTGTTTTCTCTCTTTTTTCGTAGGTTTTTGAAAGAATATTCTGGGATAAAGGAAGGTATGCAAATTTTAGAGGCAGGCTGATGGCGACGCGCGGGGATTTGACAGCAAAAAAATCATAAATTATGCTCTTCAACAAAAGAAAGTGGATGAAGACGTTGTTATCGTCGCCGTCATCAGTTGATACTTCGAGGGAATTGAGTGACGTCAATCAAAAGCGCTCAATTGCTCGTCGTATCAACTGATGGTTGTTCGTTTCAATACGATCTTTAAACCTCTCGTTGCTTATAGCATCTGAAATCGTGTTGTTATGGGAATGGGGACATTGAGCGATTGAAAATGTTTCTAGGCGACTAGGGACACCTTTTTGGAATCAAGACGATGATTATTGTTTTGGTTGATCTCAGTTTCTATGCATCTGCATCTTCGTCACTATGGAAATGATCTTAATAATTAAAGCGAATTTAATTCGCTCAAGCGATGACGCTCGACTGGGCACTCAATTGAAGTCACAATCGTTCCATAGGTCAATCGCTTCACCGGTCAGTCGCTTCTTCACTCAGTCGCTTCATCGGTCAATCGGTTTATCGCTCAGTCGGTTAATCGCTCAGTCGTTTCATCGCTCAGTCGCTTCATCGCTCAGTCGCTTCATCGGTCAGTCGTTTCATAGCTCAGTCGCTTCATAGCTCAGTCGCTTCATCGCTCAATCGCTTCATCGCTCAGTCGTGTCATCGCTCAGTCGCGTCACCGGTCAGTCACTTCATCGGTCAGTCGGTTCATATCTCAGTCGCTTCATCGCTCAGTCGCTTCATCGCTCAGTCGCTTCATTGGTCAGTCGTTTCATAGCTCAGTCGCTTCATCGCTCAATCGCTTAATCGCTCAATCGCTTCATCGCTCAGTCGTTTCATAGCTCAGTCGCGTCACCGGTCAGTCGGTTCATATCTCAGTCGCTTCATCGCTCAGTCGTTTCATAGCTTAGTCGCTTCATCGCTCTGTCGTTTCACCGCTTAGTCCCTTCATCGCTCAGTCGCTCAATCGCTTGAAGTTTCAAGTAAATCGCACAGCCGCTTACACTCCCAGTCCCTTAATTGTGCAGTCTCACGTCGCTCATGCATGGCGTTATCGTAAGGGTGATCCAACTATATGACATCACACTGAATGTGAACAAAATCGAAGCCATATTGCCCTAGTCCGTGGAATTTATATTATAACAACACTTGGTTGTAAGAATGCACGCGTTCACCCAAGCTTGCAGTTTATTTTGGATACACATTAACGGCACTCAGAGAGTACCTCCCCTTGCATACAAATTATATTAAAACCCTCAAAATGTCGCTCCATTTCATTCAAGGTCACCCCAACATTCCCATCGTTGGTCATTTCTATTTTTACAAAAGCACACAATCGCCTTGATGAGCATGTATGAATTCCCAAGAAAACACTTGACGTCCAGAGCTCACAGCTCAGATAACAGAAGTAAAGGCGTGATATGAAAACAAACATAAGCGACCAATGAAACAAGACGGTTCTTAGTCAATGGATTTTTCAAGAACCGATAAGCGAAAGGAAACTCAAAATGACTGTTTCAACAGCAACAAGTTGACAGAGTTCATTGAATGGTTCAGCAAGACTTAGTCTTAGTCGCCTCTAATTTGTATGCCCCCGAAGGGATGGATCTGCCTGTCGGGGAAAAGTTTGAAACGGGAAATTTAGTTTGAAGGTTACAAATCATGTATCTCTTGACTCAAGGACTTGTGCGTCTCGGTAGAACACGAACACTTAAATTCGAGCACATGTCACTTTTATGTTGGCTCTTAAATAAAGCATTAAACCCCCCTCCCCCCTGCCCGACACACTATCAAGCAATGTGTATAAACCAGTTGACATCGCAGCCTATTTGCATTCGTTCGGAAAATGTGTGCTTCTTGATTCGAATTTACCCATCTGAAATGACGTAAGTACTTTAGCATAAAATGCAATCCAGCAGCTCATTAACAGCTGCGGCAGAGGAACGATCAACTTACAGTTGCCTTGACAAGTGATAGCGGTGAATGGGGCTTTGATTGAGTAACCGACAGGGATGCGCACGAGGTCAATTGAGAGAGTGAAAGGAAATGTGTTGAACTGGTTTGGATTAGGTGTTCTAGCTTTACTGTGCTCTTCCACAGTAATTCTGTGAGCTCTAGAAAGACTGAGTAAGTATGAGTTCTTGCTTCCATTCTCTCTATTGGATAAGGAAAGGTTCACGCATGCTCGTCCTGTAGACCATCGCCCAGCGCGCGGATGCTACTGTAGCGAGTGTGCAACGACACGACAGGCTCGACAGGCTTCAACGAATCGGACGTCTAAGTTGGGTAGGCTCTGCGTGGCGATTGGACAACTTGGCTCTGACCGCAGTGTCCTTGACTCCGTGTCCGGTGGCGCACTCAAGTGGAGAGGGGGTCTTGGCGCCAGGAACTGGAGGCAGCTAGCCAAAGATCGCGCTATCTACAGATACTAGGCGAGGTGCTTCGCGCATTGTATCGCCAGACAAAGAAAAAAATCGAGGACATGGGTTCCGCGAGGAATACTATGAAGTACTGACTTTCAGAGATTGTGTGTGGAGGCTATTCTTCGTCGTTGAAAAGTCAATTTAGCCAACCATTCGAACAAGAACAAACGCCAAAGGTTTTTCATAATAAAGTGGCCCGTGTTGACATTCATGTACGGCATAGATTGCCCTCCAGGTCACCACGCGCATGTAGCCTCTCTCGGAGTCGTATACATCCCATGCGGCAGATCATGATTGAAATTAAGGTTTAATTAATTCTCATTTCTGAGAGTATAATTGCGCTTAATTTATTGTCGGACCACGTACTTCGGACTGAAGATCTGAAAGCAAGATAGTGCAGGTTTAATCGTATGATCTGGCTAGCATGAAGTTCCAAATCCCACACCTGGGCTGCTGTTGAATAGACCACATTGCTGTTGGCCACACTGCTATACCACCAGTTAAGACAAATCCAATGCTATTCATTATCAGGGATTTGAAGGACGAACGTAGGCAACTCTTCTCGTACAGCAAACAAGGGCCTCAGCAAAAGGAGCTTCCCATGGTGATCTTTCAAACCGGCCTCAAAGACTCCTTTGCAGCTGTGAGAGTCTGAAAGCACGCTTCCTGATCATCAGCTCAAACAAAACGTCTATTGACCTAGATAGGCTCGACCCATATTTTCACTGACACAAAAAAGATATCAAAATGTGGCGCAGAGTGCTAAACGTCACACACATCTCAAGCATAAATCACGCACCCACACCCGACAAGTAGTTAACAGATCCTTAAGTGACTTCAAACGATTCCAAAATGATTTGCCACTAAATCTTCCTTAAACACACACAGAATAAAGAACGTGTGACTTTTCAAAGCAGCCACTTATGCAACAATCAGCCAATAAATTGTTCAAACGACATAGACTTTGTCCCCAAGTCTCTCTCTCTCTGTCTGCGGATTAACAACATGCAATTGTCTGTGATTATAAATTCACGACAGAAAAGAACTAAACTGATGACTTTTCGATAATTAACAATCCATGACCTCAGCTCACGCGTAAACAAATTCGAATCGAATGAAAAACAAAAGTCGCTAGCGAAGACGATTTCCTGAAGATAAAATTTTATCACTTCTCGACTAAGTTTTCTGTTTGGACTTGTTTTTGTTTTTCTTTCGTCGGCTTGTCTTGTGTTGCTCCCCCCACCCTCTTTGCGAATATTTATTTCTTTTTTTGTGATAAAAGTTTTCGTACAACGATTTAATCCAAAAATACCACACATTTTGTTTTTATCTCGCAGCACTCGCCGAGCATGATAATATCCCGAACTGATTTCTGTTTTAGCACGAGTCGAATCAAAAGCTTTCGCGCCAATTGGCATAATTTTTTGCCCCAAAGAAAATAAACAGAATAAAGAAAGAAAACCAAAAAAAAATTTGAATTTGGTTCTCGATCGCTTGCAAGTCATATGAAACCGGCCGTATGACGCTACCTTAAGCTCGCAGGCAAATCAAGCATTCATCTAGGCACATCGTGAAATAATAAAAAGAAAAGAATAAAAACAAATTATTATCACCAGTTAGCACATTAATCACAAGGGGTGAGTATAATAATTCCAATGCGAGCTCTCGACTCATGGCTATGCCACCAGCAGCAGCAGCACCACCGGCAGCGTCGTTGTTTATCGCAATTTTCAAAGTCTCGCGCGAATTTTGCTGTTCGCCGTTGAAATTCCCCATGTAGCACAAGCACAGTCGATTAAGAGCCCGTGCGATAATTATATATAAAGTTTCACTTTTAGGGGTCACAGCCGAGTGCTAGGGTTAAAAAGTATTTCTCAACAATGAATCACACATGCTCGCCGCAATTGAGATTAAAATTCCACAGCGGCTGTTCGGATCGCGCTGCGGCGACAGGATGCCAGATACGCGGAGACAAGCATCTCTTGAATGTACTCCTTCCTTTCACGGATGGACAGCGTTGCATGCCTGAGATACACGCGACGATAGATATCTGTGCGGTAGGATTGTGTACCTACCGCCATCGTAGCTGACATTTAGACGATAATTAGCACACCATCCAGTTGCCAGTCGGTTGCGACAATCGGTGAGGTACGGTTGGAGATGGCCTGTTAATTGGATGCACGCAGCCGGTACTCGACACGCACACACTAACACCGTACAGTCGAGGCAAATGCTGATTTCAAACAATTCTGTTTACTTTACGCTCCAGCCGACGAAAGGTGAAACAACATTTGGGGCGCCGCCGCCGCCGCTACCGGTAAAGGGAACATCAGATACGCGCGAATGGATTCAAAATACAATCGGCAGCAGCGCTCCTGTTGACTCCTTAGTTTTATTTATACGCGAGTGTAAACAAAATATGCCGCGAGTGAAAGAAACCCAAACAAAATTCGAATTTCTTGCTCCAGCCTCCCACCCACTCTCGAGGGAGTCAAATGTTGATAAGAGCTAGAGCGCAAGCGGTGGCGGTGGGGAAGCTGGGGCAAATCGAAGCCTAGCAACAACTAATTGTAAATTAAATTTACTTGGAACATTTTTGCGAAAACCCCAGAGATGGCAGAGAAATCGAATTAGGATTCGCGAACGAGAGATGTGAAGTCGTGGCGGCGGATGGAAGTGGGACCTGTGTTCGTTTTAATGATCGAAAATTTTGCACAAATTTCAAGAATAAATCCGAGTGTGTACTCGCACTTGCATGAGTGTCTGATGAATTGAACCGTAAATTGATACTGGAAGCAGAGATGAATGCCGACAAAGTAAATTCGAGCACGAAATTTGTTGGCAGGGAATTTCAAAGAATTCTCAATACAAGAGACTTCTGATGAACTTCATGTGAAATGTAAAGAAAACGCGATGCCGTGAGGTGAGGGGTATTTATTTCTGTCCGCCGACGATGACGAGGACGAGAGCGAGGTGTTTTTCATGCAAGCGTGATGTCTTTCAAGCGATGGGTGGAAGAAGACCTTCAACCAAGGACTCTTAAGGCTTTCGTGAATTTGTGTTTCAGTTGATGAGGCTTTGCTCAGGCGTGTTGTGTGTGCGTGGTAGCAGCCAATTTTACTCAAAATGAGAGATTTCCCATTATCGACAGCTTGTCACTACTCTTCGTCGTTCAGAAGCATCAGCCAACCTAACTAACTACCAGATGCGACTGCTTACTGTGGCGCTGTCCATGCAGATTTGTAACTCTTCGTTAAAATAATAACCGAAATGAGAGTCATTCTGTCTGAGTATACATGTGCAAGCAGTAACTAAAGATAATCACATCACACGCTAGAATGCATATGCTGGGGATTGAGTTGAGGGCCAAGCATGGCACTCTGTTAATGTTGCTAGATCTCAATTCAGGTCTTTCTGTTCCTCTCAAGTCAATTTTGATGGCGTGAATGTTGTGTCGGCTGACATTAACGTGCTCTCCAGATTATCCTCCAAATTAACAAGTGCGTGCAATCCCACCTGAAGACGTAACTTTAACGCATCTTTGTTGCGGCAACATTTTCAAGGTGAACTCACTCGAGTTGAAGGACTCTACCCGCATCATGAATGGCAGCAGAGCTTGGGACCTTCACGAACAACAAATGCGTTATCGACTGATTCTTATCAGCAGTCCCTCTTTGAACGCGTGAAGTCGATTCGAGATGTCATCGTCTATGGAATTGTATGGAAATTAAATGAGCTATCTAAAATTGGGTTTTTGGCTGGCTGATCCGTGGTGCTTCAGCAAAGATGCAGTGAACAAATGGACAACTTTCTGAGTGACCATCCGGAAAATGCTCAACATAAGTATGGAATCAATGACGACTGCTAACTAGTCGCAGTTAACAGTCAAATGACTTGCTTTTCATTCACAATTCCATTCGGAAGAGCTTGTATAGCTCACGTCATAAGGCTGAATTCAAGAGACTTCCACCTTCAAGAACACCGAATGTGCGTCTTTAAATATTTTTGGACCCATAGAGAAACACTCTCATAATCTCTCTAAACTCTAAAAACTCTCTAAGTTTTAAAGTTCATTCTGAGGGTCTCAGACTTAGACAAGTGCACAAGAAATTAAGAAATATAAAGAAATATAAAAACTGAGTTCAACCTCAGTTTCGGGACTTGTACAGAAAGAATGATAAGATAGCTACTGTGGTTATTGAAAGTGTAAGCAGCCAAAAAGCAAATTCGTTCGGACAAGATTTCGACGTTTTCATAAGCGATTACTATGGAAAACGGAATTTCCAAGTAAATCGAAGAACTCAACGAAACTGAACGAAGCGGTGAGGAATTTAATATTGCCAGACATTTTTTCGACGTTGCTAAACCATTTCAGATAAGTTTACAAGACCGATTTCACACAAAATCAGTTACATCAATTCATGGAAGGTGGCTAATTGGCAAAACGTTCCAAAATGCATCGGCAGATTGGAAGGTTGCTGCGAATTGTGTGCAGTGAATTTGACCAGAAGCAAGACAGGCAAGCAATAGAGTTTCTGATGATAAATATTCCACCGAATAGGTACGAAAAATAATACACTTCCCCCGTCATAACCGCTTCGTTAAGTTTCGTTCAATTCTGTCAATTTAAGTGGAAACTTCGCACATAGATATCAGTTGTTTTCGGAATTTTGTGATGTTCCCAGTATGAGATTGCACGATGCTTTTGAATCGGTTTGGCCTTGAGCCTACGTACGTTCATTATGGTTGGCACGAGTATGCGAAAAACTAAAAGAATATGGATGAGTGGCACTACGTATGCACAGTTAAACGAATACAAAAAAAAACATTCGAATGAGTGTCAGCAGATATGCGAATACGCAATCGGATGAATATGTGAAATTTTGTAAGGAACTTGTCTTATTATTTATGTTCTACAAGCAAGTGGAAATCATTTGGTTAAACATTTTATTGAATCACTAGAAACACTGCGGGAACTATTGGGAAAGTGTTTTTCAATTGATTTGTCGAAAAATATTTCAGTGTCAGTCGAAACTCCGATAAAATGGTTATTTCCATATTGCACAGCAATCTTGCCTCGAAACTTATCTCAACCCCTTCAAAACTTGATCACTCTCTCTCTGATTAAGTCTCACAATGAACAACACTCACTATTTCGTTGCACAGACGTGTCCCTTCTTTGCGTTATCTCAGACGCGAACTTCAACCAAATCGTCACCACAAAACGAATAGAAATGTTCCCCCAAATTTGCAACTGATTAAACACTCATAAAATCACCATAAAAACTCACTATCTAACCTTAAACTCAATTTTTCAAAAAATCAACAAATTCTTTTTCAGACGTGTAGACTTTATCTATCGATCGTCCAAGTCTAATCTTATCAATAATTTGCAGCAAAAATGATAGATAGATGGAAAAAAATAAAAACAAAAAACCCACCTGTTGCCATTGATCCTCGATCGATGGTTGCGATGAAAAGTATCCAGTATTGCAAATATCCTGCAATTCACGGAAGATATTCCCGCTCGGTAGTATATCCATGTTATATGACTAATGTTGGTTGTTGTTGTGTGCAGTTAAATAATATTTTTAATTTCTTTTCTTTTTCACTTTGCAAGCAAATTTTTCTTTTTTCTTTCTTATTTCTTATGCTAATTTTATACACAAAAAATATATATATATAATTTACACACCACTATGCACTTCTTTTATTTTGCTTTTTCTTCTTCTTTTGTTTCACGAATTATTTTTCATTTGTTGTTATCACTTGTTTTGTAGTCAATTATATTTTTATTTTTTGTTTAGAGCACTGCAATGGGAGAGAGAAAAAGAGATGTAAACAATAAAATAAATGAAATACAATTATTTCAAGCAGGAATCTATGGAATTACGAACTCTTGGAGTGGGTGTCGGGAGAAGAGAGAAACGCACAGACTTTTCCCCACAGACAATTTTTGGATGGTTGTCGTTTTAATTCAAACACACCACGACGACCGACGACTGGCCCCAAAGTACACATTCACACTCACACTAGCTTACACCACGCACAGGCACAGCGAACAAAACCGAAACAAAAATTATAAACACTGTATGTTAATTTCTTGTAATATTTTTTTTTTTTTTTTTTGGGGGGGAAAGATGCTTGGTTTGAAATACAAAATTTCTCGCTATTCCATGCCGCAAGAAAATTTTGTTGATTCTGGTCAGAAGCGGAAGAATGAACAGAAGGGGGAAAATGCGTTTTCCTTCGTGTATTCCTCTTTCATTAAAGAGTTAAAATACCACGCGCGTCTTCCCAAATATCCATGAGATACTTCTTGTTTTGTTTTTGTGTCTTCTTCGTATTTTAATTTTTGGTTTCGTTTTGTTGTTTTTGTGCACTTTTCGTGTTGCTCGAGTGCTGCTGCTGTTGCTGGTGCTGGAGCTGGCTGCCGTGCTGATGTTGTTTATAGGTATGCTGTGTGAACTGTGACTATGTTTTTTTGTATCTTTTTCGATAAATACACCGGAAAGCAACTTGTCTGTGGCTTTTATGAAAATTTTCGTTTTTTGAGGATATTCTTCCTGGGCGGCTGGCGGCACAACGATACACACTAACCAAGTGAATAGTTATTTTCCTGTTTTTTTTGTTGTATTTTTACGGGCAACAGAATTTTTGTTTGGGCTTCAGAGAGCGGTGAACGAGTACGAGTACACTTTGACCATGGCAAGGGGATGAGTGAAAGTTAAAAGGCATCAGAACACAAAGAAACCGTTTTTCTCTTTTTGAAATTCACTTTGTGAGCAAAACAAAACACAAACCGAACAACAATCAGCTCGAACTCGAATTGGTATCCACCCGCTGTACAGGAAGTGTGGAAAACTAAATTTGAATAGTTTATGCGGGGGGATGGATCGTTGGATGTTGGGGGAGGTTGGCTAGAGCCAGACAAAAGTACCGCACAATGTATTGCTTCTTTTTACAGGTACACCACACACGATAAATCTCGTGCACACTGCAGACACGACACACTGGTGTGTTAGATATGCTCGTGGTTCGGCGTTTTTGATTGACTCGGTGTTTATTATTGCTTTTCCTCGGTTTGTTTATTTTCTATGAAATTTCTTCATCATCGTTCACCTCTCTACGCATTATGTTTTCCACTTTTGCCTCGCATTTGATGCTGCTTCGCTATGTGCATCGGAAGATGATGTATCGTCGTCGGTCGTGGCGAATGGGGGAGGGGAACAAGGGACAGGTTTTTCAACCACTTCGCGTATAGACAGAGCGTCGAGAGTGAATTCGACGAGTTTTCGAAAAGGGCACTCAACTGAAAAACCACACTCAAACACACACACACAGATCAGGGCAATGTCCAGTCGACGAAGGGAGCAGCAGGGAATTCAAAACAAAACAAAGCGCAAAACGAGAAGATACCTTGTACCACCATCCGATCAAACAAACATTTTTTGTTTTCTTTTAAGTATCTTTTTCTACGTTTATTTTTTTGACGGCACACGCACGCACCGATAGAGGTTGAAATACAAAACAAAAGCTGAGTTGTATCTGCGTATCTGTGAAGTTCACTTGTTTTGTTGTCGTCGAACAGGTATATATTCCAATTAGACACCGTACCGATACTCTGCGTTCGATTTTATTTTTTATTTTTTTTACCGCGAATTAATTGAGTTTTCCTCAAATTGGATGTTCACTTGGATGCGAATTGGTGCATGTATGCATCTGAACGACACTGGCGAGTGCGGTCGAGAGAAACTATCTGCACAGAGGGAGGTTTTTTTACTTGCAGCAGTTGATGCAATTGGATGACATTTAGATACACCGACAGAACGCAGACGGTTATGTTGCGTGGCAACCGGCATAAACAAGACTAATCGGCGAGATACGGTAACACTCCGGCCATACGGCATCGCTTAGTTTTGTGTACGCGACGAGCGCTGGTTCCACTCTCAGCATGTTTCGGTTTCCCGTTGTGTGCGCGTAAAAGTGAACGCGAGTGCGAGCGAGTGAGGGTGAGCCGCCCAATCGGCTTGTGTCGCTCGCACTTGCACGAATGGCTGATGTCTACGATATCCCTCAGATCGTAGGCACTCGGAGAGAACGGCACGGTGGCTCGCGTGTGCATGTGTGCGCTTGAGAGAGAAATGTATCTGGATGGAAGATGGAGGAAATCAACGAACTGTATTGTTTGCCGGTTTCTGGTGTTGTGACACAGTCATTTGTTTTGTTTCACTTCCAGACCGTTCCACCTGTGCAGACTGGAACTCTGTGTGAATCGGATGGATTCGTATTGTTTTCCTGTTTCGGTGTGAGGCAGATAGATACTTTGATCGTAGCCGAGTGCTGTTGGAGGGGAAGTGCTGCAGATACGTTCTCGCATGACCCGGAGGAGGGGATTAGTTGGGTTGCATGTTCGTTTGGTTGCTGGCCAAGTGGTGATGGGTCATACATAACTCGTTTGAGCGTTTTAAAGCGTTAGCGTGGTAATTTTCGAGTATCGATGGATGATGGTTTCGCTTTTTTTCATTTTTCATTCTCTCTTTTTCCTGAAATTTTTGATCACGAAGCGTTAATTTACATAAAAACTGAAGTGTCAATAAAAGATAGGACCGACGGGACAGTGATGACAATAAAAGTCCGGCATCGTCCATTAGCTGGACCGTCGTCGATGGTGGGACGGTTACTGGGGCAGACGCAAGTGGGGGGCGACGCATTTGAATTGGAAATCATTGGAAAATGTTTATTTCGTATCTGCCTCATCAAACAAGATATCAAAACTTCCGTAGATTGTAATTAGTGTCAACTGGGAAATGGGATACCGGTTCGATTTGCAACTTGCCGGTGGGATTAGAGTCAATCTCTCGGATACACAGTTGCACAGTGTTAAACCAACAATTGCATAGGTCGAAGGTATCCAAACAGGTTTGTGCACAGAGGTGCGAGCTCATTTCGAGTTGATGGTTTTTGTGCTACAAAATTTATCGGTTTTGGCGGGGAAATCAATTCAAATCTTCTGTCCTCAGGGTTCTTCCTGTTAAGGTCAGTACAGTGAAGATCCAGAGCGATGGAGTTTATTTTGTAAATGTTGCAAGCGAAGCTGGTGCAGTGAGTATGTCATTTTTAGTAAAACTACAGCTATTGCCAGGGAATTAGCGCACCATGTCCTTGTTCTAGTCAGAAGCGAGGCTGTGTCAAGGGTGCATTGCTCTGTAAGAATGTTTTATGAAGTGACGTGTACAAATTGAATAACCCATCCAAGCAACATGGCAAAGCAATGGTTTAAGCAATGTACAGCGGGAGCAGTCAAATATGGTGGCGGGTGTAATACGTTGCTGGCTGCCTTCTTTCGGCCTAGACCCGCTTCTAAACTAGAACGGATCAGCACCAGTCAGAATTCACCACCCTTAGAACAGATTCACTCCGGTCCTTGCAATGAAGGTTTGTGTAGGCTGTCTACCAGGTTACAACACCTTAGAACCGGATGGGTCGGATAAATGACGAGTGTAGCTAGTGAGTCATGTGGAGCTAAGGTTTCCAATAACCCATGGGTTTCGTAAAGCCTTAAGACCCAAAAATAATGGACGTTTATATAGAAATACTGTCCATAATAAACGTTTCGGTCAGTTTCGTTAAATTTTGCTTCCTTGAGGGGAAGCGAAAGAAGCGCTCTCTACGTAAGTAAATACGAGTAAAAGTGTCAGAGAAAAAATCCGCTCATGCTCGTCGGCAAATCTCAGCTCTTTGACTGTTGACGGAAGAACAAATCGTTAGGGAAGGAGGCTCGTCTGTGTTTACAACACAATTACAATTGATTTCTCGTCCCATGAATGATAAATTATATTGGTCTTGGCCCCTTTCTCTCACCTTCTGAGACGTTTTGTAACGTCTTCTGAGTCTGCAAACATCTCAGAGTGCAAGAACAGAACAGTTGTCCTATCCACTCGAAGAGCACAACATCCATGTACCTCAACCCATTCATTCGATCGACAGGAGTGCATTTCTGTTTCTAAAGTCATTAACCATGTAAACCTTGCCTTCCGCATCAATTATTAGACTAAAACCAGAAAGTGCGTTTGACAAACCACACCGAACCCATCCAATTGAATCGAAGAGGCCGGAACCCCATCCAGTTACCTGGCAAGTGATAATTACTCTCAAAGTGTGTTGTAACACCACCTGGATACACACAGGCACATACAGTCTTTCACCACGTCGAACAATTGAAAAGAGAAAACATCGGATCGTTGGAACCCCACAACTCACATTCAGAACATGCGGTCATTTGTCAGATACACATGTTTGTGCACAGGGGAGTGTGTGCACCAATAAAGCACGCACCAAAGGAAACACAAGTATTTTTGGTTGATTTTCCACCACTTCATCGCACCATGGCCCGTATTGTGCTCCGCCTAAAAGGTCAGTTCCATTGCTCCATTGACCCCCTACATCATCGCAATCATCTGCATGTACATGTCCGCCAGCGGCAGCAGGTTAGCGCTGTTCATTATATCCACACTCGTACCATGCAACGTATAAAAGTTCAATTGTACAATGCGAGTGGTACGGCCCGCAACACAACTCCTCGATCTGGATCTGGACCATATGCGAGTGATTCATGCACAAGGAAAGGAATCTCACAGCAGAACGACTCCGAACAGAAAAGAGAAGGAATGTTTAATTCATAAATCGCTGCTGTCGGAGGGAGGGTTGCGAATAAATGTAAAAGAATCTAAAATGATACAAAACGCACCAACCCCGGTTCGGCGCACAGCCTAGCTGCTGTTGGATTACGTACGCGCCAGTGTGTGTGGGTTCCATCTCGGTGAAAAGTATGCCAATTGCCTGTGGAGACGGAGGCAGTATAGACGGTTGGAGCGGTGGTAACGGTGGCAACGGATGGCAAATGACGATAGTTGATGGCGAATGATACGCCATCCGCTGCTGCCGCCTGCTCCGCGCCCTCAATAATCGCGGAAGCTGCGATAATCGGCATAATTCCATCTGTGGTAGAGCGCCAATGTGACTGAGTCTCATCTCATAAAATCAACTACAACCCCCGGTGGGGGGTGGCAGCAGGCAGCAGGCAGCATGGCATTTCAGTCATTTGCATATCTGTCGTTTATCTGTCTTCGCGTTTGGAAAACTTGTTGGTACCCAGAGCGTTCTGATGCCGGGGCAGAGAAGCCTCCGAAATTCGAATAGTTCTGCTCACGCTCAGCCTCATTCAGGGAGGGAAACTCACGCTGGTATCTGGGATCAACTTAGGTCAGTCACACACTGCCACATCTGGCTTTCAAGGGCGGTTTAATAAAATAACACGAATCACACACACTCGCACAAAGCGCGATGCGGGAGTGCGGGAAGTTTCATTTGAATCCAGTGCTGACAGTCTAGAGCAGACATACGATGATACGAGGCGTTGATGACAACGACTCTGATCCGGATGACACAATCATTCAATAAGTGAATTAGCAGTGAAAGCTGCGAGTGTAATCGTGCCGCAAGAAACCGTGTATCTTCATGTGGCTGCCGGCGGCATCGCGATCCCTTCTAATTTAATGGCACTTGAAGTTTCGGCATGTGGACTGCGTCTATGATCCAGACTTTACGCACTTGATGAGTGATGGTCATCGGGACGGGGTTTTAGTGCTTTCTGGCTCCAGATTACCATCTTACGGGGTCACTTGGGGTTGAGTTTTCTCTTAGAGTCTTATATCTGAAGTGGACATTCATTGCGTGGGGTTACTACATAATTAAGCTGAGCAGTCCAGACTCAAGCGTGACCTCTCCTCTGCGGGCACTAATCAGTGACGACTGTTCTTAAAATTAAAGAGGCTTTTCCCGCATAGTGGCGAGAGAATAAATCAAAATCACGTGGAGTTTGCAATACAAATACTGCGAACAGCAGGAGATGTCCAAGTGAATTGGTTATGCCCAGGTCGGAACTCTTTGGCGCCGTATTGCTCTTTATGTCTGTCCTCAGCGAGGGCGAGGCGTTGTAGTAGAAGATGTCTTGACTTCTAGACATAAGCCTTTTGACTGTGCTTAGCCTTCCAATCAGACTGGAGAAAATTGACCTGACGAAGTATCTTTCCGTCGGGATAAATTTCAATCGACTGGTTTTCGACTGGTAGATCACGAAATTTCTTAAAGTATTCACTCTGTCCAAGCACGAGTGACAATTAGGTGCTCGTGCTACTGGTTGTTGATGGATTTGTCTATACTTCACCGAGGCACCTAGCGGAGTGTCAAATGTGACCATTTAATGTATTAACCTGACATGCGTATTGAGGATAATGCCTTCCAGATTAACAACCGCTCTTGGACTATCTCGTGAAGCACTCGATTGAAGGTACCATGTACCATGTACCAACCATCTCGTTACTGCGATTTAGAGCGTGGATTTTAACAGTCGGAGGTATACAGTGTTAGATTTGGAATGCATTTGGAACAGTTCTTGGGCTTGAGAACCAAACCAATAAACAAGTTAAAATGGAGTTAAAAAAATCTTTTAGGAGGCTTTGCTCCCTCGCATGGAATGGTGCTCAAGTAGTCCACTGAATCTCGTTGCAGTCGTACAAATATAAAAGAAGCTGAGCGCCGCGGCACGAATGTCTAACCAGGATCCACCACATTGCGTTGGACGATCGTCGGGTAAAGACTCGCGTAACAGTTAATTGTAGCATTATCATAAATCCTACATGATCATTTGGGAATAAGGAAAACGGCTCTCAGGATCGGTGCCGCTTTTGCTGTTTTTGCTATTTCCAGAATTTGGTATCCAGCAGTTTTGGAGAATCCCGCATACACCAACATAGAGTGTGACCAGATAAGAAGCATAGCAAAATAAATTCAAAAAACAACAACAGATGATTCGAGGCATTCGTTTCATGGCTGTCTCGTCTATTTATTTACTATGCCTTGGTCCAATATTTGCGGCGTTATCCCTGCAATGGTGTCTCGAATTTATGAAAAGTTGCAGCTGTTAGTGTAGACTAAGGACTAAAGAAAATATTCGAATAGTGTCCGGTCGTATGGCCGCGGCGGGCAATAGATGAGAGCTCGCGGTGAGAGGACCCAGTCGCCAAATTTCTCCTCCACATCTTCACGCATATAGTGGCTATGACATGTAACATCATCCTGTTGGAATCACAGCTCGGACATATCCATGTTATCGAGCTGTGGTCACAGAAAGTCGATTAACATCGCTGTACCACTGATATGTTCTGAAAGGATGTCTGGATCACGCAGTTGATTAAGTGCATGCCCTTCATTAGAGGGGTCCCTGGTTCGAATCCCAGTGAAAGCAAAGAGTTACCAAATCTGGCCCAGTCACCTTTTGCAGTTGGGATCAAATTAGCGGCACTTGAGTGGTCGATCAGTGGTAGTCGTCTGACCGGGGGTTGCTGCCTGGCGGTACAGTGGACGCAGTTGTTATGTCCTCTAATGCTCCAGTATAGTGTTTAATAACCTCTGACAAAAACGGAATGCTTTCTGAACATTTCGAGATGATTGTTAACTTTGACAGCTGCTGAAATGTAAAAAACACTCTCGTTGGTATCTGGTCACCCTTTACAACTTGCTCCGAATGAGTCGAAAAGCCACGGACATATCGAACGGTGCGTCGAAGCGTGCGTGATTACTGAGCTTGGTGCTACAGAAACAGAACGCGGCGATGGCGGATGTTGCATTTGCATGGACTCAGATTTCCACCAAAAGGCCGTGGGCTTAGACCGGCTACATAGGATCGCGTGTATTTTTTTCATTTCATTTATTTATTAATCAGAATGTAATGTGTGAGAATTTTTTGCTGTTTGGTTTTTCCGTGTTTTCGAGAAATGTGTCGAAGTCAAACATGCTTAATTAGCGTTGTCTTGAAAGATGTACACCTACTGATGGAACACCTACATAGTACCCAAGTGCAAGATACCAAAACGCAAAAACCCCACCTTTTGAACAATACACGACTCTGAAACCCCAAGTACAAAAGCCCCAAATTTAAAAGTCCACAGGGCATACGTTAATTGTGGACCTACTTGGGTGGGTTATGAGTCCATAACTCGTTACCAGAGAGTAGGTAGGTAGGGAAGGGAGCTGCTTGTGAATCACCAGCACACTAAGACCATGTTGGCTCATTTTGGTACCCACATTTTGACCACACCCGTAAGGGTGCCGTTAATTTGATCCCAACGGCGACTGGTGACTGGACCAGATTTGAAATCCAGATAAAAGCGTTTTATCTTTGCACTGGAATTTGAACCGGCGACTGCGCCATCCAGTCTTTCTACTCCAGAGTAAATATAACTAAATCTACCAATGCACCCGGGAAAATTCACTGAGGCTTATGGCTCGCGGGATTATTGGCCAGCAATATTTCAAAGATGGCTGTCACTCAACGACTGTGGCACCGGTTATCGTTCACTGATTTTCTTTTTTAATCGAAATACATAAGTTGAACTTGGCCGATATTGTGGTTCCAGAAAAACGGCGCGATGCTACATGCCACACAACACTCGAAACGGTGGACCAGAGACGATTTTCTATGGGGATACGTGAAATCACTCGTCTATGCTGATACGCCAGCATCAATTGCAACCTTGAAAGACAACACTCCTCGGGTTCTCATCGACATCATCATCATCATCATCTTCCGACCCGCATACTCCAGAGATTTAAAGGCAACTCGATCCTCCGCCATTGACTCTAACTCATCGGGAGTTGTGCCCAAGCGTAACTAGGCGAGTTTTTGGACTGGGTCAGACCACCTCGTCCTGGGTCCGGCAAGCGGTCGCCTACCTGATGAAATGGCATTCAAAGCCCGCCTCGGAATTCGTGATAAAGGGGACAATCGTTCCACGTGACCAAAACCACTGGCGAGTAATGCCCACAACAGCGTGGAGAAAGCTCATCTCAGCAGCTTGTATTCGCTATCTTATCCTTTCCGCCATTACACAAATTTCATGACCATAGGTGTGAGTGGATTCTCCACCTGCTTCAGTGGGACTCCACTAACATGTTGAGGGTATTGAACAGGCGTTCTGGAAATTATCATAACCTCCGATTTGTTCACGATGACATTTATTCCAGCATCAGCACATACGGCCACAAACCTGACGAATGCGCGCTGCAGCTCGGTCTGGGAAGATGTGAGGATGGCTAAGTCTTCTGCAATCTCAGTAAGATACCAGTGAAAAGGTGATTCAAGACTGGAATCTCTGTATGGACCAGTAAATGTCGAGTATAGAGTAATCAATTCAAATACAAATTATATTAAAAACTAAACGCTTTAAAAATCACAAAAAAAAGCCATTTACTTGCTCTCATCAGCTGCCTGTGAGGAAAGCAAATGTAGCCTCAATGGTGCTTTAGATGATTAAATAATTTATTTTCGACAGACTGCTCACGGATCGCGGACGTACCCTCGTCCGCTCATCCTCCTCGACTGACAACAATGACTTCACAGAAGTTCTTTGCATCTCCGTTCTGGTGATTTGAGATAAATAACACAGGCAGCTCCAACTTTCAGTCTGCTTCTGAAAGTTCACAACTTTCTCGGACTCTGACTTCGAGACGGTTACATCCGTTCTAAGGCCGGGAACAGGAACTTCTCCTCATACCAAGCTTCTGAATCGCCCGGCCGTCGATGCTGAAAGGCTGCATTTGTACCGAGACAAACTGACAAATACGGAGTCCGCACGTCAACTTAAATAGAATTCATGTTCAACTGATTTTGTTGCACACTGCACGCAGCGTGAATGACTCGACGCGTCGGCCAGTGACAAGTGGCAGTCGCAATTAACATTCCGAGCCACGGTCGATTGGAATTTGTAATTCGTCTCCGATACCTTTTGACGCGTTTGCCTATCCAAATTTGACAGTTTCAATTTGAATTTCGCATTTAATTACTGCAGATACTTTTTCGTTCCTTTTGCTCCCGGGTTTTTGTTCTTTCATTAATGAAACTTTTATGCCATGTTTCGACGGAACGACGGAAGCTTAATTTGGCAGTCGGACAATTGAGATTACTTCATCGTTGTCTGTCAGATAATTAAAATATCCCCTTTCTCGTGCATATTTAGATTTTATTTTCATCTTATTTCGCTGCCTGTGGTGCACCGAGTCTATGGGCCGGGACAATGGATTGACGCCGAGGCGTTTACGCAAATGCCGTGGACGAACGAACGGGCAGTTTTTCATGGGAGAGGACATTAGCATGCAGCAGGAGCCGTCCCAACCAACCTCCTTCCCGACAGACCGGAGATGATAGCAACGATCGCGATTATTTGAATCATTATCATTCAAGAGTCTACGTGGCCAGGGGTGGGGATCTGAGTGCGTGCTTTCGGTTCGTGATACGCTCCTCAAGAAGCACTAAACATGACTGCAAACAACCTGACGAGGAATGCAAATGCAAACCTGAAGCATCCTTGAGGAATATTTTTGTATCGAATATTGGATCATTGATGGTACTCATGCATGATTTTTCGTAGAATTCATTTCTCCAAACCTTCCATCGAATGCATTACATTGGCATATTGTTTGCCTGGCAGATTATGGAATTTCGGATAAGGCCAAGACAAGGGGTTCCAACGAGTTCTATTATTGCAAAGCTACAATGCACACAAGTATGCGTCTTGTGTCTACGGCGGAGGCAGTCTCTGCTGCAGGGTTGTCTTTTGGGTTTCCCCAAGCGAAACACGGTTTGTGTGTGCTTGTGCAAGCACCCTTCATCTGGGCGGGTGCAGGAATTTTTGAGAGGATGTGTCAGTGTACAAACTGACTTGCTGACTTTGACTGAATTCCGATGACTTTGTTCTGCTCCTTCTCGCACTACGATTAACAAATGACATTAAATTGTTCCTAATTCTTTGAATCACTTTCTTCAACAAATATGTTTCATTTCACTGGTTCTTATATGCACTGGCGTGTGTTTCGAGTTTTCGAAATTGGAAATTCGAAAATTGGAGTAACCGCTCGAACTGTTAATGCACAGAATGATAATTTGTGAGAATTTCCATACGTTGCTCATTCGTGATCTACCATGATTAAAATGTAAATCTTGACTGTCGTGTGATAAAAATGTTCAAGGTAACGTTTGCATTGTGTAGGAACATTTGTGGCAGCCGTGGTGGTGTGGGTGGTTACTTCGACTCCTGCGCAATTGACCCTCGCTGCCTGGGTTCGATTCTCGGTGCGATCAGAATAATTTCCATGGCCCCACTTCTTTCTAGTCACTGACAATGCTCAAAGAGTATAACTGTCTATAAAAACGCTTCCCAAAAGGGTCGCTAAGAATCGACAGAGATCTGTAGGTTCCTTCCACTCGTGAGTGAACAATAGCACGCACAAGACGAGTGTTTGCTGAGAAACAGTGTTGCCGCTGAAAAATTTGAGAAAGTCGCACAAAAAAGTGTCTCTAAACAAAAAAAGTCGCAATTGTCGGAAATCGCTTTTAATTTTAAGGTTTTACCATGCTTAGGAGGGGTGCAGCCTTTCTGTTGCATTTTCTTACAATCAGTGTTGAACTTATTGCTTATGAGAAACTCGACGACGTTTCGTGAAAGAAATAGGTTTCATATAAAATAGTCGCAGGAGTCAAAAAAGGGTCGAATTGCGACTAAAGTCGCATCCTAATCCTGCTGAGAAGCTATGCTCTGGCCCTCTACTGAATTACTATATATTCACGCAAAGTTACTTGATGCCCATTGAACCACTACTGAGATTAAGACAGGACAAATAGTCAGTGTCGTGGTGACACCAGACATCTTTTACTCCACGCACTAATTATTCTCTGTACATTATATCTCGGGAGATGTGACTTTTCTTCTCTTCAATTAAGAGTATAGTTCTGCTCAAAAATGAAGTTTGATAGAGACGCCCAACTTCTACCCCCCGTGTCCCCTAAAATGTTTGGCAACCATTTTTTATACCGATTCCTGAAGCCAAATTGACCAATCAGAGAACGGCATTCACGTTTTTTTTGTGAATAACTGTCAAAAAATCACGAATGACTGTCCAAAATCCTCTGAAATTCGTAAATGGGCTAGGAGCCAATCAGCTATCTCTATAGTACTTCATTTCTGGTTCTGCTGTAAGATAAATGTCGACCCTTGTTCATCCAAGTCTTTTTTTTTTCAAAGTATTCTTTCATCCTCTCTTGATGATTCCACACTGTAATGGATCTCATCGTTCACAGTATATTTCCAAACAGATCTTTTGCTTATGAAAACTGCTTGATTATTCATATACACGTGAAGTATTACGTGGCGCAGTACAGGAAGACCGCGACTCAGGTGGCGCACGCAAGTGGAGGCAGCTAGCTTAAGATCGAGCTGGCTGGAGACGCTTACTGGTTGACGTCCAGGTCCACCCCTGGACTGTAGCGCCACCTTAAGTATGTTGGCAAGAAAGAATCTGAAACTGGGGCTTGCTGTAGCATGGTTTTTGGTTACTATCTGCCGTGATTTGGCTCTGTTGGCTTATAAGTAAGTGTTCTATTCTTCTTCGCTCCCGCACGATTCTTGATGTCTGTCATAGACACACACGCTCAGTTTGATTTTTGAATCAAATTCAATTGGCATTTGATCGTGGAACGACGTACACAGCAACAATGATTACAACATGTTTGTCGTGAATTGAATTGGACGGGTGCATCCTTTTAATTTGACTTTAAATTCTCCTTAAAACGCAGCACATGGAGGTGCGTCTGAACTGAACGTCTAGAAAGTGGAGACGAAATGCATTGTAATGTTGTTCAAATGCTCTCAGATCCAGTACACTATATAGAAAAGTAAGGGCATGCCATCATCGTGCATTTTTTGTGATGTACCACGCACGTTCGTGAGAAGTGATCATGTGTAATTAGGTGTAAGCTCAGGATCTGAGATGCTGCACTCAAAGTTACTTGATACCCTTTGAACCACTTCAGGTTTTGCTGAGATGAAGACAGGACAAATAGTCAGTGTCCTTACATTGTGACATATCACATCATTTACGCCACGCACATTTTAGCCATCACCGCATCAACTGCGGGAATATGGTGGCATATTGTCGTCGTTCAGTTACCGTCCTTCTGATAAATACTGCCTTTTGGACTGACAGAGTTGAAGTGACCACATGACAAGGGGATATCCGGAGCCTTTAATTGTTCCATTAAATGTCTCGTTGGGTTTCTTATTGATCATGATGGACGTTTGTTGGAACTGTCTGCTTCTGGTTAGTGGGTTCCCCGGTTGGAATCCCAGTCAAGGCAAAGTTAATACGCTTTTATCTGGTTTTCAGATCTGGTCCAGTCACTGTTTGCCGTTGGGGTCAAATTAAAGACACTATCACTGGAGTGGTTGTAGTCCGACTGTGGGTACCACAATGGACCAGCATGGTCTAAGTGGGCTGGTGATTTCACTAGCAGGCGCCTTCCCTACCCTACCCCTAATGATCATGATGACAGAGCAAACATTTTTCACACAATCTGATGTCAAAACTAGGCACGAGCTGTATTGCTTGCCTATGTTTTAAGCTCTCATTTTTTCAACGAAAGGTGGTACAAGTCCTCAGACAGAGAATGGGTGCTCCCTCTCGCCTGATCAAGTTACTCATGTAAGAAGCAACAGCATTGAGGAAGTTACTCATGGTCGAGTGTAAGTGTAATCGTGACACTTAGTGTGATGTACGCGCTAAAATGAGGTGCCTACAGCCAGAGCCATCTCACGCACTCTTTTGGACGACCTGAACATTTGTGTTGAGTTTTAATGACTGTCAAGCCCAAACTAAATTGCGCAGCTTGCTAAAAACCAGAAACTAAGTGCTATAGAGATGGCCAACTTCACACCAGATTTACCCCTAGTCCATCGACGAATTTCAGATGTTTTCTGACAGTCACGAAATAATGTAAATGCCGTTCACTGATTGGTCAGGAATCGACCCAAAAAAATTTAAAGGGCAAGAAAGTAAGAAGTTGGGCATCTCTGTCATACTTCATTTCTGCTCAAGACTTTTCAGTAATCTAATAATTAACAGATGGCAGTTGACGGGAGCAGTGTTGCCTATTATGTGACGGTGAGCGAAATACAAAGAGTCTCTGACTTCTCAAACGACCCCCGTATTAATTGCATCCTATCCGAGTCGACTGACAAAGTCACTTCTTCAGAAAATCAAAGAGACAGCACAACATCCCCGTCGATTTGGCAAACCTTTTGAAGTCCCATCCACAGTTGAGACCCCACGGTGTTGAATCAATCAAGACATCCTCTCGCAGTCTAATTTAGGCGGAAATTAGTAAAACCCCCGCGAGTAGTGCGCAGTCTTAACAAACGAACCCCAAGCGCGTCAGCGCTCATCGACCACACTCCCATAAATCAGAAGCGACCTTACCGAGCACACCTTTTGAATTCGAATGGAAAAAAGAAATCATCCTCTCGCATCCCTACATCGGACGACTGTGGGCTGTCGCTTCGCTTCTTAAGACCGCGATCCATAAGCATGTCTTCGTAATGAAACTTAAATTGAAATTTATATCCTGCTGGCGCCTGTGGTGATTAATGAAGGCGTTATTTGAAAATAAAAAGGCAAACGCGTCGTTCATCATTTCCCCAAGCCCATTTCGACATCCTTGCCGCGCAAGGTACGAGTAATTCAATTCGCGGACCTTGTACCGCCTTAAATGCGAAAATGCGAAAATACGAAAATACGAAAATACGACATGTCCCTGCCATTAAGCATTTGCATTCTGAGTATGCACAGCGACGACCGCGACGTTTTCACAGCGCACAACACGCGTAAGGTTCACTGTCATTCCTCTTTAATTCGCAGTCGTCGTATTCGGCTACGTCCCATACAGCACTCACACAGGCACACGCTCGCCGTGGGGCGAGTACAACGACACCCCTGCCTCTTGGCCAATTAATAGTCTTTGGGCGTACGCAACTCAAGAACCGGAAGTTTTAACCATTTTCGTGTGATAGAGACCGGAGGCCCTAGTCCAGTAGTGTGGCAAAAAGAAGCACGACCACGGGAACCGCAGAGCCCGCGAATGGACATGGGCTCTCGCAAAGAGATGGCTGGTCTGGTCTGGTCTGGTCTGGTCCGATGAGGAGCGTCGAGCGTCCCAACAGGGAATTCATCGTGTACGTCAACATGTAAATCAGGTGGTAAATTACTCGGAGACACAATGGACAGTGCCTGCTGCCGTTTTGGGGTGGACATTGTATGCGAACGGGCGAGTGAGTGAGTGAGTGAGTAAGGTGAGTGATGGACGGTGAGGGGAGAGGAGGGGAGAGGAGCGGTTAGATACGCGCACTGTGTGACGTTGCAAGTGTGTCGACATGGTAGGATTTTCACCTAACTGCTGCCGTTCCTGCTGCATGCACAAACTGATGATTGATTGCTCGCGGAATGCAGCAGTTGACTGTTGTTAGCTATTCTTGTCGTGGACAATGACAGTGGCAAGCGCGGCGACAATAGCAACAGCGACCAAGGATGATGAGGGTGACGAGAGGGTGGCAGTATGGCAGCACAAAGAAATAATTACAAACTATGGATAGCATTTGATTCGGGCGCTGGAATGAGTTGCAAGGGGCATGCAAACACCGTGGAAGCGCTTTGTTGTGGTAGATCATGGACGGATAGCTGAATAGTTGGCCTCCGCCGTCGGGCAATGCAAGCCGAAGGGGAAGTCGCTAGGCAAATAGTGCAGGGTACAGTTATTTAAGCAGAACAATTGTTAACTTGCGGCAGGGGATGTGCATATGCATGTGCACGTGAATGAATGATGACCTCATACCCGGAGTTGGTCTAACGTATTCATCGATTGAAGGGGTCTGAGGCACGCATTTCTCCAGGAAAGTGACTTTCGCTACACTTCAAAACACAGTTGGTCTGTGCATAAGCACGTTCGCTTGCGTTCGCAAAATGGATACATTTATGCAAATTTGTAGGTTCCTTTTGGTTCGTTTGTGCTGACCCTCATCTGCTGGGACTGGGACTGTCAGTCGTCCCCTTCTGGAAATCCTAACCTTTGCGTTGCTCTTTTTTTTCGACGTTAGACCTCATTTGCATATGGGTTTTTTTTATAGATTTCCAATGGTTTTTTTTTTTAATATGTCAGTTGTAGTGTCGACTCTTATGCTGGATGCCCAAGTTTAGCAACAGTCAAAATTCTGTTGAGTCACTGACTTTAAGCAATTTTTAGAAAAATCAATCTTCTTCGGCGTCGGCGTAAAAACGGATCCCCGCCACCAAATTGTGGCGTAATTCTGCTTCAAAATTTTTTCTGCAACCAAGATCAAGCTCGTGCGAGACAGCTTTTGACCTCTACAAAAGCTGTCTCTCGTAGAATGGAAAAACTCCTCTCCAATCACAATCAGTGTATTTGTGCTACATCGACGCTCTCTTCAAACTTGAATGTGAACTTCTTTCGAAATGGACATACTGGCGAAAGGCAATTCGACACTTATGTCAATGTCATAGCAATGCCAACACAACGTGCCGCTGATAAGAGGAAATGCTACACTTTGGCAGTCAGCCACTCTAATCAAAGACCAAGGCTGCAAAGTCTAAGCAAACATATAACATCGATCAGGACAGGCGAACTTCAGACGTTTATATCCGGCAACTTATTGTGGTTCCAAAACAATAGCTTGTCGACACCTATTTTTTTGTTGCACTGCAGTCCGCAGTGCAGCTGGCTCTCAATTAAAAACCTTCTTCAGCTAAAGCCAGACCTCTGCCAAGCTGTCTGCAGTTACGCACACCGACCTGACTGAGATGCTTTTTCAGTTTTGTGTACAACCTTAGATGTGGGCTACTTCTGCCCCCTTTTGTTTAGAAGTCTTAGGGCCGGAGCTAAGTTGTCTATGGGCTAGCCGTTGATCGTTTTCTCACAATTTGTCATGGAGGCGTATAAGAAGTCAGTGTGCCGAATGGAGATTGTTGGAATCAATCCGACGTGTAAGACCTTGTTCAAGTTTGTTCGCCCAAAATATGAAAACTTTGAAGTAAAGATTTTGAGATCAAGGCTTACAAGATCCACTTTGGGCCACAACTGAATCTGAATTACCAACCTTAGCGTCGAATTTTCTGTGAAGCACTATTAAGGCATATGGCGGCATGAGAGGCCAGAACAATTCCAGAATTTTAACGATTTGAACGATGCTGTCTCTCGGACTTCGCCAAGGGTGCGTCTTGTCACCTCTTCTTTTCATTGAATATATGGACTGGATGTTGCAGCGCAGCCGAGGCGAGGAATGATTCACATTGGGAGAGTTGAGTGTAAGTCATCTTCTTGTTGCAGATGACTTAGTATCCTCACATTTTCCCAGACGCATTCGATAGGGTTGGGGCCACATGTGCTGCTGCTGGAATGAAGGTTAACATTGAGGTTATGGTCATTTCCAGAACGCATGTTCAATGCACTCTACATGTTGGTGGAGTCCGATTGAAGGAGGTGGAGAAGTTCAAGCACCTTGGGGTCTTTTTCACGAATGATAGGAGGAGGAATGCTGAACTGAATCAGCATGGGAGATCTGTAATCAGGAAAGGCCGAGCTTGGTGTCAAAGCCAAGATAGCGGTATTCAACTCACTATTTATTCCAACTCTCACCTTTTGTCATTCAGCTTGGGTAATGACCGAAAGAACAAGCTGCTGAGATGAGATTTGGGAATATTTGCGCAGGGATAGGGCGAGAGGAACTCAACATTGAGCAGCTGCTTTTTCGAATGGAAACGAATGTCCCCATCATCACGAATCCCTAGGCGGACTTTGCATGCGATTCCATCTGGTAGGCGACCGCTTGGCAGACCCAGGACGAGGTGGTCGGACCAAGTCCAAAAACTCGCCTGGTTACGCTTTGGCATAACTCTTGAGGAGTTAGAGTCGATGGCGGAGGATCGAGTTGAACGGAGATCTCCCTTTACTGGAGCATGCGGGTCAGAAGATGATGATGATGATGCTGTCTCTCGGTTGACATTCATCAAGTAACAAAGTAAATAAATTATTTAAGTTTATGCTTATAGTAAATAATGTAATAAACTTATTGAATACAAATAATACATTTGTACATTTTGTACAAATTTTGTATACAGTATCAAAGACTCGGTCCCTTGTAAAAATCACAGCAATTCGTATCACAAACATACGCATTGGGCTCCTTGATAATTCGTGTATTTTATGGAATGCTTATAAATATTTAATTAATATTACACAATATTAAACGCTGTATGTGTTAATTGAAGCTCGTAGATATATTTTCTAAAAAGAGGATCGGTGAAGGAACTCTACCGTCCACTTCAAGATATAACTTAAGACTTCACAAATATTTTAACCGATCGAGGAAACAATCTTCATCTATTCTTACTGTTGTATTGAGAGGATCGGTTTAGGAATTATCCAAGCTGCACGTCCACTCCATGATACAAATTAAGACTGAGACTATTGTTCCCTTTCCCATTCAGCTTTTATAGCTGGCCTATGGTGATGTCCACGAAGCCTGACCTCATGCCTAGGCTGGGATCAGTGTGGGATGTGACATGGCTCAGTCCGAGGTGTTAGACATGTCACTTAGTATTTGGCGCGGGATGACACCAACAATGTTAAGTATGATCAAGTGTGATCTGCCAGTGTGATCTGACGTGTTTAGACATTGGGCATAACTCCAATATCTATCCCACGTGGGCCAAGCAACAAAACGAAAATTGCAAAATCAAATTGCCTTGTTTCCTTCTCTAGGGTCCCAAAATCAAGAGTTATATCGGGTGCTAACTCTTTTATTCGTTGCATTTGGAAAAACTTCACGTTATATCGATCATTCGTTATAATGGACCACCACATTCGCTCAATAAACTTCCTTTGCGTATTTTTGTTATGCTTTGTCTATGTATTTGTGAGATCGTCTGTTGTCCCTGCCCATTATCGGTTTGTTACTTAAGTAATCACTCTCAGTTTGAAAGATGAGTTCAAAGAAATGCAAGTGCCTCCCTGTCGCCCAGAAGCAAGAAGTTGTTGCTAGCGAATTCACCAGCCCACTTATACCAGTTTGGTGCATTGTGATACCCACAGTCGGACTACTATACCACTGATCGACCACTCGTGATAGTGCCGTTTACTTGACCCCAACGGCAACTGGACCAGATTTGAAAACCAGAATTCGAACCGAAGACCCCTTTAACCAAGGGAAGGCACTTAAGCAACTTCACCATTCAGTCGTCTCGGGCGTGAGTCTAACATTAAGAGCACTCTCTACAGTTGCGCATCGCGAGTTGTGGGACCTGCATTTCCATGCCGACTCCGAGCGGTAAGGTTTGGGAATCATTTTGTTGACTTTTTGAAAAAGGTGAAGACGTGAGTTATGAATGTTCCTCCGGTCGGAAAGTCGACGTATCTATCCACTACCCCCCCAACTAACAATACAATTTTATGCATATTTCTCCACAAATTCAGCAGCTGCCTTCACAAAGCGATCACCCCCTCGAATTCAAAGAGCCTTAGTCAAAAGTCCGCCTAAGTCAATTCACCTCAAAAACAAACAAGGAACTTCGTCTGCAACTTTGTGTGTTGGCTCACCACACCATACAGAAATGTCAGATGTAGTCTTCATGGTCGTTCATGGGCTCTCCACGCATCACAAGAACCTGGCGCATTAAGACCCTTAAAAGAACACACACACACACTCTAATGACAGCACTCTTTAATTCACTGGGCATTGTTCATTATCCCAAAACTGGTTCTTATCAAATTTCAAATAAGGACAAATAAGTGTCCCATTCAGCTGAAGTACGTACACGCTTTCTGAACTCAATCCCATCCACTGTCTCTACACACCATGGGCAAGTCTGAAGTGAATACACGCATATTCTCCTTCCATATGTCGACATTTGAAACGGACGATGGAGGTAAGAACAAAATCGAAGACATTTCACATTAATCCGTTGTGGCATTGAGTACATATTTCCCATTCAGATTCATTGCCCTCCGAACCAGATCGAGATTAATTTCCAAAATAGTCCAACAAACAACCCCCGGAATCAATCAATGAATTGAATTCTTTACAAGTGACATACTCCTACAGGTGTCCTTGCATTGTTTTGTCCAATTCACCCATACCCTGTCAAGCCGTAGCCGCCATCAGCCACGGTAGCATTGTACAGTTACAATATTCCATAAATAAAGCCGAAAACTCTCAAAGACAACACAACGCACACACACTCAGTTAGTGGCAACTGGCAGACTGTTATACACCGTCGTTCACTGTCATACGGCTCCGTTGTGCCTGCTACCACAACAATACCCAGAGAACGCCGGTTTCCAGAGTAGTTGATGCCCCCGCTTCACCGCCAATCCATCCAGCGTCACGGGGTATTTCACATAGCAAATCACAGTCATATGTTCGGTTTGCCATAGTACGAGTACAATACTATCCGCATCTCTCTACCACTACCACTTGAGTGTGGAGTGTACACCATCCCATCGCGAGCTGGGCCAGGACTTGCGCACACCCGCAACCAATACACCGATTTAGGGCCACAATGGGGCCAAAACAGTGTGAATACTGTTCAACAACAACGGAAACTGAATTACGTAGCATTAGGGGTTCCTCCTCTGCTCAGCTCTGCTCGCCTCTGCCATACGACAAGGATAATTGTATACCACTCGCATGTACGGGAACGGTTCAATTCATAGCCGAAGTGGCTTCATCTGCAGCCGGTGCGGTGCGGGTGGACGGATGGACGGGTGGTCGGTGGGGTTGAGTCTTCTAACTGGAAAGGTGGTTAAATAGAGGAAGGAACGAAACAAAAGCTCCCGTATCATCGTCGTTCTTGATGAGATTATGTGTACCGGAAAATTTTGGATGCGAAAATCAGGACATAGCAGGACTACGCAAAAGGATACCATCATGGAGCAGGGACCATCGGAATGTATCCTGAAACTGGAAATAGATTGATGCAGTTTATCCGCGGAGCAGGGGGGTCGCCGGCATGGGATTCTGAAGACTGAAAGTCTGTGCGTTTTTCTCTTAAATTTTTGTCTCGCAGCAACAATCGGTGGAAAGTCTTTACCTCTAAATCCGTCCCGTTGTTGATCTCACTCTCAGGCACTCAGGGATAAGACCCAAATACTCGCAGTCACTCGTTGTGTTCAGTTTTTCACTTTCGAAAGTCGGAAACGCGATTTTCGAACGAAAAAAAAACTGCGGTTGTCGGCTTCCCGCTTCACACGGCTCGCGTTAGTCTCGCTTGCACGTGTCCGTCTACAAATTTTTTTGTTTTGTATCTGAATCTCGAAGGACTTGAAAATGCCGGCTTTTTCAACTGTATCAACGGACCAGTACTCGCATGTGCCGTAGTT
The DNA here is from genome assembly GCA_905231855.2 of Eristalis tenax. Classification (NCBI taxonomy): domain Eukaryota; kingdom Metazoa; phylum Arthropoda; class Insecta; order Diptera; family Syrphidae; genus Eristalis; species Eristalis tenax. The sequence continues at coordinate 20,031,484 of HG993127.1, read as the reverse complement.
TACTATGCTTTACGCGCATTCATACATTCAAACACTGCCGTGATCGGTTGGAGTTGCATTAAACACACCGCACACCCATACACACATGAAGCATGGGATACACGCGTGTACGGGTATCCAAAAAAATTTCACTATTCCTCACTATGTGTCACCGACAAACACACTACCGGCTGTAGTAAGGCGCGCAAAAATACACGCTCGCGTATATAACAGTACTTACATATGTCGGTGATTTCCAGGGGGTGGTAGGGGGTGGGGGTGACTTTTGTTTTTTTTTTTTTTTGCTCGCTTTTTTGGGGGGTTATCATATATTTTTTGAACCAACAACAAGCAAACCGGGCGAAAACAGAACCGGAAAAGAAGAGAAAAAAAACACGAAACGCAGCGCAATGACCCGCCGGCCTCGAACGTTGACTCGTTTCTGTTTCTGTGATATCGGCTGGTATCTCTTCGAGTTTTCTCCCCAAATGTGTGAGACAAGGATTCGCTCTCACTCTCGGTATGCCTCTGGCCGAGTGTATGTGTGTATGGATTTGTTGGTGGAGCATCCTATTGGAGGGGTAACAAGAACCGTTTCGTAACTTTCCAGTGGCGGTGTCATCAGGTTTTGTTACGTCATTGGCGGCAAAATGTCCTGACAGCATGCTATGCCATTAGTGTGCTCGTATCGTGCTTCATGGAGCTTTTCAATGTGACGGTATTGGAAGCTTTGCCGACTTTGACTGCCACCAACGGTGGGGAGTTTTGTTTCCCTCTTTGAACCCACTTGGTTCCCTCTGTAGACGTTCGTTCGACGGCAAAGGAGCGGGATCTCTGGTTTCTAATAGCGGCTATGGTTTGACTCTAGAAGATTGATGTTGTCTGAGACTTGCACAAATGGACGAACCCAGCTGGCTGTGTTTGTGTGTGAATGGGTGGTGCGATGGGAATTGGAAAAATCCATCCCCCACGTTGGAGGGGTCTTGCAGATTTCCTACTCGAAGTGGTGGATTTTTGGTCCGTTTTTGTTGTTTTGTTCTTGTATTATATGTAAACGGTTATGTGGATATCCCCATGCTTCAATGTCATGCATACACACATGCACGCAGAGTGAGAGGAGTGTTGCCAATTCATGCAAGTAATTGGCTTGTTGAAGAAACGCAGCGAGTGGGTATTGTTTTTCTTTCCACCAAACCGAAAATGAGTTCTGCAATTGATGTGTGCAAGCATTACTTTAGTAGGCATTTGTGGCTCTTATGCAAAGCAATCTTTGGTGCTTTGTGTTTGCCGTACGCCTTGAAATGATTCCGCTCCTATGCACAAGACTGCATTCTTGATGTGGGGCTGTGAAAAAACGCGTATCGAGACGGTTCAAACTGCGCCATTAGAAGGAGCATTATACCATCGATAGGTGGGCATCGACATTAATTGGGCGGCGCGCACAGAAGTGGTCTTGATTTTGTCGTAGTTAATGGTCCAGCCGTAGATGTGAGTTTTTGAAGTACGTCACGACAGGCTAGACCTGTCAAGACCTGAATTTCGGGTACAGGGGTGGATCAGGGACTAGGTTCTTATTGGAAGTCTTTGACGAATGTATATGAGAGAAGAAGATGAGGAAGAAAATGAGCTTCATAATCCACTAAATCCATCTTCACTCAAACATAATGAGCACAAGTCTAACAAAATTGTTTTCAGACTGGAACAAATGCGACGACAAACGAGCTTCTTTCAGTGGGAGGAGAGTGTTAGATGACCACCAAATGACCACCGTTCGATTTGTGGGCGACCTGGTTCGTTGCAAAAGCAGTTAAGTAGGCTGGTTGCTTACGATTGAAAGGACGATGATACTGACTACTGTGTCTTGTATAATCATGATATCTCATCGAAACGGCAACACTTATGTTTGGTTAGGTTGCAGTGGCTGACTGCAGAAGGCAGTCACACTTAGGCCATAGTAGGCCCGTTGCAATACCACCCGGACAAATTTCCCCTAAAAATCAGAACCTGTTGGTGCTTACAACGAATACTGACGCCTATTAGCTCATTGAGGTTATCGAAGTAGTAGGCCCCTAAGTGTAGGTACCTACAACTTGACAGCGTGCTACACGAGCAGAGTAGGTGATGCATGGTTTCAACCTCCTCTTCATCCATGCAGCTTCTACAGAAGTCAGTATAGGGGACACCCACCCTTCGGGCATGAGAGCCAAATGTGCAGTGTTCGGTTATGACGCCGGTGAGCATCCTGAATGAAGATCTGCTGGGTCCAAGCAGAGTGAGAGATCGCATGCGATTAAGTGATGGCCATATTTCTTCAGTTTTAAGGATTGTGATACCTTCTAGCCATTTAAAATTGGTACTGTTGATTGTGTGTACCTGGAGTAGATTATAGGCTGTAGCGATTGGCATAGAAGTTTGAACACCTGCTAGTACTAGGGAGGAGGATGTGCCAGATATTCAATCCGATCTGGAAGGCAAGGTGATGGAGAATTTCTTCTCGAAGATAAATTGGGGTTGTGTAACTTGGGTCGTCGGGTTGAGTGGCCGATGGTGAGTTCAGACCACAGTCCCAGTCTTTAAGGGCTGTACTGGCTGTCACATGTTTGCGAAAGATATCCAGTGGTGGAAGGTGGAGGAGTATGTTAAGTGCAGAAGAAGCCTTCTATTGATGATATTGAGCTTCCAGCTTAGCTTGTTGTCAATGTTGAACCCAATAATAATTTTACTGGCGGTTAATTGAAGAGCGGAACCCCACAACTTGGGTGGGTCAAACTGAGGGATTTTGCACATTCTGATGAATAGTGCAAGATCCGGTCTTTGGGGACTCGCGCTGAGTTTTGTATCCATTCTTCCAGCTTATTTAGGGCATTCTGCATTAGGCCTCTTAAGGTAGAAACTACAACACTTACAAACAAGTCAACCAAATATTTCCGATTACCGAATCACTGTAGCGTCTTTCAGACTGAAACTATAGCGATTACGAAAGCTCTGTCTTGACTAAAAAAATTTAAGAAATTTAATATCAAACACAGATATCATCATCTGCAGGTAGCAAATCTCTGAACTCATAAAACTCAATTTTTACTGCAAGACTTCCCTTGATTGTCGCCTATCTCTTGGCCATTACCAAACAACTCTGGCCTACGATCGACCTTAAGCGATCACTCTACATGATAAGCCGCATCTTATAACCCTCATTGGCGTCATAACAGGGCATTGCGCCATTGGAATCCACGCCTTTAGACCTGGCCTTCCTCTCAATGACTTCTGCAGCCGTTACAGGGACGAGGATGAGGAAGGAACCATTGAACAACTGCTGTGTATCTGCAGTGCTCTCTCTTCCCGCAGATTTAAACAACTGGAGGTCTACTACTTCGATAATCTGGGCAGCATTAGTATCAGCCATCTTCACTTTATTAAAAGCACTCATTGGTTTGCAGAATAGGTATACACAGATCCGCGTGCAAGCACAATGGGTCTATGCAATTTTAAGTGTGACTGCTGTCTTTTCACGCAGCAGTCAGCGAATCACGCGAATCACGCACTGACATGTGCTATGGATCGATAATGACAACTTCGTCAGGACAACTGAATGATGTGGATACCGCTGCAACAGGATGTCTCACTGATTTTCACACATCTCATGAGCCCACACGACTCGATTTGAGAGCGAGGTAATGTATCGCGAAGGCCTTTATTGAATCAAGCGAATTAATTGCAAACAGTTGGCGCCATAGAAGCCATCTCCTTCCCTGCTGATACTCGCATCACCAGGAGCAGCAACTAAATCAGAGCCTGTCCACAATAATCGTTTCTGATGAGCCAGTAATTAGATTCCGTTTCTCTTACAAATACCTCATTCCATGTGCACACCACCAATCCATATAATTGAACGTCAATCAGCATACATCAGTGAAGCCTGCTCCAGCCAGTGTCCAGACATTCAGCCGACCACACTGAAGGTGCTTTACCAAGAAATAAACTAAACTGTTCACTGCACAACCAGGCCGAAGGGATCTTTATTGCCAAATAAAGCAACATTTCACCCAACTATCAATTCACGGATGAGTGAATATTTCATCGATGAAATAGTGTGAGGTGGCTCTGTTCCATTTCCTCTACGCTTTGGCCCCCCAAAAAGCGTGTGAATGGTGACACATTTAGCTCGGCACTCTGCAGGCATCCTGACAATGCCCAGCCCATTCGACACCGACTCAGTCGAAATCAAATTTTTCTCTCCCGGTTCCATTCGCCGCAGAATATCTTGCGGTGGCACTTCAATTCCGAGCCCTTTACCTTATTGCATTCCGAGTCGAATTCCGGGACGAGGGCATTGTTGTTGCGCCTCCGAACTGGCATTTCTTCAGATGACGTTAAATGTTTGCTGACAAATTCGAAATTCATCCCCTTCCCCCCACCTACTCCAGATGCAATGAACCAAAACTTTGTAGTCCTTCGTAAATTTTTCAAACCCAATGCCGGGGCATTTTTTGCAAGGAGCAGCCTACGTCTTTCAGTCTGTATCATAGCCAGTCGTCGACTCTCAACTATCGTCTGTTCACCAGTCGTCGTCTGCTGGTAGCTGGATGACACCCGCCACCATCGCCATCACCATCACCATCACCATCAGTCAGGAAGAATCGAATCCATTTCGGAGAAGATTTCTTCTCGGTTTTCCCATTTCTTTGGTTAAGTGAATTGTGCTGGTTGTGATATCGCATCGAATCAGTGAAAGGACATGTTCTTAAGGTATCCTCTCCAACTTCATTCGGTCTGATATGCCTAGCGGCGAAATGGGAAGAATGAGGTTGGAATTCTCTTCGTTTTCTGCTTTGAAATTAGCAGGGGAGTATTTCCTACTCCGAGCAGGGAGGAAGGAGGGAGATCGAGGCTTTGACTCCCCTGAAATTCAGTTCCTTCCATGGGGGTGCTGCTGATGAGGACATGGTGGAAGACGACGAAGGACTCACTAACATACCTCAGGTTATTTCGTGGTAGTCGACTGTAGCCAGAATAACTCCGTGAGTAGGCACATTGTACTGCGTATAATAAAATTGCTCGCTTTTCGTTGAAAAAAAAATGATAATAATTTTCTTGCATTATACGCGCTCGTCTGGAATGACAAATTCAGTGGGCGGGGGACGAGAGAGAGAGAGAGAGTGGGATTGAGGAGAAGCGATGATATGCTTGACGTTGCAGACAGTGGGGCCGGTTTAAGACTCATCGTCTCGAAGGGAAATTGCTCGATTGTACCTTTTTGCTCTTGTTGTAAGAGCTTCTGAATGCTAGCCAAACTACGTCATGCCGATACATGTCATGTGTACATATCGGCCTGTAGGCCTGTAGGAGCGTAGGCAGAGAATAGTGCCATTTTGTACTGGATGTCTTTGGTGGATGCAAATGAAAGAAGGGGACTTGTCTGTTATCCTTTCACAACAGTGATGCATGACGGTGGTAACAAGGGCATCCATATGCCGGACTAGTAGATCATGTTGCACTCTAACTTGAACTGTTCTGACTTCCTGATCTATCAGCAGTTCAATGGGACATAAGAAGCAAAACACACGAAACTACACACTCCAGGGCAATGTAAGGAATGATTGTAGTAAATACAGTAAATTTACAAGAATACATGTGGCACGACTTTTGACAGTGTAACGCTAATCCATTAACGTATCAGTTCATTACCTTCAATATCGAAATAATAAGCAAATTTGTTACGCTTGGAGAAAACTTTTCTTACATACATTCGACGAAGAAGAACACCGAGTGATTCAAAATTTATAAATATATCTTATTTTTCTTTTCTTTATTTTTCGCTGCAGTTCGGGTGAACCTGGGCCTCAACCAACAAGCCTCTCCAACTAGCACGATCTCTGGCTACCACCAGTGTGCACCGCCTTAGACGTGGGCGTCCTCTGTTACGTTGTCTCACAGGATCGAAGTCGAAGACTCTCCGGGCCGGGAATGAGTTGTCCATACGCTCTACATGGCCCAGCCACCTTAGACGTGGATCTAGAAATGACTGACTTGGCTCATTTTGCTGTACAGCCCGAACTGTTGGAATTAAAGCTCTAAGTTCGTGCTTGAAACTTCTCCTCCAAAGACCGGCAATGCAAGCAAGACCAAGATCGCACGCAAAACGTTTCTCCGCTTTTGAAATTGTCCATGCTTCCGATGATGTGATCTGATCAGATGATTTCCAATGCCCTTAGATATAAAGAAAAAAAAAACGAAACCCTTGGCCGCAAGCACCAAACAACGAGATCGTGATCATCGTTCCATAGTTTATTACAGCCATAATAAACTTTAAGAAAAAAACCTTAAAAGGCCTTTCGTTATGTGAAGTCACGATTACTTGAGAATAACCTGTACGCTAGAAGTCCACGAGGTGTACAACTCTTGACAAAAAGACATGTAAGACATGTAGCCGCCAAATACAGTTCAACTGGCCTACAGAAAATTGTACTGAAGAGAGTAAAATCATTTTATTTGGTCGAACAGAATCGATATAAAATGTTAGACGTCACCATAATTCTGAATACAATCTGCAGTACACAACTAAAACTGTGAAGCATGGAGTTTCTAAGGAATGGCATTGAACAGTATTTCTTAGGCTGGAGATGGCGTTCCACTAATGTTCACAACAATGACGATTTGCGACTTTTTGGAAAGCCGTCTTAATGAGTGATATTATTTCGAATTATGTTGGTGCGACTGGCTGGTTGGCTAAGGTTTCAACTTAGACTAGGTTTTCAAGCCAATGCGGCTCGAAGGACCGATGAACCACTATCGTTCGGCTTATTCCATCACAGTACTCACACGTTAACGAGTTGGCAGAAGTGTCACCGTACATTATGAAACATTTTCATGTTGGGAGTTGAATTGAACATAGTACACCAGAATAGACGTCGGCGCAACCACTGACTACTCCACGATGGCCACCAGGTCAAATGAGAATCCCAAACCATGGATAAAGGGTAATGAAAGTAATTGTTGTTGACGCTTCTATTACTTTTATTACAGGCATTTTCACTCGACAAATTTGGGTGGGCATCTAACTTCCGCAAAAGGATACTCCACTTGGCTTCCATTAGATGCTACCTCTCAGGACGATTCATGTATAGGCTCCAACAACGATTCGATTACTAACACAAAATAAAGGGTCATTAACTTTAAGTAGGTAAGTTATCCCAAGTTTACCACCATCACCGATACTGCTGTGATACAAGCATGTCAGATCCGAACCACGAATTGGATGCTCCTTCTTTACAACCATTTTTCATAAAATTGTTGGCTCAAAATGACAAATTTTGTTGGTCTGTGAACACGCTTAGTAACCCAGTCTGTGAGCACAGATCCTTTTCAATCTCGCCTCGCATTCCCAAGCCTCACAGGCAGCTGTGATTTCAGTCTCTCCACTAACCAGAATCTGGACGTAAATTCGAATGCCCCACTGATTGGCTGCACAGAGCACAGGGCACAGAACAGCTCAATAACAACCATTAGAGCTGGGCATGCACTCCTCAGACACCATCCACAGCAAACGGCGGCGAAGGGACAAACAGAGGATGACAAAAAAACATATTATATCATCGCTTTAGGCCTACAGCTCAATGTCTCTCGTTCCCCGCCCAGTGAAGGTGCACCACTCAGGACCCCAGCCTCCATCGTTCAATGCTCCGTCCTCAGTTCAGAGACTTCGAATCGCAAACTTGTCGTCTAAAGATCTTTTGTTTGATTCCGAATGTCTTCCCGCATACCCCTCCGTCCGCCACCCGGAAAAAGATTGCGCCTATGGTCTGGAATTCCATGCCCTTCCACACCCAACGAGGGAACAAAAGCACAAGGAATCCAAACCCTCGCACACCCAACGATATGAAGGATCCAATGTTACCCACAGAATTTTGTTTTACACAATAATAAGGAATGGATATCCTTAGCGATGTTCTTTCCATTCGTATCTCACAGTAACCAAACGCCAGCATGTACACATTATATCCGGTTTCATATTCTAAAGTGAAACCTCTTCAATTTAATATTTTTGGTTGCTTTTTTGTGTCCTTGTTTCCTCGTCTAGTTCGTTTCCTAGTATTCTTCTGCGTCAATCACGGTTCACGGATATGAATGAAATAATCAGGGAACAAGAATAAAAATAAAAATAAAACGCGAACGAGAAGGAAAGCTGAAAGTATCCCACAAGTCCCGGCCCATTCGTCTTGTAACACAACTCTCGGCAGAACGACGAGACGAGAGTGATGGGAACGACGAGAGGAGCACTGCTGCCATTCTTCTGTGATTCTATTTTCCCGTATCTCGCTCGTATCGCTGCCGTTGGATGAAAGTCGGGTTTTTTTTTAATTCTCTGTCCAATTTGTCGGAATAAGGAACATGCAATGATTAAATGTAAGCAAAGTAGGCACAATGTTCGGGGCTGTTTTGTGTGTGCGCGAGTACGAGTAAATTGCAAGGAGCGGTGGCGCACCTGCCTCCACGCTCCTGCCGTGTAGTGTGTCGTGTCCTCGGGCTTGAAATGCCTGAAGAGGGCAACATCAACTGAGGACGCGACACTCATTCCATTCATTCGTACGTACATCGGGAGTTTAGCATCTAATAAATCCCGATTTGTGTTGATTCCATTAGAGTAATTTGCAGGCGGGCAGATTCCTGCATTCAGGGCTCATTTCTTTTCTTCCTTGATGTTCTGTTTGGCGAAGTTAGCTGGCAGTCGCTTCGGCAAGTGGTAGCGGCGGTGATGCCTCAGTCAGAGGGGAGCAAGAAATGTCTGCGATTTCGGATAATTTCAAGCTTGTACTGTTGATAGTGTGCTCCTTTCGTTTCTTCTCGCACTCGCATTTCGGATGGTTTTGCGTGTTGCCAGGTGCACAGGATAATTCGGCATTCATGAATGAAATTATGCCCAAAAACACGGGGGGTTTTTCTTGGAAGTCCGCAAATTTGTTTCCACTTATTAGACACGGATTTCCTTTATGAAGTATTTTGAGGTGTTCAAGTGGCATTATTATTTAATGGAGGTAATGTACCATGTCTTGTGAGCAAAGCAGTCCCGCTTGGGGTGGAAATTGAAGTCTGGCCCCTCGGCCAGTTCGTAAGCCAGCTAATATTTCTGATTTTCTAGGTAATTTACTGTTCATCCACTTCGCGTTGCGGTTTGATTGACGGGCCATAACACCCGGGCACTTGGTCGCGCCATTTTCTGTGATTACGACGGCGGTTGGTTTTGATTTCAGAACCTGGTGAATGGAATCAGTTAAGCCGATTGAAGCCGATTGCAGACTTTTTACACAAATGTCAATGAATTTGTCAAGTCTGGCAACACCTCCTCTAGCGGTTGAACTGGGTACAATCCTTCGAAAAAGAGCGGTGACAGGATTTTCTTTCTAGCTAATTAATTGACATTTGCCTGTCTACTTCACAAAGTGTTCACCGCTGTGCTTGGGAGTGTTGGGGTGCGGTGACTTTCAAGGACGGAATGGGCTGCCACATGGCCTGTGTTCAATTTCCACCGGAAAGATTAGCATTTGCGACGGCAACAACAACGATCGGCGATCATCACCGAACAGTGTCGACGGTTTTACTGAATGACTGCCAAATTAAAGTCAGTCGTAGTGTGTGAGTTTTCGCATCACCGTGGATAATTGGGTCCATGGATCAATGTCTTTGGGTCCTCCGGGTATATTAGAAGATTAACTACTGGCTGATTTTCTTGTTATATTGTTTGCCAGGGTTTGGTTTTTGACAGCTCATTGGCGCCAATGGCGCTAGCTGTTATTTAAGGTTTTCGAACTATTTGCACTTAGCTGGTGCACTTGTGGTTCCAGAAACTCGACGCTACATGTCTTACAGCACGGTGGACCGATGATTTGGTCTCGTGGCATGAATACCGAGGCAGGCTTTGAATGCGATTCCATCTAGTAGGCGACCGCTCGGCAGACCCAGGACGAGGTGGTCGGACCAAGTCCAAAGACTCGCCTGGTTACGCTTGGGCATAACTACTGATGAGTTAGAGTCGATGGCGGAGGATCGAGTTGCCGGGAAATCTCTAGTGCGGGCGATCCCTTTACTGCATCATGCGGGTCAGAATATGATGATGATGATGAATCTTTAAAAAAGTAAATGGCTTGCATTCGTTTATCCTATTTAATTCGTTTATACAATTAAAAGCCAAATGTTAAAGAAATCGTCATTTAGTTGCATGGCAGGCATTTACATTTTTCCTGAGTCATTTCACAGAGCTCCTTTATCGAAAATGCATGTCGTTGGCCGCATATTTATTTTCGAACCATTAGTTGCAATCTGACTTACTGGTGGTCCTCAAGGATCTGTTTTGTCACCGATGCTTCTTTCTACTAATTCTGTACGCATTCACTAGTGTGCTGGTCATAGTCGTTGCGATACTGTACTGGTGCACTGACCATACTGCCCTTCACCGATTGAATGCCGAACTTGACAACATAATTAATTTGAACAGAATTCACTCCTTTTACAAATCAATCATGACATCTACTTCATCCGGCAGTCTGAACTTGCCGAACCTGCATCAAGAACGGGCATCTGCCGTTTGGCGGTGGTTACTGGTACAAATTATGTCTGCGCGGGATATTTTATCCTCTTTGCGATGTACTTGAATTGAGGAGGGGGAGACAGAACCGCGAACTCTACGAGCTGAATCAAGATGTGGACATAGTCTGGAGGAATACTTCAGTTAAGAGGGTTTTCCAATCTGAGCCTCCTGATTCGAAAAGGAAAAGAAGAGAGCGGGCGCAAAACCGTCAGCGATGGACTTACAGTTCAGCTCAGACTTACACCAGATGAGGAAGTATGGAACGTGAACTTCAAACGTAATTTTCTGAAACTCAATCAACATGCATCGCACAACGAGACGGAGTTTAGAATGACACCTATCCTCTATAGAGGTTTTTTACAACTTAAGAGCGCCCCTGGTCCACTAATGCATTGTCCATCCGTGCAAGACTTGACTACTCTTCAGGCCGGAACTCTAGTATTCATTCGCCCTGCATCGCAAAGCCATTGAAAAAAACACTTAATTGTCTTCTCCATATTCAACGCAAAGCTAAATATGTAATGACAAATCGCATAGACTTACTCATCGGTCTTTGACCACGTGTGATGACCACGTTTTTACAACCTGTGGATTGCATATGTTTCATCCGTCCAGTGGCTCTTCTTGATTTCCGGCTGAGTCTGTACACGGACAGTTCACTGCGACTGACAATCATGAAGAAGCGCGTTTGAAAAAAGTGCCCAGTTCTCGACTCACCAACGATCCATGAATGCAGGGTCTGAGCGCGAAATGTTCATCCATACGTCAGCATCATCAGGCAGTTCACCACAACGCACTTTGTTAGGCTGACCAATTATTTAATTTGTTTGGACAAAGCGGATCCATCCCCTCCCCCCACTCACCGCTGAAGCTCAGTTAAAACCACCTCGTCCAACGCAAGACTTATGTCAACACCACCGTATCGTTTAGTTAATCCGCCCCTCCCGGGCCCAACCCAAGCATAGTCACCCGTCCAAGTCCCCAGACGGATTCCCCTCTCCCACCCAGAGAGCCGGTCGACTTACATGGGCATGGCAGGCAAATTACAAGCACATGAGTAAACATGGGTAATTTTCACTTTCCTCAAGTTTTTCATATAAAATTTTATTCATTAAGGACAGTTATCCCCAGCTTGGCCAACAAATGATTCCCTCATTAACGCACTGCCCACATCTACTTTAATTAGAGGCGCATTAATTGTCAATTATGCCATACACCATGCACAGTGGTGACTCTCCGTATTCGGTGACCTCCCTGCGAGGTCCGTGTAACCCGTAACCCTTACGGCAGACGCCTTCAATACACAAAATCCACATATGTGCGTGCGAGAGTGTGTGTTCGCTTCCACTAATGCCCAATGATTGATCATACCTCCATAGACATGAGGAAAAGCAACTTCGACTTCCATTCGGCCCTCCATGCGGCCTCCATTCAGATTAGGACGAGATACCGAGACCATGGTGGTCGTCAATTATGATGGTAACAACGCCGATGATGATAATGACGGCCATCATCGGAACAGGAGCTGCTGAGCCATACACCGACCAATTAAGGGGTCAACCCAATTAATAAACTCCAGCGTGCCCATGCCCACCCTCTGGGAACGTCCGCGTCGCGACGTTCGTCGTCCGACAAAGATACTGCGGCCAGACGGCGCGGCGATCGGCGGTACGAACACCACAATGCGCCATCGTCGTCAATTGCCAATGCAATGAGAATTTGAACTTTGATCTCGAGATATTTGGGAAAATGAAATTAAGAACCTTCATTTCTGGCATTCCTTCAATGGGTGCACCCTTCCATTGACTGGATGAAGGCTGCTCCGGACCCGAATGCCTCATTGACTTTCGGTAATTAAATTCCTTTCCCATCAACATTTACTTTCAAGTCAGGACAGTCGATTGTCAGTCAAGAATTAAAAACAAAAAAAGACACAGAACACCCACAAACAGCAAGAGATGCCGATGTGCGCTGAAAAACAGCCCGGAAACTAATCATAATTAGTTCCGTTGAACGTCATCCGATAAGGAACTCTGAGGACAACATTGATTGGCTGCAACGTAGTTTCGGTGGATAGCATTTATCCGAATTCAGTTGGGACGACGAGACGCATTCTGTCGATGTCATGTTCCGTGGCTCTTCAGACGACATCTCCGATGTGGTGGAACGAGGGCGAGATGTCAATGCGGATGGGGAAACGAACGAAGGAGAACACATCCTTCCGTCTTTCATTTCTTGTATTTTCAGCGATATCTACAGCCGCACCCACCCACACACTCACAGTCGTCAACCTCTCTTGGAGGTGGAGGAAATTCAATTTTAAATCTGTCGGCCAAGTTTGCTTTTTTGATGTCCGCTGCCAAAGATAATGAGATTTCGTTTATTCCCTCTCATTCTGCAATTTGTTGGTGGACGCGTTCCCTTTTTTTTCTACTTCGTTTTTGATTATTTTTTTGTCCGACTGTGTCCCAGTCAAGGCTGTTTGTAGGCACGAGTGTGGCGTGAACAGTGGAGCGGAGAAGTTTGCATGTGACTTAGCGAAGCCCTGGGGCAGATTCATTCTTCTCTCTCTAGAGATGCTGCGAACAGCGATGAACTACCAAGCAATCTTTTCTGCAGCCCGGAAACTCTGTATAAGCTGGTCAGTCAGAGAACAGCATAACGTGATTCTTCTTTATTTATTGGAGCTTTTCCTGCTCCAGCCTCTCCAGCTAGCGCGATTTCTGGCTGTCTGCCATCAGTTAGACAAGCCTTTAACCACTTGTGGGCGCAACCTTATACCCGGCCGTCCACTGTTGCGTTGTCCCACAGGCTCGTTACGTTGTGTTCAGGTCGGAAGCTAGTTGCCCACGTGCTCCACTTAGCCGTATGCGCCTAGTTACACTAATGTCACTGTAGAGCCCGGTCTCCTCCACATTCCATCAACGCAAACAGTTCGAACGTAGGCAGAAATTTACGCTCGAAGAGACCACTCGCTCTCGAGATTGCCCACATCTGCAGGCCTTAGCTGCAGGACTTGGATGGTAAGAGTCGTGTCTCTTCGAGACAGGGCTCGAGTGCACAAGTGGGTTGTCAACCCTTGGCAATACATGATTTTCCAACACATTGGAAACACACAGCACACAGCTCCATGAGGCTCAGAGAGCCCAGGTGCTGGACATCAAACCAAATTGTTCATAGCAGAATGCTAGAGAGATCATGTATCATCATCTTTGACACTTTAAGCCCCCAAAGAACGGAATGCCATTGCGGGTGGATGAGCTCTCGGGCGGCGGAGTCGTTGTGGGTCTGTTCTCCGAATACCTGAACATTCCCAAAGCCTGTCGACTGCCGGACCGTTGCCCTTCCAGGCGGAACTATTTGCAATCCGAGAATGTCGTCGTCAAATCAAAATACGCCCAACAATCTTGCCAAGGCAGAAGCTTGCCACAGCCAAGCTGCTATCAAAAGCTTTCACCTCCGTTGCTTCATATCATATAATTCAAAACTAGTGTGGCCTAGTGTGTGATCTAACGACTTTAGAAACCAGCTCAAAAATCTAGGTATCTCCCGTATCTAGGTACCAGGCCACCTCGACATCCCAGGAATCGCTAACCCAATGAACTGCCATGACAGACTATGCACTTCTTTGAAAAAGCAAACCTCAGATGAGCCAGACTGACAAGCTGTACTACACCAAGGAAGATGTAGCATGAGTACAACCGATCCGAAACAAAAGATCCCCTTCGGAAAACTCGTCGTCATGTCTTTAGATTGGTGGCGGTCTCTACGGGGAACTGGTCAATAGGAGATGGTCCAGTTGTACGGGCCACCATACTGGGTATCCCACACACAAAACACAGTCGCAGTTGCAACAAGACAGCTGAAAGGGGTAGCTTAACACATTTCATACGCGCCAGACAGAGAGCGGTTGGTAGATCCTTCTTCAACTCACTTCACGAGATCTCGCGATGGATGCTTAAGAGCAAATGTCTTTCTTAAAAACCTCAGACTTGTAAGAGAGTTGTGCCTAATTAAGTTCCCACCGAACCAACACGTCTACATACTCACCCTACTGACCTTGTTCGTACTGCCCCTGATAACCTCGAAGTCTCACCTTTTTTTGTCATTGTTTTTGAAGACGGTCCTTCACCGCCAGACTCATTTTAGCCGCTTCAGTCTCAATCGTTGACAATCTCTCATTGAAGGCTCGCGGTGTTCTGTCAATATGTCGGAACAGTGGCACAAACTTGTGGAAGACCGTGCGTCTATTACAGCCGTGTGAGCCTTGTACGATCTTCTCCAGAGTGTGGAGATAGATTTGCAAGAAGTCGCGCGTGTTGCTGTTTCGCTTTTTTGGAACTGAAGCTAGGTGAATTCGTTACCGACATTGATGGAGCAGCAAGCATTCTCTGTCATCATCCTCTATAGTTTTATGAGTTTGGCAGGAGAATCAAAACTGGAGATCACGGAGCATAGCTCGTCTATATGCACACTGCCATATGCGGCCTTGAAATAGACGAATTGGCGTTGGGTGTCGATCTTCCCTTTTTGAGCTCTTTCGAGGATCGCAGTGAGAAGATCTGGTGTAGCGTGAATGAGGAATAACCAGATTGCTGGACAAGCACATAGCATAACCACGGAGAAGATCATGTACACAATGTATGGTGTCGTTAAATAGGAAGGCAGTACAAGACGGTAATGAGAACTTCCCTCACCAACGCCATCTGTTCTTGTACACGGTTATTTATTGATCTGCCCTCGTATTGGAAACACGTCCACTTTTGTGTCACAAGTACTTTTCGAATCTCATTCACAATCAAAAAAAAATTGTGTCCAACTTTCGAGCTCCACTGTATCAACAAGCTATCGCTCATCGGCGAGAAACAGAAAACAAAAGACACAAAAAAAAGTTTCAAAAGAACATCATATCAAAATCTGAAATACTTGGTACTCGCTGATTACTCAGCGTGACACGACCCAATGGGACGATGGGCAACAATGGGGGTGTGTAACTACCCTCCCTCCAATGCGCTGATTGTTTTCAGAAAAAGAATTTTAATTGAAAATATTTGGAAAATTACTGGAAACGGAGCTCATTTTTGGGTCTGATAGCAAGCAGATAGGGATGTCCCTACGGCATTACCTTTTTCTTGTCATCCCTTCCACCCCAGACAGCAGTGCGAGATTGTGCGATTTAAGGGCACTCGCTATCGGTTTGGTCTGACTGCCTCCATGAGGCACGACGAAGTTTATCTCAAGGCGCAACCCTTTGCCGATGCCGGTGGGATGGTGGAGAATTTATGCCTGGGACATGTGTAGCGCTGTGCACGGATCATTTGTAATTTAAAGTAGTTTCCATTGGGTGCAATTACTGCTTGTCGCAGGGGACCCGAAATCGGGGGGAGAACTTGCCGGATTTTCAGAGAGGTTTCCGCTGTTTCATTGATGTAAATTGCTGCCACAAGCTTCTTAAGGGAATAGTGGAACTTAAAGGACAATCATTTGATATCTGACTAAGAGTGAGAATTTAAAGAGAGCGATGGTTCTGTGGAGATGTATCAGTTAATTTCCTGGACTGCTACAAATTTGAGTTTTCAGATTAACCACTTTGGTGGTATTTGGTGCATATTCGTGGACAGCTATTCTCACTGGATGAGATCAGAGCGTCTGGCTTAAGACAAGGTTTCGAGATATTGCTGGGACCAACCTGAACAAATTAAGGGACTAACTTGTTGTAACGGAGTCACAGACAATAAAGCGCTACAATAGGCGGCACTCCATTCGACGATGAACGCAAGTCATTGGGACGTCGTCATGCTTAAAGTTTCCCTTTTTCGTTCTGAGACGTCATCGAGATCAGCACCAGACGTGTAACTCAAATTAAAACTGAATGAAAGATTAATATTAATTGTGATTTGTTTTAATTAATGAATGCTTAAATGCTATTTTATATTCAAACGAAAATTATTTTACATTTAAAAAAGTATAGTGTCCTAAAAATATGACAAAATATGGAGTTGCGCTGCTTGTACACGTCCTACATAAAAACGAGGCAGGTTAGGTTAGATAAGGTTGAGGTGGCTGACTGCTGCGTGGAAAGACAGCTGTCACACTTAGCCTAGGTTAGGCTCATTGATCTACCAAGCGTACCTGTGTATACCTATTCCGCAAACCAATTAGTACTTCTGATAAAGCGAAGGAAATGGCTGATTCTTATGTTGCCCAATTCAGCCAGATTTTTCAAATAGTGGGCTCCTAGATGTTTGCATCTGCGGAGCACAGCAGATACGCAGCAGATGTTCAATTGTTTCTTCCTCATCCTCGTCCCTGCAACTTCTGCAGAAGTCATTGAGAGGAAGGCCTAGTCTAGAGGCGTTCCAATTGCGCAATGCTCTGTTATGACGCCAATGAGGGATATAAGTTGCGGCCAGTGTGAGTGATCGCTTAGGGTTGATCGGTGGCCGGAGTTGCCTGGTGCCCATCTGCGATTCATTTGATCTAGTGTCTCCAGCCTTAGAAGATGTTTTATAGTAGCGATTGGCATGGAGGGTGGGTTGGTGGGTGGTGTCCACCCGAAAGGAGTACAGAACTTGTGGCCTTTCGCAATTCTCTGGAATACCACAGTCTCCCGGCGCCCATATAAGTCGGATGTTAAAATCCTTAGCCATCTCGTTAAGAGATAGGCAGCAATTGAGGGAAGTCTTCAAGTTGAAAGAGATTTAATGGCTGCCTGGCTGTCGGAAAAGATGATCATATCTGTCATATTACATTGTTTTTTAGACAAGTCAGAAAAAATTGGGCACATGAAGGTCAGATTTTTCAAAAAACTGTGCACAGATATGGAAGCTGTACATACGGCCCTGCTGTGTTCCTGCAATTTACGACGACATGCACGAAATTCGCACCAGAACGTCGTTTAAACACCATAAACTTTGCTGAACCACTTGACCAAAGAAACTTTGCTAAACACTGATCATGACCAAAATTTCATGAAGGACCAAATTTTATTCCAAGTGATATACTCAATCTGGAACTATAATATAGATGGCGCTACTGTCACGTGTGGACTTGGGCGTAGCTTCTGCAGAAACCATTCGTGCGTGAGACAGTTTGAACCGAACGGCGAAACAGGAATACTCATTTATGATTGTCAGTGACTCGAAAGGCGTGGAGTTGTGAATTATACAATTTTGCTGAATTCCGAGATAAACCTGGCGAAGAATTCGACACACGGTGCGATCGATTTTTAGGATTCATTCCCATTCGAAGTTTCTAAAGAGCCGCCCACATGCGCCAGGACTTACGATCTGCATTTTCATTTCATTTTCGGTGCTCCCATCCCAGGTAGCCGCGATTCTCTACCGAACAAATGCTGTGGAACAACAATTCACTGTTAGAGATCGTGGTTAGAGATCGCGATTTTTTAGTAGTGAATTTATGGGAATTTGCTTTATTGAACCGACATTTTCATAAATTTGCAGATATTGAAAACTTAGCTCACTCCTCTTCGAGCAACCCATGGCTGCTCTCTTGTTAGTTCCCAACCTTTCTTTTATCGAGCACGTTATTTGAGCCGTCAATTACAAAATTGATCGTGTTGCGGATTTAACCCAGACTACAAAAGCAGGAGTTTACGAATCCATCCTCTATCCTGTTTCGCTGACACATCTAGTTCCTGAACTTCAGACCATCCTTGTTGTTCCCTGCGTTTTTGCCGAAAACCAAGCCCGAAAACCAACTTCCCTTTGGACTATATTTGACCCGATATGAAATTATGCTTTCAACAGGGTCTACAAATGGGCATTCACATCTGACTGCGTAATTAGTTGATAACCTAAGAGCATGTAGGTCTTAGATCGATGGTCATTTCAATCAATCACAGCAGAAGGTGCGTGGAATTAAAATGCAACCAACTCTCATGAGCGTATCCAATTCCTAGCAGCGTATCCATCTCCACGACACACCTCCGCACCTCGCCACCTCCACACACAATGGACAGCTTTCGAAATGACCCACTTTAGATGAAATTGAAAATTTAAATTAATCTCCACTCGCAAACCGATTCACTTTTGCGTGCTAATCCCCGACAAGCGTTTAAAAGCAATTCCCTCGCCGCCCACCGCCCCACGATCAGAATTCCAGGACAAACGCGAAATAAGGATGAACTCATATTTCAAAGCGGTCCTTTCAAATTTACGCTTTCATTATCATCCTGAACGCATCTAGCTAACGTCAAGATAAACGAACGGACGACCAGTTGACACATACCGCTTGGCGCTTAAAAGTGAAAACGAACATCCTGGTGACAGGTAGCACTTGCTTTTGCCTGTGCTCCCTCTCATCTTTCTGTTTTCCTTCAAAATTAACCCGGTTACCGAGGCGAATATCCTTTATTTTGCTGTCCTGTGTTGTCCTTTATTCGTTTCGTTTTTCCATTTTCCTCCGGTCCCACTTTGACACAATATACCTTTTGTAGAATTTTATATTTGATTGTGCCCGGCTGCTTGGAAATCTATTATCCCCTCCTTTCCAGCTTGGTGTCCTCGTTATCTGGCCACCTCAGGTTTAAACGCAGTAAAGGTGACAGGATATTCGAAATTTTGCAACCCTTCCAGCCAATGGACTGTGACGCTTACTTGGTTGCTCGCTTGCCGGTTGCTGGCTGACGGTACTTTGAATATTAATGGGGGTAAGTGGATTAGGAAAAGAATGCGTTATCAGTTAAACTTTGAGTGACGTACGAAAGCAACACAAAAAAGAAAAAATGAAACGAAACACAGTGGTGAGACGAGAAGCAACCCCAAAAGGGGTGGCTAACTTCAAGTCTTTGGGTTCCTCGCCTCTGCATGGAGCAATGTCACCAAAGCGAGAAATTACTACGGTCCTATCAGTCACTGTCACCGGTCGAGATCTGACAGGAATTAAGTTGGATGGCCCTCAGTAGCTCTTTTCTGCTCTGAACGGGTGTGGGCGTGGGTTGGGGGCGCGTTGAGAGGTTGAGAGGCAGGATGGTGTCAGTTGATTAATAAGTGAAATTCCAGAGAAGATATGGGTGCGGCGGGAGTATTTGATTTGCATAACTGGAGGTTGGGGGCATCTGGAAAAGGATTAGAGAAGCTCCTCATTCGGGGTGCCAAACGCAATTATCATTGATGCTTCTTTCTGCTCACACATTTCAGTTGTGGGATACTCCTGCGCAAGGGTACTCATTTTGGAGGAAGACCTAAGATTGCAGTTGGGCTTTTCATTGAGGGTGACTTTGAATTTAAGTGTCCTATGTGGTTTTAAGGTGCTGTTCAAGTGGAATTGTATCACTTTTGACACCTTGATCGTCGACGAAGTGACCCTATATTCCATTCACTTTATCGGCTGAAGTTCCATGCTACTACTAAGCGCACTGCTCAACCAAGAGCTTCACCAGCTACTTGACATGAGATGTCGTCTTGCGGAAAATAAACTTGGCCCCAGTCAATCGAAAACCAACATTGTTAGGTAGTGCACTTCCTTCAGTAAGACTGTCTTAACATTCTCTCAAAGAAATAAAGGCCGTAAGGTTCAAGAACCCCAGCACCCAACTGCCCACCAGCCATGTTCGTTCTTTCGTTATGCCAATTATATATTAAAATATAATGTTTAGTCCTCTCTCGAAGAAGGTGAATACGGGAAAGGAGACGTCTGAGAATAGGCTTCTGTGATTTACGAACGAACTAGTTCCTAAAAAAGGGCTCTGACAAGTGAGCTAAGTGATCTAGTTCACAAGGTCGCTTTATTTTAGTTCATTTAGTTCAGTAGTTCTCCAAACTCAGGTGCACCTAGCTCTGCATACATGTACCGAACTAAATCGAACAAAATTAAGCACCTTGCTTTGGCTGTGTATGTGCACAGTGCTTTGCTCATCAGGGCTGTCTTTGTCCACAGCAGCACAAGCCCATCGAGCTTAGTTGCATTGCCAGTGGTGTAATGATGGGCGTGGTGTGGGATATGCTTTACTTGTATGGTTTTATTTTAATGGTTGTCTGGCGCAGCGGATTATTAAGGAAATTCCTTTCTGGGTAAATTTTGCTTAAGATGCTTTCCTGGGCAGTGAACTATATTGAACTAAATGAACTAGAGGAACGAACTAAACTGAGCACTCTAAACTGCACAAGCCTAACCGAAACACCATGCCAGTAGAAAAATGTGAACGTAGTCCGTAATGCAAGAAGGCAATAATCCAACGACTGCACTGGACTGGTCAAGTAGTAGGTTCGAGAAGAAGGAGGAGACATAAACTTCTGTGTAATGAGCAAGCAATCGCGTACTCAGGACAAGTCGACCTTGGCCGTCAACGGTGGAAGGCATGCGTCTCTGACCTGAGTAAACTAGTCGTCATCAATTCCACATTTTTCCGAGCACAAGCTTGTCTTCAGGGTAATCGTTCAACAATGCTACTTGGGTTTCCAATCACACTCTTTGCTACGGCAACTATAAAATCAGATTAAATTCATGTATTAACTTACGTCCTCACATCACAGACCTTTCCGGGACCTCACCTCTTTTCGATGGAACTTGATGTTCATCAAAAGCAGGTCGAACTTTACGAAGCTCCTCATAGTTGGAGACTGTACCATATTTCATAACCTCCAAACTTGTAACTTACGAAGTCATGGCAATGGATTTTTTGAGCTTAGACAAAAAAGTGAAGTCGCACAATTGAAAATGACACCTCTTATTGGATGACACCATACACACTTATAATAGACGTTTCGACAAAGTTGTGACGCGATGTTCTTTAAGAAAGTGTAGAGCAGCCAAGCTGTGAGAGGAAATGAGGAATGAAGAATGTAATGGTTGGGCTTAGTCTTTGGTCTGAGACTGCAGTTTTATACTTGCGAGAGTTGCAAACTCGGCAGCTTTGAATTCCTTCTCGTCACTTCAACGTCATGAAAACCCACAGCGGAGGACAAGACGCTTGTGTTCCAATAGCACAATGGACGATAAGGAGTCTCTCTAGCATGCGTACATCCTAGCGACTAACACTGAGGAATGTTTATTGCTCAGCCCAGTTCATGGCAGTCTCACTGTTGATCCGATGTCCAGGGCCACTGTTTATTGGTTTTTTTGTGCACAACTTTCCGGCACGTCTCGAGATTCACGCAATTCCGAGCATCTTCCCTTTCCTATAAAGATCAGCTCATACATTTCCTTGGAAAGCGGTATGTCGCAGCACACTAAGGTCACCGAATTTCTTATGCAAATATGGATGGCGCGAAAGTCTGAAGTGGACCTGGTCCTAGCTTCTACAGCAACCTTCAGAGCTATGAACTCAGTCTTGGCGTCAACGCAATTACACACTACGTCACTGTGCCAACCGCATTTCGCTGACCAATCCACATGATCTCACTAGATTCGAATTCATTTCTTGTTAGAGACGCAAAGGATTTTATTGCCGACTTCACCAGTCGGCGTAAATCGTAATCGAGTAGTCGATTGGATTGTGCTCAGCTAACGATAATGCTGCATTAATCGCTGTTACTTTAGCCTGAACGATTGTTTGGTCTTCCCTTAGTAACAGTGCCCTTTCCAAGGAGTCGTAGGGTACATGTTGTGGTAACACACCAACATCAATTTACCATTGAATCGCAGGAGCAGTCACCATCAACGCGCAATAGCAGTTATGCCGACGCAGCAATTTACCAGTCACACGCAGTAGAGGTCTGGAGTTGACGGAAAGAAAAACACCATTCAACAGCATATGGGGTCAACTTGCCTTGCATGCGCAGAAGCAGTTTCCTCCACCATCTACGCGCGATAGAAGAACCGACGCACGACACCTCAGCCCTTTCAACTCCTCCGATAGGTTTTGAAGTGATCGTGAGGTATAAATTCAGTTCCTTTTGGAGCTCTGGGGAATCCAGAGGAATAATTTACGCCTTTATGTAGTGGGTGTGAAGACACTTCCCAAGACGTCAACAAAAAATTTGGTAAGTCAAATGCTCTCGATTCGATGCATTATTGCGGGAAGAACTGATTCAGAGGAAAACGAAAGAAATTTTAGAAGGGAGTTTCAACCAAATGTGCAATCAACTGAAAATATAGAAATATAGACCTAAACATTTACTTTAAAAAGAGTTTACTTATCCATCCTCTGCTGTGCCCAAAATCCATTTGGACATCACAGCTGTAGCCGTCAACCTTCGCACGCCACACAACTCAGCATGTTCAAAAATTTTCTCGATGTACCCAATAGCAAGAGGGCATCTCCTAACGAAGTGCATGCCGACTGTCTGTGGAAGGCGTGGGCCGCCTTGGTGGAGAGCAGATGCACTCGCACCGTCTTGCATAATCATAGCCAGAATCGAAACAGCCAAACATGCCAAAAAAAAGTCCTACGAATCAGTGATAAGCGCTCTGGATGTGCCAACATGCAGACTCTGGTACGTGTGCAGTGACTCACAACAGGGTTTTTACAATGATGAGTGTTGTAAATCCATGAAAATAGTATGAGTCAAATATTGTAGATAGTTCAAATGTAAAAACACGATGATGCGCATATCCTTGCTTCGCCACAGGACACGAGAGCGACTTTCATCACTGAATCTAGTCACACCTCTTCTTAAACGTTGATGGCGGAAGCTCTCTACCAGATGTACAGTAATTATCCACCAGTACACCCAGGGACATAAGGTGAATACTTCATTTCGATTTAATTGGTCAGATGTTCAACTATCCATCGCCCCCACATGAGGAGTGAAGGAAAAAACATTCAACAAAATTCAGTGAACGTGATTCCACTTCTTTGTCTTGATGGAGTTCCTAGGAGCTCCCACAGTCACCCCCTCCTAGTTACACCCATTGCAGCACATCATAATCCGTCCATGCTCAAGCTAATAGCTCATATCTGCAGACACTCGTAGTACGTCTGCGTGTTAGCCAGCACAAAAATACGTCGAACTGAGATTTCCGAAGACAGCTCTAGCTTCAGCTCCAGATGCTTGCAGCCGCCGATTCCATGTGCTGAATCGTAAAACCCCTCATTTTCTTCGCCAAATCCTTGTCAGCCATGTTCACACTGTTATAAATCATCTTAAATAGAGCAAACGAGGAGCCCCACATCATTAATCCACTCATTCAATTTTAATTTTCATCCCCCTTAAGTGCACTTTCAGGCTACGAGCAAATGGCACAATTTCCAACCAGCCACGTCTGGAGATGGGGTGCCTCTGCCCTGAACAGCCTGCCCCCGTCATTCCGTTGTGGGGTGGGGGAACTTTTTAGAAAGTAGACTCGCTCTCTCTCTCTCTCAAACGAAAACAAAATTTTAATTGATTTAGAAATTAAATGAACATTTTCCACTTTTAACCACTCGCTTCTTGTCTGGTGTTCATCGTCGTCGTCGTCCTTAAGGCACAGCCAGTGCACAGCGTGTCTTCGTTCATTCCTTGAGGCCTTCTTCATTTTTTCCCATTTTAATCTGGATGTTGTTGTCGTGTTGTCGTGGATGAGCTTGCGATGGCGGCGGGTAGGGAACGTCGGATGGGACTTGTCTTACGAACGAGCTTCCCTTCGACACATTCAGCGTATTGAATGCTAAGAAGGCCAACAAGAATGGTTATGGGTGGCCGTCGTCGCACAAAAAGTCAAATGACAAGGACAGTACGAGAAGACTATCAGAAGAAGGCAAGCGCCCCTAAAGCTGCAAGTGGATAGAGTGGGCTGCCGCCGCTTGGAGGATAAGCTGAAACTTTTAAATGCTTCTCATACACAAGCATCAGTGAATGCTGCTTTAGATGCATGTCATCTCCTTGTTGGCTGGCTTGCATCTCCCCTCACCACCAGCCCCCTCACCTCCTACTCACCACATCAAAGAGGTGAGGAAGGGGTGGGTGCAAAGGTTTCCTTAGCGCTATTTTAGTTGCATGTTGTTTTCATCGTCGCTGTTGTCGTCGGGGACGATATACGCTGAAAATAATGATGCTCTTCGGGGTCCTTTATTGAAGAAGGAAGGACTTTGAGGAGTAAGCAGCAGCATCAGCAGCGGGAACAACAGCAGCCGGAGCTTGAGAGTAAAGAAAACACAAAAAAAGCAGAAAAGAAAAAAAAAAACAATTTATCGAGTTGACTTTTTGTCCTTTGATGCTGTCTGCTCCTCTAGCTATTGTCGTTGGGTATCCTCTATTATTTCATATCACTATGAAGAGGAGTTTATGGGTGTACTTGTCGAAACTGTCAAGGATAAGAAGCTCTGACTGCAGTGATAGAATATCGGCAACAACAAAATACTAACTCCTCCGACTGACGGAAGGATGTGGGTGTTTTCTTCTCATTTTTTGTGCGTTCATTTTGTGTGTGTTTTTGATCGAAAATATGTTTGTCTTGGTTTTCGGAATTAATTCCACCGTGGTCAAAGGGCAGCTTTTTATTTGAAAGATGATATCAGGAGATGATGAAGGGTGGCAGCAGGACGACTTCCTCCGAAGTATCTTGATCCTTTGAACATTTGTCTTCTTTTGACACGTTTAATGCAAGTGACGGGCAGTGTTTGGAGGCTATCGCGTCCTGGCGAAACGGTGTTCATTAGAAATGTTTTGTGTCGAGTGCTTCTTGTAGAGAGTCTTCATATTTTCTGGGTCTCAGAGGAGTGAATCCTATCGCTTGAAAATGAAACGTAATTCAAATTTCTTCATTCATTGTCTCAATTGACTTTATTGTGTACGTTCAGTTAGCACCTCTTTGACTTTTTTGAGTTCTTTCAGTTAGCCTCTCATTGCAGTGATGAATGAATTTCTAAAGTCTTAATATAATGGTAGCAGTACTTGAGTAAAATTAAAAAATCGAAGGTACACATAGATATTGGTAAATTATGTTCATAATGACCGATTTTTTCAGTTTCGTTAAGTTTCGTTAACTTTTACTTAATACAAAATCGCTTGCTTCCATTATGTTTGGTCCTTAAGATTGCTCCTGAAGTTAACTGGTTGTTTGCAAGGCCATACCACATGGAAACTAGGTATATCCAGATTAAAGTGGTTGCATCAAATTCGAAAACTTCGTTTTGTACAATTGCAAAACGTTGGATCAGTACTTAAAAACTAAAAGTCGGCAATGAGTAGCCAAATGTTGCATTTGAAGTAGGATTTCCCCAAAATGCCTTCAAGCTGATTTGGGGGAGACATCCCATTATTTCAACTTACTCCACCATCGTCAAGATCCATTGAGCGATTGATGACTACGCCACTAATGTTAGCATCCCATTCTCCAAAACGCGCTCGATTGCAGTTGCCGCTATAGGAGATAGTGAAGAGTAATACCACAAGAACTGCAGATTTCAGGCCCTGGCAGGGATCAGGCAGTGAGCTCTTGGCAAACATGTGTTCAAACAAACCCGCGAACCCTTTAAATACCCATGCTTAAAATACGCATGCTTAAACTAAATTCCACCAAGGTACAGTATCTGTGTAATCACGTCATATACATACCTACCAGGTTTGCCAGAACGCAAATTTCGCTGATTCTTACGATCGCCTTCACACCCGTCGTGCAGTTGTCTAAGCCGCTTTAGCAGATATTCACAAGCCCTGGAATTGTCTTCATTCCCCATGTGTCATCATATTTCCAAAGCACTCTGCACCTCGTACGCTCATCACTCCAAAATCCTTACCCAGGAAGCGAAAACAAAAAAAATATCCATCGCTGAACGCATGAAAAAGGATTATTCGCACCACTTCACGCTCAGTTCTGATGTCAACAATTCCCTTAAATCGTAAATCTTCCACTCACTCACTCTCTGTCGCTCTCATTCCCAATCTGCGGCCCACTCCCACCGCTGCGCTGCAGCCCCTGTACTCACTGTCTGTATGGTATCCGAGATGAAATCGGAGGAGCACAAGCGGAGACACAAGAAAGTAAAAAGCGAAATTAAAAACCATCTGCCATACAAAGTCGATGACAAATGTTAAATTCATTAAAATTAAATACCAAACATTCAACATGTCTCAGTTTCAACACGACATGCCACCTCGGTGCGAAAGCATTGCCATTGTCGTTGCCGCACCGCGCCATCGTCGTTATCGCCAACGCCAGAGTTCTGACTCTTTTTTCTTTCCTCTCTCTCTCTCACTCTCTGTGTGTTTGGGACTTTGCGCTCAGGTTTGTTAGCATCAACCCTCAGACCCCACAGCAAACAGCAACTCATGCCACCGCATCCTGATTCCGCAACGAGCGATGCGAATTGTCATCGTCCTTGTAGCTGTAGTCACTGGCGTAGTGGCAGTCGTTGTCGCTTCGCAAAAAGGATTCCGATGTTTTTTTCATCTCTAAGCGCTTACTTCAAATCCCCCAAACCCTCACACACCAGCTCCCGCCGCTCCTCTTCCGACCGTCTTGTGAATAGCTCTCGAGGAAAATAAGTTCTGCGTGAGAGCAAACACATTCCTTTTGTTTCCAGGAAGCGCTTTTTTATTTCAACGTCGTCGTCGGTGTTAAATTTTATTTGAAATTATTTGCTTTTTTTTAGGTGTCAGTGAAAGCAAAGTTCACCCACCCCATCCGAGGAAGAAATCTTTCTCAGATTCTAAATGCTTTCTGTGTGTTTCACACGAAAATGGCAGTCGTTCAGGACGGACTCGTATGTACTTTGCGTAGGTCTTAGAGTTTCAGATATCGTCCTCGTCAAAGATCCGTATTAGGGCAAAACTTGGACGACTGACTCGTGCTTTGACTTGAGCTGCCATGAGAATTATCTTTCAGAGGGAATTTTAAAGTACACCTTACGGCAAGGCTTTGTGTCTTGGCCTTGCACACATTTTCTTTTGGTTTTGTACGAATCGAACCGTAGACCGTCATGTGTCATGTCATGGTGAAGTTGTTTTCATTAAATGGAGCTGTATCCAAGCAACCTTGAATTTTCTGGATCAAGTGACATTTGCTCAGAGGAGGGAATCCATTCGTAGGACTCAACAGTCACACGCTTTTGTCTTTTCTTCATGACGATTCGAGGCCTTTAGTTTAGCTGTTGCTAGCTATTTTGAATTGCTCTCTATGAAGATGATGAATTTGGATCTTCTTCACTTTGAATGCAAAGCAGGTTCTGACATCTCTGTTAAACTCGTCAGGTTGTGCAGGATGAGAGAACGTGGGTAACGAACTCACAGATACCTTCAATGTCAATAAAGGATTTAGACAAGGCGACGCGCTGTCATGTGACTTCTTAAACATCGTCCTGGAGAAGATCGTTCAAGACTCGGGCGCCGACGATAGAGGCACGAACATCCCGAAGTCCGTACAACTGTAAGCATTCGCGGATGACATTGACATGATTCGCAGAACACAGCGAACCATCAATGAGGCATTTGCTGGCATTAAGACGGAAGAGGGGGGCTAAACGACGCCTTGGACAGAGCCTCATAATGGAGGTGGTCAAGGACTTCGTCTACCTCGGCTCCGCCGTAATTAGTACGAACAACATCAGTACCGAGATCAAACGCAGAGTGACGCTTGTTACTATGGGCTCAAGAGGCAATTGAGTAATAGATCCATCTCTCGAAGGACCAATCTGACTTTACGTAAGACCTTGATCATCTCAGTCTTGCTGCACGCGCGCGGGCCATGGACAATCTCAGAAGCGGACGAGGAGGTCTTGGCCTCTTCGAGAGAAAATATTACGTACAATCTTTGGTAGTGTCTGCATTGACGTTCTTTGGAGGAGAAGTTTCAACCACGAACTTAGAACCCCTAGCCGCCTAACCTTGTCTTGTTCATTCAATTACAAACCTTCTTGTTTGTCGCTTGGGAATTGGTCCGCATTCAATATTGGGTATCCCAAAGGGAAGATGCGGCCTTGGCGTTGTGGGTATTTGCGTAAACCTCTACGCAATTAAAACCTGCTGCCTGCTTTCGATTCCCGGCCGGTGCGACCAGAAATAATTTTCACGACTCCACCTCTTTCGAGTCACTGACAATTCTCAAAGAGGAATGACTGTCTAGAAAAAAAAGCTTCTCACACTTGGCTGTTCGGATTCGGCATAACACTGTAGGTCCCTTCCGCTCGTGAGAGCACGCACAACACGAGTGGTTGCTGAGAAGCTTGGCCCTGGCCCTCTTAGGGCTCGCAATTCCAAAGTGCTCTTCACTTATACTACTCGACACTTGCACAGTAACTCCAACAAATTGACTCTAATTCTTTGCTTGCTGATTTAAGTAGACCGCATGGCATACTTAGAATGATTGCAGCCTTATATGTCCCGACTATCGAGGCTATACTGTACTAGAACTGGGAGGAGGGTACACAGTTTAGAGCTTAAAATCTTTGAAAATGGAGTCTGGATCACGGATTGTAAATTGAGCCTATAATTCGTACGATCGTTATGCAAAATCATTCCCAGCCTTACACCTTCTGAAATTTTTGGAATGTGAGTTTGGCGTCTACGTTTGATTTCCGACACGACAAACAATTCTCACGGCGCCACCTCTTTCGAGTCACTTTCGAGTATAACTAACTATAAGGCTTCTCAAAACGGAAAACGATTCCCTGCAGTCACAAGAGAACAAGAGCAGACAAATGGAAGCGAGGGCTTTCTATTCAGTTGTTCCGCTTCTAGATACAATGTTTGTTGAGGGAGATCTTAGAACTTTAATTCCAAGAAGAGATTTATGAGACGGTAGCAAATTGTATTCCAAGGAAATGTATTCATCCGGATTCCACGAATAGCTGACTCAAAAATGGATGTTGGAACTGCTGGCTCTTCAACGTGTTTGGTTTCTCATAAGTACAGGTGTGGATAGACTCCATAGGTGGCCATGAGACTATTCTTGGTTTCCCTTACGCCGAATTGTCTGCCTAAGCTCTTTGCTTTGAAACAGTACTTGCTTCAGGATATCAACGTCCAACGGCAGCTAAAGTGTTGAATTGGCTTAATTCCTCCAACTGCCAGACCGACCGTAGTTCATACACGATCGCCAGTCTGGATAATGCTCCAACTTCTAGTCACCTACGATTTCCGTCGACGTCAGAAGTAAGAAACTCAAGGCTGTCTTCGACGTGTAAACGACTATCAAGGACAAAAGCATTTAATTTGAAAATCCTGTCTTCGAGAGTAAACATGCAAGTACGCAAGAAAGTCCTTAATTAAATTGCAAAACTTCTGTGCGCGGAGTGAGAACTTGACTGCAGTCAACCCTCCAACTCGTCGAGGCGACCTTCTTGGGATTTCTCTCAACTTTTGAAACCCGCCGTTCACCACCCACTGACGAACGATGGAGAGGGGGAATTTTAATCACTCTGTCAACTCGATGAATTTGTCAAAAACATTCATATCTTAAAGCGAATACACACAAACGAACGAACATAACATCCGTTTCAATGCGCCAGGTAATTGCACATCAATTATGGTTTCGTTACAAGCCGAACTATTAGTCACAGTTCGCATACAACCCACACCCCCCAACTCCAACCCTTGGCGCGTAACAATTTTTCAATACCAATCAATCCATCAATCACTAGACAAAAAAGATTAATCTCTGCATGTGTGGGTATGTGCACGGCGTTCATGATGAATGGACATGAAAATGAGAAAAATCCAGCTACCAGCAAGCGCACACACACGCATCCACACGGTGATGGTAAATTTATCGATTGTAAGGAAATCCCTTTCAATTGACGGAACGGAAGCGGGTTCTTATTGCGTTATGTCCGTTCAATTTAATTCTGTGTCAGCATTTTACCACCAATAATTGCTGTACCTTTCATTAAAGAGCAAACACGAGCGCAATTAGCATTACGAATTTAATGTACGCCAGAGTATCTTTGTATCTTTTGGCCTCGAATGCAGCCCGCATCTGTTGATTTGGCGTTGGATTGGATGCGCTTTGAGCAAGCCGTAGCTGGCAGGAATGCATTGGTTGATGGATGTGACATGTGGGGTGTGAGCTCGGCAATGGACGCTGGTTGATTGCGGTTTGCGAGATCTAACCCGTTGGTGGTGGATTCATTTAATCGGCGACAGTCTGACCTACAGAGAGGCAGTTAGGCTTGAAATAAAAAAAGGGGATACACGAGTTTTATTTAAGATCTAAACGGGAACCAATCGAGCTGACACAAATTTCTTTATCGAAACATAGGCAAAAGGAAACCATATCTGAACTGAGATCTTTAAGCGGAAAGTGCAACTTATACCGATCGTCAATGTAAATTGGAAAATGGGAATGACAGGAAATATTTCCGCCCAACATCACAACCACAATCCGATCAGCCATCCGCGCTCATTTCTTTCGTGGGCAAAATATGACATATCGCTTCACCACAACGTTGGCCGAGAGAGAACCAACATCAAGATGCGGGCAAACCAACCACCAATCGACGAAGTAGTTCTCACCAAGGATAGTGCCAACAAATTACATTCACCAACACTTATAATTTTAGTCTCATTATTTACCACTCCATTCGAACAAAATCGTGCACATATAGGAAAACGTCAAATCGCATGTCCAACTTTTGAACAGAGCTGATGCCATGTCGTACAATCGAGGTTTTTTCCGACACGATGTAGGTTGGCGCATGGATTTGTGTGCCTAAATGAGATTTGTTCACATCTTGTTCATGAACAGGGCATGGTTCATGCCCAGTGGAGACTGCATGTAAAGTTCACTGAAGCTTAATTTTGGTCCAACCTTAAGGATGTTACAGCATTTGGAAGTGTAACTAAATCTGAGTTTAAGAATTCAAGCAGCAATCACATAGAATATCGCAGAATGCGGAAATAGTGCTGTTTCCTATGACTTTGGCTTTAAACTGAAACTGAATGAAACCATTTCAAATAAGGGCGGTGAGTTAAGAACCGGGAGTGGTTGGAGTGGATGGTTCATCCAACAAAGACTGCATTTAGAAGTGAGCCAGAGAAAGCAATAATTTGTTCTTATTTGAAAATTCAGCAAAGCTAGGAGACCGCTGGCCAAATGTAAGGCAAACATCTTGTTCGCTGTCGTTTTATATTTTAAATTGAGTTCAAGAGTTTGGGGTGTGTCCCACAGACGCTAGTCATGCGACCATAATGATCTATTGTACCCACTTTTGGCCTTTGACAATTTTCCTAGATGGGATATCTTGAAAGTTTCTCCGTGCTACGTTTTACATAAACGATTTTATCCACTCTGATAGGCCCTACTCAAGTCCACAGTCGATCAAATATTCACGCTCATGTTGAGCCTGTTAAGGATCCAAGAAGAGTAGAGGGCCACCCACCACCTATCACTCGACTTCAAGGCCACAGTATAGCGGCCACAATTTTGTCGCGACGATTTGCTTGGCGACAAATTGGTGCTCAGAGGTCACACACAAAATATGTTTTCGGACTTCAGTTTTGAGACAAACTTCGAAATGTGCATATAATGGCGAAGCGCGCTCTTTCTTTCTTACTTACAAATTCTATACTTCTTTTATACTTTCTGATGAAATAATGGAAAGCGAGGAAAAAGCTAGGACGAACAAAAAGCGAGTTTGGGTGAAACGCTAGATAAAACGAAGAAATACTGTCTCTTTCGTAATATTGCTAAGGGCCATTTGCTGATACTCAACTTAGCGATTTAAGTTGCACTTAACAAGCTAAGTTTAGTGGCGTCCCATTGAAGCAGGTGGAGAAGTTTTAGTATCGCTGGGTCTCTTTTACGAGTGATGGAAGGAGTAATGCTGAGCTTTCCTGTAGGATTGGCCAAGCTGGGACAATTTTGAAACAGCTTGTTAGATGTGTAATCAGGAGGGCCGAGCTTGGTGTCAAAACCAACTTAGCGGTTTTCAACTCAGTATTTGTTCCAACTCTCACCTATGGTCATGAAATTTGGGTAATGACCGAAAGAATATAATCGCGAATACAAGCTGCTGAGATGAAATTTCTCCTTGCTGTTGTGGGAATTACTCGCCGGGATAGGGTGAGAAACACGGCAGTGCTCAACATTGAGGAGCTGCTTCTTCGAACGGAGAGGTCTATGCTTCGGTGGTTTGGTCACGTGGCACGAATGTCCAATTCATCCCGACTTCCGAGGCAGACCCAGATGGTTGGACTAAGTCTGAAAACTCGCCTGGTTACGCTTGGGCGTAACTCCTGATGAGTTAGAGTCGATGGCGGACGACTGAGTTGAATATTTGTATGGTTTTGAAGACATTTTAATAAACATAGGTGTATCTTCAAGAAATAATCCCATTTCACCCATCAACCAACTACTGTCACATTGATGTTTTTGTGTTATAAGAAATTATTTACAGAGGATTTCGGAGTCAAGTCTGGAATAACATTCAGTTCAGAGGAAATCTGATATAAACACAAAAAATTACGAAGGCAGCTATGGAAAAGGCCAAAAAATACTTCTTTGGAATGGTCTCGTTGCCATCTGTAGATCCCACAATAGAACTCTCATTTACACTATAAATCAGATATGAAGTATGATAGAGATACCCACCTTCACAGTTGATTGACCCCTCGTCCATCGATGAATTTCATAGACTTTTTGACAGTTATTCACGAAATAAAGTAAATGCCGTTCTGTGATTGGTCAATTTGGCTTTAGAAAACGATAGAAAAATCGGTTGTTTGAGGGGGCAAGAGAGGTAGAAGTTCATCTCTGCTATAAATACCGAATTTGACATTAAAAATCGGAGTGAAGTTGGTTGGATTTAGAAGAAAACCGTAACATAGCTACTTCGACTTAAATACTTACAATCAACTGAAAATGGTCTTGTCTCCGGCCCAAAGCATTTTCGACTCCTAACCTGTGGGGCAACGCAAGAGTGGTCACCATCAGTTCAGATGAAGTACACAACCGGGCACAATGAGCCCAACTTGTTGACTAACGCGTGTTGGCATATTGTTCAAACAACCCTGCGAACCAACGGCTGCACCACTTTTGACTGAAAACTCCAAACATCCAAATCATATAAACTTGGAATTCATACTCGATTGGACGAACTTGTACTCTTGAGGAAATCAGAACAGGCCGGCGGCTTCACACAATCTAAACGGGTAGCGCGCGACGGAATGAGAAAGATCTCTATAAGGACCCGAAAGGGACCGTCAGATAATCTCAATTTGATCGTTTTGTCAGTAAAATGTAAGCTCCTCTGGGTGAATGTGAATGCTGACTGTTCCTGCTTATGTTCAATTCAATTTTTCAATTCAATTCATTTTTATTTTCAGAGAATATTTTACAATAGTTATATATTTCCGCGAAGCCTTATAAAGGCTTTTCTGCTGAAGATCGATTTTCAAATTTGTATAATTAACTTTAGAAAGCAAGCTTAGTTTAAATGGATCTCAAACATTTCATTATTTGAAAACAATTCATGGATAAGTTAATTGATTTTTAAAAATTAAGATTAGATTTAAATAGAAAAAATTGCTTTATGTTTTTTTTTCCTAGTTGTTAAGTTTGTGATGTTTTTTAGCTCTTGTGGAAGTGTATTGAGGACTTCTGGTACACTACAATTCAGCTGTCTTCTCCCGTAGGTGTTGCAGAATCGAGGTTCTTAAAGCATACCTTGTACCCGTCTTCTTGTGTTGATCCCATGTTGAATTGGTGTGATGAATCTATTGTCGTCATAGTACTCCAGTATTAGGGTCATCTTAAAGATTTCATCTACTGGAAGAACTTTAACCCTTTCCTGTTGAAATACATTTCGTTTTTATCTTATCTACACTTATCTTTTTTAATGCAGTGTTTTGCAGTTTCTTCAGCTTATTTATGTGAGTTGCAGATGCGTTGCCCCATGCAAGTATACCATACCTCAATTTCGATTCCACTAGGGCATAGTATACTTGTCTCAATACAGACTTTGTGGCATAGAACTTTAGATGCGTAAGGGCATATAGAGCTTTTTTAAGGCTCAAGCGTAACTCATCGATATGCGTGTCCCACAGAAAATTATTGTCGATGGAGACTCCCAGATATTTGTATGTCATCACTATCTTAAACGGGCAGCTCAATGAGCTACTACAGGAATGTTCAAGGAATCGTGTTCGTTTTGAAGATTGATGTCCAATCAACCACTGCAATGCCACAATTTTCATAGGACGTCGAAATAGAATGCATGGACGTGGTCAGAGTTGCTAAAGAAACCACCCGTGTGGCTATCTTAAGGGTGAAGAGTTTCATGCGAGGAAGAACAAGATTTGGCGAACACTGTCAGGGACTCGAGACATTAATGTGCATGTGATATGGACATTCCGCGTCTTCGACGCATACATACACCACTCGTAATCTCCTGATGTTACTGATGTTGTCGAAAACGCCTCGTTATACAGTGACTTTGAGAGGGAACGCTGAAAAAGCAAATATTTACGACAAAAAGCGCCTCCTTGCTTACGATGTTCATTGGAAAATCATCATACTCATCGCGTTCGAAGACAATGAGGCACAATGACGTGTTTAACTGGTTCAGCATTCTGCTTCAGTTTAAAAACATAAAAATAGCATTAAAGTCAGGCACCGTGCACGAGCATGTGTGATGACAGAGTGATGACTTATGCCGCACCGTTGTCTTTTCGGTTAGCCCGGCACCCGGCGATGGCATTTTAGTGAAGACGATATCTCGTTTTGTGTGTATCCTTGGCGATATACAAGTGAACCTGAAATGAATCAGAGGTTTTTCACCCCGAGCTGCATGACACATCGCGTGCCTTCACCGCGGAGCGACACACTGCATGAATTATGTCAGGATCCTTGAGTCAAATCTGTATGCATTTGAACATGAAACCTTGTGGTCTCCGAACAGATGGTGATTAAGTTGATTAGTGTCCTCAAATCCCAGGCGCGATGTCGTCACGCCCATCACAAGCAAGCAGGATGTGTATTCCTACTTGTCGGTTATCATGTTCGGAGCGCGCTCCTGTCGCGTGATTCTAATTCGATTAATTGATTTATTAACACTTGGACATACGGGCTGTGAATAGGATCACAGATTCGGTGAATTAATGCCATTCAACTCGGGGTCTACGGGGTGTGAGAGGATACAAACGAACACACCGACACATGGGTCCCCTCTAATGGCAGTCATTGTTCTGCTACATCCACCCCGGGGCTTATCCCGTCTCCCACAGCGGGCTACGCGCACATAGGACGCTGAGGCTGCTTATTCAAATCCATTACTGATTCATTCGTAGGGGGAAATCGCTGATGCATTTTTGCCGATATTTCGTTGCAAAGGTTGACTTGTCTCGTTATCAAATGATGACCACACATGGACATGGAGTCGCTCCGGGCGGCGAAGGACAACGTGACGAGCCTTCAGCCGAGAGCAGTGTGCGGGCCTGTGGATGACGCATTTGATAGTCCCGCCGCAGAGGTGAGCAATACAGAGGCGTGCCAAATTAAGTCATGAGAGGGAACTTCCCTTTCACTATTTACCCTCATCCCTTGGGACCAACGAGGGCAGTTCAGTCACTACTTCGACTTCCTCCTTACTCATTTTTGTGTCGTGTCGTGTCGTTTCTCACCTTCGCACTGTGAGTGCCACTGCCGCCGCCCGCCTGGTGGGAGACACCAAAAGGATCCAACAGAGCAAAACTGTTCGCATGTCAATGACACAAGCGGACTTGTGAAAAGTTTAATTACATTTGCGGAAGTGTTGAGGTTGTAGTGTGATATTTAACTCGTAGCCATGGTATCGTATCCTTTCACAAACGGATGATGTTGCTCTACTAAACACATACATATGCTAGCCCTCTCTTTCTGTGCGTGTGTGTGTGTTTAGGTGTGTAGTGGCGTGGGTGCACATGAAGAGGTAGGTGGGCCGTAGAGTACGAGAACAGCGTGTGTAATGTGAAGTAATTTAAGTTCGTTTGGGATTAATTTAGCAGAGATGTTTTCATTAGAATCGTGATGGTCAGGTAAAAGGAGAGTACGCGAGCGTTGCCATGGCGTATACACATTTCAAATGCGGCAAGGGCTCCTTGGGCGGAAAGTTTTAACTGCTTTATAATGATGACTGAGTGTTGGCAATTCACTCCATGAGCACAAACAAGAATGGATGCTATTATTAAGGACATGCACAACTTTGTGAAGTGCGGGTGAAACGGGTTAAGTCAGGCTTGCAGGGGATAAGTCAGTGTGCCCGTCAGCTGATTACTGATGGTTAACATTTTCAGGTGGGCACTACTTCTGCGACTCAGTTGCTGTTGCTGCGCGGGAGGCGAGAGAGAATGGTAATTGATTTGTGAGGTACTTAAGGGAATTGTGCTGAAAGCTTTGATGGGAGTTTTAAGTTAAGTCTCATGTGTCGTGAGTGACCAATGAGGCATTTCGTTTTCGTTCGTTTGTGAGCGAATTCTACATTGGCAGTCGAAACGTAGAGTATATCTCAAGACGATCGCTTTTTGAACAATAAAAAGCTAATCACACGGGCAAATGGATGTTGGTGCTTTGGGCCAAATTTGACTGTGCAGTTGGACCAAAACACGAACGGACTCTTTCAGTGCCACTAGCTAGGTAGTTGCAGCAGCTTCCGGCTGAAATACTCAGTACCTCTGCCTCTGTCACAGTCGGAGACTCTAGCAGTTGAGACACAGAACATTGGGAAAATATGTCTTGCACAACCTCCAGGAATCGAGGCGAGGACGTCAACTTCTGGGGCAGAGAGCTGTAGTCAGATACCTCGGGATCTGGCTAGAGCAGTAACTATATTTTAACACACATGTAGAAGATGCTCTGGTCAGAGCCCGCTGTATCCGCTTTTAGAAAGATACATTTTCCACTCGATAAGATGGTGAAGCTCACAAATTGCCGTAACGTGTGGTTAAGCTTGGGGCGCTTTTCCGTCTCTCAAGCAAAGCATCTTTTCCTTTTTTTTGTATAATCTTCTTACACAAACAATCGATATAAAAATGTCCTTCGTCCTGAAGGACATCGAAGCCTGAACGAGAAACCGTACAGCAGATCAACTTCGATCCTCTCATCTCAGGTGGCAAGGTCATGTAGAGAGAATGGACACCAATGCTCCGGCCCCGAATCCTACCCGAGGGTAATGCCGTAAGGGAAGACCACGTCCATAGGTGGAAAATGATCACAAATCGAGCGTAGCTTAAAGCAAATTGCACAAGGCTGTGCCGAATGGAGCGGCACATTGGCTGAGGTTCAGGTCCACTTTGGTGTCAGACAAATAAGAAGAAAGTACCATTTTAGCTTGATTGCTTCTACAGAACTCACATTTTAAAAGACATACGTGACTAAGTGGCGCCCGTTCAGAAACTGCCACCCTGTGTTCATTTCATTTCATTCAAATGTTCACACAGCCACCAAAGATGTCACACAAGGGTTCCGTCAGAATCGGTAAAGGCAAGCCACCGAAACACCGCGCCGTCGGGCTCCAACCAAATGAGTAAAAGTGCGGATGTAGAAGACATGAAAGTGAACGAGGTTCGTGGAGGTAAGCGGATGGATCGGTGAAACATGTTCATATTGACAGGAACTGCAATTTTGTATCCTTTTGCGTCTCCAGCTCAATGTGTATGATGAAACATCTTTAGTAGATTTATCTTTACAATCCATCAACACTCCTTAAGGGAAGATCAACCACGATCAACTTGACTGAATAAGCATCCAGTCCCTGGGGTACCCCAAGGTAGCCAGTTTGGACCGCCGATTTTATGAGAACGAAATACAAGGTTTTGAGGAGATTTCAACTCCGGGTGGCTCTCATGCAAATTTATATGATCACTTTTTCGACTCGGATAGCTGACAGACAAGCCAAGTCTCTGTACTTGAAGACGAGTTGGGTCGGATCTCCTTATCAGCATATGAAATCGAGAGCGTCTAACGGAGATTTCTTCGCCTTGCTTTACGTGGACTACATTCGTCTGACGGATAAAGTCTAACCCTTATGAGCATCGGATGAGCTTGGGAAGCGGGGGGATCCTCTCGTCAAACTCTTTAGATCCGGCTATGGAAGGAAGATGCGCTGATCTCTGAATAGCTAGATATCGCTCAACAAAATGGTGTAGCGGAGTAGGATCACAAGGGGACAGGTCCCCACTGGGCATCAGAATGGGTCCCATAAGTGATGGTTTCAGACTATGTCAGCTATTCAGGCATGCCTTCCTGGGATTGAGATGCTAAGCATAATTCCGAAATCCTCGAAGGGTATTGAGTAGACGGGTTGTCTCGGGATCTTCAGGCATTTCCGTATATTTTGAGCCTGACTGCTCCGAGTGTTCCCGAGATCCATACAGTTGTTTGGATATTCACAATCTTCTTGAGATTTTCATTATTTTTCAGTGATGGATTTTTCGGCCACACCAATGCCGAGAGCAATTTTAAGAACGGACAAAATTTGAAACGGAATTTCACCCAGTAATTCTGTCATGAGCAAACTAAATCAAACTTCACGCTCGATAACACGTTCCCCTTGCGGCTGGACTCAAAATGCGCACCCCCTCCCCCAATGATACACGTAACGCACTTGTCTTGACACAGATTAATCCAGCAGCTGTTGCCATCGGCCATCGGTCCCCTCTCAGGAGCGTAATTACCGCCAAATCCAGCAACTCTTAATGTCATCCATCGAGTGTCCTTCAACATGTGCACAAACTCACCGCCATTACCAAGTGGTGCACGAACTACCAAACTCATCGCCTCTCCGTCAGGCCCGGTTGACCATCGCCAATGGGTGGGACACACGGGAATCTCCAAACTACACGACAACTAGTCACCCACTCCACGCACGAAGTGCTGCAGTAGGCCAGAGGAGTTGTTAAAGCGCGATAAAGTCATGTTACGCACAAATTTATACTGCTGCCGTCGAGCACTGCACTACGCGACCGGTGAAGCTCCACCACGTCCGCCTTGTTCACTTAAGTTAAGTGCACGGCCGCGCCGCCGTCGGATTGTTCCCGCTCGCCACCATCGCTTAACATATGATGACCATAGTGCCAGTTAGTCAGTTCGTTAGCTGGCAGATGTGACAGCCGCTAGAACAGAGGCTCCATGCGCGACGGCCGGTGAATTCACTTCGACTGCCCAGGTCGCATATTCAAGACCCACGGATGTAAAGTGGGGTTTACTCCATGAACAAGCAGAGTCCTGCAAATGAAATCCCATCCTGTGGGTGCCTACCCACCGGCTCGGCGCAGCGGTGGAGACAGACAACGCGACGGCCTGCTGGTGAGTGTCAATAGGGCTATTCATTGCGGCTTGTGTTAAAGGCGCATCCTGTTGTGTGTGTCCCTGTTTTTGGTGTTTTATCACTGAATTTACTGCCACCGCCATTGCCAGCAAGCACCACCGTCATCCTTCCGCGGACGACGATGATGATGGGACGGGGACGCACACGAGGACGAAATGATTCTTGGAATGAACGAGTGGAAGCCAAAGTCACTGAAGGGGCCAGTGGGCCACTTGGCAGCAATTATTGGGTCCATGTTATTGTTGCTTTTACCAATTGATGGGTGATAGAGCTAGAGCTGGGTAGGCAGCGGATATTGAGTTGAAATTTGTCCTCGAGCAAGGTAATGTGCTCCAATTTAGGATGTTTTGTTGCCAAATATTGGATTTACCCATCGAGACAGAACAAGGTCGCTTGTAAAAGTTTGCCCTGGGTTTTCGATAATTTAATGAAACAGAACTGAGAGCATATGCTCTGGACCGCTGAAGCGTTGGAGCGGCGGAGCGCGCAGATGTATTTCACTGACGGATTGCATCACTTGTGTCCCTTTGAAGCCGGGACACAATCGCGGTATCGTGTTATTGGAATTTTGATTTGACTTTCGGCGGGGGAGGAGGAGGAAGAGGAGGAGCAGGAGGATGAAGGCCAGTTTTTGAAGAGAAAATCGGAGGACAATGGTCGATGTCTGGCGATAACGAGTGTTTGTCGTTCGTGGATGTGTTGCCATAGAATCAGGGAATTTAAGGGCAAAATGTATTTGTAAATATCACGATGAAATTGGGTTGGTATAGTGGGGGGAGGGAGGCTATTTTCTGACCTGTGACTTTTTGAGAAGAGATTTGTGGAACAAATTCTTGCCTGAGCTTAGTCACTTGTATGTGTGAATGTGCTTATATCGGGTATTCCAATAAGAACTTGACAACTTTTTGAGACATTTGAGACATTTGAGACATCTCGAAAATCTGATCACTTGAAGTACCATCAAGATATTAAGTGGAATTCCAAGTAGTTCATATGCCCACCAGTCGATTCGATGAATTAAATTTCGGATGACTAGGCCAGACATTTCCACGGAAAATGCCGTTTTCTCTTGTTCAATATTGGCTCTGAGCACACCTCACTTAACTGACTTGTTTGACATACATACGTCTCAATCAAACTCTAGTTAAACTTCACTACTATTACTTGACGTTTATCGAATTGAGTTCTCAATAAGTCGATTGTTACACCCGCTCTGTGGCTTCTGGCACAATTCTGTTGATGCCACATATCTTTAATGCCTACTCCATACAATTTCCTTAAGACTTCACGTTTCAACACGTAGCACAGAGGGGTCCAGAATGACCTGAAACCTGGCATGAAATCAACCGTACATGCTAGGAACTTGAATTGGATAAGTTACTCTTAGTAACTGACTGCGCTCGAATCAGACTTCAAGTGAAGACAACTCGATAGAACAACCCCCACCGCAAGGTCGCGTTCGAGCTCTGACATGTTAAGTAGGATACGCGTTAATCCACTGAACAAGTTACAATGCAGCGATCGTGCTTTGATAATTCACAGACCGTAATAGAGCAGCACAAATTTCTATGTAGAGCTACTTCTACAAACTCGGGCTTTTGACAGTTGTTGGCAGGATAAGGCAACTATTTGTGTACTTGTGTATAATTGCACATAAAACCATACATTTTACTTATGACACGCATTGTGATTTGGAAAAGTGAAGGAGCCGCGCTTTGACATAACATTCTTGTAAGCTCGATAAATCGCGTACAACGCCCGACCGCGAGACCGCGACTTTGTGATTTGGCCATTAATCTTCCAAGAAACAGGCAGCGGCCAGTGCTACTGTCAGATTGAAATCTCTGCGTATGTGAGAAGCACTCCCTTCGAGACACTTTACTACCCACGCACTCGAAAGCATCGATCTCATGACACCTAAGATTCTCTTCGAGAAGAATTTCGCCATCAGCACTCCCTCCATATCATATTGGAAGTCCGAATATCAGATGCTGAATAGTCGTCTACGAATCTTCACAGATGGTTCGAAGAAGGGTGAAGGCAGGGATGGTGCCTACTCTAAGGATCAAGTCTTCAACTACAGTAAAAGCCCCCATAGGCGTACAGCGACGGTCCGCAGCACTTTTGTCAGACTTTTGCCCGTCTAGAAGGTTTCCCTATACAATATCGGGGTTTCGAAACCTCTCGATTTTATTGACATCTTGTTGAAACCCGGTCCGCAGCTCTTTTGTCCGGCTAAAGAAATTGTTCATCCATGGAAAAAAAAACAAATTCTTAATCTCATCATAGAACATTATTTCATCTGCAGTCCATAAAATACGCTAACAAACATAACCACGTTTCCACCAGACGAAATCCCGAGATTTTTTCAAATTTCTCTGAATCTAGTAGGTTTGCCTACACATTACCAGGTTTAATTTCCACCAAACAAAATCGCGAAATTTCAAATTTCACCACATTTCTAAAAATTCAGTTGGTTACATTATCAAACAAGATCGCGAAATTTCATCAAATTTATCCAAATCTAGTAGGCTGCATTGTCGTGGTTTCGTTTCCAAAAAACGCAATCGGGAAATTTCATCAAATTTATCCAAATCTAGTAGGTTACATTATCGGGGTTTCGTTTCCACCAAACGAAATCACGAGATTTCATCAAATTTCTCCAAATCTAGTAAGTTTCCCTATACATTACCGGGGTTTCGAAACGACTCGATTTCATTGACATCTTGTTGAAACCCCCTCGAGTTCACCCATCCGTGAGAGGTTTTTATCCAGGTTATACCAAGCCTGCAGAGTGCTCACTCTAATTATTTTGGTGTTCATTTTCTCATTTTATCTATTTCAATTTTTTCAACAATCAGCTGCCATTTATAGACTTTTGAAATCACTTCAACTTGGTGGGCACGCCCTATTGAACTGAATGAATTCATCCAAATCGAGCGATTTCGATTCGGTGGGAACGTAGTTTAAAATTACCATGAGGACAGAAGAAGAAAGAAGCAGTCAATCGACCTACCTAGAACTCTCATCGGCGTTCTAACCGGGCGATTTGCCATTGAAACTCACGCTTCCAGATTAGGGTGTTCCTTTTTTCGACACGGAGAACATTAAATTGGCATCACTGATCTCTGTGACAGCTGATTTGAAAGTTCTCGGTTGCTCTGAGGTTAGGCATAGGTTTATCTCGGTTTTCGAGACGATCATTCTTAAGAATATGAGGACGAAGCTATCCTGCAGTCTTCAGTTTTATTTAGAAACGAGAGTGTCACACCGAGTGTGTAATATTGAATTAATAATGAATGAATTTACCACAAGCGCGTTCTTCTTATTTTTCTTTGAGTGTAGACCTACAAGCGTCGCCAACTAACGCGACCTCTGGCCAGCTGCCTCCTAAGGGACAGGTCCTTAGATGCGTTGCCGCTCAGGTTCGGAGTCGAAGACTCTTGACATGTGCTCTATATGAGCCTCCATCCACCTTAGGTATTGGATTCTTAGACGCCTGACTAGGCTCATATCGCTGTACAAGCAGTACATTTCGTGACTGAATGTTCTTTCCCGTTGCCATGAACACAACCGTAGATCATTCCTCTCGAAGAGACCAAGGACTTGTTCATCCACTTTTGAGATTGTTTGACTGCTTGATGGTTTGAGTACGCATGTGTGCCACGCCGCAGGATTGGCATGATCAGTGCTTTGTATAATGTTAGCTCAACATCGGTTAACAGTACTTTTCTACTTTTGATTTCGGTGGCACTG
The DNA here is from genome assembly GCA_905231855.2 of Eristalis tenax. Taxonomy (NCBI): domain Eukaryota; kingdom Metazoa; phylum Arthropoda; class Insecta; order Diptera; family Syrphidae; genus Eristalis; species Eristalis tenax. The sequence goes on along the minus strand of HG993127.1, from coordinate 19,988,045 downwards.
TTGTTTTTACTGCTTCCTGCGGAGCCGTAAATACAAACACTGAGAAGAAGGAAAAGCTGAGAAGTGTATATCCATCGGGCTGTTCCAGCAAATAGACCATATTTTTGACGTCGGATCGCACACTTGTATGCAAATTAGTGAAAAGCTCGAAACAACTTAAAAAGTCATCCTTCAATAATTCTCAGTGTCGCTCATATTTTTGTCTCCTTTTTTATGGTATCCCTTGCAGCGCCACTCGCCCCAATCATCCCCACAAGGACGAGACCAACGGGATAGATAGTAAAAAAAAAGATGAAAAACACATTTTCTCTCTCTTTCTGGTCAACGTCTTTTGGCCTCCTTAGTTGGAGCATCTTCCTTGAATCCTGTTTGATAACAAAAACCAAGAAAGGACAGAAATCCAATTACAAATTCATTCAGTAACCTACGGATGGATTTTGGATATAAAGACTTCTGTCAGAACTACGCCATGATCCATTCAAACTTGGACAACGTTTATCCTTTTTCTTATTTTTCCTATTTTCCTTCCTATACCTATCTACACGCCATCCCAGCCACGGTCCGTGTCATCTCATCGCTATGTGTGGGGCTTAGAGGGCGGGGGGCTCTTCGAATCAGGAGGTGATGTACACATCGTCGTCGTCGTTGTGGTTGTAGCGTCTCTTAAGAAGATGGATGTACTAAAGTTGGAATATAAGGAATCCCTTCATCATGTTCGTTGTCGCCATAGAATTCAGCTTCAGCTCAGTATCCCATTAGAAATTCCTTCGTCGTCCTGAAGCTTGAGGAGAGGTTTTTCCTTATTTTTTTTTTTTTTTTGCTTTTCTTGTCTTCTTTTCCTACAGTATTAGATCCCTGTGCATGTCCTTCTCGGCGTCGTCGTTGTCGTTGTTGTCGAGTTCGGGGTCGGGTTCGGGCGGACATTCATTCATTCTTTGTGGAGAGTGTAATCACCACCACGCGTGCATATTTTCATATCAACCCACTCTGCCGACACCGTGTTCATGTCCTTTTTCCCCCCTCTCTTCTCCCATCTCAGCCAGCCCGCTCCACACATTTTCGCCGCCCTTCATCTTTATGTGTGTCCTCTGATTTTAATTCAGTTTTTCCGAGTTCTCCTTTGGATAATTCTGACTTTTTCCTTGGCTGATGGTGTTGTTAGGACGTCGTCGTCATCATCGTCGTGGCCGCTGTCGGTGTTGGAGTCCTCTTCTAACCCGTGTCTTTGGATATACTTTTTGTCGTTGGTTTTCGTGTCATCTACGAGTATATACACACTTTTTTTGGTTGGTCCTTGCACCGTTGGCATTGTTAATGGCATAGTAGTGTTCCGGAGCTTTAGTTCAGGCATTTTGAGTATTCTTCGGCTAACGGAGGAAGAAAAAGAAATTCCAAATATTTGTATAATATCACTGGTGGACGCTGTGGTCATGGTGGTGGAGTGGAGACAGCGAGCCGGGTGGCGCGGGGATGAGCGAGAGAATGACGGTGATTGTGAGACTGACAAGATCCTTTAGAGTACTGTGATACCCATTAGACAGAAGTTTTCACAACTCAGAAGTAAAAGTTTCAAATTGAAAGGAACTGATTGTGGGGAGAACTTACACCACGTAACTGGACTTCTTTCTCCTCTTTTTAGGAAAGTGCAGCGAGCCGCCTACGGACTAGTCTGGAAACGATAAAAAAAAGGCCTTGCACATCCTGTTGAATGCAATTTGGTGTAGATCCTTAGCGAGTTGAAGGAACTACAATAAAGAGCCTGCTAAAAACTTCCTTTCGTCTGGGACATGACATGAACTCGGGTGTGGTGAGCAGATGGCACAGACACCAGCTTGGGCTGCGAGACATGTGACCACTGAAGATAGTCACACTCGAATGGTTGAATTGTGGCGCTCAGTAGGACTCGCAAAAGGATTTGATTAAAGCGAAAAGATAGTGAATGTCCTGGAGACATTGACACCCTGTTTCATTATAGGGCTTGACAGCCGAGGTTGTGATGCAACCAAATACCTTACATCAAGACCTCGTCCTTGGAGAATTCGGGGACCCTCTGTTGGGTACGAGGCCAACCTGAAACAGGAAGGAAACGAAGAGGTGGTCAAGCGAGAAAAATAAGTGATCAACAAGGAGAATGTCTAGACATCTCGTATGTGTACAATCCGGTCAGCTCCAGAAGAGAAAGAACTAGAAGGCGAAGGTCTGGCTAGAGCCAGATTTCGATGCATTGGTCTGAGTATTGGAGCAACAGCGAGGGCTCTATGGCCGACGTTGAGCAAAAAGTTGATGTAGGCCCCCGAGGATGTACGCCTGCCAATATTAATCCTTACCGGACACTGTGCCACATAACGCGTAACATTTGCTGAAACTTTGGGAATGATGAAGAAACAGAATCCATCGAACATCTGCTCTGCAACTGCCTAGCCTTAGCAAAGGAAAGAAGGCAGTTACCAGGAAAGCACTTCTTCATAGATCTGGAGGACTGTGGATCTGGATGGTTGCACGATAATAAGCCAGTCCCGAGCAAGAGCACCATGGATTCACCTTCTTGGGCTAAGTAGGTAGGTAAGTGGGTACGGTTGCGCTTAGACTCCGTAAAACTTGGAGTCTGATGATTGAAATTCTTGCCCCATGAGTAAGTCATGCAATGTTAGTTGTGACGGGGAAGATCCGGCAGCCGATTGTACCAAGAAGAAGTGCCATAGTCCGCACAGGTTTCGGATTCCAGAGAAGGGAGACAAGTAGATGTCAATGTTGAATAAAACTAGTTGGAGACATCAACAAATTTGTGGTTTAATTTGGAAGGCTTGCAAAAACGCGATAGTCCAATGTGGTCATCGGAATAGCTTCTATTGCAACTATTCGTGTTGTGCGTTCTATTGTTCTATCACAAGTGGATGCGAACCGTTTTACGACCTCGAACGGCGAATTTGGAGAGCATTTTTCTAGGCAAAAATATTCGTTGACTTTTATCGAATTGTTGAAGTTGGAAAATGTGTTGATTGAACCTGGCACTCTCGGCGTAGGAGTCGGCGCACCAGCGTGGAATATGTCATCGTTCAAGAAGCGGCGCCGGAGGTCCAATTATGATGAATTTGACTGACGGATCAGTCTGAATGATGAGCGATGGCATTGTTTATGGAAACTTTGACACGAATCTACAACTTAATTGCAATTAGATCCGGGTGCGCAATTCACTTCGCTTCTTCTCGACAAAACTATGCGTTCATTGCTCATGAAGAATGTCAATTGTGGCATCAACAGACACGTTTCGCCGTCCTATTCCAGCCACATGGTGATGGCAGTGCTTCATTCGTTCATCAAAAACTGGGCCTGGTCTCTGAATGGTGGACTTGGCTGAAATCGGGTGAAGTTGGGTCGGACGCCAAGCCGATGCTTGTAGAATCTGTGCTATGATTTACCGTCAAACCTCTGTAAGTTGAGCTCGATCAAATGTTTCAGGACTTAAAGGGACTCAAGACTTAAATGTTCCAATTTTTAAGCTCAGTAACTCGAACATTCCATACATCGAAACGACAACGCTGTTGCGGGTCTCACCTTTGTCGTTAAAATTTGACTGAAATAGAGTCAGACCTTGGACAACTTGGACACACCGGCAGTACTCAAGCAGTGTGAGCTCGATTTGGTAGAACTGCTACAAGGACAACAAGCAAGACTGAAAAAAACCAGTGCACAGAGCAGGACGTAGCAGAGATGATCAGAAACTGAGAAACCATATACAAACTTGAAATCATTTCGGTAACGACCATCAGGAGCCGGACACAAAATGAGGAGACCACTAGAAAAAATTCTCACATGATGTTTAACATATCATCACCGAAGGTCCGATCATCGAACTTCCAAGGAAAACTCGCAACTGCCCCTGGGACAACCAAGATTCAGAGAATACAACAAATTTAAGGGAACCCCAACCACAACACACCAAAGATTAAGAACGAACTCTGCCTATGAGACGGATTTTATTGCACAAATTCCACCTGAACAATAATATTGCTGAGCATTTGCAGAGGATGATGTTCTTCTTGATTTTCATTCTGTCTCCGAATTTTATTGCGTTGTAATGAACATCAATTACATGTTCGAAGAGAGCCAACGGCTAATATGGTGTTACCCCTTGACGGCTGTCCCTCTATATCCTCTGTCAAAGGACACAATGCACTCGGTGGCAAAGCACGAACGCACCACCCCCGCCCCCTTAAAAGTAGTCGCACAATAATTACTATCAATTAATTGAATCATACGTCAATAAGGACCCATGCAAATAATTACCGGTTATCCAACTAAATCGATTACAAATTCTAATCAATTCGTTTCTGACCTTTCAAATATTTAAGCTCGACATTTACCTGTAATTTTCGAAACCAACATCCGTGTAATGTCAATTTGCGAGATGTGATCGCCAGCCATCCAACCACCCAACCGCCACATTTGAGTGGATTCAACGAAATCGCACGAATAGCATGCGAACTCGTTAGTTGCCGCCGCGCGGATGGCGTAGCTGGCGTGGCGTAGCCATTGGGCCATCTGTGCGACCGCAGCCGCACACCGATATGTGCGTCCTGGTAAATGTCTGTCGGCAATCACATGACGCTCGTGAATTTGGAAAATCCGAATTGGGATCCAATCGACCCGATGCAGGTTAAGTGACAATATTTTGGCACAATTACTGACCCAAATTTACGGTTGCACGAAAAAGCGTGCTCGCTGCTGGCCGTGCTTTCGCCTGGCCAAAGCCCATTATCCTGTCACAACTTGATTTATGCATTTTTGATGACGTCCAGAGACGAGAACTGGCATTCGAAGCGAGTGAGTTGTGCTGACCGCCGCCATCGCACTCCTCCCGGCCAGGCAACATGTGTCGTCGTTGTTGTCCCTGCTCTCGTCCACCTGTGTGTTCGCTGGAAACTTGTGTGGTAATTGAATTTACACTGATGTGGTGTGACACGCTGTTGCGGGCGAAAGAGATTCATTGGTATTGAAACGAAGTGCACACAAATGCATCAGCGCACTCAAGTCGACCGACGACCGAAGGACGGCACTTGACTGATGATCCACTGTCTGAGTCCTTAATCAACTTACACCTCCAGACTGCTTGAGATGAGCTACATGGCTGTGTGCTGGATTGACCTGCCTCCCTCCCCAAACTACTTCTCTTTTCGACTAATCCTCGACCGCTTTCAATTATCACACTGTCGGGGGATGGAGCATCCTTAATTCATGCGGCTGCACCGCGACAGCTGTGCACTGCAACTCCAGATGTAGTCGAAGGTCCTGACCCGTCCGCTAAGAAAGCGGCTTACGCCTTACACCAGCCAAGGGAAGCGAAAAAATCCAAGCCGATGAGTCTATCTGCAGCTGGCAATGGGGGATGTACTTGCAACCAGCAAACGAGAGTGCTTAGTCTGAAATTAGTTGTGTTAGTTGTGATTTTAATTGAATTACAGGAGGCGGGGGCGCTGCCAACGAGGCCGGACAAAGGCGAGGAGGCCTCTTGCCAGAGATAAATACAAAAGCCATGGAGTCCCTTTGTCTGGCTGTTTTTCCAGGTCCAGTTAATCTGAGGGTTTTTCTTGCTTTAACATTTAGTCTTGGTGCCTTGAAGGGGTGTTCGAAGACCACATTCTAGGAAATATCACATTCTTGGGCAGATTGGAGGCACTTCCGAATGGTGTCCCAAAATGCAAGATCTTTATTCCGCGCTCTTTGAGCGAGGCGTAAAGCGTAGCCAACAGAGAGGAACTTGGGAAAGTTTGGTTTATTGAAAATGGCGCCCGATACTAAAGAACAACGCATATTCTTTGATTAGGAATACAGGGTGACTAGATGTGAAAAATAGTAAAATAAGTTTAAGTAAAACAGCAACGGCGTGGCATATATGATCAGTTGTTGTGTGAAGGTGGTTTTCGGCCAAGATGCCTAACTGCGTTGCTGGACCTGAAAACCTCGAAGGCTGATTGCACACCAGCCCAAACGAGCATAGACACATGTAGAAAGGGAGAAAATGGGCATTTAACATGGGTAGGAGACAAAGTTTCGCTATTGGACGTCTTTATTGTGACGACTCGGGCACTTCCATCTGCTCCCGGCCCTACCTTACATTACAGCTAAAATTGACAGATCATCTGGATCTTCAGTGACTGGACAAAGTGGGCCGAGAATTGAGACATGCCCCCACTTGTTTTAATATAGTTGCGGATTGCTTGTTGTTGTTGAGAGAGAGTTGAGAGTGTGATGATCAATGATCCGTTTTAGATGGTACTTCATTTATTTTCCCTCTGCTTCGCACAATCCGCCGAAATTGTGTGGCGAAAGGGGGTTGAAGTGCTATGTTGTTGGTTTGCCGGGCAACGCCCTCGGCTTGGCATATACGATTCCCAGAATCTAGAATTTTAGTCCCTACTTTAAATTTGGTTCCACAATGGACATTTGTGCAGGTGCCACGACGTGCAATGAAGCGTGTGAAAACTGCCAGAAAGGCTGTTGTATAACCATAAGATAAGCGTACGATTCTGGCTTTGTCTGAAGCTAGATCCGTGGCATTACGTGTAGAACTATGAAGAGATTTATTCAGAGAATCAGGCCCAAGAGAGCAAAGACTCCTCCTTGAATGAATTATGGGACATCAGCAAGTTAAATTTGGGTTTTAGGTTTGTAATTTTCATATTCAAGTGGCCCTCAACTAAGGTTGGACCACTCTGGTCGCTGTCTGCTCAATGATAACACTGAATCTTTTACTCAAGCCTTTCCTTATATCCTCTTTCAGGCACCCACTGCGCACTGCGTGATCAGAGCTCCAGCTCTTAAGTTTAGCTCATCTCCTTCTAATTTAGCCATTAAGCCATTAAGCCAACTACGCGCACTAAATTGGCTAAGGCCTCTCCCATGGGATCTACTGTGTTGGCCCATGGGAGAGGCCAACTAGCCTCTTAGTCGTCCTCGTGGCAGTGACTGACCTGACGCAGAACTAACAACCCCCAGCGTAGGACGCCCCACGACGACTTTCCACGGTAGCAGCTGACGCTTACGTTCCTTTTTACTAAATCCACGTCAGTGTGCTTTTTTATTTAGAGTCATCATTCCTTCAACATTATCGTCGATTCTGATCATCGAACAAAATTCACTTTATTTGCGACACATTTGAAATGTGCTGCTCGTCAGAACATCCTCCAAATGCTCCCCATTGCATCCTAATTAATTTCTTCTTCTTTTCTCAGAGGTAAGTACCTATGTTCGAAATACATTCCCACTTATCTACTGCCCTGTGCTTCTCGGAATGAAGCCGGAGCCCAGAGCTCAACCTGGATTCTGCTTTTTCGTTTCTAGGTGTCGAGCAGAACGATAAAACTGGAGTCCATGAGACAGCTACTGGAATAATCCCAGCGACTAATCTCATAACGTGTCTACGAGAGTCAAACCACATTCGAGTCGGCTCAACGCTGACCATTGCTGAAAGGAACTCGGTATCCCACGGAAGTGTAGATGCCCATGTTCTTGACAAATCATCAGCAGCGGGGTTATAACTTAAACCAAACCACACACACATACGCAAGGACCCCCCATGTCGGTCGAACAAATTTATTCTTCGATCTGCAAAATTGTGAATAGACCAATCAATACTGCGTTAAGCGTTATGAATACCAAAAACCCAGTTCGTCCGTCGAAGGACATCCGACGAATGGCCGGTCCTTCTGTCAAATACGTGTTTATGCCTGGCCATGAGAGAATGGGCAGACAGCCTTGCTAGCCATCCTTCCGCCGGGCCGAATACGATTTCGATTTCATCTCGATTTGAACCGGTTGCCCCGGAGGCCATGCGTGAGTGTGATACCGCATTTAAGGATTCCCAGTGAGCAGGAGGATGAGAGTTCGTGGAAAGCAAACGAAATTGAAAGAGACCGAATTTCTTCGACGCACGAAGTCCCTCAAACGAAAGAAGGACCTCGTCGAGGATGAGAATGGTGGGATTGGTTTCAGTCGTCGTCAATAACCTAGTAACACAAATGCGAGTATAGGCCCTCAACCCCCACCCCGTCACATGTGACAAGGACATCCCGTATAGGCACCCACACCCACACACTGGAGAGTCAATACGGAGAGTAGAAAAACTGAAACGAAGAAATAAGCAAAACAAGCGAACCTAACTAAACACTGCTCGGGGGTGGCGCCCGACCAGTGTTCCATGATGGCTAAGCGCTAAACTGTGTGCTGTCACTTGTGAACGCGCGCCTTAATCCTGTGTAACCAGGAGCAGGACCAAATCCTGGTTTGGATGTGTGAAATATTATTTGTTGGTCGGGCGGGGGCTTTGAGGACGCAGAAAGCAAACTTTTCCTCTTTGCTTTCGTCTCCTTTTCATTTAGGTTTTTGCTTTCTTTTTCTTCCTTTTTTTTTTTGCTTTCATTGTTGTCCTTCACGCATCGGTAAATAACCATTGAAGAATAAAATTTAGTTTTTTTTTATTTCCCTTTCCTTTGGGGAGACGAATGTGGTGTGGCGGCACAGCGTCCCATCCAGCATTTGCAGGCATCGCAGCAAGGCCAGTCGTTCCGCTGCTCCCTTCGTTTGGCACATGTACCCTGTCACACTTCACTTTTGCGTATGAATAGGGAGTGATGTTTGGTTAAGAGTGGAGAACGGTGTCGAAATTCTAGATGGAACTGGAAATATAGAAATGATTGCAGGGAGTGTGGGTGGGTTGGGGGGAAAACTTGCATCCCTTGGGACTATATGTGGGACTGGTGTGGCCAAGTGACTGCGGTAGATGGCTGCCTGGTGGAACTGACGGACGTGGCGAATGCCGCCATTGGAGGTGGCAACTGTGAAATAAATTGAATTGAGGGGAAAATAATCAAATGTATGCCTCGTCAACAAATGAATAGTGATGATGATGATGTTGGTTACACTTTCCTGATGAGGGTGCATTGACAATGGTTTCTGCGGCGGAGGCATACAAACATATGTGCTTTGCTGATGTCGGTTAATGGAATGAAGGTTTTTTCCGAGCGGACAAGTCTGTTTTTTCCCCGTCGCCGGCCGTTGGAGATGCTCCATCGATTATTTGAACGGATTTTTCGGGGTGGCATTGCGTGAATGGGTTTGTCGGCAGAAGAGTCTCCCTAGAGACACTTGTAAGATTTTCAAGTTGTGGCAAGAGCTGTATCGGTGGAATTGATTTGATGTTCTCGGAAGCTACAAGGTAGGTGACTACAGCCAACTGTTTGAAAACTCTCAAAAGGCTTCGACATTGTTTCCTTAGGAGGAACAGGTTGGTATCGTGGGACTTGGTTCCCATGTCGAATTTTTTACGAAGAATATCCTAGGTCCTCGGCTACACAATGAAGCTAGTTTACCACTTCCCTGCAATGAAAGATATTCGATGGTTGGTTCAAATCCGGCTACTCTTCTGTGTTCGTCTGTTTGGGCCATGCACTACAACCTCTAGTGAGCAAACAATTTATGGCGATGGTAAATCGAATATTTCGAGGATTTCGCTGTTGTCTGCACACAAATGCCTTTTTGTGCGTAACTGCAGAAACTGTAACTGCCAAATATTAATAATGTTGGACAGTGTTTGGCTCGGCCACATCGAGTGCATGGACAATAACGCTCCAGCAAAGTGGGTTTTTCGAATCCGAACTGCCTGGCTTGAGAAGCAGACCGAACAACGTATAGAGCATTACCAATTCTGTTATCTCTCGTGGAAGCAAAACAGCTTAGTCTTCATAGCTGGAAGCAGCGTGCCCAGGAGGCAGCTATTGATCAGGTTCTGACCCTTCATGGGTCGCAGGCCGGAGAAGTAAGTACGTGAAATGTTCAGAACTTATACTTAAGTATTCCCAAATTTCAAACATTCCAAAAATTTAACAAAATAAAGAAGCATACTTTATGCGTCGCTGCCTATATACATTATGGCCAGTCGAATTTCAAGGGACCGGAAGTTCCAGTTATAGAAACTACGGAAAATGTACATGAGCAAAACAAACAAACATGTTCGTTTATTTCAAAGAAATTCTGTAAATTTGTTTAACTCTTCTCCTCTTCTACAAAATCCTCCAGTAAATGTAGATATTTTCTGCATATATGAATTTAGAATTTAAATAACTATAGGGACCCAATACTACCCCTTCAGTGCTCCGTAGTGAATCCTCCGAGAAACTCGATTTACGGGCGGAATGTCTCTTCTAGTAATTCGACTTACAGCAAGTTATAGAAATTCGATTTAGGGAGCAACATTTATGCTCAAAAAGCAACCAAAAATGAGTGTCCACGATAAAAGTTCGACTTTGAGAAAGGCTCGAGTAGGGGAAGCTCGACTGTATTTTGTATCGACTTTCATTATATTCATTGCAAATAGAATACTTCGGAAACAGAATATGAATTGTCCAGCTCCAGCCGGGTATGAGCACAGAACCTGCAAGAAGCGCGAGTAACGCACCAACTCACTTCGCCAATGGACCCCATTACTCTCGTGGTATTTTTTTGTTTTCACAAGCGCTATGTAGGCAAGTATGTCATATCTGTACTATGACATACTTGCCTACATAGCGCTTCGTTATCACGGGATTTAAGAAAATATGTTTGGTTCAAAACACGTATTGGAATAGCTTACAGTACCCGCAAACGGTCAGTAAGTTCGCGTTAAGAACAATGGTAATTTTTAAAATACTTAAGCTACATAGTTTCAAGATTTTCTGTTTAGCACGTAAGAAAATGAATAAATACAAATGCACGGAAAAATGTGACTCGACACCTATGCACATGAACGAAGGTATCTAGGTTCGATTTCCGGTAACATAAAAAATGTTCATAATTCACGGCTCCACCTCGCTCGAGGCACCGATAATGCTCAAAGAGCCTAGAAAACGCTTTTCAAAATTCGCCGTCCGGAATCGACATAAATACTGTAGGTAGACTTGTGAGAGAAGAATGGCACGCGCAACGCAAGTGGTTGCTGTAGAATTTAGGGACCGGTCAACCTTGGAATGCAACACTACTTGAGTGTGTATTATTATTATGGTCACTTGGTTGACCATCTCGAAGATAATTGAAATGCTCAGCACACACTGAAGACGTGCCCCTCACTTGTTAACTGCTGTCGGTTTTTCATCAGAATTTTGAACTTGCTTCTATCACAGCGTCATACATTTTGTGGTTCCGAAAGTAAATTTGAATAAAATACATTTCCGATCCCGATTTCGATCTTGCCATTATGAAAGGGACATAATATCATTACGGTGGTACTTACAAGACGTGATATTGACACTTCTACTGACTTTTCCCAACATTTGGTCATTTCTGTAATCTCTCTTTGAAGCTAAAGATTCCCCTTTGGCACGCTCCCTTTCTAGTCGAACTGTAGAACTCATTTCAAGCCATTCCCTCACCCATCTGCAACACCTCTCGAAATGGCGAAATTGCAGCCTAAAATTACTCCGACGTCACCATTCATCATCGTATCACACCCAAAACGCTCTTGCCTTGCATTAGTTTCATTCCCATCTCAAATAATGCAAGTATCATCCACAAGCGGTCGACGGACCCGCATCCATGGAAGTAGCACTAATTCCAAGGCCGTGCTCATATTGCAAGTTCGATTGTTAACCCAAACAATCACCCCGAGGGGAGATCAGCAATTTGCAATTAATAACTATACCCAATCATCTCTGCAAAATTACATCCTTTCAGCGCGGCACACTCAAACAAGTCTGACTGGCAGGCATTCACTCTGATCGCATTCATCATAATGGGATGTCAATCTGGTGCCTCGCAAATGGTCGAAAATGAAAACGCTGTGTTTTCGTCAAAAGCCCTGGAATGCAGTGCAAATTGTTTTCGAAAATTCAGTCCATGCCCGTCCCCACTACCTGCCTGATTATATGCGACGGAATGCCAGAGCGGCCGACTAAAGGGTGGTCGTATATGAATTTCTCGAAATTCGGAATCTCGGGTGCAATTTATTCTTTCACGCTGGCGACGGCCGGCCTAGCTCTAATTCAGTGTAAACAAAATGTTAAGCCGATGGGGGCTGAAAGCTCTCCATTCATTCTGCACAATAAATCATTTCGCTGCTGATTGCAATGACGACGACGACATGACTTGCATTGAGGAGCGGCAGTGTTGACAAAAAGGACCACGAACTGCAGTGGCAACCTGGAGCTGGAGCGTGTTCCAAAGTTTCGTTGGAATTTATGAAACAATTACCCAGCATGAAGCCCACTAGAGGCAGCATCGTTGTTGCCAGCAGATATCCCCCGCCTCTTGCGACAGGTCTGGCTGGACCTGGTGTCCTCGAATGAGGATGTGTGGAGGGAAAAATCATCAACGGTGGATTGTAGGCGTAAAGGCTTTTAAGTCAGCGATAAGTCACCGTGGGAAGGGTGGTGCTGCAATCGCGGTTTTTCACGTCGTGTGTGGAAGCAGTGGTTTCGAGCAAGTGTTTCCAGTTGGCGCCAGAGTCACGGCGGAATGTGATGCGATAATCCTGTGTTGGTGTGGTGACGAATCTGCAGGAAGACATGGGAACTTTGGTTGCAAAGCCTACAAAAATGTTGAACTGTGTGGCTTAAGTGGCCTGCTTCGGTTAAAGTCGTGGCCATAGCCTGGCGTAGACCACCACAAATTCTCTGAAAACAGAAAAACCAACAAAAATGGCTTTGAAACGCGAAGATGATTAGATTACATGGGGTAATATTTCATTACATTCTTGAGAGAGCCTGAGAAGTATTTGCCAAGTGTCCGGTTTCTTGTGTTCGCCAGTGCTAGGCATTTGAAGAGAAAATGTCCCAGTGTTTCGATCTCTTCCAGTGTCCAGCAGTTCCTGCTTGTGGCACACAAAATAAGTCTCAATCTGTAGGCATAGACCCTAGGACAATATCTGGTGGCGATGAATAGATTTTACTCAACCCTGGATAGCCTGGTTATACTTGGACCATAATCGCAGGCATCCTTTTTTGTCCCTCGTAGTTGAGAATAGGTTCAATCATTCGGCTCTGTCATTCGCTCTTGAATACCCTTTTAGGTCATACGCCAAACAGACTGCGTTGTTGGGGCTGAGCTTTTGCTGGGAAGTATACCAACTTTTTGGACTGTCTCATTTCGCTAATCAGAACTTGTGATTTAACACCAGTGGGTTTCTTTTTATGGGATTATTTGAAGTCAATGGTCCGGAAATGCGCAAATTGTGTGTTAAAATTTTTTGGTATATTTTATACCAGTCACTCTACATGACCCGATTCTCTGAGACTGAAATTATTTTGACAAGGTCGATGTCACTGTAGACCCATAGAGTCGTTTAGTCACCCTCCTCCGAATAAACATACTTTCCTCCGTTTCTGCTTCCTACAATGAGTATCAAGTACCTATCCTACGTATATAGACATACCTTGATCCTTCGAGAGAGGACTATATTCTTCAATTGCCCTCCAAGCCCTAAGACACAGTGATTGGCAAGAGTAAGGGTGTTCTCAAAAACGTCGGAAATCTGCTTTAGTACAAAGGCATTTCTTTTCTCATGCGTTATTGAACACACACACGCTGCAGAATGGCTGCAGGCCTGCTTTAGTACAATTGTCATCAGTCATGAGCGGCGGCGAAACAAATGATTCGGAAAACATAATAATATAATTGCAAAAAACATTTCTGGAACAAAAAATTTCAAAAACCGCAGTAAAATGTCACAGTGTCCTATCATTACTTTGCCCGCCGGACTATCGCATTTCTTATGAGGCCAGGGCATCTGAAAGATGTACGGCTTCACAAGGTTCATTCAGGTCCGAGAAATGACTTAGTGGAGACACATCTCCTCACTCTCCCCCGCCTGCTGCTGCCAAGATTAAGGGTTTGACACCTTTAGCCTCACGGATATCTTTTGATAGTGCCCTGTTTGACGAAACTATGAAGTTGTAGGTATCCAAAGTTAGAATCCACACAATGGGTGAAAGGACACCTCCTTCTCGGGTACTTCTTGCTGTGCTGCCAGTGGCACATGATCGCCCCTGTTGCGTGGTTTTACTGTGACAGCCTAGCTGCTGTGGTTATTGCGCACTCTAACTAAATGCTGACACTATTTGTAACCAGATGGAGCCAGACTTTGTGCTTGTGGCATTTTCAAGAGCCACTCAATGCACAAGCGTCTCCCAATTCTCCATAAACGACATAGAAAGGCGTTTCGTCGATAGGTCTTGAGATGGCTCTTCAAGAGAATTAATGCCCAATTAAATCCTTGTTCCCTCCCAAGTCAAATTGTTTGCCAATTTACTCCATAAGTCGAAAACTAATCCCAATTCATTTGCCTACAATCCTTTGCCATTTCAATTGAATGTGCACACGACAAGTGTCAGGAACCCGGGGGATCACAGCGCCATCACTAACCTCGAAAATGTGAAACTCCCTTTCACCATCGTAGACATTTGCACTGTTCAAGAAAAACAAATCGCACTAATATTTTGTAACGTCACACATTTCTTTTAATTAAGACACCCTCCCTGGCCTTCTTCAACGAGCCTGAAGACATGACGAAAAATCGCTGAAACATATTGCCAACACTCACTCCAACCATTCGCACCAACCTCAACCTCGAGACGCAGACAAAAGCACACAGAATGGAAAATAATAACAAACAACTCACTTATCCTCTTGCCTTGAAGACAACGCTACCGGCGCGGTGGCGGCTGCCTCGCCGCTTTGTCCTTAGACAACGAAGTACATCAGACATGACAGCTGGATGAGGAACTCCACACACACACACATACGCCCATCCAAACACACGCCATTTTATTCGCCGTCCACCACCATTTAACAACCCAATCTGTACCGTACCGGCTGCTTGCTCGTTCCACCATCAAGACCCAGCTCAAAACACACGACACACAAACAACATCTTCGCACAACGTGCGCACACTATTGTTCAAGCATGTAGGGGCGCTTCCTTATTCACCAGGCGCACACACGGTGAAAAAGGACGACGATTCGTCCCGGAGACACGTCCTTGGCTACATGCTACGTCAAGGCGAAAACATTGTTATATCGACTTTTTGCGAATTCAAAACATGACTCGTCGCCACCCTCAGTGAAGGAGAAAGGAAAGCCCGGACACACAAGACGTTGTGAGGTGAGAGGAACGAGAGAAATGAGAACCGAAAGAAACTACAACCGAAAGATAAATGACCATTATGGGTGTAAGCGCAAATAGTTCATTCGAACCCCGGTGCGGTGGTGGAAGTGGTGGTGTATCCCAGTCGCTATCGTGGCTCGTACGTTCGTCCCACCGCGCCGATTCAGTTGGCGGGTGTCCCTTATATGAAAGGGATAGAATGAAAAACTAAATACTAACTCCGGTTAAGTTAGACGGATGGGTTGATTATTAAGCAACACAACGCATACACAAACATTAGTCGTGAAAGAAATAGAGTCCTTCGACCGAGGCAGAGTGAGGGCGAACTCAACAAATGGAAACACCAACTCTGCCTGGGATGCAGAGTGTGCGTTAGCGTTTGAGTGAAACTTATTGATAGAGCGACACGACTTTTCCTTTTCAGTTGGCTACAGGACATCGACATTTATACTCATACTAGCCCACGTACGCAGCGCAAAAAAAAAAAAAATAAAAGCAAGAAAAAACTGAATAGCAACTGAAGCAAGTTCAACACATGGTAACAGTGTGGCTAGCAAGTGGGTTGCGAGGGCACCAGTTTTTGTTTGGACCGGTTATCTTGTATCAGCAATCTTCTTCTTGGACAATCATTTTGACTTTATTCATTGACAATTTATTTGTGGTTTCCGTTCAATCATTTAAGTAGTTTGGAGTCACTGTCAACTAGCTCGTCTGATCATACTGGATCGAAGATGGGTGACGGCGCGGGTGTGGGTCTTCACCCCAAGGATCTACGACTTAAAAGCGATTTAAAAATTTATTTGGCCGGAATTTTTTTTTACTATTGAGATTACAACTAGACTTACAAACTAAGAGTTAGGGTCTGCTGATGGCGGCCCAACTGATGTACTTTGTTTAGTTTAATATTTATTATTATTTTCGTTTTTTGTTTTTTTTTATGTCCTACAATGGCTGGTTATTGTAGTGTGTTTTGTATTTTGTGTTTTTATGTCCTACAATGGCTGGTGCATACATCGGGTGCATACATCGGGATACATCAAGTCCGTGTGTCCATGGTGGTCCTTTTGGGATGGGCTGGTGATGTGTTAGCCGACTTAGCCTCGATGGTGATTGCTATCACTGCTCTGGTAGAATCCATGCAGCTCGACGTCGTTGGAAAGTTCTGCTCGTTGAGGTATCGTTGTCCGGGAGTGTTCTGAAGTTCTCAAGTTCCTGATTTCCTCGTTAGGATGGTTGTTGATGTTTATATATACTGTTTATATATACTGTTGCAGGGGGATGAGGCGTGCTTGGTCGTAAAGCCTATTGTTGCTGTGGTGCCTTTGACGGTTCCTGTCGAAGGTCAGTCCGGTACATATTCGCAGTATTTTTCTTTAGAGATGGTGTGCCATATTGGGAAGCCGTACGTTAAGATTGGCCGCATAAGCCGCATGTAGAGCAGCAGTTTTGTCCTCTGGCTTAATCCATTTTGATGCGATGGCCCAGGGATCTACATAAATATTCGACTGTCATTGGCCTTAAGGTTACGTCCCCACCTAACTGAAGCCGCTAGGTCCGGATAAACTTATACTGAAACCTGTGTTCCCACCGCGTTTGGAGTAGTTTCGCTTTCAATTTTCATGTCACTCTGAATGTTTAAATGGCCGCCAGCAGTGTTACCGCTGAACAATTTGAGAAAATCGCAAAAAAGGTGTCTCGGGACAAAAAAAAAAAACGTCCAAAATTGCTACTAATTTTAATGCTTAGGGGTAGGACAGTCTTTTATTTGCAGTTTCTTATATTTGTGTTGACTTGACAGCTTATGCGAAACTTAACGACCTATTTCCTGGAAGAAATACGTTTTAATCTTATGTACGTTTACACCGTACATAAGTCCAACATTTCGGGTGAACAAATTTCCGAAATCCAATTTGGTGTTTCCACTACAACTTCAGCATTTCAAATGACAGCTAGTGTCGGAATTGACTACAGATACAGTAGACGCTCGATATAGTGAACATCGATACAGCGAACATCCAATATGGTGAACACACAATATTTTATACAGGCTATTCTAAATTGTGAACACATTTTTTTTTTGGTATTTTTCTTTGAACCTTTAGCATACGAAAACAATTCTAAAACTCTGATGATGGCCGCAGGCCACAAAGTGAAAACTCTTGTTATAGAAGAAGCCCAGAAACATCGTTCCTTGAAAAATGTGTCTTCGCTGGATGACTTCCCATTTATTTAATCCACCTTACATCGAATGTTAGAGAATATTACGGTATTTTTTAGACAGCATTTGTGAACATATTAAGCGAGTATCAATAAAACACGCTGTTTTTAACTTGGTAGCAGCATGGGACAAATTAGAAGCTTCAGTCATTGCGAAATGCTGGAAAAACATCCTTTCGTTTGAAGACGACCCGAAAGACGATGTAGGATGAAAATGGAATAAAATCTCAGTATTAAATGCTAACTCGAATGCTAACTCAGTGGAAACGGAATAAGTTATGAACCTTCTGGACCATATAACAGACTAGCACATACGGCAGTCAACTTAAACGATTGGAATGAAGATCATGTTTATATGTTCAGATATTGAAGAAGACAAACCGCAGGCGACGCCGAACAACCAGAGGTAGATCATCCGATTTGTTCAGAGTCGTCTAGAGATGCTGCCCAATTATATGAGAATGCACTTGAATGGGCAACTAACAATAAAGCGTTCTTCTGGTCCTTAAATGGTTACAAGAAAATACGATATTAATTGCCATAAGTTCAATGAGAATAATTAACTATTTAAGCACAGCTTAAATTGGTTGTGATTTGTTTCGTAAGTCCAGGGAATGTATTCTTTTTCGTGGCTTTTATTTTTACGGGTGAGTGGTCTTTGCTGAAAATGAGATATTCTGTTTTATGAATATAGTCTTGTTTTTTAATAATTGCAAAGAAAAATTGTAATTAAATAAATTGTAAATGTGTGCAAAAGCATACACATTTTGATGCAATTTGCTTCAAGGAGTCTCAGTTCGACACAGTGAACAGGCCCGGTTTTTATTGGTTCACTATATCGAGCGTCTACTGTATATTTTTCTGGTGGGAAATCAGAATACAGACATTTTAAAATTGTTCGGTCTATTACAATTATCACTTGAAATTATTGATTATTTTGTTGACAGTTCATTTTTATTTATGTCAGCGTGCTGAATCTGTAAGTAGGATTGTTCGATTGGACCAGCTTACAAATGCAGCAACGAAATCAACATTTCGCTGGAGTCCAACATTTTAGAATGTATGGCGAAAATTGGGGCTGGGATGCAGAAACTAGCCGATTGTTGCGTTACATTTGTGTGCGGTGTCAACGCATTATAACATAGTCGCCGAAGTCTTTGCGTGGTCTCTTGGCACGACGCGTCTACAGAAAAGTGTCAAGTTGCGACTAAAGTCGCATAGCGACAACCCTGGCCACCAGAACAGCTGAAAGAAAGAGATAAAATGAACACCAAAACGCCAAAAATAAACTAAACGCTGTAGTTTTGACAACCTCTCGTGGACAACTGACTTCAAGGGGGGGTTGCAACTAGATTTATCAGAACCCTCTGGAAACCTCCCAAAGGTATCTCGTGGACAGATGACTTCAAGGTTTGTCAGAAACTGCGAGGTTTCCAACCTTGTAAGTTGGGGGAAGATTGATGAAATCTCGCGGTTTCGATCGGTGTGAACTTAGCATCAGGCAGAAATTTACCATTCGATTCCTATGTGGGTGCCGGGACACTGTGACATGCCAGAGGAATGATGTCCTACTCTTGACGCAAAACGTTCGCACAGTCTGATCAGAATAAGAAAACCGAAGCTCAGAACCTCTTTCGTCATTTTTCCAGATTAGGCCTATCCCATTATGATTTCTGCAACAAGGGCAGTGGTGAGGGTGTAGGAGAATCTATTGTTATGCCACCCAAGAGAAAGACACTTGAACGCCCAACGTCAAGCATCTTCATCGCTTTGGTTTGGGATTGGGCCCATTGGTAGTGGTTTCACAATGTGCCCACTATGGCCTAATCAGCCACTCTGACCTAACTCATCTGATACCTGGCACCCCGAGCTACCTGCTGCTTGGGCGACTTGATTGAAATTCACTCTCGCCAAGACATAATTGTTGCAAAAATCTCACATGAGGTCTCCGATTAGATAAAATCATCATCGACTGGAATTCCCACTCTCATCCTAGTACAAGACAATTCAATCAAAATTCAATCATGTTTCGTCTTATGTGGCATTTATGGTGATGATCGCATCTGATGGAGTTCCTGGCTTTTGGAGGCTCTATATATTGGAGCTATCAGCAAGACAATTCCCTAAGAAAAATCAATGAAGGGCTTCATGCAGTTCCTATGTATGTGCTAGATCAAACAGACTTTCAAACTCTCGTCTACATCGGAGACATTCATTTTCTCACATTGGAACCGTTTTTGACGCCTTTGATCAAGGGAATGCCAATGGTGCTCAAAAGGTCAACTTATTTTTATCCGCAGATTTTACCAACAAAACACAGTATTTCCTCGCACTCGTATCTGACCTCGCGGCCAGACTATAATCTCATTCTTGCGTATTTTAAAAATTGGCAGTTGTTCATTCATCGAGTCAGTGGATGTCTGCCATAATGCTCACAATCAATCAATTTCCGGGAATCCTTCGCATCGGGCTTCGAACTTTTTCTGTTCGATGTACCGTTATTGTTTGTCAGTAAAAGACAAATGGCAACCGATGTATTTCCCTTATTTTCGCATTTCCCGGCTTGTGAAACATCCTGAATGCTGAGCCATTAAACCGTCCCCACCCCACTCTCAGTCCGTCGTCGTTGGCGGCCTGCTACAAGGGTAAACATCTAACAAATGATACATGTACACGTAAACCTGTTGTGATGGCGATGGTGGCGGCATCTGGGCAATCCTTAGTAGAGCCTGCGGTGAAAGGGGGTGAACGGGTGATATTCGGTGCGGCGTGGCGCAGACACTCGATTCGATTCAGGAGAAAACGTTTGGACGAGAGTGATAACAAGTCTTGAGGATTGAATTTGGGTCAGGCAACAATCGCCTGCCTACCCGACACCAACAGATATCCCGGTCTAGGCTCTGCTGTTAATGTAAGGCACTCTTAATGCGACCTTAATGGAGAGCAAGCGAGGAGCTAGCAGACGGAGATGGAATTCAGAAGACGTCTGCATGAGTGGTGATATGTTTTCGCAGATAAATAATCGAGGAAGATTTATCAAGTGCCAGACGAGTCACGGGCTTGCCGACGACGCTGCAGAAGAGTTTGATTGTTTTCTGCGATTCGGTCAGGTTCCATTCTGGGCGGGCGTCGTACAGCACTGTGTGGGATGTGCTCAGTTTGTCGGTTTCAATTCCCAAATAAATGAAGGAGATTACGGTCAAATGATGATAAATACCCAAAGGAACTGTTTCATTTGGCAATGGGATGTCGTAATTAATTTAGCAATTTAAGTTTTGCGGTAGCGTGCCGGCAGCAGCCGTTCATATGGGACTTCATGTATGTGTGCCCTCCTGGGTGGGTTCCTAATAAGCGAATGGCCCTCAGTCGTTGGTCCGCACCTTCAGTGTGAAGTAATGCGGTTTGGTTTCGTTGTATGAAGTTGTAGGAAATGTTCAAGGTTTTCGTGTGGAATTTCCGAGGGTGGACTGAGCTGGTCGTTAGTTAATAATTTTCTTGGGCACTTAGGTTCACTATGTTGCACAATTCAGTGCGGAATGTGACATTCTTGAACACGTATGACGAAATGATGCAGTTTCAGTCCTGTCAGGACTTTCTATAAGCGAGTGTGTTGGGCCGGGGCGTCCTTAATGCGAACGGAGGCATTTTTTCTTACTAGCGTCCATCACACTCCATGGAGTTAATATAAAAAAACGCAACTGTAAAGCAGAAATTCGGCTAGATGCGGCTTCGATACAAACTACTTCTTCGATCGTTCCCAGTGAACGGCCTTCTCAAGTTCGCACAGGACTGTGACTTCCCCCAGCTCACCTAAAAATCCATACAGCGGTAGGAAAAGAAAAAGAGCTTCTAGTGGTGCCACGTTAGTTGCTGCGTGGAGTCGATATTCCGGAAGAAGTTCCTAGTCATTTCCAATTGCTTCCAAGACATGGACCTCAGGTCTGGGTTTGTCTGCCTACAGCACTTGTTTTCGTGTTGTGGTCACACATCAGGTTCACAGACTTGGTTCTAGACTTTTAATTAGCGATGCAATGCAAACTTATGTCGATAAACAAGAGTTTAAACATTCATTCAAGCGAAGCTGACAAGTGGATTAAAATCATGTCAAAACCTACCTAAGTCAGACGTTTCTTTTATTCAAGGTCTCCGTTCAGAAGTTTAATCCAAGCAGATTTCAATAAAAGAAAAATCAAATCTCTTGACCAAACCCGAAGACCTCGTTGACACGGAAGACGGGAGTTGTCTACCTTTCTGTTTTTTCATTTAAAGCACATCGTGCCCTGTTTGCATTTCTACCCAAACAGTGCTTTTACTTTAAATTGATTCTTTGGCTAGTAGTAAATGAATTGATTTGGTTAACGCGTCTTCGAATATGATCCCGCCAATATGACGACCAAAAATATATTTGACGACTGTATTTTCCAGTTGAATGTACCGTGGTCGAAAGTTGAACTAGCAGTTGATTCGTGTCTCGAAGTTGCCATAATTAACAGTGTTTCGTTAAAATGAACGACTCAACCCGAGACACTGACATATTCACTTCCACAGCCCCTGGCGTCATTCTAATACAACATCCAAAGGGGTATGGTCCGTACTTGAAGCGAAAATGTAGTAGATTATATGCATTCGGTGACCTGTATGGTTTGTGTACAAGCTGTGTATTACTGCTGAACTGTTATAATAAGCGAAAATAATCACATTCACTCAAATAACTTCTGGGATTGTGGAGAGTTGTGAAAGTCATCGGGATTTTTCAAAGGAAATCAGGCATTACCCCAAAAAGGCGCTCGCTTTTTTTTTTTAAATCGCACGCATTCCCCGCTTAAATGCGTTGTGCTAATATGCACAATTTTCCACGCCTGGGTTGCGTTCTACAGCCTCGGCGATTGCTTATTTTGAAATTTTTTGGAACAATTCAATTATTACTATGGATCTTTATTTTAAGGGCCGATGTTGATTTTGAATAAAACAGAAATTGTTTAGGAAATCATTGTCATTTCTTTTTATTATGATAATATTGGTATGGTTCAATTATGTGTGGAACAAAATAGCGGCCAAATGCCCGTCGCGACCTCGGCCTCCATCCTCCATCCCATGGTCCAAATTTTCGATGACGCTGAAGCATTTCAATTGAGGTTCTTTTTAAAAATTATTAATTCTTTAAAAAATTATCTCATCCTTTATCTCTTGAATTGTTTCTGGCTTATCATCGTACTCCTTTTCTTTCAAATAACCCCAAAGAAAAACATCTAACGGTGTCAAATCACATGATCTTGGCGGACTTGACGTTTAGGTGTGGTTTACATTCAACAACGGCCCTTAAATTTAACCACCCTTTAGTTTCCATTTTACCTGTTTCTACATTTATTATCCGTTTGTGATAGCTGCAATACGGAAGAAACATTTTAGATTTTAACCGATTTGCAGTCGTGCAGGAACTGCATACCTGCTTGCATACACCCAGCTATGGATATAATGAATCTGAATTTTGAGAGATATCATAGTGTGTTGCAGATAGCTACCCTACTTTTTTTTTCTTGAATTATGAAGTTTGACTCCAAATCGCACAAGTGCACATCGCACGTAGTTATATGGAATACAACAACCAACAACCCTCTTGTAAGAATTTACTTCGCCTTTCGCCGAAGTCCTTCCTGGACACCCTTGTCCATAAAATCCTTCGCCGAACTACTTTCTGTTTGGTCCTTCCCGAAGTACTTTCTGGACACCCTTGTCCACAAAATCCTTCGCCGAACTATTTACTGTTTGGTCCTTCGCGAAGGACTTTCAGGACACCCTTGTCCATAAAATCCTTCGGCGAACTACTTTCTGTTTGGTCTTTCGCGAAGGACTTTCAGGACCCGCTTGTCAATAAAATCCTTCGCCGACATGCTTTCAGCACACACTTGTCCATAAAATCCTTCGCCGAACTACTTTCTGTTTGGTCCTTCCCGAAGTACTTTCTGGACACCCTTGTCCACAAAATCCTTCGCCGAACTACTTACTGTTTGGTCCTTCGCGAAGGACTTTCAGGACACGCTTGTCAATAAAATCCTTCGCCTACATGCTTTCAGCACACACTTGTCCATAAAATCCTTCGCCGAACTACTTTCTGTTTGGTCCTTCCCGAAGTACTTTCTGGACACCCTTGTCCACAAAATCCTTCGGCGAACTACTTACTGTTTGGTCCTTCGCGAAGGACTTTCTGGATACCCTTGTCCATAAAATCCTTCGCCGAACTACTTTCTGGACACCCTCCTTCATAAATTCCTTCGGTCCTTCGCGAAGGACTTTCTGGACATGCTTATTCATAAAGTCCTTCGCCGATCTACTTTCTGTTTGGTCCTTCGCGAAGGACTTTCTACAAAACTTTCTATGTGTTTAGATTTGTACAGTTTTTATTAAGTGCCCAAAATGAGTTTTCCTTATAAATTCGTGGCACGGCATTGGGAGTAAAATAAAGTTAAGACTGCGACTAAAGTGGCGGGGTCCTTATCCTGCGCAACCTGAGTAGTTTGGCGGGAATGTGTAAACTACTCACAAGTCCTCTCTCAGCTTGCCGTCATGGGACCAAATTCAAATCGACGAAAAGTTGGCAAAATATACATATGTAGCTCGAGCCCACTGAAGTACAGTTTCCAGTCTAAAACGAAACGAGCGCTCGCACGAAACTGTAGACAGGGTCTTGCCCCGACGCAATCTAAGTTCGCGTCGCACACTTAACTTGAAATCAAATACGCAACAACTTCATGGATGTATAATCTTATACATTTCACTTTATTTTTGTCTTTAATTTATTTGCCTAAATATTTCCACTTATATGAGTTGATGGCTGAAGTAAGTTCTAATGATTATACAAAACTCAAAGGTAGTTACATCGGAGAACATCAATTTGAATCCATACCTACGTTCGTGTGTGTGTGGCCTTCTCTCAGTGTGTCTGTCTGTGCCTGTGTGTGTGTGTGTGTTTTTGTAGGTTTGGGTGCAAGGGAGGGTGGGTCACCTTAACTCGTATCTATTACATTTAATTTACGTTTAGTTTGAATTTAAATAATAAATCAGTTCTTTTCCAAAGTTTACACTGTTTGCTGTGACTCCGCTGACACTGTCTGCTGCACCTTACCATAAAGTTCGTATCTTCTAAATATTTTTTTCTTTTTCGTTTTCTTATTTTTGTTTAAAAATTTGTATCTACTTATACGTTAGAGGAGAAGAACGTTACCATCTACATACACGTGTGTGGCTGTGTGTGTGTGTGTGTCTGTGTCTGTGTCCTCACAAGGACAACGCAGAAACATAAAAGACGAAAAAAGAACACATAAAAACAAAAGTATTCTAACCTCAATTTAACAACTAAACTACACAAATAATGTTGTAATGCTGCAATCTCAAGGCCGACGCGATGACGGCTTGTAGCCGCATCTCAGTGGCCCTCAACACACTCCGCGCAGAAGCACTATCACATAGGAATCCGCCGCACCAGGAGATACTCGGAGAACTGCTGGCCCTCGACGCCGCCTCCGGTGCTGGCTTCGATGGTGAAGCCGGCGTTCAACAACCGCGTTAGCACCTGCACTGAATTCAGTTTGCAATAACCGTTAAGTGGGAAGCGGATGATTTGACGCCAATCGCCTTGATTCCATGACACACCGGTCCGGCTCGTCTGTGTGCCCTGATTTGCCTCGGGAAAGACCTCGTCGAGGAGTGAGCGTTCGGCGGAGAGCATAATCCGTTCGCCCAAATCCGGCGAGATGTGCAGGGCAACTACTTCGTAGTTGTACTCTGTGGACCCGATGCGAGGTGATGTCTTAATTCTAGCCGGCGGTGGAGGTGATATCAGATAGTTGCCATTTCGGACGCGGTCCTTTCGCATGGTCTCCAGCTGCTTTATCATTGCTGAAAGGATGGTGGGTGGGTGGGAAGAACACAGATTAGCATTGGAATGTGTGAATGCGGTGCGGTGATCTTACGTTCAATTTCAAAGTATTTGGCCTCCTCCAGGAGCAGCTCCAGGTCGGGGAAATCGTCGGCTATCAAGAGCCTCGAGTTCCGCATAAAGTTCAGCACATGTCGGAACATCCCGCCATCCCGGTCGATGAAGTAGTGCTGTTTCAGGGAGTCCAACACGATCGGTATGGACCCGTTGAAGAGTCTGGCCAGCTTCGAGTCTGGATATTTGGTAAGTGTCTCAAGGGAACTGGTGTAGATGGTCCCACCGACATCGATGTGAACCGGCGCCGTGTACCTTGATGCAGCCGCAACGCATGGTATGCCTGTGATTGGCTTGTGATTGGTGTGCAAGTAGGAGTTGGCCCCGGAGGATGTGCTACTACTGCCGCCGCCACCACCGACCCCAACTGGTGGTACTGACGAGCTGGCCGGTGGTGTGGGCGTGGGCGATGATGAATTCGAGATCGTCGGTGAAACTGTTGGCGACGCACTGCAAACACAATGATGGAGGATTAAATTTGAATAGAAACAGAATACACCAGCACCCGGGTGCTACACGAACCTGATTTTGATATCATTCCTGGCAAATATCCGTCCGGTGGATGAAAGATCTCGGGGCTCGATGGATTTCACGTCTCTTTCTCGTTCTCGATCCATATCGCATTTTTTCCTGCAAAGAAAATGTGAAAATTTCATTTAGGGAGTTCTAAAAGATTGCATGTTGTGTCAAACAAGAAAAACGAAAATGCGAAGAAGTAGGAAACATACGCGAGACTACTTCTGGGGACATGGCCAAAGTTCAAAATTAGTACGTAGAAAGCGATTTATCACGCGTCTACTTAAAGGTCCAGCTATAATGCGCATGAGGCAGCATGAACTAATGTCAAACGCGCATGGAAGAGTGGGCAAGTACTTCACCCCTTATAAGTCGGCCTATATTGTTGCCCACAAACGATTGCTGGCACATTGCGTACACAAACCACACAAATGTTAGTGCACTCTGAATCGCACTCCGCACAGCAATAAATGGGCTAATGGCATAATTCTCGTATAGAAGAACTGAAAACGTGAGGAATTGTCTTTTCCACAAGAAAATAAGGCAAACACGGAAAGAATTTCTGACATATGGCCATGCGCACCTATGCTCATTATGGCTGGCCATGGCGAAACGTTTCGTTGATGTTTGACACTAGCTCATGTGTCAAGGCATGCGCATTACAACAAAATTTAACGAAACTTAACGAAACACATACCATATCTGTGCATTCGTTCAATTGCTAATATTGGCTCAAGTTTTCTTACTTCTATTGTGGTTGGGCCTTTAGACAAATTCTACTGAAATCGAACTCCACTCTCGGGCAGGAGTACGTGTCAACCAACATAACATCGCCCTGATTTAACGAAAAACACCTCCAGCTTCGACGAACGTCATATCTTGAAAACCAAACGATACACATCTGAAGCGTGGTTAAAAATTCGGTCCAGTCACTGATTTTAAACAAGAAAAAGTGTTCAATCGAAAGAATAATTCTTACAACCAGTTTTTAAACAACACTTTGACTATATTTTCGGGACGTCCAACGCGGCTGAATCTGGTAAAAGTCAACACAAAAGACACAGTCTCTTTTTATTTTCAAGCAATTGTGGCCGCAGGTCCTCAATGACACTAACAATGTTGGCGTCCCATGTTTCAATTGGAGACGGTTTGTCGGCTTAGACTGGCGACTTTTCTTATTCCAAAAAAAAACCTATGATGAGGCATCAGTAGCTAGTGGGGCGACAATTAAGGCGATATTGTGCGTTCATCGAGTTTGAATGTTTGCGTTTGGTGTACTACATGTAGCACCATCGTTTCGAAACAACTTCAGATCCCCATTCACGTCATTCCATCGGAAAACGAAACTGGGTTTATAGGAGTGTTCGCTATCCTAACCTAACATGGTGAGTAGCTACGTTTCAAAAAAAGGCACTTTACCGAGGTGGCACAGCAGTTGTTTGTTGGATGATCGCTGAGTGGAATGTTCAACCTAGACGGGCAAAGGCTATTCTGTTGTCAGCGATATCGGGCCGATGAGCTTAGACATTCTCTGCTCGCATTCTCTTCCGCACCCATTTTAGGCGTCTCATTGTCACGCCTTTGGGCAACCATACCGATTGCAGAATAAAGTCTGAATTTTATGATGACAGCTACACTGTTTGAATTTGACACTGGGAAAAAAACCAAAAAACCTTTGTGAGTGTGGAAAAATTTCATGTTCCGGACATTTGCTGATAACGTCTATTGCGAGATGTTGGTAATCACATCTTGCCCAAATTGAACCGTCTTCATGTGTCTCTGCAATCCCGGGTGGAAAAGAGTCTCTCCATGTAGTACCCGGGCCATCTGCTTTCAATTGTGCACACCCAGTTGGTTGTAGCTTGTCTCCAGTTGTGTGCGTTGCCTCAGATGTGTTCCCACAGGCTTAAAAGAGACAAAGACTTTTCGTGAGAGTTGCTAATGCACATGCCCCATCTACCTTAGGCATTGGATCGTGGGTGCCTAGTTAGGCTCATGCCACTCTGCAATTCGTTCTTCGAGACTGAATCTTTTCCTGCAGATGCAAACATGAGCAAAGACCGCATACAGAACTTTTCTTTTTTTCCTCCGGACTATGTCGATAAGTGATATCGGCCACGATCTCGATATTCAACCCCTTTAGATTGCTTCGGAAGGAGGTGGGGTGCGCCAACAAAACAATCTTTACATTGACGCTTAAGGACAAGATTCGAATCGAAACTGTTGGAGCCCCAGAGGTATAAGAAATTTGAATTTTTTTGATGGTGGTCGACTTGATCACACTTTACAGCATTCAGTCAGCGGTGAAAGTGAGTGTACAATATAAAGCTGCTAGCGTCCTCAATGAAAAATAATGTCGACGGAAAACAAACGGATGTCGTTAGTGACGTACAGAAAGCAAAAATGAATATCACGATATCTCAAAAACTATAGACACATCTCAAAAGTAAGTCCATCCACCATCTAAATCACACTAGGAAATATGAATTATTATGGCTTTTCAGGTAGCATCTAACGTGGCCAATTTAGTGCCCTGTTATCAAAAAATGGATGTGCTTTGTTATTTGAACTATCTAAAGAGTAACCTGAGCTAACAGCGTTTGCAAGCACAGATCAGAAGGGCCCTTTATCGGTGATCTAAATTTCGTTGCATTTTTGGACTAGGGCCCATAGTTTTTGAGATATCCTCATATTTTTGATTTTTTTAAGTACATTTTTTAGTACATTTTTAGTACATATTTTTTGATTTAGAAGTACATAGCTAATTGCTCTAGGAAACTGCATTCAAGACTTTTTTCGTTGGGGTCCCGTTTAAATTAAATATTAATTAGGTGGGGTAGGGAAGAAGGGCTGCTAGTGAATTCACCCTTTCACTTAGACCATGTTGACCCATTGCGATACCCACAGTCAGACCACTACCACGGATCGAACATTCCAGTGATAATGATTTGATCTCAACGGCAAATGGTGAGTTGATCAGATTTGAAAACAAGATAAATGCTTTCACCGGGATTCGAACCGAACCGGGGACCCCACTAACCAACTGCGCCATCCAGTCGAAGATAGGGTGCCCAACACCCATGGGACGTCGGAAGTGGGCAAGAATCGTTGCGAACGAGAGGGGAAGTGAGTATGTACTCGCAGAAGCGGAGAAGCTGATCAACTGTTGGTCCAACTCCGGCATGACTACATGCAGGAGTTCCTTGGCGGTCACTCATTTTACACGTACTCCGACATATTAGGAGCTCAGTTTTAAAGGCATAGAGTGTTTTACACTTGAGTCCCACTCTCTCAGCAGTGGTGTCATGACCAAACATGACAAGACAGGAAACTTAAATGTCATCAATAAGGCGAACATCAATCTGGAACACAAAATGCTTTAAATTCTGAAGCTACAGCGCTAATCCAATTGAAAAGTCTAGCCTCCCCCCATTATTGTATATTTGCTCAACAAAAACCCCGGTCTCGCCTCATTAGTAAAACCCCGCACACAGCTTTGAAGCTGAACACAAAAATGTCTCATCCAAGTCACACATCGTTAGTCACGCTTCACATATCCACCAACCCAACGCTGGATTCCCCAGCACAGCCAGCAAGTGATTTTTCTCTCACTCGTGCGAATTATTTCATCAAGAACGTCCTCTCCCTTCTCCGGTTCCCGCAAAAAGTCCCACCACCCATGCGCAGAGCCGCATACAAACACACAGCTAATTTCTCGCACCCAGGGCATGTTCCTCCACCATCGGCCTGGATCGACTTCGAAGTCCCATCGCTTAAAATTGCTTCAAAGTCAGTTTAAGATTTTTCAAAATCCGCCCACGGCTCAGATCGTGCCCACCGCAAGCGCCAATGAAAGCAAAACCAAACTTGTATTCCCTCCCACCCTTCTTAACACAACCAACTTCGCAGTGCTGGGGGATCTGGGTGGGGGGAGCGGGGGTGTAAGGGTCCACGACACAAGTGGAGTCGGTTGATGACTGATATGTTGCGACTACGCGTTGCTGAATTCTCAGTTTGCACCTGAACGCAATCACTTTCATCCAGCTCTAGTTCGGTTCAGTGAGAATTGATGGATCTCAGTCTCAGTTAATTCCGTCGAATCGAATGCTGCCAACCCCCTCCCCACAGTCTTCTTGAACACCTCTGGCAACGTGACGCTGACTTCGCATATCTCAGCTGAAAGGTATCCGCCGTAAATACGGCTGGGAAACTTTATTTCTGATTGGAATAACATTCACATGCACTCGGACAGCGTCGGAGGAGGAAGTGGGGACTTGTGGTGGGACTCCGAGGGACACCCACGACCCAAATTCTTCCCTCTGGTCGATTGTATTCCCTTCGTCCTTTTTTTTCCTCAAATGAAGCCGTAACCGTAGCCGTATCCGTAGCCGGTGCCGTTGCCATAGTCGCCGTCGTAGTCGTTGTCGTCGTCGTCGTATCGCCACCGCGCGAATATATGCGAGCGTTGGGTTTTAAAGCCCCCGCGGCGGACTATAAAAAGTTGTTTGCAAGAAATAAAGTTAGATGGGTTGGGAAATTGGTCGCTGGCAAAGGTGGCTCTCTCCTCACGCCCGGATGCAGTGCAATGATGTGAAGCTTTGCCAACCGCACTTCCAGACCTTAATATGTTTACGAATATCCTTAGCGCCGTCGGATGCTTAGCTTCTTGCTGTCTGCCTCTCGCCCTCACTCTTACTCTCGCCCTCGCTGCCGTGCCTCCCTCGCTCCATTTGATTCTTCCCTTCTGTCAGTTGAATCGGAAAGGGCAAATCTTTCTCATACCCAAGCCGAACCGCCTGTTAGCGACCATCTGACGACTTGCTCCTTCCAGTAGGGATTCTTCTCTCATCTCACTCCGCCGAATCTCCGAGTCCCGAAATTCGGCCCGCAGCTAATCTGTTCGTCTATCCGACATCACCATCACCCAGTGCCACCCACTTTGGGACTCAGTCTGTCGGTGCGGAGTAGACGCAGACGAGAGAACGAGTATATGCTGCGGTGCCCGTACCAAAGAAGCCCATATACCGAAGCGTAACGTTATGGCACCGCCAGAGGTGGTGGGACTCAAGTGGGCCAGCCTGGTGCCTGATGCCTTATGCTGCTGAGGAGCATACAACGACCAGCACGAGCACGAGGGGAGGACGAGACCTACCGATTGCTGATGGCACTGGCGTTCTCTTGCTCAGTGCACGAGCATTTCTCGTATGGCAATCGCTTCCTCCTCTGTGCTCCTGGGTTTCGGTTCGCTTCGGTTGAAGATACTTTTTTCCGAAAAAGTTTTGAAGGCAAAAACCTTATCTCAATTTTAAAGTATATGAGCTTTAGCTGGCTGGCTGACTCTGCTCTGCTACCTCTTCCAATATAGACCGCCTCAGTCCCCATGTGTGCCCAAGTTCTTCACCACCCCTCCCTCCCCCCTGCCAACAGTGAGCATGCATGTATGG
The DNA here is from genome assembly GCA_905231855.2 of Eristalis tenax. NCBI lineage: Eukaryota > Metazoa > Arthropoda > Insecta > Diptera > Syrphidae > Eristalis > Eristalis tenax. The sequence continues at coordinate 19,956,748 of HG993127.1, read as the reverse complement.
GAGCTGAAAAATATAAATGTGAACCTATACAAACATTGAGTCTGAGTACACAAATCAAAAAAAACCCCGAGGCAAAGTTAAGAAGAATTTTGCGCCGGCGGCCATTTGGATGGGTTTCGAATTAAATCTCATCTGATGATGATGTTCAAACACACACACACACGCCCAAGCGTGCACACTCATCCGTACACGAGGGTAACTGCATTTGTATGGTATATAAGCAATTTTGTATCTCGTGCAGCTCACATGGGAAGCAGAGGAACTTGGTGGTTTGGCGTTGTACGTGGGGGATCCCTTCAGAAGTCGTGTGTATACTTTGAGTCGGGCGAGCGGGGAGCAAGGTTATAAGCTCTGCTCTTGTGTGGGGTACGACTTTTGAGGAAGACTTTGTGGATTGTACCGGAGTGCAGGAAGAAAAGATGTTCGTGCGAAGCGGACGGGGGACAGTTTTTTCGGTCATTCTGACCCGTTGACCCATAAAATGATGTGTCGTCTAGAGTGTAGACTTGCGCTGAGTTGTATCAAACCGTGGCAAGATGTCTGGCAGTCTGGGAGTTCCGTTCGTTCTCATTTTATGGCATTAACGTTTGAATATTATTTCGTACATGGTCGAAATCTCACAGTCCTTCGCAGTACATCAAGCTGTGTTCGGGTTCCGAATAGCGGCTAGTTCAAATGCATGAAAAATAAGTACTCATTCCGCTGTACCGCTCACTGGCCATCATCAGTGTTCGAGACAAATGGACCATGCAGTGCACCAAACGTTGATTTTTTCGAATTGAACCATGACCCGCATGTTCCTAAAGGGGTCGCGAGGCCAGTCGATCCTTCGCCATCAACTCTAACTCATTAGGAGTTAAGCAACCAGGCAGGTTCTCGGACTTGGTCCATCCACATCCTCCCCCCAAGCGACTGCCTACCTCATCGAGTCGCAATCAAGGCCCACCTCCGAATTCGTGATGATGAAACATTCGTGCCACGACACGCATCCGAAGAATCAGGCGGAAAGCAGTGAGTGCCTCGCGTATTGCCGTGGTTCCACCCTATCCCAGCGGCAATTTCGACAACAGCACGAACAAAGCTTATCCCGAAAGCTTGTAATTGATATCATATTCTGTCGGTTTTTACCCAAATTTCATGACCATAGGTTGGCGGCGGCAGTGGAGTTGTGGGATGGTGCGTCGACCCGGTACAGTCCAAATACTCTTTACAGCCCCACCTCTTTGGATTCACTGACAATGCTCGAAGCTTCTCAAACTTGGTCCCTTCTACTCGTGAGAGAACATAGTAGAAGGAGAACGTGCTGTAGCGCCAAACTTATTATTTTACAAAAACTGACTTGAGACATGCTAACTTGGTTGTGACACTAAGTTCGGTCTTCCTTACTACAGATCTTCCAAGCTCCAATCTGTTTCAAAAGTTACCCAGGTATTGGTTAATCCTACAGGAAAGCTCATCATCAATTGTGAAAGACCCTTTAATGGGACTCTTTTCGACTAACATGTATGAGTGCATTCAACAAGGGTTCCTCCTTAACCGGAGCCATAAACTCGGATTCTAGCGTCAGCACATTCGGCTACGAACCAATCTAGCGAGTGCTGGGTTCTCTCTGGAAGGATGTGAGAATTACTAAAGAATAACAAACATCTGCAAAAAGAAGATAACATACCCTCTCTCAGCTCTCCCAATATGAAACATACCTCGATTTGGCATCGTGGACTCGACCGCGTCTTTAGAACGCGCCTTGAACACCGTAACACGAGTGCATTTATTATGAACTGCCAAACCAAACTATCCGCAAAACAACTGAGAACTGTCAATCAGGCTATGATTAGTCTTCCAGCCCGCTACTGACCGCTGTTGCGCTTCCAAAAAACCACCGGATCTGGCATATTTCTTAAGTTCAAAAGCTTGGGAAGAATAAAGTCTTGAACTTTGGAATAAATGGCAGCATTTCAGTTTTGTTTGGATTAACCCCCAGTCCAGGGAGCGCATCATTTCGCTTATAATCAGTTTGAAGTCATCGGCACCCATCCAGTTGGAAGTTACACAGAAGTTACCCCAGGAGCTCTGTATCACGCTGCTTGTCCTGCCATGGGACTGAGCTTGATATCGTTTCAAATTCCCAATGAGCAAACATGCCGCATTCAATTTGAATAACCTGCACTCAGTTGTGCGTAAGACCTTGTTGACATTTCGGTCAGCATAGCTGTTCGTTTCGTATGCTCAAAAATAAATCCATGGACTTTTATGCCTGAAAAACCATTCAGATTCGACTTAATGAAATCCCTTGTCCATCGAGTGGTCAGCAAACCTTAATCACTCCAAGACACGAGCAGAAGCCACGTCTCTGCACATCGATGCACTGCAGTGGATTATTTGCACATTTACGGAGCAGAGCATGCATTCGATGAATTTATTTACAATTCATTTTGATTTTCCGTACTAATCAAACTGAAAGTCCTCATAAGCCGTTTGCGAGCCTCTGGTGTATTTATTTGTTATCCTCACATTGCTGGCTCTCGTTTGAAAACATATAAAATGTCCATTCAAAAGGAAAGGGATCGTTTTCGGAACTCAATTACAAATCACAATATAAACTGCAAAGCCAACGTTGCACTCTGCCATTTGATGTGGAATGAAATGCGGACTGGAGTGGTGTGTTCCAACGAAAATGAAAAATCGAAGAGGCACCAGCCGCCACCCGGTCCTTGGCCTGCATCTCGGGTTGAACAAATAACAAGACCGTTTCGGTTCGGCTACACTCGTACGCACTGTCAATTGAAAGGAAATGAGAAGGATATGCATGTTTATGGATTTAGTCTTGCGTGATGATGACCGACAGTTAAGGTACATTTGATGTTCCTCGACTGTTGCACGGCAGTCAGTCCTTGCTGGTCCTTGAAGTTTCCAATTGGTTGGTTTACGTCCATGTTCACTGGGCGTGTGTGCATCTGGGGTGGAGGGAGGGTAATAACCTTCCCGACGATGCAGGCGGAAGGCCGCATTTCTGAAGGACGTAAAAGAAACTGGCTTCGCACAGGATAGAAATGGGGATGCAGTGGCACCATCTACGATCACAAAAGAATCTCATGTGTGCGGATGGGTTTAAAAATCTGCCGTAACATGAACCTTTTCAGTTCTGAAAATGTTCGAATGTGATTTTGTTCGAATCTGACATCTGCCTTCATTAGCATAAAGGAAAGCTCAAACATTTTGGAGAAATGTTCCGATTTTGGAATAAATTACAGGGAATATCAAATTTTAATTATTTCTGGTAGCGTATGGTAGCGTGGCGGATGTGGCGTTGTGGGTTGGTGCGTCGAACCCTAGGCAATTGAGCCTACGCACTCCAGGTTCGATTCCTGGTGCGAGCAAAATACTTTTCACGGCCCCACCTCTTTCGAGTTACTGACAATGCTCGAAGAGTATAACTGTCTAGAAAAAGGTTCTCAAGTTGGCCGTTCGGAGTCGCCATAAAACTGTAGGTCCCTTCCACTAGTGAGAGAACAATAGCACACACAACTGAGAAGCTAGGGCATGGCCCACTACAAGCTGTAGTGCCACCAATACTATGTAATACTATGTCATATATTATGGCCGACTGTTTGTTTCGAAGCCGGTGGGAGAACGCAGCAGAGGACGCCCGCATCTAAGGCGGGGCACACAAGTTGAGTGGGTGTTAACTTGGTGTGGGCAACTGAGGGCAACTAGCCAGAGACCGCTCTAGCTGGAGAGACTTGTTGGTTAAAGGCGAGGTGGAGCCACGCAAAGGCGAAGAAGAAAAGCATATGGCCTTGAATTGGGCTTGCTATTGCCAAAACTAAGACAAGTTAAGTGTTTCCCACCAGGCTTTGAGGTGTCCTTTGGTTTCACCTCATGCTATGTTGCGTCCTTTTTCGGTATTCGGAAGCCGGAGTTTCTTCTCGCTCAAACTTTATTTTATTATAAGTTTTCGTGTGAGTGTGAGTGAAATATGCTTCAATCTCAAAATACAGTAAAACCAATTTAATTTGAAAATGAGCATTTTGAAAAATGAGAGAAGGTTTGGAGTTTTTATGTAAAAATTAAATTAAATTAGCAAAAAGTATTAATCTCAAAAATGTAGAAGTCGGATAAAATCACCCACCTCACACCCCCCTAATTTAGAAGTCTTTTTTGTATTGCAAATTTTCATCTAAAAAAATGCTTTTAGTGAATAAAAAAACCCTAATTAATTGGCAGAATTCGTTTATTCAGGATGACCATCCCCCAAACATTCCGAATTCCCGAGCTTTTACTGTACTGTACGTTCTGCCCAGTAGTTCAGGCCATTATCGGGCTAGGCTCGTGTTGTTGAGTCTGAGTTTGAAATATTCCCCAAGAGTTCACTGAAATGTCACCTATCTCTCAACGAGATGGGCAAGCATTTAATCATCCAACTTATGTGAGTGCCGAGACACTGCTGCGAAGTGGACGAAGTCACTAGAAAGGAATTCGATTCATGCTCATCGCTACTGCAAGACATCTACTGAAGCTTGAAACGTTTGTTTACACCAATCGTGAATGAGAAGACAATTAAGGCCTAATCTCGCTCGTAAATGATAACGCAGCTCGATCAGAATGAGTAAGCCGAATCTCAGAACTCGCGCCATCACTTGAACTCACGTCTCAAGATTGGGCCTGCCCAACAACGACTTCTGCAGAAGTGCAGACTAGATAGAGGTGAACACTATTATGCACCTTCACCGTAACTCCAGTGCGCTGTCCTCCGAAGTCACTTAAGGGCTTATTTCTTCGTTCAACTACCTTTCAACTACTAATAGGATCGCTGGATAAAATGTCGAGCCAGTTTATCATATCCCAACATCCCGCAAGAATAAACGATCTTATAGCTCAGCGTACGTTCGGCACAATCCAGTACAAGATCAAGTAGTCCTTTGTTTTAAAGTCCAGTCAGAGACAGAGTAGTCTCTTTATAGGCTTACTTATTCTGAAGTGGACCTCTTACGTTCAGACCATACAAACGTGCCCTTAGCGAACAGTGTTCTAGACACATTTATTTAATGAATATGTAGATCTCTTTTTTTCAAATGGTCATCAATTTAATGATCGACTGAGACCTGAAATGGATTAAATATCGTGTTTATCTATACTCAGCTCAGTATTGATTCTCAATAAAACGCTCTTTCCTCATTTTTTTTTTGTGTGTGTCAAAAGTCTGTACGTGTCTTTACTTTCATGGCATTATATGTCAAAATACAACATTTCATTTCTTGTCAAATGTGTTTTTTAATGTTAGTACAGATATTGTTTTATTCACTAGAAGCGTTTTTATATTAAACAAAGGATGGATTGCAAACAGGGATGCGTTATCCTATGTCCAGATTTATAACACCAACGTCGACAATTCTGCTGTCTCTTCATAAATTGTTGTCAGCGGCAACTGTGATTCAGTGGTGGTATCTGAATCGCAGGTGAGGCGTCATCAGGCTGCCCTTTTATTTTAACGTCGACAACGGTCTGCCTCACACATCTTTCAATTTTGGAACACAATATTGAGCTTCGCAATAAGCACTGACTAATAATAATATGGCTGGCGCTACAGCCCGTAGAGTGTCAGGGCCTATCTTCTCAGTAACCACTCGTATTGTGTGTGCTATTGTTCTCGCACGAGTTGAAGGGTCTACCGTTTTATGTCTGAGAAGTTTTTTCTAGACACTGAATTGAGGATCTCAAAAGAGGGTCAATATGCCCTTGGTATTTCGATAGAAAAGTTCTTCGCCCCTGTTTACGTTGATGGCACTCGGCAGGGGAATATTCTATCAGCAACTATACAAGCGACACAAAGCCATGAAGCTAGGCAGGCCTCAAGTGGCTGGCACATGTTGAACGAAACTTAGCTCTGGCCCGAAGAGTCTTGGCCTACGAACCTGTGGGACAATGCAGCAGGTGCATTGCCTAAGGTGCGCAAACAAATCAACAAATTTGGTGGGCGTAACTCTTGGCAATTAGCCAAAGATCACCTTATCTGGAGAGGCTTGTTAGTTGAGGCCCATGTCCATGTGGGATTTTAGGGCAAAGTTTTTTGAAGTATTCTTGAGGACTTTTGAACAGTGATTGCGACGGATGGTATATAGACAACCATGGGGAGGTGCATTGACTCCGCACACACGAATGTGAAACTGCTCAAGACAGACTATAGAATCTGCTCAAGCATTTCGAAGAGGAGTGAAAGAGGTGAAGGTGCAAGGGCATACATATATAGTTCTTCTTACGTTCTTCTTTTGGATCGCGTTTGACAGCATTAGCGAGTTGGACATAATTTATTTTCGAACAGATAGTAACACAAAGCAACGACGTGGCTGGCTTTGTAAATAAACTGGCTACTCGGCATAGACGCATCGTTAGCTCTCAAGTGATGAAATACTCCCTCGTAGAGCAGCTGCATGATACGCCAACTAAGCCAACGGACAGCTCTTTAACATATATTCGTGGCCGCGAAAAATGTTGGAACACTTTCTTGAGCTCGAGTTGGGTCAAACAAAACTTCAAAACGTTACAATTCACATAAAGCAGACGCTTCTCCTTTGTGTGGTGGCACTGGCTGGTGTGGACCAGTTGATTGATAGATTGATTCCAACTGCTCTTAGAAAGTTGGTGCACCACCACTTCTGCCTCTATAGTCGAAGACTATTCGGGCCGGAATTAAGTTATCTTTGGGCATTGTAGATGCCAGATTAGGCCCATCACACTGTATGGACAGACCACACAGTCTGTGGCTGAATCTTCTCCAGATGCCATCAACGCGGACAGCCCCAAAGATCACATGGCGAACCCTCCTCTTGATGCGATGCAATTTTCCCGAGAAATTTTTTCCGCCCCAAATTATGTCAACATCAGCGCAAGCCAGCACTGGTAGTAAGCACTTGTAGGAGGCGTCGATGTCCAGTCTCAAGGGGACCACATTTTCCTAAGAGTGCCAGGCAGCAGATGGCAACCAACCCAACCTAGAACAGGGTGTTTGTATCAATGACTCCGCCCCACGGTCACCTTTATCACGCAAACGCCGAGCCAAAGGAACAGTTCTCCTACCGCCGCAAGGACATCACAACTTGCCTTACACTTCAAAGAACAAACAATTCACCGATGGTTATTACGACTGAATGTTACCTTACACAAAGCAGCACCGCGCCGCCGCCGTAACACCAGTAATAAACCGTCTTCGCAAACATGTCCCGGCCGATTAACAGAATCAAAGTCAAATGTAAACAAATGATCGCCTCCTCGCTCTCACAAATCGCCTTGCCACAGGCGCCCGAGCTCAAACCGACGACGACTCCAGTCCCCGTGAACACATCGCGCATTTGACCAATTTTCTAGTCGCTCAACGCCACGAAACCCAATCGAATCGTGAAAACTGACTCGAATCGCGATTCTCAGGCAATTTCCACTGACGGAAATGTCGTACCATCTCCACCTCCCCCCACTACTGTTGTCCGGAGCAGAAATGTTTGCCCATCATTCTCTCCCACTCTCTCGCTCAACCGGGATGTGCCACCCCATCCCCATGCACCGTCCACTTCACCTTCTTTTCTTCTGTTAAGTATCGTTAAATGCCAATTGCATGAGTGCCCCACACCGTCGTCGGTCGTCGGTCGTCAGTGGTGATGGCATTCGTCGTCGTCTCCATTTACTCCGCTTTGTGAAGTCGTACACCGCCCCAGAGGCAATTGGACAAGACAATTGTTGTTCCTGGACCGCGGAGTGGGTGAGTGGGAAAAACTCGCGTTTTTTCGCACACAACAACGAAAAAAATCATTATCGTTGAATTGTTGTGCAGTGTAGTGCCGTGTCGCCGCCAAATTGTCTCGCGTCGCCGTGCCTTGACGGGCTGCTTGCGTGGTGTCTTAAACGCCGAGAGTGGGGTGTTTTTCTGTTAATTCGATTTTTTGTGTCTTCCTTCTGTGTTTCTGCTTCGCGCTTTGGTGAATTTCATCACGAAGGATGACGGTGGGGTGCTGCCAAGAACTTCTGGAATTGAAAAGCGGCAGCATGGTCATCTAGAAATCGGATAAAGAATACCTCTTGTACTCGCTGCTGGGGGTATAGTGGGTGCCTTAAGGACTCTAACAGTAAACAATTTACGAGGTAATTTTCGACGCTTTTCTTTGGCGTTTTCCCACACACAAGGCACGACCGTGTGTGACACACATTGTCTTGGGCAACCGACAGATAATTGCAGATAATGACTTCATCGACGAGTCGATAGCTCTTCTGTTTGGACAAGCGGTGAATGTGAATGCATGCAACAAAGTATGGTATGCGAGCCTCATTAAAACTCGTATGGAACCAGTTAAAAGGTGCTTCGTTCGCAGTGGACGTGGTGAACGCCTTCTTTTATGAAACTCATTGAAAGGGGGGAACGAGATTGCAAGCGAGCAATTCGATATGCAGCTGAAGAGATTGCCCACGACCTGCTCCAGCTTTTCCATCGTCAAGCAATTCATTTAATCTCTTATGGAATCTGAGCAAATATGAAAGTATCTTAACGAGGTGCTGGGTTTTTTTTATCATCGTCCGCTTATCATTCGAAGCGACGAGGCGCTTGAAAACGTTGCATATCTTGGATAATTTAACAACAGGTGTCAGCTTAGGATTCCCGTCATTGTTAAACTGCAAACATTCAACCATGATTGTAATTACCCTTGACAGGTGAAAATATGGAGTTTATTACATACCGGTCGTTACACGTTTGACTAACATGTAGAAATGCGGTGGATACCGAAATTCATGGCCATTGGTCATCCTCATCACGAAGCACATCCCGCATAGTATGCGGGAATCTCGATCTCCTGGTACACAGACGTGTGGAAGTCAGAAAGGAGCAGGCAGTGTAGAACCTAAAGAGCCCACAATCTTCCAAGCTGAACTATTCGTCATAAGAGTCATAAGAGGCAGTATTTTAAGCCCTACTCAGCTTGAAGTGAAAAGAACGATGGCAATGGCAAGGTAGACGTCCAAGCAAAAAAGGAGACAATAACTCATTTTATTTTGGCCCTCCCCTCTTCATAGATTTAGCAAAATTGACATACAACAACACATTGAACATTTGGCCCAGAAAATAGTGTTCAGCAGCCCAGAAAAGTGTAGACTGCAGCTGTGAGCAATCAACGAGAACAACAACCTACTCGTCGAGTGTCTAAATCTGAAGCAGGTACAATGTAACGAACAGAATCACCTTGAAGTTTATACTTATAATTCACGTAACTTTCAACCACGTAACAAGACCATTAGGAGCTTCTGTGATGAGGATCCTACATCTTCAGCTCCCACCACTTCAGCACCAAAGACCTGCCACCCGATCCGAGCAAAGGCGGGACAGTGACAGGGGAAGTGCTTTGAAGTATCGTCGTCTTCTCCACAGGCGTCGCAGAGGGTTTCGTCGCTAAGGCCAAGCACATTTAGATGTTTGGCGAAGTGTCCCGTTTGTACATCTGTAAGTCGTCTGCAGTCTTTTCTGCCAAGCGATAACGAGAATGGCGCGGATTTCTTACAGACAATTTGGAGCATGCACTTGGTCTGTCTGCATCCTGGATAGTCACCCCCGATTGTGTTCCCGAGAGGCCCAAGCATCGATGAAAGCTCTAACCAAGGTCGCAGGTAGACCCGGCACATGTTTAGGTCTTGAGAAAGGTTCCTCTGATCCTTGTCTAGCAAGTTCATCGGCGATCCCTTGGTGACCCGATCAAATTCAGAGAGGACTTGCATTCCGGAATTATCCTCTAAGTGGTGAAAGCATTGAGCAAGGCCTTAATTACAGCTTGGCTGTCACTACAGACACAGATATATTTCCCCTTCCACTAGTTTAGGATTGCTTAGGTTTCCGCTTGGAAAACCGACGCAAATTTACCTAATGAGGTGTACAGTCTAATGTTGTCGCCCTCTACGAAGATACCAGCGCCTGGTTCTTCATTGGTTTTGGAGCCATCCCTAAAGGTTCGACTACATTCCTTTCCTGGCTCAGATTCTGCCCAAAGCCAGAATCCCCTGAGCCAGAAATCCTGAGTGAAAGGCAAGTTGACGAACAAATGAAAGTACGTGCGTCAGACGGCATATCCATAAGACTGGGGTCAAATGAAATGCGGTACGCAAGGTCCTCGAAAACTCCAGTGCGTATCATACCAAAGACCACTTCTTTCAAGACGGAAGATAGCCTTGAGAGTCTATCCCATGATGTGGACCCATAAACAGTTGGTCTTGTACCCGATAAATGGTTGCTGTTGAAATATGTATTAATATTCGAGATTTGAATATATATGCATTAACGAGTCTCTTGAAATGTAGATCCTGCCCTAGCGAGGTAACCGTTCGCAAGGGAAACTGTTCCGCAAGGCATACTCCGTCGTGCAATGCTCCGCGATAAATTCTTTGCGGAGAGTATCGGACAAATTTGACGTTTGGCTGACTGGAATGTTCGTGAAAAAACGGAATTGAACGCGTCTGGGTTGCGATACGTTTCGTCGGAAAAATGTTCCAATCATCTGTACCGAACGGTTACCTCCCTAGGGCAGATTATCTTTGTAGGCCGTCTTAGTCAAAAGTTACGGCATTAAATAAATATTATTTGCATTCTATTGCGAACATGATCAGTGGAGACCATTGCCATTTGCGGTGTTGTGATCGACTAATGCCAGGAGCCAAGTTGCTGCCAGAGCAGAAGTGAGTGAAGAAAAGCGCCGACAGCAATATCAAGCTGCCCAAGTCAGGAATCAGAGATAAGGGATAGCGATATCCATATTCCGCCATTTTTGAGCCTAGTCCGCACCGGAGATGTAGTGGTGTTCCCTTGTATTTCACACATACTTTTACACAAACCATGGATCCACCACGCGACAGATTGCCGAATTTGCCCACGATCCATGTTTTGTTGTGCGGAGGGTGTCCAAAAGTTGACTCGTTATATGGAATTTCGTGAATAAAAATGTAATGCAATGCCCACTGAACTGGAACTATTTGACCTCAATTTAATTTTTAAATTATATGCCTACAGCCTATCTGACAAACTGTCCCAAAAGTTAGTTGCACTCTATACCCTTAATTAATGAATTCTTGTCCTAGTATCTCAGACTATAACTTGCTCAAATGGGAGTTTAAGGAATCGACTTCATGAGCACAAGCTTTGCTCGTTTGTTTACCCCTCCATACTGTGTTGAAATTCAACACCAACATTTGAAATAACGTCCAACTAACGAGCGAATATTCAAATAAGAACTCTAATTCACCCCTCTACTAGTTTGGAGAATGGTATCAGCAGATAGCCAGCTGATCTCAAGAGCTCACACGTATTCAATAGCGTATAAAAAACGCTGTCAGATGAAATCAAGGGGCAAGAGAAGTAGACGATGGATATCTCTATCCCTCCATTATCTCTGTCAGGAATGTGCGGTCAAGTTCTCGGTCAGATCGAGCCCATCTGAATTGTGAACAAATCATGCACATCTTATGGTGGAAGATATTTTGATTCGATTCAACATAGAACCGAACAACGAATCCGCATTTGCTAACAACACAGCACATATCTATTATATGACCGCAGATATTAGCCTTACAATTGCGAACAGATTTGGCGCATGCCAGCGCCAAATCCGATATTACAAGATTTGTATAATCGAGATTTGCTGCGTGAACATCATTTCGCTTGCAATAATTTAACTCAATTCGTTCTAATAAAAATTTGTTCTAAAAAATAAAAAAGATGAACGCACAACACAAATATGGTTACGACATTTTGATGCGAGCAACGGCTGACAAAAGTGGTGGAACGTATTTGTCAGATGCTTCTGGTCGCACTGGAGAAACTTTCCAGTGCCAGAATATCCAGAATATCATTTCTCCGAGAAAGTTTTCACGCACAAGGTTTGGCAACGCTACTACCTTTGACATTTCGCTGTCAAGAGAAATTGTGTTTGTTTTTTTTTTGCGTCTAATGGGAACATACTTCTTCTGGCGCTACGGTTGGGCCTGGGCCTCTCCAGCTGACACGAACTTTTCTCTCGAAAATACCAAGGGCTTCTTCATCTGTTTTTGAGATTGTCCATTCACGAGAATACTCCGTCGGTTACTTCCGTTCTTAGTAAATGTTGACTCATTGTACACAGCAATGATATTGCCTTCTTTGATGTGACCGGCGGAATTGGTTCTGCTGAAGCTTGCAACATTTCTTCGTCACACATAGACCACTACATCGTCGTCAAAATATACAAATTCAATGGAATTCACTGATGCACCAAAGTCAGGAAGAAGGCTCTATCCATCCTGAGAGGTTGCATTTTGAACTTACGTTGTTCACATCGCACACGTCACAATCGAACGGAATCGACGAATTGGAAACAACAGCTGGGCAAAGAACAGAGAAAAAAAAAACTAGCTACTAATTTCGAATTACACCCTGCTTGCTCGCTGCCCGACTTAGTAATCACTTCGAATTAACTAGCGCGCCATGGCTTAGTTCGATTTGTCAAGGTTTTTTTCTAGGGCTCCTAATATCAGTCCGAATTATCGAGGGTTGACTGTATAAACCAAATATTCCTATACGCTTGGACGGACTGAAAAAGACTAGCGAATTTCAGATCGATACCACCATCTTGTATCTATTTCAGAGCTGCATACTACCAAATTTGGGGTATCGGAAAAATTAATCCGATTTTGTCCCACCACTCTCCAAGACGAGACCCGTTGCAACGCATCATAGATGTCCTCATCAAAAGCGAAAGAACTCAGCTAAACTGCGGAACAGGAAGCACCTAACCAGAGATAGCTCGATTGACGCTCAGGTCCACCTCGAAGAACTTCTGAACTCGTCGGAAACTTCATCGGATTTTGGCAAGGAATTGCGCTGCCGTGTGACACGGATTTAAATATGAGACTGGAGAATATACTGCGGGGGGACCCCTGTTAAAACTGAAGGCACTGTCTGCAAATTCGAAGGCACCAACTCTTGGGCTTCTTGGGTAGCATGGATATCGTGAATCGCTCACAATGTGTCATTGTAGAAGCGGCTATTGAAGAATATGCGCAACGAGTTGGTTTTCCGGTAAATGGGGAGAGATTTAACCGCCACATACGCCCTAAGACAAAAACGTCACTATCGACATCAATTATTTCGAGGTTGGTATTTAAGGATCATGTCTTCCTCGGCACAAACATGAATTCCACCATCTTTGTGGAGATCCTCCCTAGAGTCAGCCTTGATAACCGTTGATACTTCGGTTTGACAAAACAACTAGACGCAACAGAGCTCGATCTTGGTGCCTTCCAAAGGAGGATTCAGCGTTGGATATATGTAAGGTGAATGGGCGATAAGACACGGGCACCAGATCTAAGGCAAGGAACCGGAAGGCAAAACTCGAACGCATGCACTGTCTCGGCACATTTGGCGTTCACCAATGATCGGTCTTCGAATCGGAGCCTCCTAATTTGAAGATGAACGGAAGACCGAACCTCCGACTGACGCTTAAGACACAATGGACTTGATGCATGGAAGCAGAGCGTTAGGGGCCGTCAACAGTGAAAGGCAGCTTTAGTTCAGGCTCAAGCTCTTCATAGACTGCCAAGAAAGTTGAGAGTGCGGCTCCAAATGTCGATTTGTTGAAATGCCAGAGAGAAAAGTCTCATCCTCCTCAAATTCAGAAACTTCTACCAACAATCGGTTGAAAAGCGTCTTCCTTTGAAACTTCAGTAGGTCCTCCCATCGACTGGTTCACCTTCCAGTTGAGATCACTGAAGTAGAAATCCAGAGAAGGAGAGTGCATTGTCTCTGACAGAGATCGCAGCTCAAAGGATTCTCAAGAGCGAATGTTAAACCAAGATTCAATTTCACTCTCCACTGCACCAGGCCGGGAAGAAGGCACAATCTTGTGTGGATCACCATTTGGAGAGCCTAATTGATTTCCCCATTTCCTGTGTAAGTAATTATGCATGTGATGCATTAATTGTTGCAGTCATCGCGCAAGCACTCACCGAATGAACTCTCCTTTGCCGGTGCAATGATGTGTGCTTACTTTGACTATCCTTTGACTATTGAGGAGTAGTTAATCGGCTAAATTTGATATGCCAGCTGAATATTCAAAATTCGCTAATTGAGAGGGCGGCTGGAACTGCGAGGAGGCTCTTTCAATTACCAAATCTAAAAGGAAGCCAAGTAACACGGGCCGGGGTGAGGGGGAGGCACTTACATCCTGCCAAATGCCAGATTTCACATCTGAACGAACCCATTAACGTGTTGTCTGCTGCATGCCTCTCCTCGGCTGGTGTGTATCCATTCCAGTTGAAGGATACAGGATGCGCTTTTGTGTCGAAGTTAATCATGCGGAATGATCACGGCGAGGCGCGGCCGTGGCACGAGCGTACAAACAATTTTCCGCAGAGTCAAAATAAAATCCTGAACGCGATGCAAATCGATGCGTGGAAGACAAGCCTGACGGGTGCGGTGGGGTCGGAGTGGGGAGGAGAGAGAGAGAGACGTCAATGAAGGTGGCAGGACGTGTGGCACTGGCGGCAGAGATGTGCGTAATTTTACACTTCACTTAATTGAAACATTTGGTAATGCATTTCTGAAATACACCTTCCACAGTCGAATCCACAGCAAGTACACACTCGCTTCCACACGCACACACACACAGGGTGGCAGAGCGATTCATCCTTAAAGCGATATTTCACGGGTATCGCCAGCCAATAACGAGAAGAGAGGCATTGTTGTGACTTCAATTAGCGGTTCATTGTTGTCTTAGTGGTGATTGTGGTGGAGCGAAGGCTCCCTTCAGGGGCGATGGCTCATCAGTCATCACAATCGCGGAATCATTGTCAAGTGCATCGTGACACCGTGGATGATGACGGGGGTGGGAATAAAGTGAAAGCTAAGTCTTGAGATAGCCTCGGTTAATTGAATGTGCCCCCATGTGGAACTGTCGATGCGGTCGTGCCTTTTGGGCGATTGCCTGGGGTTTCATTGATTTTCATCATATCGACTTCTTAGTAATTTTTACACCACGCAGTGGTGGTTGTCTTTATGCATGGTATTCTTCCCAAGAGACCTGGTCATCTTAATGGCCTTTAAATGCATCACATTTCAGGCATATGCATATTGAAGCCAAAGTCTTTTTTTTTTTGCAGAAGAGTTTCAGACATAAACCGCGAGCTACTTCCGTGAATTTTGTGAAGTAACCAATTCTCCTTTCATTTCTTGACCCAGACAATGTGTCAAAAATTGTCAATTATTTAATTTGCTTGCTCTTGTCATACACATGACCGAAGGACAACCAGAGTGGCCCATTGGGTGGTCACTTTAATTTGCCGTCACAGGATCACATCAGGCAGACGGTGCATCAGAAATCTTCAAAAACCTATCCTCGGGCGAGCATTGACATTTCATTCAATTCAATCCAGCGAGCGATCCCCGTCGCACGATGACCATGTCCGATGTCGAATGAAGACGATGCTATCGACAATAATCCCCCAGTTATGCCCAGTATCCCACTCTCCGCCCTTTCATTAGTTTCAAGTTACCCAGTGCTGCCATCCTAAGCTGCGACGAGGAAATTATCTCAGTGGCACATGGCGGTAGATTATTTGGGAGCCACCACCCGTATACCGGTTACCGGGACCGGTACCGGCATCACAAACAACCGCCTTTTGTTCAGTTCACATGGCACACACTCGGGGGCTGCCTCCTGACTTCGTCATATCATTCATTCCGCATCCAGGTGAGTGCAATGTGGCCACCTCCCGGTGGGCGCCACCCAGCACAACGGCCATCGCCATCGCCACCCTCATCATCACGTTCTTCCTCTTCCAGCACTGAGTGGTTTCCAAGAGTTTCGGTTCTGTCGTTCGCATTGCCAGCGGGTATCCTTTAGATTTTCGCTCGGATCTACTACACTTGGACGTCCTCACCTATGCCCTGTGCACCCTGCGTCGGCAACAATAACGATGACGACGACGGCAGAATCTACTCCAATTAAAAAAGTTAGAAATTCCATCAAAGGTCATAGGCACCCGGGCCTATTCGTTATGCATATGCAGCACATTCACCACCATCACCATCACCATCCAGGAGCAGCAGCCGCAGCACATGATGCCAATGCCGACGATGTCGACGACAACAACGTCGAGGTTGATGAGAAGGATGTGGTCCTGTCTTGGTGGTTGATTATGTTCAGGAACACACACAAAAAGGATATGCCCTGCTCTCGTTCACGAACTTGACTTGATCTCTGGGTACACGCTAGGACGGCAGCACCAGAAGGAGCAAAAAAAAAACACAATCCATCCTCCCTTCCTTATGCAGTCCCTGATGACGGGGGGTACCTGACCCCCTCGGGGCAAAAAAGCTGAGCAGAGCTGAGCCGGGCAGGATGCAAAGCTGAAGAACTAGAGTACAAATGAGCCACACTAAGGTATACGAAGTCAACGAAACCACCCAAACAACCCATTCCCTAGCAGCGCAGATACTTTCCGGTTCCGCACACTGTCTTGCAGTGTGTGTTGTGTACGAGTGGATTTCACAAGTATCTGGTGGATTTGTGCCGAAGGAAACTGCTGCGCCCAATCGCTGCCACGCCACCACCGCGCCGCCGTCGCCCTTCTTCGTGTCCAAGTTTGGTGGGTGTATTTGTTGTAGTTGTACTTGAGCTGAATTGTGTACCAAGGCCCGCTTGCTATTGTACTGCCTCCGACCGATGCCTGCTTTAGCTGGTGCTACTCTTGCTCTTGCTCTTGCTCTTGCGTTTCTGTTTCTGTTGCTGTTGTGCTGTTTGGCCCCTCCGCGCTGGCACTGTAGCCGTAGCTGTAGTAACATGCCAGTCAGTGCCAGAGCGCGAGGAATCATTTTCTTTTTCAATCTTTTGACGTAATTGCTTGTTTGTTCCAACCGCTCCTCGAGTCCCGAAAAACTCGCCGCCGGGTCTAATTTGGGTAGAAAAACAAAAATACTTAAATGGCTGGCGGCCCTCATCAGCCCTAAGGGTTAAGTTAAATTTTCGTTTTACTTCATTTGTCGTTCGCTCGCACGCCTGCGGCGGTGACTGTGTATCGGTGTTACGGTGTGTGTTTGTGTGTGTATTGCTAGTTGGTGCGGATCCAGTAAGAGAGTTGCTACAGACATTTCTCGTCGGTGATGTTGCCGCCGGCCGTGTGCGCTCTTGGGGGAAGTAGCATGGAGATGAAGTACCGATCCCTGCAGTTTATTTTCTTGGATTTATTTTGAAATTCATAAAAGGAAACCAAAACCGAACAAAAAAAATATTGCGCCCAAGCATTGCGACAGAGGAGGGAATGGGTATGGGTGTGAGTGTGAGTGCGAGTGTGTTTACCTGTGCGATCGAAGCCGGGTGTGGTGTGGGGGCGTAGGGGCTGTTGCACAACGACACCCAGCGAGGAGAATGTGTCGTGTGCAGGGTGACAACGGAGATGTGTTGCAACTTGCAAGTCAATTTGGGGAACTTTGTGCATGATGATGGAACGGGCTTATGGAACAGTAATTATTTTGAGGGGCTGTCACCCTTTCACCGCCGCGCCGCCGAGTGTCAGCACATCAGCTGCAGTGTTTAAACATAACGAACTCTTTGGTACGATTTAACGA
The DNA here is from genome assembly GCA_905231855.2 of Eristalis tenax. NCBI lineage: Eukaryota > Metazoa > Arthropoda > Insecta > Diptera > Syrphidae > Eristalis > Eristalis tenax. The sequence continues at coordinate 19,939,128 of HG993127.1, read as the reverse complement.
CAGTACTTTGGATGAGGAAGGTAATTAGGGACGCAGGCTGTGGTTCATTATCTCGAGACGGAGAGGGGACTTATTTGAATCGGAAATTAGACATGAAAGCGATCCAAGACTTGAGAGAAATGTGATTTTTGACAATGTCACGATGAAGAGAAGTGGAGGTTTCAAATTGAGGCCGAACTTCACATTTTCCTGTTTGACCTCATTCACGTCATTGACAGCAGTTGATTGTTAAACGTTTAATTGGTTTGGCAAGTAGTTCGAGTGAAAAGGTTACGAGATATTATTTTGTTGCTAATCCAAGCACTTTGCAATCTCAATCGAGCATTGGTTACGCTGTATGCGATAAGGTACCTGCTACCAAATTGCCATAATCCTGAAGTCGGATGTGTACTCGAATCTTCAGTTATAGCAGGTGCCACACTCGGTTTAAATAGAAGCGTCTCTGATTTTTAGCGGAAATACATGCGATCTTCTTTTTCGCTGTCACTTGGAATGGACTATTTTTGATGGACTCAGAATTACACTCGTATAATAACGCTGAGATATGTGAATAAATAATACTTCTGATAGTCTCAACCCCAGGCGTCATGTGACAGTGGATATGGTTTCTTTATTCCAACTCCACATTCCAGGAAAGTTCTAGTCGCTTAGTATCTCAATAGCTGGCGAACTGGTGCACATGTCAAAAGTGGTGTACACTCAACAACCATTAAATGCGCCTTAAATGGCTTATTATTTTTATAATTTATTCCCATCCATTCCCGCGTCAGTTAAAGCTCTGAACGAACCAGTCAATTAAACGGAGGTTGGTCAACTAATGTCAGGAATCTCTGCACCAGTTTTCAGACCCATGTTGTGTCACAGTGAAGGAGACTAGTCCGAATGCCGGAATAGCTGACGACTTGGAGACTACAGCCGCTATAGAGCTTGCTAGAATCCATGCTGTTTGGGCGACACGCCAACGAAAATCGGATCGGACGGAAGGTAGAAGGTACGTCCGACGTTAAAAAAGGTGAAGAATTTGATCCCAGGTACACTACTCCGGTGGTAAAACATGGTGAACACGATGAATATGGAACTGTATTTTGGTGAACACGATAAATATGGAACTGTCCTTTAACATATTACAAAATGTAATGTTCCCGTGGGCCGAGGAATACATGTTTGCCCGGCGCGACAATGAACCTAAGCTTACCAAAAAACGTTCGGCAACTTGATTGGCCACCACAAAGTCTGGACTTGAGGTTGTAAATACCTACAGGACATAGAATATTGCGAACTTTGATGTTTTGACTGAAAAAAAAGTCGAGGCCTGATCCAGGCCATGCAATGACGTTGCGGAGCTGTGTGGAAGCAAAGAGGCTATGGCAAGGTATTGGTCATAATAAGACACTATGGTAAGTTTGAAACAATAGTCGTGAAGATTGTCTTACATTCGTGCCATTGTTTGTTCAGCGCATTTAATTATTTGTCCCTGTTCAATTTGAGCTCTGAGTGAATATGTACGAAAAACATATTTGCCGAAAAACAATTTATAAATACCCTTTTTTATTCGTTCTTAAATTACTTAAAATGCGCGTGTAATATTTTTCACGCGTGTAATAGTTTCGCAAGAAACTAATGAGTTGTCAACGGCTGTGTCTTCTCCCCGAATTCTGAATAAGACCAACCAGGCTCCTCACCAATTTTTTTTTTTTGAGGAAAGCAGACAACAACGGGAGTTGCCAAAAAGGGGCCATACCTCGAGACTGTTGCAACCCATTGGTATTATAGCCTGTTGGCAGCATTCAAGGACTTAGAATTGCACTTTTAATTATATTCTACAAGAAAAATTAATTCTATAACACTTTGAAATTTATTACAGACATCAAAATATAATTATATATTTTATATATTATGTAAAATATATGTACTACATTATATAAATTATAATATTATAGTATTATATTTTATATTTATATATTTATATTATAATAATATATATTTTAAATAATTATAATAATTATAATTAATAATAATAATAATAAATAAATAAAATTAAAGATTCATTTACAAAAAATTACAGTATATTATAAGAAGAGAACAAAGAACGAAAAGAAATTCCCTAAATAAATTTCTAAAAGACTATGAAATATTTTTAGTTTTGCATTAAAATTTCAGTCAAATAGTTTTTTTTTAATCGCGCTAAATCAAATGGAATTGTTTAAAAATGCAATGTTTTTTTTTTTTGTCTTAACTGTGTAAAAAATAACTGGGTGTATTCTTCTTAATTTGATTTCCTTTTAAGTCTGCTGAATAGAAAACCTCTATTATTAGAAGTGGAGTCTCCACTCGAAGCTAGTTTGTTCGGACTGTTTATGAAATAAGAAATTATAAACATAGAGATGAATGCTTACACATTTTCTTATTCATTTCACGTAGAAGGCATGTGGGTGTTTCATTAACTGGTACATTTCTACCATGGTGGAATAATGATAAGGTTTGCTCAACAGCTTGTCATAACCGTCAGCTTTTTGTTTTGTGACAAATTCAAAAATCAGAGAGAATCAATTTCATTTGGTGATTTTATTACGTAGAAAAATGTCGCGCTGTGCAGTCAGAGGTTGCAAAAGCTGGAAAATTTCGATATTATGGAATGAATTACTGCGTACAACCGCCACGCAGTCAACCCATTGCGCTACAGAAACTGCATGATTGAAGGAAGTTTTTAATTTAACTAGAGCATTATCAAATATTACAAACAGCATCTGCTTTTAATTTAAATATCCATTTAACGTAATTTTTTCTTTTGAATGTCAATCTGGTAGACGGCCTCTAGGTTAAACCATATAGACTAAGTTAAAAGAATAAATGCTGTACGCATTCACTTTTTTCGAAACAAAATAGTCTAACTAACTGCCAGAATTTGCTCTCTACATTTCACCGACGATGACTGCTGCCTAAGTATAAGCTATGGAAAATAAACGAATCAAAGTGTTCATTAGACAAAAAGGCGGTATCGAGTGGGAATCTTACAATTGTCGAATAGAAGAATTGTATTTTAGAATAGAGCAATTACATAAAAAAAAGAGCATAAAAAGAAAGGTTATTTAAACAGCAACATAAAATTTGCAAATATTATTCGTCCCACCTCTAAATTTGTATTGCCATGAAAAATCCTGCGATGACTTCATGCAGCGACTCCGTAGAACGGTCAAGCACACCTTATTATCCTTCCACCATGCATTTCTACGATCTGTGTAACTGACTACCAATGGTTGAATGAAGAAACATTTAAACAAATATCTTAGGTGGCGTCGACTCCTACGCACTTGAAAACTGCTGCCTGCTCAAAGAGTAACAACTGAAAAGGCTTCTCAGTCTCGGGCGTTCTGAGTCGGCATAAAACTGAAGGTCCCTTACTCTAGTGAGAGAACAATAGCACGCACATGATGATGTAGATGCTGTAGAAGGTAGGCGCTACGGGTTGTAGTGCCAGTCATACTATTATTTTGTAACGTTACTATTTCAGAGTATAAGAGCCTGCTACACAGACTGTTCGCGGGACAGTATATAAATCAACCTGATACGATTTTTGAGATTATTGAAACTGATTCCAATTTATGACCGCCTATCATTGAAAACTGAAAAATTCGCCGCTACAATGTGGATCCTTAGATATGAAGATTTTTATTTGATCAAAAATCCCTTGTTGAAATTAGTGTGATCGATGGTTTTATTGCTCTGTGAAGATCATTTTTGAGCACTTTTTCTTTTTTTTATAAAAATCAAGCAGTTCAAACCATAATGACCACATTTTACGCTACTGAAGCCACCTAAGAGTGCACACAGAGTAACAGTTTAATGCTGTTTCCGTCAATTAAAACCCTGATTCAACGTGTATAGTGGTTGAGGTAGTTGTTCATACTCGCCACATATTTGTTTGTCATCATCTTTTATACAAACTCGACAACCAAAAATTACAGACACAGTGCCCGTAGTCAGTATTGCCACAAAATCAATTGGCGTATGATGACAGCGAGCGTAGGCAATTATAAAAATAAGTAAAAACAAAATTATGGATATTGCAAAAGCGATTGAAAGCATGTACAATTCGTACACATACAGACAGAAGTGAGCATAACACAGTAGAAAGTGTGACGACTTCAGTGTTGCGCTAATCAAGTAGAAACAAGATTGTGTCCATCGAGTTTGCACCGTAATATAATAATCAGTGCAAAAGTGGCGTAACCCACAAAACCCAAAATAACAATTTTTTAAGCTCTCAGAGCTCTCTAGTGAGGATCAGAATTTGATTTTTGTGGGTTACGCCACTTTTGCACTGACAGCCTCAAATTAAAAATTGGTCAAAATGATCATCGGACCAATTTTTGATTACGATTTGCTCTGACATCTCCCGTAAAAGTAGGTAATTTATTTCTTTCACTTAGTCCTTAGATCAGAACCAGTTCAAGAAACAAAGTTCGGCAGTATTTCAAATTACCGTTGACTAAATTGAGGCCGTTTGAACAAATTTGAACTTCAGGAAACGAGCGTCATGTGTAAAGACAAGCACACGCAACACTAAGGAAATCTGTAAATTAGATCTCAAGATATCCTGAATGATATTTTTGAATTACGTAATTGCTTTCACTTTTGAGCCTTACAAAACCCGCGATATCTGTGAGAGCAAAATAATCAGAGTCTGGTGTCCAAATCGACAGTGCTATTGGGCCATTTAACAAGTCACTGCTCTTTTCGAATAAGCTCTGGTTTAACTGATGTGTATCCCTGTGTGTATATATTTTCCAATTTATGACAGACGTTCCCCCAGGCTGTGCCGGTAAAGTCTACGTCGAATTTAAAATCGCACGTTTATTGGCCACAGTGCAATCATGGATGTAAAGACAAAAACTTTCATGTTCCACAACAGTGAACATGATTCGGAGCACTACGCACACCAACAGCAAAACTCTGGCGAATGACGCTGCAAATGTATCCCTCGCAGCGTACACCTCTGCATCCCAGAGGCGCTGCTTCAAGCGCTTTGCATTCCAGTTATCAATTATTGGAATAAAGTCATTCATACATTCCGGCACCCCTCCAGAAACAGGTCACGCGAGAAGCCTTCAGCGGCATAACCAACCTCGAGACAAACATTTCCCATTTCCACAAAGTCCCACAAAATACCATGCAACTATGGGAAAAAATAAAATTTCGAGTACTCACCTCTTTGGGCAAGTCGGCTCCACTGTCAAAGAAGTCCGCTGATCCAATGCAACAAATGATGTCCTATCAGGAGACAGAGAGGGGGAGACAACACAAAAACAAAAACTCAGAATTCAATTCTAATCTCAGGGCAGAAATAAACACACGACAAAAAAAGAAGAGAAATGTATCAATAAACAAGTCACTATCCAGTCCACACCTCGGTGTATTCAGCACACTTTCCACACACACACGCTAGCTCAGGCACACCCCCGAAAACAACCAGCCACGAATTCACGCAATCCAACCACTCTAATCCCCCCACACACCAGAAGTAGAAGACAAACATAAAAACGAGACAAATTCAAATTCAAAACACACATTCGCCGAAGCACGTGCTTTTTTCCTCTTTGTCCGTTTGCGCTAAATGTTTTCGTTGCAATTTTTGTTCGGTTTTCCATTCCCTCCCCTTCCAACGCCTTCTAGGATGGAAAAGCAAAATATGAAAAATACGAAACCGTAACTTCGCACTCGCCCCCGCAACTGTTAAGTCTGAAGGTCACACTGCAAATAAAGTTCCGCGGATTGTGGGGACGTTGCTGGCGTGTCGTGTCGGCACAAAGAGAAAACAAGCACATGTTAGACCGCGAAGTCAAAATCAAAAAATCCACTCCACAAGCAAAGACCAACCGCACTGAACGACATTTACCTGACTTGCATTCGAGCCGAACGTCTAAACTAAACTGATGCTGTAGCCAGCCGCAACAACCACCAGACACCTAATGTTGCCCGCACGAATGTGGTGATGATGATGATGCTACCTCAGGGATGCTCTGCTGTGCTGCGTTGCGTTCAAACGGCGACGAAGAGAAATGTGCGCAGATTCCTCTTGCTCTCGCTCTCTCCTTCTCTCACTCGGGCTCTCTCAGGTGCTGTGCGAAGGGGATTCTCTTAAGTTGCCGGTGGTCGCGACTTCTGGAGTCTTTGGAGTCTCTCGTGTCTGGAGTCTGCAGTGTTGGGCTTCAAAAACCGGAAGTGCCAGCAAGGGTTGTTGCCGCTCCGAGATCCTCGTCAGATCCAAACGTCAACCGTTTTCGACTGCAAAGAAATGTGTTCAAAAATCAATGAAAATCTCATTCACCCTAATTGCCAATAAATATTCTAATGAGAGTTATGTACACACGCCTCCCTCCCCCCAACAACCAAATGTCTCTCGAAAAGGATATCAAACCCTGCTAGGAACTGTTTACACCCCTTCAGGTATATGGAGTTTGTCTGTGGAGCAATTTGATCGCAGCAATTTGAATAAACGATACGCACTATTTTCGGAATGATGACGATGATGGATGGGGTCGGGGCGCTCTCATCCATCAGCCAATCCACCCAATTCCGCCACAAAATTTATTAAAGCCAAATTAAATGGATGCCATTGGGAGGTGGCTGGGGCATGATGAACAATTTCATGAATTTACATACATAACGCGCGCGAATGTACGCTACGCGAACATCATCATCGCGCGCCCTTCCCCCACCCCTCACGCATCACCATCTACTATCATCGTCGAGCAGATGAGGCAGAGGCTTTTTGTAATATCGAAATTGAAATGTTTTATGTTTAACGCCGCCGGTTATTTACACAATGGGGGGTTGTATTTAGTTATTTGCTAGTTATACTACGTAGTTATGTCGAATTCATTTTGCTCAACGGAACTCGGAATTCGATTGAAGGACGAGAGCGGGAGCGAAATTATTGGAGGCATTCCATTAATCGCGATGCTCTGTGAAATGTTTGGATTGAAATTGACACTATTTCGGGCGGGTGTGGGTGCGGGTGCGTGTGCGATATGGTGGTCCTGTACTTTTTCTTTTGCCTCCTGTGCGTTTTCAAGGCACACCAGTCGGCGGACAGTGGGACACTTAACCTGAGGATGGGTTCTAACAGAGAATATATTGACGATGGTTTTGGTGGGTATTTTGAGTAACGTTAACACACGCGTTCGTGTTGACAGGAGGCAAGCCGGGCCAGCGACAGCATCATCACAAGGAGATATTCGTGACAAACCCACTTAAATCAATGCTCCTCGTAAAAAGCAAAGACAAAATCTTGTGTGAGTTTAAATTTTTGAAGTTTCCTAATACATCATCCTCGCTAGCAAAGATCTCAATACTCTGATGGCACTGGACCTGAGAAGCTAGGCTCTGGACATCTATGGGCAGGAGAACGCTTGTTTATGTTGGACACAGTTGACCAACATAAACATGGAGCATGGGCAGGAGAACGCTTGTTTATGTTGGACACAGTTGACCAACATAAACAAGCGTTCTCCTGCCCATAGATGTCCAGAGCCTAGCTTCTCAGCAACTCCTCGTGTTGTGCGTGGTATTGTTCTCTCACGGGACTGTACATCCCAGTTTTCTGCCGACGGTCAGTTATACTCTTTAAACACTGTTAGTGACTCGTGGCGCGGTGAAAACTATTTTGCTCAAGTGCGTAGGGGTCAACGCACCAACCCACAACGCCACAGCCGCCCACCTCTTAAATGTGCCATCCTCTAAATTTCAAAATGAACCGTGTTTTCATTCAATCGCATGTCTGAAGCAAAAAATATGCGATCAAGCATTACTGCATCCGATACTACGGCAAGCGTTTGTGGAGCGTCTCCCAAGGCGCCGAACAAAAAAAATTTAAATAATCTCTCCCCAGGGGTTAGTTTTGTCTACCAAAAGTTTAGTTTATTGCCGTTTAGAGAGCAATTTTTCGCACTAGAATAATTCAGCAAATACTTGGTTATCATGTTTGTTCCGAATTTGTTTGCAATTTTTCACCAAATCTCGATCCCGTAGAAACATGTAAAATTGACTCATCTTTGAGAAGATGCTGCCTACGAGATAGTGTCAATTTCAATCCAGACATTTCACAGAGCATCGCGATTAATGGAATGCCTCCAATAATTCCGCTCCTTCTTTCGTCCTTCAATCGAATGACGAATTCCGTTGAGAAAAATTCGAAACCTTGTCGTTCGGATGCGAAATTTTCTCTCAAACTGAAATGGTTAACGTGGACAAAGCGGAGGTTATGGTCATCTCCAGAACGCCTGTTCAATGCCTCTGTATGTTAGTGGAGTCCCATTGAAGCAGGTGGAGATGTTTAAGATCTCGGGGTCTTTTTCACGTGTGATGGGACGAGTAATGCAGAGTTTTCCTGTAGAGTTGGTCAAGCTAAGTCAATTTTGAAACAGCTTGGAAGGTCTGTAATCAGGAAGGCCGAGCTTGGTGTCAAAGCCAAGTTAGCGGTTTCAACTCAGTATTTGCTCCAACTCTCACCTATGGACATGGAATTTGTGTAACGACCAAAAGAATAAAATCGGGAATACAAGCTGCTGAGATGAGATTTCTTCGTACTGTTGTGGGAATTACTCGCCGGGGTAGGGTGAGAAACACGGCAGTGCGCGAGGAACTCAACATTGAGGAGCTGCTTCTTCGAACGGAGAGGGCTATGCTTTATTGACACGACTTCCAAGGCGGGCGTTGAATACTATCCCATCAGGTAGGCTACCGCTTAGGAGACCCAGGACGAGGTGGTTGGACAAAGTCCAAAAACTCGCCTGGTTACGCTTCGCCATTCCTGCTGATGAGTTAGAGTAGATGGCGGAGGATCGAGTTGCCTGGAGATCTCTCTAGCGTTTTTTAATTACCCCCGCGACTTCTTTAGTGGAACGCGATGATGGTAATGGATGGTTGTACGCCTAATTTTGTTTTTACAACGTAGACATGTTCCAAGCAAGACCGTGTACAAAAGACATGGACATAATATAAAAAAGAGGGTTGGTTGCATATCCGTCAACACTGTGAAAATACTTAAAATAAACCTTTAAAAAAAAAGTTTGACAACTTGTCCATATCTAGATTATGTGATGAATTAGAAAAAGAAATTCCCTAACTACTAACTTACTAATTTTGACAATTGTTTGTTGTTGTAAATCGTCTGTAACCGTGTGAAACGAAGACTGTTTGAAATAACCGTGTAAAAACAGAAACAGGCTGAACGGCAATTAGCTGCTTTGTCATAGTCAACAGACAGTCGAGACTTCAGGAATTCACTTTACTTTTTGTCTAATTTGCGGCATAATGCCACTTTCCATATACGAATGAGTCAGATTCATTGAGTGACAATAAAAACGTAAGCCTTGATCAATTGGTTAAACGTGACTACAAGTAAGAAGGACATGAGTGAACATGAACTTCGAACGAAGATGATTGCGTTGCTGGCTGGTGTTGTTGAAGGACAAAATGGCCGGGAGGGTGATTGAGATTTCTGACATTGCCAAATTCATCCAGGACTTTAGAGCGATAAATATACCGTAACTACTCTCGTCAGTCAATGTTTTTTGAGTTCAAGTAAAACATGATCGGCTGGACTGCATTAATCACTTAAGAGTCTCGTAGGAATTCTGCGTCTTCAAGGTCCTAGGCCATAGAGACGTAGTCCGCCTTACATTTGGACGTAAATAATATAAATGCATGTTTAGGGCTACAGCCTGAAGTGGACTTGAGCCTAGCTTCTGTAGCAACTCCTCGCATAGCGGGTGCAATACCGAGCGGGGAACTTTAAGAAGGCTTTTCTTGACAAGAACACGTTCGGAGAGTTATATTCTGCACTCAAATGCAGTCTACTGACTTCAGACCAGTGGCGCTGGAAATTATGAACATTTTTCGTGCCGGGAATAAAACGCGACAACCTACGCATTTAGTGGTACAGATGACGGGAAACGAATTTGCTATGTAGAGAAGACGGCGCACAGTGTTTAGTTTAAAAAAAAGTATTATTTCATTATAGGGTGACTGACTACGAATATAGAAAATGTATGGACAGCCATTCAGATTGCCAAAACAGCCAAGACAACACAGACAACCTACAATTATTCCGGAACAACAACTGACAGACACTTCATCAGCGAACCAGAAAATAAAGAGATGAGAAATATGCATAAACTGCAGTGTATTCAATACTGTGCGATCCAGTTAAAGATTAGTGGAGACTGGATTTGTACAACACTGACAACCTGAACAGGGGCCCCTACTGGCAATCTGGTCGTTGGAGCTTAATACCACAATCTGGATGGAAAGCGATAGTCGAGGATGCACATATCAGAAAAGGACGGTAAACTATATGCACACCACAATCGTTAGACCAATAGTGACAAACGACATCTTCCTCTGGTGAACAGCAGATTTAGCCTTGTAAGGGGAAGGGATGGCTATCATGTGGCCCAGGATCTCATTAAGCTAGAAGTGAGCGCGTTCCTGATCGAGGATCTGTACTTAACTGACTACACTGCAAGAGTGACTGGCGCTATTTGAAGTGAGACCTAGGCTGTGTTCGGGTGCAACACTCAAGACAAACAACAAGATATCCTTTTCAAGGGCCTTTCTCTTGATGAAGACGAACGCTGTCATAGGTATGTGTCTTTTCCTGTAACAGTATTTATTGTAACCGCAAACTCTCTGATGTGCATGCGGAACTTCAAAAGCATTTGCTTCTGGTGGTGCTGCTAAATATGCTTAACCTCATAAGCCTCACATTTTGCGGACAGAGTGACATGAAAGCTATCGCCGTTGTTCCTTGCGCCAGCTTAGTCCAACAAGTCCCAGAATCCGTTATGACTCCGGCACACTACCCACAAATTTTCCTTCTCAGACTCAACGGACAGTCTCCCCCTCATTCAATCAAACGTAAAATGCCAGATCGCCTGTAGACCTCCTCCCTAATCCGCATTAACACGCCGTTTCACCTCTAAATTTCCATCACATCCCGAAGCTACCATGCAGTTCCTCTCTGCAGACCTCTATCTGTAGCAAAAGTAAATGAACGATCCCAGGCAACACGGCAAATACCCCGTGTTGTCCTTTAAATTAAAGAGAAAATAATAATGAAAGTCGCCCTCAGCGACCGTTGTCTTCACATTATTTACACGGTTGTTTGGAAGGCGTGTATGTACACTTAAAGAAAAAACACACGAACAAAATCAACCTCAACCCAATAAAAATGATAAAAATGACAAACAAAATGTTTCTCTGCTCCGCTGCTGCCTGCTGTCATTCTTCAGAACGCTCGAAATTAAAACAAAATAAAATAAAAATTATATAAAATAAAATACACGAGACATCATATCGCCGCCTTACAGGCTGGAGGAGACAGATGAGAGAACTAATCGTTACTAGCGTGCATGTGTGAGTGTTTATCGGACACAAAAATGCAGTTCACAGCTTGCGGCAACACCGAGAAGAAACAAAAATTACAACTTTTAGGCCTCCATTCCTCCTGAGAGAGTCCCCGACTGACTTCGTCTCCCCGCATGAGTGTGTACGTGGCCTCAACTAATAAATAAAAGACAGACTCCCTAAGGCTGAGGAGTTGCTTTGGTGGAGGAGCCTTCATACGTGTATGTCCAAAATCGAAAACGTACAAAAAAATTCCGTTGAATTGTATATCAATACCGAGGCCAATTTGACCGCAACACAAGAAAGGTCATTTAAATGCCGTCATCTTGATGTTGTGTCGTGTCTTTTTTCTGTCTTTTCGCTTCGTTCTGTTTTTCATTAACAATTCTGAGCGTTGATTCGAAAAGTTAAGGCCCGAGGGCTGACAAGTTAGCTCATGAGTATTTAATTGGGAAAATCTTTATAAATTTTTTTGTTCCTTGAAGAGCTCTGGCCCACGATGGGGTTCGGAATTCAGTTGTCAGAGATGAAATGTAGGAGTGTAATGATGCACGTATGTACTTTTGGGAAAGACAGATGCCAACATTCACTCGATTAGTCAAGTAGATAGGGCGGCAGTTCCTTGGGGCGATGACAACTTGGTGAGCTCTCAGTGATACTGATCCCCATATTGCGCTTGCAAATTTGGCGGGTGATCTGGCGAAATTTGTTTAATCGCTGTTGAATTTGACTTCTGTTCCCGTCATTCAGTTCGTGGTCGATATTTGATATCCCTGTTCCAAGCACAAACTCCACGCCGAACTGTCATCCAAGACCGTATGCGCTTGCCATTTTTCAATTTCGATCGTTTCACTCGTTGGACGTAAAAAACAGTGGACTCTACAAAAATTGCAATCAGCGCAGATTGTGGTCGAGTCATCATAATGCCGGCTCCATAGACAATATGGCTGGCGTTAGAAGAAGTGCAATACCGATCGATTTCGGCACAGCATGTGCACGTAGCGCGAATTCCCTTCTGAACGATTTAAAAGCTCAACTCACTCGAGAATTGAAGCCAGCCGAGCACGGAATTTAAAGAGCATACATCGCTTGGGTGCTGGAAAGTCAGCGTTTACATGACCAGCATTCACACAAGATTTTCTACAGCGATGCTGCTCACTTCTCACTCAAAGGATGCGTTCACACAAGTCAAGTACAGCGAGCCGTCAATGAAACGTTTTCTCGCATTGAATCGGAAGCGACCAAAATTGGCTTAGAGGTGAATGAGGGCAAAACGAAGTATATGCTTGGAAGAAAGGACACACACCATTGACGACTTGGTCGTAACGTCACAATAGGCAGCCACTTTTGCTGTGGTCAAGGATTTCGTCCACCTCAATGTCGAGATTAAACGCAGAATAACTCATGCCAATCGGTGATACTTTTCGATCAAGAGACAATTGAGTAGAGCCCTCTTTCGAAGGACCAAGCTGAAACTATGTAACACCATCTCTGTTCGGCTCTATGACAATCTCAAGAACTGATGCAGAAGCCCTTGGTCTTTTCCCCTTGGTCTGCGTGCTATCTGTGGTCATGTTGTGTGATGGTGCGGTGCGATAGTTTTTTGAGAAGAAGATTCTGCCATGGACTGTACGAGCTATACAGCGACATGAGCTAAGTCAAAGTGGCTAGGGCATGTAGAGCGTATGGACAACACTGCTCCCGCCCGAAGACTCATCCACTCCGCACCGGAATGGAAGACGCCAAGAACTCGATGGCACCCACAACTGGCGATGGACCTCAGGGAAGGGGGCGGAGAATGAATTCACCAGAACACTAAGACTATGCTGCTCCATTGTGATACGAAGATATTAATGTTCCTTCGCCTCATGTAAGGACCTCAGCCAACTTGGCGCGCAAAATTGGAGGCGGCTGGTTAGTCGTGCCAGCTGGAGAGGCTTGTTGGCTGAGACCCTGCCTTTGCCTTTACTCCGGACTGTAAAGGCAGAAGAAGAAGAAGCATTAGTTAAAAAATGCTGAAACCAAGGGCAATATTCGACAGACCATTGCAATCCCAAGAAAACACAATTTGGTGAGTTATTTGGTATGGTGGCGTCATTGGCACATTTGTTGGGTTAGAGCCAGCAATTAGCAGCCAGAGTGGACCGCCGGATCTAGACCGTGAGTTCCAGCGGTTTTTTTGATTGAAGCCGATGAGCGTCCACAGAGTGGCCTTTCTCATTCTGTGATCGGGCCAGATCGAGAGTTGGCCACAATTGTTTCGTAGTGACACATTGTGCGTCAGCAGATCATCTGCATACGATGATGTAGACGAATACTACAAAAGTGCCCGAGTGGAAGAAACCCTTGGAATTTGTTACTATGAAGCATGTCACAGTGTCCCGGCACCGACACAAGAGGGATGATAAAATACCCAGACATCTCGTTAAGAGATATTCGGCTGTTCTTTGATAAAACTGTGACTTGCTCCAGCGATTAAATCGCCTCCTCCATCATTTGCCATACTCCCTTAGAAATGGGGAGGGTGGTGTCGTCACCATCCACTTCCATCACTAGAGTCAGATGACAAGTAACAACAAAAGGATTGTGTCACATTTCGGCGGACCTTATTGCGCGAACAGTTTCCTGGATCCGAGTTATTTCTTGTCTTTTTGATGTGAATTTGTCCAGCTTTGAAGAGGAGCAACTATTGCCCGATACGTGGCCATTCGAAGTGGGCATACACGAGCCTAACACGAGTGGGTGTTGTAGAACTACCTCTACGGGTTATAGATCCACCCATCTTATTATTATTTCGAAAAGTCATGGATGGACAAACCAGTAATTGCCTAAGCATGTTCGACTAAAACTTGCCTTCAACTCCAACAATTATGAGAAGAACTTTCTCTGGTTGTGTACACCGAGTGAATGAGTTTGACCAACGTACACAACTATCATTCACACAACGCTCCACTCGACATCCGAGGTCCGACATGCAATGCATTCTCTCTCAAACTCCAGATGAGAGAGGGAAGGACTCTTAATTGCAATGCAAGCAACCACCAACAACAACAGACTGTGCTTAAATAAATACACACAAACAGGATCGCTTCGACAGGTTAAGGAACATCAATTATGTAATGGAGACGCCAGAAGTTACATTTCATTCCGGGCCACGGGCGATGCCTGTCATTAAATCCACGTGGGAAGTTGACCATCCTGACTGGTGGTTTTTCAGTTCCGGTCACAAAACCAACAGTCTTCTCGTTTATTTTATTTAATCAATTAATTTAATTATTCCCACCATCGGATGTGTATAGTCGAAAGCGACGGCTGGCAATTCGCATAGTGAAAGTAGGAGAAGGATGCTCTTTCAGTTGAAGACTTTTTTTTGTATCCCCCGTCAACCACCAATGAACGTCATTTCAGAATCAGCGAATCAATTCGAAATTCTGAAATTAAATTAAGTGGTAAGTTGAAAGGCAGACGGCAGTAGTGTGTGCGTTTTGGGGCGCTGTTTCGAGGCAAGGAATTGAGGAGATGGTTTGACAAACTTGCACACAGAAAATGTCTTTTGTTGACACGTGTCTCGCGATCGTATCGACTATTAGAAGTTTGACTTGTCATCTGGAAGACAGTATGACTTGGTTGAAACTACAAAGGAGTCGAATTATTGTCTCACCGTCAAGGAGAAGCAACGAACCGACAAAAGCAGCACAATCAGTCTCAGCAGAGTTATACGGCGCAGATAGAGCAAAAGTGGAGAAAGCAGTCGACGCTTTAAGCCTGAGCTAATGCTGACTTCCAATAGTGGCGCACGCTGTAAACTGTTTTACGTCAGTGATCACTTGTTTGTTCCGTTTCATAAGGGAGACTCGGTCTTCGGAGGTTGGTAGAGCCTTTAAGC
The DNA here is from genome assembly GCA_905231855.2 of Eristalis tenax. Taxonomy (NCBI): domain Eukaryota; kingdom Metazoa; phylum Arthropoda; class Insecta; order Diptera; family Syrphidae; genus Eristalis; species Eristalis tenax. The sequence goes on along the minus strand of HG993127.1, from coordinate 19,923,833 downwards.
TTCAGCATTGGTGACAATGCGCTCAATGTAACCAATGCAATCGACAGAGTTTTGCCTGCATCTAGATACAGTCCAAAGAGATCGCTGTTATGTCTTGTTCTCCATTAATGCGGGTTACATATATATTGCCGTCGTAGAGAGAGAGAGTAGAATTGTCATAACTTGTCGCAGTGGCGTAGAGGGTAAGTGCGTCGTCTCCTACTATGGATGTCTGCGTTCAATTTGCGAGGAGAACCGCTTTCATATCTCACGGCTTCACCTCTCTCGAGCCACAGACATTCCTCAGAGAGTATGCCTGTCAAGAAAAAGCTGCTCAAATAGAGTCGACATGACCGTCTTGATCGACTCCACCTTAGAACGAACAACACGAGTGGATGCAGTCGAAGCTTTACAAAGACCAGTGGAGTGTCACCACAAATATGTACTCAGGAAAACAGGAAAACCTAGAAACAAAGCGTGAACAAGTGAAAGTAGGTACGTTGCTATTTATCACATCCCTGAACGAATCAAAATATTTACCAAGCAGGTATCATCTTTTTGTACCAACCAGTGCTGGGCGGTTGCAAAGTAGGTGCTAGCCCCAAGTAGTACCACGTAGTGTAGCACCACCTTATTTAATAATAATATAAGACGGGTCGCGCTACAGCATGAAGACGGTCAGGGGCTAGCTTATACAGCAACCACTCATGTTGTGCGTGCTTATGTTCTCTCACGAGTGGAAGGGACCAACAGTTTAATGCCGACTCCCAACGGCGACTCTGAGAAGCTTTGTCAGTCACTAGAAAGTAGGTGGGGCCGTGAAAAATGATTTTGGTCGTACCGGGAATTGAGCCCAGACCACGAAGTTCAGTTGCGTAGGAGTCGACGCACTAACCCACTACGCCACGGCAACCCACCACACAAATTGTACCTCGCGGTGGTGCATAGTCGTCTACGTACAGAAATAAATCAAACGGAGTGCCTGGGAATTGAAGGATACATAGGATATTTATCGAACAGTAGTCAGTCTACACTCGAGCTTTACCGTGACCACATTGCTCATCCAAAAGGTCGTTTGAACTCCTATTGTTAAATGAGAAAAAATATTGCGACTGTTCAAGATCACTCCCGCGGCATGTGGAATTGTTTTAAAATGGTAGAGACCACTTCCAAAAAATATGCTGACCAAGAGGTGACTGCTGAACAACTCCCCAAGGCAATGAAAAAAAAAATCAGTGCCAACGATGCAATGCTCCATTTGCGACTTTTAAACGAATCGTTAAAGAAGTACTCAATTTCATTGAAAGCTGGTGTGCCGACCCGAGGGTGTTACAAACCGAGTTAACCCGGTTGACGAACACAGAGCAAACAATATGGATTATGAAATGGGGCAAATCGAGTTGTATAGTCAAATTCACTTGGCTTCGGTTGGGCTTTATATGATCACACCGAGTGGAACTGTCCTATGTATTCGGTTCGTTTTAACGGTTTTGCTGATTCGGTTTGATATAAATGTAATTCGGTTTGACTCGGTTTAGGTGTAACCCGATTCAATTCCGTTTGCTAATCAGAGTTGAGACGCCACTAGTTATAACCACATAAGACTGTTTAGATTGCGATTGAGGTTTGCATGTATCGGTGTGTAAGCCTGAAAGCCCAAATGGCTGGGACGCTAGAGTGAAGTGTTGAGTTACCCACCGAGCCTCCACACGGAGAATCAAAGTCGTACACTTTCAATCACCACAGTTCGGGCTCTATCACCACTAGTAGTAGCCATCATAGTCCATGTAACAGGGTGGCCCTTAAAATTTTTGACAACCATTTTTTACATCGTTTTCAAATTGACCAATCAGAGAACCGCATTCACGTTATTTCGTGAATAGCTGTCAAAAAGCCTCTCAAATTTGTTGATGGACTAGGGGTCAATCAGCTGTGAAGTTAGGCATCTCTATAATACTTCATTTCTGCCAACAACTGCGGTCTGGCAGAGAGTTTCAAGTCCTCTTTGCCTACGACACTCAAAAAATGAGAATTGGAGTAGGGACCGTTTCTAATCGAATGAAGTCAGCTCAAGCGTGGTTATAAGCGCAGCATTACCACGCCTCGAAGATGATGTGGAAGCAACAACAAAGTTCCAAGACAGAATAAAATGTATTTGCGGGCAGCAACGACAGCGGTAATTGCGAAATGCACTTCGAAATACATCGTCTAGGTGGGTAGGCAGGTAAGCCTCATTGTCATAGACAACCGTTCAACACCCCGATTGCCAGAGGGCCCTAGTCAAAAAAAAAGTAAATCGCCAATTTGCATCACAAAGCATTGAAGTTATCTCACGGGAATTCTAATGCAGCATCTAACAAGGAGGGAATGACAGCATCTAACATCTTAGAGGGAATGAATCAAGTTTGAATGCTAACTTTGAGCGATGTATAGCGTTGGAAAGAAACTCAGTGGTTAAAGGTGACTGAAGAGTTGCACCTGAGGCACCAGTCTTGAGAACCTCGCGCATATATTCATTTAAACACTTTGTTAATTAGCACCTGCGCTAAAAGAACTAGGAGAGACTATGCCATTTTGCCAGCACTGCGAACAAGATTGGCTTCTCAGCATTTCCTCGGGATTCGGCATAAAAAGCCGTGCGGTCTTTCATCTGAATTTAAACAAACTTTGCTGGACATGTAGCACTGGCACTGAATGTCCTTCAACAGGATCAAATAATTGTTTAACCTTCATTGCGCTGATATTAAGAACCGAGGTCTAAAGTTTCAACACCCATTGTCGGAAGTGAAGGCATTTACTGGAGTAAGTCCTCTAAGTTTGGCTAGATAATTTGACACATCGTCACTGATGCCAGACACCTTCGGTTGGCCGGACAATAATTAAAACAGGCCAGAATATCAATGCAGGACTAAACGAAGAATGTCATGAGAATTAAAAAATGTCAGTTTTATTGATCCAACCACAGGCCCATCAAATCAAATGAAAATCTCACAACAAAATTAAACAAGTTGTAACATAAGTCCAGTGCCCAAGCAGGCGGTCCACAATCTTGACTAGGGACACCTATCAATTTGAGTAGAAATTCAAACCCACAGAAAAAAAAGCTACTTACAGGCAACCCGCCACCAAACAGATGACTTCTCTTTGTTCGTCGCTCGCCGCCTATCGAATCTGCGTTAGACACCGATACCCAACCACTAGCACTGACAGTCACAAAACGGAAATCAACAAATCTACGAGTTCTCTTTCACAATTGCCATCGCACAATCAAATCGATATGCTCTCGTTGTATCTAAGAAAATCACAAATTTAAAGCAAAAACAAAAAAAAAACGAAAAACACACAACAATTCCACAAACCGCACCGCGCGCCGGATCCAGTTGACACACACCTACGAGTACAGCGCACACCAGCTACACGCCCCCTGCCCCCTCGAACAGTTGTAGTTCAGTTGTTTAGAAACACGCAACAAGTATCTAAATATCCTCTAGCGTTTGTACAACCACGTGTGCTAATACATTTCAACACACCAAGTGAAAACAATCTCACAAATACCTTTCACGGATAAGCACACCGAGCACGTCAGAGCGCGAGACTTAGCGAATACAGCGGGCTTACAGTTTCCTCCTGCACAGTCGCGTCAGGTGCTCTTGCGGAAGTTGAACACGAGAATCGCGCCCAAAAAGGATTTTCTTTTCGGTTTTATTTCAATTTCACATCACACTCTTGTGGAAGTGGGAAATCTGCGATTTGAATGGTTTTCTTTTTTCGGGTATTTTTTGCAGTTCTGCGGCGCAGCCACCAGAGCCAATGAATGGTCCAATGTCGACTGAGGATTGAGCGATTTTCTGTGGAAAGGTGAAACGTTCACGGCTTAGGTCTTGTTCGAATGGGTCTTCTGTGTATCTGTCGGATGCATGAATTTGCACAAAGAGCTGTGCGTTCTCTTAGAGAGAGAAACGGAGGCTCTCTTTGGTGGGTGAGTGGTGGCAAGACAACAGCGATTTGTTTCGAGGCTAATTTGGTAACATTATTGTAACCTTGTTAAAAGTGGCGAGTGAATGAACATCTCATGGGAATTTCAAACTCAGCAGGAGAATGATTTGGCACCGTATGAAAGGTGTTACGCTATGGTTTAGGCTTAGTTTCGTGAAACAGAGATTGGCAGTTTTTTGTTGGACTTTGTCAACGATTCTGCTTTCATCTTGAGAAGAAACGGAAAGAAAAACAGAATGTTGGATTGCTAGACAGGCATTGACACAGAAGAAGGTGGAGATTGGTAAGAGCTAGCAGAGGGGCACATGATGTTTTCGTTAATGAGAGGATCAGAGGTGATTGTTATTGATCCGTGGAGAAGGCACTAGTTATGTGGACATACAAATTCTGGACATGGCATATTTTATGAAAAATACTGACTGTAACCCACTATCATCCAGGATATGCCACTAGCATACCAGTAGGTAGGTGTTCAGTTGGTACCCTTAAGCGGAACCGGTGCGTAAGCTGCCGAAAAGTGATATCACAATGGATCCAAGTGGACCAAAACTGCCAGATGCCAAGGCACGGATAATAAAGCAAACGGATGACTTATAAAAATCGAACGAGAACAACCCAAAAGTATTGTTAAATTAAAAAGCACGCACATTTTGACCGAATAATCAGTCAAATAAGTGACCGTGAACAAAACTTAACGAAAGTGAGGGAAGTAGTCACAGTGAATGATGTGAATAAAAATTGAGTGCGATTTTTTGGAGGGAACACTATCTGGTTTGAATACAAATGTATTTCGTTAAATTTAACGAAACCCCTCCACTCACAGTTTCGACGGCTGAATGTTATCTCCATTTGGGTGTGAATAACGATGGAATCTAATGAGCGATCCCTTGTAGAAGTCTTTTCGTTAAATTTAACGAAACCCCTCCACTCACAGTTTCGACGGCTGAATGTTATCTCCATTTTGGTGTGAATAACGATGGAATCTAATGAGCGATCCCTTGTAGAAGTCGAGTGTGCATAGGAGTTGACGTGAGGAAGAATGCTGTTCGGAAGAGGAATTCTTTGACGGATTGAGTGAAAACACAAAACAGCAATCTGGAATGGAAGAAGACGATATTTATATTTTATCCGTGCTTGCTGAAAAAAAAAACTCAAACGCCAGACACAGCACGTGCCAAACTGTGGATCTATGAATGTCCTCACTAACGCCGGGTCAGCAATGTATCGAAGGAATATTTTCATCTTCTCATCCTTATAGTATGTTGTCACAAGACGAAGTTGAGTAATTTCTGCAGTTTCCCTCGAAATTAGGATCAAAGTTGCGCAATTTCTTATACCTTCTTCCCGTGCAGTAATGACAAGAACAACTAGCAGATTTTTCACCATTATGTCAGATTTTTGCCAGATTGTGTTTTTTTTTTTTTTTGCAAAAATTTTCCATACAATTTCGACGTAGAGACATTTCGCTGTCAAACCAAATTGCTTGAATCGTACTTTGGGCAATTTCTCGTCTAGTGGGAGCATACTATTATTAGTTTTCAAACGTCAATTTTCTATTCACACCAAATTGAGTGTTTCCTCTGACGAAAATACTTGACTCGTGTCTTCACTCGGAGTGCTGCCTTAGTTTTTATTCACACCACCCAGTTTGTCACTCCCGAGTATTCGCATGATTGAAACATTTTACTTTGTGGTTTGTTTTTATAACACGATCCAAGAAGTCATTTGACATTTGAAATGAATTAAAACATCAACATCATTTCGGAAAGAGTTGTGATGGTTTTATGAGATATCTGCCCTTGCTCCATTTAGGCATCCTCACTATTTTAATGCAGTCATCTCCGTTGTTTAAAATGTCACATGAATTATTTACTTTATATAGATTAATATATTAGTTTAAATATTTATAAATTAAATACAAAATATATATAATGAAATTAATATAAATTTAATTGATTTAATATAAATTTTTTATACATTTGATTCCCGAAACGAGGGACAATTTGAAAAGATGAACGGAGCACGTTCTATATTTCTTCTTCTTTTTAAGATTTGACTGTCCACGTAAATATTGTAAAACAAATTTTCAAGCGAATAATAAATTGTCGATTAAAAGGCATCACGTTGGGCAAACTAGGCACTGTGACCGACTTCGTAAACAGTTCAAACGAGAGGACCTTCAAACGACAATCCACCACAGCACCGAGCTAGCCTTGAGTCCTATATTTACTGAAAGTATAAAAAGATCCTGCCACAGACCTATTCTCGCATTTCGCACTGCACCACAGTTGATCGTAGATACGAATAACTAAGGGAAACAGTAAATGCAAATAATAAATATCTTCCTTTTTAGTTAGAAACTTGGATATTCCTGTCACTCGTTAAGAGGTGGCAGACCGTTGGGTTGATTGCGCAGAAGGTAGAAAAAGTGATTGATTTGCTCCTTTGGCAATTGAAAGAGTCACGTCACGTTTTTTCCGTCATTGTTTATCGTGCCAGCGTAATGTGAAATGTGTGAATGTTTGCTGACCACTTCGATATTATTTGTAGCGACAATTAAAAGAAACGGATCTAAGTGACTACCATGATGGACCCCTGAAATACTTAGGAAAGGATTCGAGGGAATGCATTTTAAACTAATACCGTAGAGGGGGTCGCCTAGCAGTCCGATTTATCCCGCTGAGATCAGATATTATCGCTTAGCAGAATTCTAGCAAATTTCTTTTGACCAGCTGGGTTCATTTGTAGCGATTAGTCGCGGAAAATTAACCCTCCAAGTAACGATATGTCTCGTTTCCCTCCATTGACACCTGCGCTACTTAAGGCCTCCTTGTCTTACGATCCTTAGCGCTTATGAATAGGTTTGGGCATTCAGGCAGCTTGTCTGTAGACGAAATTTGGACCGATCTATTATTGGTCCCACGATGCAAGATGCTTTTCGTCAGGTCTGGTACTGTTCTTTCGGTTTTAGTGTTCCACTCAGTTTTTTCATTGTCGTTTTCCGCTGCAAATTCAAAACATACAAAATTGTTCATGTTACTCTGTTCGTACTTACAACAGGATCTGCCCAAACCACCCGAAGGTTGACTCACTCCTCAACCATAGGTTTTTGGGCACGGTTTCCTATAGGCTCACCACTGAGCCTATGCCTCCAGTCATTACCATTTCCAAAACGTTAAAAGTTATCAATGATGTGAACGTGAGAGATAGCAGTGAAGTCGAGGCACGGACAACAATGAAATGCGTCTAAAAAAAAACGCACCCATTCCCATTCGACAGGCTATTGTAAATTTACAGTTAATTTATTGACTTATACGCATCCATCCACATTCGCATATATCACAACATCATCCCGGCAGCAGCATGACCTTCCAAATGTAGGCCACAATTGTTAACCAATAAATTAAGTCCAAATTGTTGGCTCATTACTAAATCATTTCACACCACTTTCGTCCCCACAATTTAATTACTGTCTTCAACATAGACGGACCTATGTACCCCAGCGAACAGTGCGCTTCCAAAGAGAGCACTCCCATTCGAAGAGAACCGAGGCCGAACACTCTCCAAGAGAGTCCGAGTCATATGCCTGATTTGTTGCCATTTATCCACTAGACTTCGGGGTGCAAACGCTCACACCGAACGTGATCGATGGGAGAAACGGAGAAAAAAAATGTTCAAAACACAGGAAACATCCCTTCCTCTCTAATAGTAAACACAACACACTTTGCCCTGAGTACCAGCAATCATCGGCGACTATGGTGGTGCTGGTGGTGATGACTGAACCACAATGAAGTCAGCCGCAACATCACAGCCGACTGGCCCAGCCCACCCCCTCCCCTGTTATTGCGCGCCGACGACAACGACACCACGACACCGACGACGACGTCCATCGCCGACAACACCACCAGCAGCCAACAAACAAGTTCTGCATTCGGCTTACTCCCCTGTCATATTTAACACCAAGCGAACGTCTAAAATGTTTCTGCTCTCGTACTCGGGCATGTACACACGTCACTACAGCTCCTCACTTACCTTCGCCAGAAGATGGCTCTGCAGATGATGTTCCCTCTGCTGATGCTGCTGTTGCTGCTGCTGCCGCTGCCGCTGCCGCTATCGCTCGGGGTCATATGGCGCTGGTGGTTCTACAAGAAAAAGAGAGCGAGAGCGGGTTTTGTGTACCTCGTAATTATAATATTTCATCCCATGGATAACCTCGGGCGCTACAGAAATGATGGATTTTCGAGTCTGAAAATAATATGGCATACCCCCATCCGCCTCGGGTCATCCGTATGGCCGGCGGCGAACCGAATGCTGATTATGAATAAAATTTCATGTGTTCCGTAGCACATTTCTGTCCCCGTATGAAAATAAATGTGCCACTTGGTTTGAGTCATCCACTCTCCCAAGGGCTGACTGTAACTTAATACGTTCATTGTCGAGTCTGCCTGTTGTGTGCCGGCTCCGGGGCATGGTAAGTGAATTGGAGTTTTATATTCTGCGCATTCATGGTGGGACTTTAATGCAGGATTCGAATTTAATTGATCGTCAATTGAAAGTACGGCAGGAGTCGCGACATTATTCAATTCGGTTGACAGACGGGCAAGTCGTAAGTGGTAAGCAGTCAGTCTGGCGAGTCCCTTTTAGTGTCATTGTTTTCACAATCCCGCGACTTAAAACGGACAATTGACGAATTGTTCTTGCTCATCCTGCCTGAGCTATGGTTAGGGGGCTTCATTATGGCGACGTGGAAGGCCTGATTCAACTAGTGTGTGACATGCCATGACATACTCGTTCGAGCAGTTCATCCCTGACTCGGATCTCCAGTTCGGTCGCTCGTTGAGGAACCAACAGACTTGTTACAAATCCGCACGAATCAATTTGCTGAATGTCGGTATGGGTGGCTCGCAGTTCGATAACAATATTTCGCGACTGTAATTGGCAGGAAATGGTCCCACGTTTCGCATAAAACTGCATTTACAGCAAGACAGTTTCGTGTGATTACAGGCACTGGCATATCACAAGGCCTAATACACCATTCTTTGAATATGCTCGTCAAATCGTGCTTATTTTTCTCTGATGAGGTATCTGGGCTCATTCTGGTTATGCTGCAAGACTTTATACAACCTCATGAGAAATCACGCAGCTCAAGGATGTCACTTCTAATACTCTTAACACTGAGTCCACCACTGAGTCGTGTAAACAAGTGGTCTAAAATCCACTTGTTTACACGACACGAAGAGAAGAGGCGTCGATTGCTTCACAAAGACACTGAACTTGCATTCACTGAATATTTGGTACAGATTTCTTCCTTTTCATAAGACTGTAGACAGAGGCGGACTTATGTCTCAACCAAGATACTATCGCTCCACAACAACTCGGACTCCTCGTCGGGCGCCATTTTTTGTAAGAGACTAAACGGCGTAGTTTTAGTGTCGACGAAGGTAATGGTGGCAAGCGTACGGGTGCAGGACTTAACTCGCTAATCAAGGCGGTTCTTGTCTTCTGGTAAGGACATGAGGTCATGGCATATGAATTTGCTACTTAAGGAGTCTCGGATTTGCAATAACCACGTGCACGTAGCCTATTCTCATCTGCGTATATTTCCTAAATCCACCTAGCTCAGGCCTAAGACGAGACAATTTTCGTCCTTCATCGGTTGGCCATCAAGGTCCCTTATGAACCCAGCTGTGTCCAGACTCACTCGTCGCTTTGTTCGAGGGCCCTAATCGGTGACGCATTGTGTATCGTTGGGGTTCGTAATCGATTCGTAGCTGTAGATCTCTAATTTGACTCTCATCTCTAATTTTGTCGTTTCGTGGTATTTCTCATCGATCAATGCAGGGACTGAGGTGGCTTATGAAATACTCTTTCATCTAAATGGTCCATTGGACAGCCATCCACTTGAGTGTGTTGTATTAAGCGCTGGTTTACGAGGGTTGCGAGGGGTATCGAACATCGAAGCTCAGGACGTGTTACACACTTCCTACATCTTTTTCATCTAATCAGTTTCTACATTTCTTGGTGTGATCTCAGAAGTGGTAATATCCTACAATGGCACTGGCCACACGAGTTATTTGTACTTAGTTAGAGCAGAGATCAGTTCATTTTGAACGATTTCGCCAAACGACCAATGAAATCACGCATACAGAGAAAATAGCCCTAGGCCTGGTCGACCTGGACCCTAACAAATAGCCTCTTCAGACAGCTAGATCACTGGAGAGCTGCCTTCAACTACGCACACTAATTTGATCGAGGAATATGCGATGTTAAAGGCGGTCATTCACAGTTACCTTGTCTCGGAGATTCGGACTCTATGATTTTCCGGGCGAAGCCATTTTGCGAATCCAGGCAGGGACTGAGGTAGCCTCGCTAGACCTAGATCTCTGTAAAGTGCATACAGTTCGTAGTTGAAGTCATCCATATGCCAACGGCTTGACGTGCCGCTACTTCCGTATCCTCTCCATGAACCTGACTTTCCTCCCGCATGGCCGTCAGTCACTCAAAATGTGCTCTCACCCACCACCTGCATGCGTCAATTCTGTCCACGTACTTTTCGACGAACCCCACTTAGCTAAGCACAGCAATAGCATAGCACACAACCTTTCCCTTCCACTTCCACACAATTCTCGGCAATAGAGCGCCAAAGGGCGATTTTTTGACTCTCTTTCATTTCGTCCACACACCATTCGCTCTCCCATTGGTCCTGGTGACTGGTGAGTTGTGAGTGGTGCCTGGCCTGGTACTGCTTGTCTGTGTCAGTGTCTCCCGTGGCCTGGCCTCGTGTTGTTTCGCTCTTCCTTCGCTCCTCGCTTTCGTTTTCTCGTTCTCTTTCATTCATCTCTTCTCTCACCCATCGCTTGACTCAATAATCTTTTCGTTAGTAAGAAAATTTCTATGAAGTTTCCTTCATATCAAACCATTTCCCTGGTAGTTGCTCTGGATTTTCTATGAAATGGCCGGCGGGTGGTTATCCTGTTGTAACTATATCGCCCCCATCCCGGCATCCCTCACAAGCCAACTCCAGCAACACCCGTATCGCTCGACGCTCAGGCACACTCTATCGCATCCAGCCACGGCACATGGCTCATGGCTTGTGCGGTGTCTGTTGCCCTGTTTAGAGTATGCACTGAGGAGTTCGCCGCCTTACATTCCCAACCACCCACCTACCCACCTACCTTCTACGACTTGTCAGTTCTCAAGCCCCTACAGCGTGGCGTGCACTCCTCCCACTGATGCCTGCACGGGCACCATAACTCTTATTCCTCTGCATCGGATGGCCCCGGAGTATCATCTTTTTGTAGCCGGGACGCTGCTGGTGGTGCTATTCCTTGTATTCCTTCGGTCTGGAGGCGAAAATATGTGAATATGAGTGCAGGGTTTGGTTGCACAGTGCCATCGCATGCGGCGCCCATTAAGAGGGGGGGTCGACGCAGCGGTGCTAAAGGTGGATGAGGTTCGGGGGTTAGGACAACAACGGAGTCCCTCAAGCCGCATTGGAGGCGCTTTTGATGCTGTGTGTGCAGTTCCTTGCAGCACCTTCAATTCCGTGATGGAATGACGCGTTTTCCTGGGTGTCTGTGTGTGTGTGCGTGTCATGGACTCTGTCCGGCGGACCAGTTACCTTCGTCTACTTTCAACTTTGCCGGGATAATGGAATCGTCTCGTAGATGATTTGCCATACGTCAGCGGCGGCGGCGGACTAATGGATGAAAATGTATGCATGGTTGACATGCATGCACTACTGGTCGATGGTGTTCGGTGGCTTTTGGACCTTACTTGCTGTGCTGGTTACCCCCGGAAGCGATGGCGGTGCTAGGTTTCGCTAGACATTCCTCCTCAACCTTTGGGCATCTAATGCGATTTCGATTTTTGAGATCAGTTCAAGGAATGTGTGGCTGAGGCAAATGCAGTCTTGTTTGCGTGTGATTAGTGAGTCCGCTTTAGTCGTCGCAAAAGTGGATTATCCGCAGGATGACACTAAATGCTGAGCTGCACGTGGACATCTGTGTTTTGCTCCGAGTTTATTGAGTTCATCTGGAAACAAGCTCCTTATGCCCTGAGTCTTTCTAGCCCTCATCGAATCATCAAACTCCTCAATTATGAGCTGTCAACGTTCACTTGTTTGTTATTGATTGGACATTTGGGGATCTTGCATGCTAGCCTAATTTTGAGAGAGCCAGGACTTCGAGGATGTCATGTCTTTTGCCTGTAAGCGCTCCAAGCTCAAGGCGCAACATGTTGAGGTAGTCAAGGAGTTTTCTAGCTTCCGGAAAGTGTGAAGATTCGTCCTTGCAACCGTTGCTGCGTCGGTTTGTCGAAACAACTGGGTTTAAAACTCCCCAGTCCAAGGACCTAAATCAATTCGTGATGCACTCCTAAACATGTCTCGGCGGACGAGGGACAATCGGCTGTCAGCATGCGGATACATCTGCAATAGTTGATTTCTAATGTAGCCGTACAATAAACAAAAAACCAGACCTGATTATTGGTGCCTACGAAAAGAGACCAAAGCGTCTGATACAACAAGTGGTTGATTTAGACTTAATTTGTTCAACTGGTTGTGGTCTATAAAAACACAAGGAGCCTATCCTTGGCTTGAGTTTGTCTGCTGTCCTTCTGCGCAGCAGTCAGCGACTTCCACCAAATAGGTGGTAGACATAGCTTCGGAAGCCATAAGAGGGAAAAGGATGGGGAAGCAAAAAATACGCCGCCATTGTTTGAAGAACACGTTCAATGCGTCAGTAACAAGAACGCGTTCAACTCGGCAAGCTGGACATAAGCTGGAGATAAGAAGATATTTGTCCCGACTAGATACACCAAACTACATGCCAAGGATAGTCATAGGCTATTTCAGGAAGTTGCTGTACCACACGGAGGATGGCGTCAATCAGTGCAGCATTACGGAACGAGTTCTTCGGGGATCGATCTGCGGACTTCTCCTGTAAAAAATACTCTACGACGGTCTTTTGCGACTTACGTAGTCCATGAAGTGGAGTGTGCAACAAACGAAGTCGAAACTCTACGACGGTCTTTTGCGAATTACGTAGTCCATTAAGGGGAGTGTGCAACAATCGAAGCCGTCACTGAAATAAAAACTTAGCTATAACATGGTGGCCTTAAACTTACCGTCCCTAAAACTGAGGCTGTTCTCATAACCAACCACAAACAAGTGGAATACGCGAGCTTCTGATTTGAAGGCCAAACAATCCAAGGAATCGGTGAAATACCTTTATTTTGAGAAGACGTGGCCAGAAGACGTAGCTGATGCAAGCAGGTTTCTGCTGCCAAACGTCAGTGTGCCTGGATATGCCCGTTTGCTATCGAGAGCCTTAAGTCCGTTCCTCCTTGAAGCTGCCCACGTTTGAGCGGCAGCACCTGCAGTGGACCAACAAAAATGGAAGATGGCGAAGACTTGCGTGGTAGCCGACATGGTCCCCATAGACATTATCCCAAGCGAGATACAAAGGCTGTACCTTCGTTCAAAGCGTTATGGCAAGACCGGTGGCCACACTCTGCGAGAGAAAAAGCAACCCACAATCTCAATTATTGGAAATTGCACATCACCGCGGACACGACAAATCACCTTACTGCCTGCACCTTGTTCAAACAGAGAAGAAGATGCGGAAGATGTGATGTGATTTGCTGGGGACAGGAGTGGCCTGTCAAGCCCAGAGAACGTCAGTTACATCACGTTATCGGAGCAACATTGGAGAGCAGCATGATTAAAAGCACACGAGGCATCTTCTCGCGACAGGGCATAATTGCCAAACACCCCCGCGAAGTAATACCTAAAGGCAGTCCCACAGGGAGAATGTTCAAAGAGGTCTGCGTGTGGATTAGTACGTAATAATTCGGGTGGTAGAATGGGCTTTCGGAGAGTATCACATCCATTTTCGAATCAAAAAAAAGGTTCACTCCTCAACAGCATCTCTCAGTATACAGCTGTGCTATGGAAATCAGAGTTCTGTAAAAAAGAGTTGTTCGTACACTCCGAGCAGCATATAGCAACACCGACATTCGAGTCTAAGTGCACGTGTATCACCAAATTTAACACATCCAGTCCAACATTACTCGCCTAAGAGGACATATAGCCGCAACCCTGGAAACAGTGAACCATAATAGGAGCCTTAGAATGCATCTTGAAAGCACTGAACACGAAATATATTCAAAAAGTAAATTTCAAACACTGTTCTTTCAGGTCTCGATAAAGTTTCCACCATTTTTTTTTTTTTAATTAAAAAAAAAAACAATGAATCACCCAATATGGCCCTGTCTGTGAGGAGGTGAGGAAAAGAAACAACTCCCATGTGGATGTGGTTCGGAGGATCCCTCGATTACACAGGCTCCTCCACATCGAGCGCGTGGACACGAACTCTTCAGCTAAGAGTATCCTCCAATCTGAGCCCCTTGTTCTGAAATGACAGAAAGATCAAATCTTCGGGATCAAGGCAACGAACTTAAGACTGCTTGGTGTTGATGACTGGAGACAACCAGCTTTCCATCATCCACAGCCAACCCTTCACGTGCACAACGCACCAAACAATGCATATTCACTCGAATTCCACTGGATCGTGTTTAATGTTGTGCATAAACTATTTGTGCCATGTTTTGACAGGGCGTCCAAAAAATACCGATGCATCCAACTAAAACGTATATTTTCCTAACATCGGGTGCGTTCACAAGCGTCAAACAAAACCCATCACCATAACTTTTGATTGTGAAACATTTCATTAATGTCACTCCATCGGCCGCTTCCCGCCCACACCTGTCAGCTGTACATACAATATATTTGTAACCGTCCGCCATAAATTATTTGTTGTATTCCGCCGTCGCATTGTGTTGTCCTTCAGAAGTTTGCATTTTGTTACGCTGTCATTCCATCCGTCTATTCGAATATTTTCTCCTTCTGTCAAAACATGTTCGCGCTCTGGCTCTGACTGCCATCACAACATCCGCCAAATGCACACGCCACACCAGTGTGACAAGACCGTCGCTTTTTAATATTTTTCCATCCGTAAAAATAAAAAAAAATGCAATCAACACCAAACAGTAGCCATATTTGGTTGCTGCTCTCGGAATAACAGCTTTTTTTTTGTTTTTTATTTGTCACTTTGTTGTTGCATTTGGGCAAATAAATTGGGACCATTTGAAAAGTGTCTGTCCGTCAGCTTGTTATGTCAGAAAACATTGAAATAACGTTGGCACTAACTAACATCGGCCAGATCTGAATGCAGAACAAAAACAAGCAAAAACCAGCATCAGCATCCATCCACCAACGGCAGCAGCCCCAGCGAGGCCGGCACAGCCCCATCCATCCGTTTGGATGGTCAGAAATTTATATTTTTGCATCTAATGCATAAATAAAACTAATTGCATGGCATGGTGATGGCAGTGGAACTCCGTCCTGTTGTCATTTTTTTTTCTTGTTTTTTGGCTTGATTATGTGTGCGAGTGAGGAGTGAACAGCGGCGGACGGCTCAACGGCAATAACGACACGAATGCACCAGGGATGGCCTTGGTCCCGCCTCACACCAGAATGCACCAGTAGAAAAATTTATGTTTAAATGCAGACTATTTTCATATTGCATTCAAAAACAGCCGGCAATAAAGCAAAACAAAACCGTCGAGAATAAAGTATATTAAAATTAAAAAAAGGCATCATTCCAGAGAAGGAAAAAAAGGACATGGTCCCTGGACATCAATACGTGCACAACAAGCCGGATCGGAAAGGAGAACAAGCGAAGCAGGGATTATGATGAGTGGTGATGCAATTGCACAAAAACTGCATCAGTGCTTTATCGTGGCGTGACGGCGGCGGTAACTCTAACCGTCGTGGTCTGTGCCGCAGAGCGAACAATAGGGACTACACATAAACGGCAGCCAGGAGTATTACAGAACGGGAAATATAGCAAAAATACCATGGTCCTTGACAAGGCAATTCAAACGTAAACCAGAAAGGGATGCATAAATATTTATCAAAAAAAAAAAAAAAACACGAATATGCAGTGTTGGTAGAGGTTCAGGACTTACAATCGGTGCAGTTGCAATGCGTCTGCATTTTTATTTTTGAAACACGCAATCACTCCCCGGGGAAGCGTTCTGCATCAATTTTTGTTACCGTGTGCCGGGATAAACTCACTGAAGAGTATAAGTAGGGTCGCGGAGTTGTCAGGGTGCCTTCCGCAGACTTGGCCGAAACTCGTGAGTAAAGGGAGGTTGCCACCAGATTTGGGGCTGGAGAAAATACATCCTGGCTTAGAATGGAAGAGTCGTTTAGCTGGACGATAACCGAAACAGCAGAGCTGATTCTTTGTGCAATTGAAAGAAATATTCCGTCTGCTTTACGAGCTGTTCTAAGATGTGTTCTAAGATGTGTGTCAAACAAATCCATCGACTCCACATCGAGGGCATGGACACCAATGCTCCAGCTAAGAGGGTCGTCGAATCAGAGCCTCTTGGTTCGAGAAAGGGGGGCAGACCTATGGCGAACACACGACTGCTTGGTATTGCTAACTGGCAGCAACGTGCCGTCAGTAATGGAAGACAGCTAGGCTCAGACTATACACAAGGGTCGTTAGCCTGATAAGTAAGTCGGTAAGTTAAACAACATTTTTACCAGATTTGCTGAGGAAAATAATTTCAACGCATGAGTGTCCTTTCGTGTTGAAGAGTTGAGGATGATGTATAGGATGCTTCAATTTGACAGCACTGTTCGCAACCAATTCGAATCTTAAGCTGCCATGAATCGATGCACGGCTCACCAGCAATTGGAAGAATCAATGAGGATAACCGCCGAAAATCGCGTGTGCGTGTGCGATGCAGCTAAATCTTGTTCAATAACGAGGCGCACTTCTTCTGAATGACTTAGGCAAACAATTTAGTTGCCAAAGATTCTGAATTCAGATAAATCCACAATCCTTAATGGAGTCCTCAAACAGGTGGAAGAGGTGGCTCAGGCCTAGCTTTTACGGCTACCATTCACGGTGTATGTGCTTTTGACCTCTCGCTAGTGGTGTGGGCATACAGTCTCATGCTTGCCTCGAACGGCCAAGTTTAGCTCTCTGAGCATTGACAGTGACTCGAGAGAGGTCGAGCCGCAGGCGAGGCGCCCGCAGTTCTTTTCAAAGAGGGGGCAGAGTAATTTTGTTTTTCATTTCGTTTTAAATCAAATTCCCCTACAGTAAAAAAAAATAATACAAAAAAGGGGACAAGTGACCTACCTAGCGTGACCTTGAGGGCCGAGCCATCAATTAAAAAATCCCCAAGGCACCCAGAGAGGGACTTGACGCGTCTACAAACCACACCATGGCGACCACTAAGGTAGTGTAATTTAACCCTTAACTAGCTACCACCTATTTCACACATGTAACCACTTACCTGAGGTCAAGGAGACCGCTCGCAGATTGCAGACCTTAAATTTGAACGAATAAACGAAACGAATAAACAGAATTGTGGTTAATACTCTAAAGCTTAATTTTCCATATTTCAAGAGTCTCTCGAAAAATTCTCTTTACTTTAGTTCTTAAAATGCAAAATATCGTATCGTGATGCATGTGCGCCGTGTCCATTAAAATATCTGAAAGGTGCGGTCTCTGAGACGGCTGGTAGGTGGTTAAGGGTTAAAAATAAATGTTCGTGGACGAAAGGTTCTTTATGTCCAAGAACACGACTTTAGTAAATTCACTGGTTATCGGATGGTGTACCTCAGCCAGACGTGATCGTTGGAGAGACCGTACTTTTAATGATATATAGGTATTGACGAAACGTCGGATTAGAGGGTTCCATTTTAATCGTTCAGCTGAAGTCTGAAATGCACGAATTTAAAGTTACTCCATTAACGGCAGGATTCACAGATTCACCTTTATCCTATTCTTCGAAAGTGCCCATTTCGCGAGAGCGTGAAAACTTCCAAAAAGCAAAGTTAAACGGAGCGGTGTTACATCGTTACACGGCGGGCAATGGGGATCAAAGAAACATACAAACAAGAGATGAAACATGTAGCAGTTTAGTTGCTTCTTAGAATTTGACTTAATTTTGTTTGAAATCAAATGTCCTGCACACCTTTCGAATCTGGCGCGAATAATTAGATAAATCGAATTGGGTAAACATGGTTCAATCTAAAGTCCGTACTCCTTTCTCAATAATCAAGTTTAGTTCTTCTGATTCTTACGCTAAGGTGTTGGAAGCGCCTTCTAGAGCTATGGTCGAGCCTAAAATGGGTGGTGAACAGTGAGACTTTCGTCGCGGCAGAAGTATAACCGACCAGCTTTCCACTCTAAGAATTGCGCTTGAGAAGACTTGGGAGTATGCCAAACCGATTTACAGCCGATATTACCGAGTTTCTCGAGGTGAACTGCAGGAGTATGGGATTGATGGTCCTCTCTTGAGAGCCATTCAACTGTAGCAGATGTGTTCGGGTTAACACTAAATCAACACCTTTCGCCGTGGGCGTTGGACATCGCCAAGGGTGCGTCTTGTCACCTCTCCTTTTGATTGTACATATGGACTGAATGTTGCAGCGCAGCCGAGGCGAGGAATGGCTCACATTGGGCGAGTAGAGGGTAAGTAACTTTTTGCAGATGACTTAGTTATCCTCACATCGTCCCAGACGGAACTCCAACGAACACTGGAATGAATGTTAACGTGGACAAATCATAGGTTCTCAGAGGCACTCTACATGTTACTGGAGTGGGAGTCCCATTTAAGTAGGTGGAGATAAGTATCTCGGAGTGTTTTCACGAGTGATGGCAGGAACTTCTTAAAAAAAAAAAATAACCCATAGTATCAAACAAGTTCCAACAGGCCTACAGTTTTATGCCGACTCCGAACAGTCAATTTGTAACGCCTTTTCTAGTCAATTATACTCGTTGTCAGTGACTCGAAAGAGGTGGTGCGTTGAAAAGTATTCTACTCGTACCGGGAATCGCATTTGGGCTGCTTGGGTTCAAGTACGTGGGGGTCGACGCACCAACCCACAACGCCACGGCCGCCGAGTGAGTTTCACTTAAGTCAATTATATTGAGACATTTAATCATTAAGTGAGGCCTGTGCCATTTTCAAGGGAAAATAATGCAATCGGTCTTACAGTCCACTTTGGAGGCATCAAGGATAGTTTTAATTCACGCAACTGCACTAATGACGTGAAGTTCAAATCGCATCTCTGAAGCAAACAATGCTTGCCCAACAATATGGGCGCTGCAACGGTCCTAGTCGGACCTGGGCCAAACTCCTACAGCTTCCCCAACGAAATTGGAGTAATTCAATTTCCAGGGCCTTTCAACGCCTGGATCGCCTTAAATTTGTGCAAAAGAAAGCAAAAAACGTTTGCAGGATGTTTTGCTTTAGCTGTGAAAATCTCCCAACCAATCACAGATTCTGACATTTATTAAAAATAAGTAACAAGTGAAAAACAACAACAAACAAGCACCACCGTTTTAGTGAATGATGCGAAATTTAAAAAATATGTACATACCTCATATTTTGTTTGCATCACGCAGCATTTTATTGTTTTTGATACTTTTTGCTCGCCACACAACTCACGGTGCAGTGCCTGGTAACCGTTTTGTTTTTCTACTTTTCCTCTCGTTTTTTTGCTCATCTTTTCGTTATTTATTACATTTGGGCGGCAGTATTGCAAATCATGGGAAATGCAATATAATGCCACAGACGTACACAGAGCGACGATTATCCCGAGAGCGACCACGAGAGGCGCATCGCAAAGCGACCAGAGAACATCAAATTTTGCGAAATCTGAAATTGGTTACACATTCATTATTTGATATGAACATTTTTTTTTTTGCTCTCTCGCTCTTCAATGAAAGCCTATGAACTCTTTGCGCAAAAAAGGCAGAAGCACAGGAGAAAAAAAAGAAATCGTGTCTGAAAATTATTCTCTGCGGGGGCATTTGCGAATGTCAATCAGAGGCTGAATTGCGACCGATTTTTGTTTGGTGCATCCGCATGACAGATGCCACCATTTTTGTATGTACCCTCAATTTGATTAAAGGTTGGTCACATAGCGGAAGCTTTGCAGAAATCGGGGGTGGGCCGTCGTCGATAGACACTCCCAGAAATTCGGGCACTCGAAGGCGGGGCATTCTACAAATGCAATAGTTCGATATGCATACAAACGGACACACATGTACAGACGTATGGTTGCCATTTTTTCCAGAAGGAATACGTTAGAATGTCGGTCGTTCTTAGAAAGACCAACGCCTGGGTGCGTTCAGTGCCGGGCATTTCTTTCGTTTTTCATGATTCACAGTGCTGTGGCTCTGCTCGTGTGCTTTAAGAGGGTCATTGACGAATTCATTTCATTAAAGTGAAATATGTAAATCGATAACAACATGAGTCGCGCCATATTTCGCAACTAACCAGCCACACACTGACGGTGAAGTTAAGCAAAAAAAAACGACAAACAAACATCTGAATGCATCTCAAGCCTGTTGAAGCATTCACATTTGCCCCGAGGTGGTAAATCTTACAAAAGCTTTAAGGGTAACGCAGATAACGTGCCACCGCCATCCACCGCCACCGCCGCCGACGCCGACGCCTGGCATCTCTGCTTCATTATATAAATGTTAATTCGTCCCGATGTGCCAAGTGATTAATATTTGCCAACACAGTGGATTCACTATGTCCCCTTACATTTATTGTTCTCTTGGGCAGGAGTGGCGGCATCGGGATGTGGTTGCATGTCGGTTTTGCCATCATCAACGTTGGCCCCCTTTCTGTGTGCCAGCCTCGAAGGATTAAACAGCTCTGATGATAACGGTTTCCAGTTGAATTTCTCATCGAGTCGCTATTAAGCTAGTTGCACTGATGGATTTCACATCGTGGCATCGCAACGAAATGAACGCCATGTAGTCAATGCAATGTAGTTGACGGCGGATGGTGGATGGTTGATGGTTGATGGTTGATGGTGGATGGTGGATTGCAAGGGAAATTTAATCGATTTCACGCCAATGTAGCATCCAATACGGTTGATTACACATCGATTAGCGTTGTTGCTTAGCTGGCAGAATTGGAAACATATTGAGGGAATGAAATCACCGCCATCGTGGGAGAGGTGATGGGATTGCTCACAGCGTCGTTGGATTATATTTGATGGTCTGCAGCTTTAGCATGTCTTCTTAATCACTTTCTTAAGGACATCTTGATGAAAAGTGATGTCGCTGACGATTTACTGTCTAGACGTGATTGGACCTTGATATTCGCGATTCAAAAAGAACTTAAAACTTTGTGATCAGGGCTTTGAAATATTGGCAGGGCTTTTGAAATATTGACGCAAGTCATTGTCCATCATTTAGTCTTGACAATTGGCGTACAAAGTGCTTCAAGAATGGTTTCTCAAATGGCACCTCGATTCCAATCCAAGGCAGTGGCTGGGCATATCAGTATTACCAGCAATGATAGAGCCGACGAACTAGCTAGACAAGGGAAAATTAAAAATACATTACTGCCACCAGCAGAAGATGGAACCAAGTGGAAACCTGTAAAGGGCAAGGCTAATGTGGCCCCGCTTGACCCGAAAAGAACCATAACTCACATTTCAATATTCAAAAAAATTGAAAAAAGACGTATGAAAAATGTTAGCTTTGATTACTGGACATGTTGCATGAGTACTCCCCACAACGACTTCAGCAGTGGCTGTATGGACGCTGTGGAAAAAATAACGGTCGCCCACTACCTTGTCACATGCTCAACGCTATCAGGAACGAGAAAAAAGCTAGTCGGCGAAGTTCAAAAAGCACAAAACTGAGGCTTTGAGTGCAAATGTCCACAAAAATCGAAATTATGTTGATCGTCACTAGAGAGCACTAGGGGCCTCAAAAATTGTTATTTTGGTAATTTACTGGGCAGCACCACTTTTGCACTGACAGCCTCAATTAAAACATCCACACCACGGTAGGTAGGGTAGGGAAGGGGCTGCTAGGGAATTTACCAGCCCACTTAGACCATGTTGGTCCATTGGGATACCCACAGTCAGACTACTAACACTGATCGACCACTCCAGTGATAGCGCCGTCGATTTGATCCCAACGGCAAATGGTGACTGAAAAAGATTTGAAACCAGATAAAAGCGTGTTAACTTTGCTGGCACTGGGATTCGAACCGGGGACAGGCACGTATGCACCATCCAGTCGTCTATATCCACACCAAAGTAGGCATTTTCTTTCGAAAGTCTATGAGAAAGCGGCGCACAGTGTGGCGAGTCGATTGAAAGTAGGGAAAAAAATTAAAAAAAAAACGGTTTCCTTGTTAGTTCCTATGTAACTATAACTTTTGATTGGAGGCATGCAACATAAAGATATTGGGTATATAACGCGTGGGATAACTTGTATTATGCCATTGGAGCATGCGTTGGAAAGCTACTGTCATTGTACGTCATTTCAGTATATGTCATTCATTTGAAGCGTAGGCAACAATCATTTTTTTCACTCAAATATGTCGAACTTTGTGCCTGAAAAAGTGTTTTTGAGGGGAGATCTTCTTCATTACTTTAATATGGAGAAAACTGCTGCCGAAAGTCATCGTATTTTGGTGGAAGTTTATGGTGAACATGCGCTAGCTGAGTGAACGTGCCAAATTGGTGAGTGATTTTGGCTTGGCCAAATCAGAAGGGTGTGCTGTATTATGAGCTGCTAAAACCGGGTGTAACCATCAATGGACAATGCTACCGAACACAATTAATCCGTTTGAAGAGAGCAGTAACCGAATAACGCCCGGAATATGCGATCAGACACGAGGCAATAATTTTCCACCATGACAACGCTCGGCCCCACGTTGCTATTCCGGTTAAGAACTATTTGGAAAACAGTGGATGGGAAGCTTTTACCCCACCCGCCTTATAGCCCAGACCTTGCCCTTCTGACTACCATTTGCTCCGGTTGATGCAGAACGAGCTCACTGAAATACGGTTCACATCAGAGCAGAATATCAAATATTGGCTTGATTCATTCTTGGCTGCCTAGCCGGTGCAGTTCTTTTGGGATGGGATCCACAAATTTCCAGAAAGATGGGAAAAAGTCATAGCTTCAGATGGGCAATGCTATGAATAATACTATTGTACATGTCTAACTTAAATAAACGTTCAAATTTTGAAAAAAAAAAAAAAAACGTTTGACAAGCTTTTTTCTAGACAGTAACTCTTTGAGCATTGTCAGAAATTTTAGTTATTTTTGGTCGTACCGGCAGGGAATCGAAACCAGGCAGCGAACTTCAGTTGCGTAGGGGTCGATGCACATACCCACAACGGCATAGTTTATTCGTGTAAACTGTATTTATCTCTCTTTTCTAAGCTTAAAAATAATTACTAATACACACTGTAGTGAAGGGCATTTACCCGGTACCGAGGCACATTCCTAGCTCTGTGTCATGTAGCGTCGTCTTGTTACAAGGTTCAGTTAGTGCATTTTGGGCAGAAAAAAAAGTTCTAATTCATGGAACGATAGCGGGCGCTACTGACAAAACGTTGTTCTCAATTCGATCACTGCAAAAATAGGAGCCGGTGATTCAGGCGGATCATAAACCGCACCAAACAGTGTTTTTTCCGGGTGCTTTGGCAGCTGACAATGCATTCCTTCTGAACAGCTGTTGTATAAATTAAGTCAGAATAAGGAATATTCTTTATTATCGAGGCTCATCAGGTGTTTTTTTTACAAATCTCGACATAGAATTCCATCATATCGCATTG
Source organism: Eristalis tenax (assembly GCA_905231855.2). Taxonomy (NCBI): domain Eukaryota; kingdom Metazoa; phylum Arthropoda; class Insecta; order Diptera; family Syrphidae; genus Eristalis; species Eristalis tenax. The sequence goes on along the minus strand of HG993127.1, from coordinate 19,900,162 downwards.
AGCTCAAAAAAGGGATGGATTCGCATTTCATTTGAATCAACACCAAAATGAACCGTAGTATGTAGACGACTCCGGATGACATACACATTAACTTAACACGGAATCGTTTCCTTGAAGTAAACATTTTTGAAATGATATTCTTGCTGGAATGATGGAAAATGACTAGAAGTGTGACGATGGAAATGATGACGGGAATGAGGAGGGTTACAGCATTCCCGGAATCCAAGGTGTGCCTTGAATGCGATTCCATCAGGTGGCTTGGTGGACCTAGGATGAGGTGCTTATAACCAGTTCAAAAGTCCTCGCTCGGGCATAACTCCTTATGAGTAAGAGTCGATGGCCGAGGATCGAATGCCCTGGTGATAACTCCTTTGTGCTTTGCCCCGTGTGTCCTTTTATCGATCACATTAAACTCTTTCTACAAGTTGGTGTTCTTATTTCTCCGATCAGATAAAGACGATTTATAATGTAGCTGTCGTAGGTGGAGTGCATGTGCAACCCAGACGAGTCCATTTTAAGACAATCACAAGAATTACGCCTTTCTCTTTGATCTTGGCCCACATACTTAAAAGTTGGCACAGTAAGCCATGCTTCGCTGATTGTATGCTCGAAATGAGCGAACAAGTGCAATCATGAATAAAGAAGGCTCTTGAAGAAATGAAAAATGAAATGCAGTGAACAATCATGATGATTGACGTTTTCCCTTCCGTTAACAACGCATCTAGAAAACTAGTTAAACAAGGTCTTCATCCGAAACGAGTGACAGTGTGGTGATTTTCCCACAGATTTTGCAGGTGCGGCATACCCTCGCACTTCGTTCCATGTCTGCCTAATCAACTGACCACATGTCATGTCATGGACTTTTCGAAAGCCAATCGCGAATACACCTGAACACATGCGGGAGACAATGCAATTAAACGCCTGAACACATATCGTTCAACCATATACCTATGCCCTAGAGCCACATAAAACGTACAGTAAACTTTGCTCTAAATACTTTCGCTAGTGTTCCTTTCCTTCCCTGGAACTGCATTTCCTTCACCAGCCCTTCAAATGGTCTTCATTTTGGCGGGACTGGTTCCTTGCCACCTGCGGTCGCGAGCAGCGCTCCTATCATTCTCATTTCCCTACGCTATTTCCACTTGTTCACTTCCAACATTTCAGCTAATTTCCATTCCGAATGCGGATACAAAGTGTAAAGGATACGCTGCGTTCCTCTCTGCGAACGCGAATTAGGCATGTTCCCACGTAATCAACGTAATTCTCAACCGGCAACTCCAGGCCGTCGCCGCATTTCGCAACTCGACTTAATAAGCCATGACCTTTTAAACCGCCACTCCAGCATATCCACTCCATTGTGACCGCTCACGAAGGCTTAACAACCCGAAAGCCCTTTCCAAATGGCTTATGACGATGGTTCACACTGCTGAAGCGTGTTCCTCCCCTGTGCTGGAACTCCTTTTTTTCTGTCCGTTGTATTCTCATTTGTGCACCGCATGGCTGTAGGCGCATCAGAAACCCCGGTCCCAGACGCGCACAGTTCACAAGGAGAGCCTTCTGGCCCAAGAACCGACTCGGGCTAAATCCCAACCTCTTTCATGCCCGAACACACTCTCTCACACACATACAGCCGCACAGTTTCTCGCAGAGAAACGAGCAGGAAAAAAGAAGAAACTAACAAGAGAAATCTCCTTGTGGCATTCTGAACCACACACACACATACACCATGCCCAAACCCACCGACACACGCCCAGTCACCAAGGGCCAGAGCAGCAACACCAGCGCCAGCAGAGAGTTCAGCTCCAGCTCTCCTCTCGTCAGAGGGTATTACAATGGGAACGCAATGTCCTGGAGCCAAGAAAGTGGAATGATGAAGGAAAATTACAGAAATAAATTCATTCCGAATCGTACCGCAGGCGCTGAACCACTGACAAATGCTGTTGGAAGACTGTGGGGGTGGCTGAGCGGCGCGACGACGACAACGGCGACGGAGACGACGGAGACGATGGCAATGGCGATGATGGCGGTTGTGGCGGCTGCTGGCTGAGGCAGATCAAGCAAAGACGCGCGAGGCTCTCATATGCTTCGCTGGAGTACACCACACCGCTGGTGGGACTTGTTGCCCCTGTCCATGAGACGGAGGCGAGCTGATGGGGGATGATGATATAAATATACACACGGCAGATTTATTTTCTGTTTTTCCTTTTTTATTCGTTCTCTGCTTTGTTTTTGCTTTTCGTATTCAAAGTACGTGCAATATGGGCACGCAGTACACAAACGCATGCACACCCACCCATTCACCAGCCAACACACACACACACACCCACATACACTTGGGTCTCTATATCCCAGTAATCAGCCCGCGGCGAGAACTGGGTTATGTAGTGGCTGTGTGGAAGGGGCATGGGCGCTCTCTGGCTGTGGATGTAAGTAATCAGAATTTAATTGCCTGGGGGTCACGGTCTGGTTGGCCGGCGGCAGATCATTTTCTATATCCCAGTCGCCGTACTTTATCTACCCGAACTCGTAGAAGAGTTTAAATTCATCATTTTTATGGCCACGGGCCCTTTGTGCGAAAAGGTGAAACGTATATAATGCGACTCATGTATGTACGGTCGCTTGTGTGCTTTGCGCTGGAAGACACCGTCGGCACAGTGAAGGCCATAAAAAGTGGCACTCTGGTATGAAGGGTGAAGGTTCAGATGGTGAAAGGGAAATCGAGATCCTATTAGCAGGAGTTAAAATGTGCATCCTCATCCTCATCCTCATCCTCATCCTCATCCTCATCCTCATCCTCATCCTCATCCTCATCCTCATCCTCATCCTCATCCTCATCCTCATCCTCATCCTCATCCTCATCCTCATCCTCATCCTCATCCTCATCCTCATCCTCATCCTCATCCTCATCCTCATCCTCATCCTCATCCTCATCCTCATCCTCATCCTCATCCTCATCCTCATCCTCATCCTCATCCTCATCCTCATCCTCATCCTCATCCTCATCCTCATCCTCATCCTCATCCTCATCCTCATCCTCATCCTCATCCTCATCCTCATCCTCATCCTCATCCTCATCCTCATCCTCATCCTCATCCTCATCCTCATCCTCATCCTCATCCTCATCCTCATCCTCATCCTCATCCTCATCCTCATCCTCATCCTCATCCTCATCCTCATCCTCATCCTCATCCTCATCCTCATCCTCATCCTCATCCTCATCCTCATCCTCATCCTCATCCTCATCCTCATCCTCATCCTCATCCTCATCCTCATCCTCATCCTCATCCTCATCCTCATCCTCATCCTCATCCTCATCCTCATCCTCATCCTCATCCTCATCCTCATCCTCATCCTCATCCTCATCCTCATCCTCATCCTCATCCTCATCCTCATCCTCATCCTCATCCTCATCCTCATCCTCATCCTCATCCTCATCCTCATCCTCATCCTCATCCTCATCCTCATCCTCATCCTCATCCTCATCCTCATCCTCATCCTCATCCTCATCCTCATCCTCATCCTCATCCTCATCCTCATCCTCATCCTCATCCTCATCCTCATCCTCATCCTCATCCTCATCCTCATCCTCATCCTCATCCTCATCCTCATCCTCATCCTCATCCTCATCCTCATCCTCATCCTCATCCTCATCCTCATCCTCATCCTCATCCTCATCCTCATCCTCATCCTCATCCTCATCCTCATCCTCATCCTCATCCTCATCCTCATCCTCATCCTCATCCTCATCCTCATCCTCATCCTCATCCTCATCCTCATCCTCATCCTCATCCTCATCCTCATCCTCATCCTCATCCTCATCCTCATCCTCATCCTCATCCTCATCCTCATCCTCATCCTCATCCTCATCCTCATCCTCATCCTTATCCTCATCCTCATCCTCATCCTCATCCTCATCATCATCATCATCATCATCATCCTGATCCTCATCCTCATCCTCATCCTCATCCTCATCCTCATCCTCATCCTCATCCTCATCCTCATCATCATCATCATCATCATCATCCTGATCCTTATGTGAGCCGGTTCTCTTTTACGGCCTCTATTGTATTCGTGGTGTAAGAAAAACCCAACGACACCCTCGCTCTGAATTGAGATGATATGTGAGTCGCCCTCCTGTAAGGATTTTGTGGTTGTAAATTGCTGGTCGCAGATTAAAAAAGGATTAGTGCGAAAGAGGAGATTAGCGGTTGGGTTGGCATACGTTTGATTTGCCCCAGTCTAGTGCGCTCATGTAAATTCGCTCACAAGTTTTCTTATGGCCCTGAAGACAATCACATCTCGTCACACATCTGAGCGTGCATATAGAGGTTAGTAGAGCAACAAGGGCGAGATAATTGACAAGAAAATGGTTTAGAAGGCAGTGAGAGTCACCTTTGATGAACGTGATGAAACCAATCAGAAATCACGTAGCACATGTTCTTCAGTTGTGACAATCACATTGGCCTGGGTGATGTAAAAGTAGGTAGAACTTTGATTGATAAGACTTTTATGATTTCAGAGACAGCACTCGACGTGTCAATGCATCCCCAGCTTATTGAAGTAACAGTCGGTTCACTAAGTTGTTGCACCAAGTCGACATTGCTGGTTACAGAATTCATAAAAACAACTTCCGAAGCCACTAACTCAGCACAAGAATGGCATCGCTGCTCTTTCCGGGGTTGAGAACCGACTGAACATATATACATTTGAGAACGATGGGATCGAAGGGTCCTTTGACAAAGTCTGTCATTATGACTGGACGCTAGTCAGGAGTAGAGCTCAGCGAGCAGGTACAAGTGCATCTACTCTCTTGCGTTAGTGCTTTGTACAGAAAATATTTTTTATTTGTTTTGTGAGGATAAACTTCCACATTTGGTAAATCAACAAGGATTGGAACTTGCAATTATTCTTGTCTGAAGGGAAAAGTCAACCTTTGGAAATGGGGTTGGAAAATGTAGAGAGGATCCGGTGGAGCACCGCGGGAGCGATACGCCTACCTGCGTGACTGCAGGTGAATTTATTGTCATGGGAATGATGCCGCGCCAACATGAGCAAGTCCTGTTCAAGTCCAGTTTCTCCTGAAGTGGACAAAATATGACAAGATTCATTAGTAGGGGCACTCCCTAGAAAGGCATTTAATGCCTAAGAAGATGATACTTTAAATAGAAGCGAATGATTCAGAGCAGATGCTATGTCATTTGTACAGGCGTCTCAGAGAAACGCCCTTCTTTGCTGAGAGGCTTGTAGTAACTTGTCTAGACGACCTGGCAAACTGTCCCAAATGATCTGCCCTAAAATAAACCCTCAACGCTCAAAGGAGCCACTGCTCGAACATTAGTATGGTACTTGCTGTCATTCCAGGGCAAATGAGTTCATCGGAAACTGTAAAAAATACCTCCCCAGCGGTGGCTGTTGTCCCTTAAAATAATAGTAATACATATATTTGTGGAGTCACAGCCTGAGGTGCGCCTGGGCCGAGCTTTTACCGCAATCACTCGCGGTTGTGCGTGCCACTCTATTATCACAAGATGATGAGACACAGTTTTATGTCCACTCCGAAGTATGGAGCTATTCGAGGAGCGAAAACTCTTTGAGCATTGTCATTGACTCGAAAGAGGTGGAGCTGTGAGTTTTAAAAATTGCTCAATACGGGGATTGAGCCTGGTATCTACGGCGTAGGAGTCGACGCAGCAATGCCACTGACGACTGTGGTCTGTCTCTTAGACACATTTAATTAGAACCATTCTACTTGAACAATCCCAGCTGGCTAAGCGACATCTGGTGGAGCCTTAAGGTATTAAAATTAATGTTTTCCTCTAGACTCTAGGAGTCAACGCACATACCCACTATTCAAAGAACTCCTCCTTCGCACTATACGAGTGCACTCCCTTAAGGCTCACTAACCGGACTTGACACATGCCATGGAGACACTGAAGTCGAGGCAACTAAAAAGCCTGACTGAGGGCACATTAAGAGTTTATGACCGGCGACACCTCTTTCGTGAGGTGGACGTTACCAAAGCCGGTGAAAACCTTAAACAAACCAAGTAATCGAACTTACATTCGGAAACGTACCAACTCATCAGCCGAACGTGGCCATATTTTGCATTGAACTTCTGGACCCATTCAAGCTTAGACGGAGTTTGACCGAGCAATTGTCGTTTGCCTGTTGGTTACCCACGTTGAATGCCCAAAGCTCATTTAGTCCAAGGTTTTATTCATCTACTTTAATTATCCCGTGAGACCAAGCTTATGAACTGTCCGAACACTCGGTAATGTTCATCGCGGTGCGAGTGCAGCATGAGGTGAGCTGTGTCCTATTGGGATACAAAATGTCGACAAGATCAGCTAGAAGAACGGTGTCCAACTGTGCCAAAATTGTCGCGAGGACAAGCAACAGCACAAACCTACCCCCTTTTAGAGGCACAAAGAAATAGCTTTTCAAAGAAATCGACAATCACACACAAAACGCCGCCTCACCACAAGCCTTCAGCCTTTTCGGAGCACCCAAAATCCATATCCACCACCACTTGCATGCATAATGCAACGCCCTCCCGTCAACGTCCCGCAGCTGAGACTAACTAAAAATTGAATATGCATATGATCGGATCATCATTACCGGTCTCGAACATCGCGATAGCGCACTTCTCTATGTGGTATATTTAAATTCGCCAAGACCAAGTCCTCAGCGGAGACTCCTTTCGACACGGCCAAAGAAAATCCACTCCTCAACTTGCCCGAAACCTCAATCCAACATCAGCGCAGACCACGGGTGCGCGTCTAAGTAGAAGGAAGTGGAAGCAGAACCGAAGGAGACAACAGAAGGCGAACAGAAAAAAAAAATACCAACAGTCCTGCTTTAGCTTCAGTTTCACCTTGAGGCCCAACCGGGGCAAGTCGAACCAAATGACATGAATTCGCCGAGGAGGATGTGGAAGACGAAGAACCAAAGTGTAGCGAGTTGAAGTACAAAGGTGCTGCAGAAAGGTGGGCTACCGCCGGCTGCATGTGTATCCCGATTCCAACGTGTTCTGGGCGCCCATCCTCCACTCCATGGCCGGCATAGTCACCAACACCAACACCGCCACCATCACCACCCAGCTAGTTCTTATATTTTCCAATTTGTATTTGAGCCTCAAGGTGCGGGCGATGAATTATTTGTCTGCAAGGATAAGGATACAAGAAGATTGCCCAAAGGATTTCTTCAATTTTTGCACTGGAGTCTAAGGAGGCCAGACCAGCGCAGAGAGCAAGCGAGACGAAGAGAGGTGAGAAACTGAGGAATGGAGAGAGTGGGTTCGGGTTCACTTTTTTTTTCATTATTCCACCCCAACGGGAATCAGCTTGGGGCTATCATCATCGTGATGTAGTCTCTCATGATGTTGTGTGGTACTGAAATAGGATTCCTTCAGAACAATGGTGCACTCTCTGCAGCAGGAACCGCATCAGCAACAGCAACAGCAACAGCAGCGACAGCTTAGCCTGATGCCAGTGCCAGTGCTCCTTCTTGGAACAGTATGGCTATTGCATTGCCATTGTGTATGAATGGCTCTACTCTGGTGCACCACCAAATATGTCCTGGAGCCGTTCTACTGCGTTGTACTCTTGCCCCCCGCACCAACTCCCATTGAAGGCTGTTGCCGGTGATGGTGCTGCTTCTGCTGCTGTGAGACGGAGTTCAGATTGCGGATCGACCCGTCTAGTGAGGCAATAATTATGAAACATGGGAAATCTTTGGACGGAAATTCAAATGAAGTGGGATTTTTAGCATGATTCGATGGTCCCTGCAAAGGGAGGGACACCATCACTCCGTGTGCGTGCGTTCGGAGGCTGGGGCAAGGTTGACATTTTATAGAATGCAAATGGCTTGGTTTTGGGCTGATTGAGTGCATTCTGTATCCGGGCATTCTGCAGAGTTGTCGACAGTCCTCTGGGAGCAAGACGTAGTGAGCAGTGCAGCAGACCACACTTGGACTGCATCCAGCACAATTTCACCTCATCTTCACTAAAGGACGATGACTTTCGGATACAGTTTGAATGCGGGACGCCCGAAGTGACTAATGTCAACCATGCGCTCGATGATTGGATGCTTTTATAAATGTTAAGCAAAATTAATTGAAAGGCAGGGAAATTCTTTTGGATGACACGTCTGGTGGACTTTTGAAAACCGATGTCTTTCGTTCGTTTTTTATGTTGCGTCGCATTTGCTTCCCCACAAATGTTGCTTGACTTTTTGTCAAATGGCGCCCAATTCTCAGCGTCAAGTTAAGTATTGAAAACTTTTATTACGTTGTTTTGGGTGCCTTTTTGTTGAGCATACGTCTTGGTAGCTTGATACTGACATTCATCGTCATCGGGCGGGGAATTTGATTTGAAGGCAGCAATGCGGACGTCACCCACTGGGGCCGAAGTAAGGCAAACATACTCAAAACTAGTAAAATTTTGTTTTATGTATTGAAATGAATGGAAAAAGTGTGCGTTAGTTTATATTTTATATTTCAACTTCAACCTTATTACTAACTTCACTATCAACATTTCTTTGTCGTTTACTGAGAACTGTCGAATTAGGCTTATGAATGGGTCCGACGATGCATTAGTTCAGTGATGTCAGTCGTCGTTGTTTTTCTGGCGAAAAATGCTCTGTACAGTTTCAAGTCCTTTTTGGGGGATTGTTGGCCTTCTTTACAAGCATGCAATTTGGTTTTCTCAGCCAAGTCTTAGCTTCTCTTTTGATGAGCGAAAAAGAAAGTGCTGGTAATTTATAGATCGAGTGCATTAATGACTGGCTTCAATTATAAGTGAAAATGCCTCATAGGGTTCAATTGTCGCTATTTATAACATATGTACTCGTATGTTGGAACATTCACGGCTTAGGTCTGATTGGGCCCAGCTGCCGGGCCCAATCAGACCTAATTTGAGTTCGAACATGTATAACTTTTTTTCCAAATCAATTGGACAGAAACTCCTTGACTTTTTGCACTGGTGTTCGCTAAGTACAACGAGTACAACGAGACCATATACGGGACGTTCCGGGCCCAGATCGCGGAAAAAATACACTCTTGGGTGTGAACATGGAAAAGTAACAGCTGGGCTTAATTAAGCCCAATGAAAATGTTTCAGTATCCTGCCATATAAAAAGTAATAACCGCAACCCTTTCAAACACATGACTATATGTTCATTGAGGTCACTCCCTCAATAAATATTGAAATAATAAACGATCGTCTGTGGAATTGTTAGAATGATGTAGGTCATGTTAGTCCTGGGATAGATCCCAAACGTAAAGCTCGCGTCTGAAGACATATATCAACGCGAAAAATATAGTTTATCTTAAGTAAAGTAATTACAAATTAATTATTATTTTTGGTGCTTGTGTCGTGAAAAATGACAGAACAAAGTGATAATGTTCCGAATCGGGAAACCAGATCTGGACGGCTAACTGCGGAACACATAGCGACATTGTTGGCGGAAGAAATTATTGACGAATTATCAATTTGTTGATAATGACTGTTTATGTGAAATTATGCTGCTGATGCGTCTGAGATTGAGGTCGAGTTGGAAGTCAAAGAGTTGGAAGTCAAAGAGTTGGAAGTCAAAGAGTTGGAATCTGATTACGATGATGATAATGTTGATGAAGTGTTGATGAATTGATTGCCACCATCTATGGATCCCACAATAAAATCATTTATTGTCATCATCATTTACACTCTAAATACCGAATTTAACATTTAAAACCGTAGTGAAGTTGGCTGCATTTAGAAGTAAACCGTATCATTGCTACTCCGACTTAAATATGTACAAGCAACTGAAAATGAGTTAAGTTGAACATAATTTATAGCCATGTTAATGAAGTAAATTTAAGTGTAGTATCAGAAAACGGCCCTAAGCATTTTAGTAATTGATTGCCTTACGCTAGATTACTAAGTGGAAGCGAGTCCTTTGTTATCTGTTCAGGTCTCAAATACACAAATGATACCCACATTTGATGAACAACACATTCGTTCGTTGCCGTACGAGAAAATGTGTCTACTATTATGAACTCGATAATGCCTTTAATCTGAATTCCTAAGCCTCCTCCGACAATGATCCAAGGTATAACTTCATCTTCCTATTGAAATCTTCAATGTTTTAGTAATCCAAAGTCAGAAATCAAATTGTTTCGGCGACAACGCCATAACAGCGAATATGTATGCCCTTTGTGGCACATGACCTCAAGTATTCTAAATCTTCTTCTTTCTTTATTTGGCGCTACAGTCTCGGGTGGACCTGGGTCTCAATCAAAAAGCCTGGTTGAGGTACTCCACCTGAGTGTGCCACCTTAAACGCCTCTGTTTCGTTGTCTTACAGGTTCGGAATCGAAGACTCTTCTGGCCAGAGCTAACTAACCTTAGACGCTGCATCCGCAGACGTCTGACTAGGCTCATGTCACTGTATAGCCCGTACTGTTCGTGGTTGAGTCTTCCCCTCCAAAGACCATCAACGCAAACAGGACCAAAGATCGCACGCAGAACTTTTCTTCGCAAGAGTCGAAGGACCTCCTGATCCACTTCCGTGCCGTACAGCAAGACTGGGATGATCCAGGGCTTACATAAAGTCAACTTGGTCCTTCAAGAGATGGCTCTACTACTCAATTGCCTCTTGAAGACATAGGAACAGCGGTTGGCAAGAGTTAATCTGCATTTGATATTCACAGCGGAGCCGAGGTAGACCAAGTTCTTGACTACCTCGAGGTTATAGCTGCCCATTGTGATACTCTGTCCAAGGCGTCGATGTCGTATGTCCTTTCTGGAGAACAGCATATACATCGTTTTACCCGCGTTCACCACTAGACCCATTTTGACCCATTTTATCTATACCCATTTGGCACTTCCGTCTCAACACCAACAAACGCTTCACTGACGGCTCGCTGTGTTCTGCCAATCACGTCAATGTTATTCCCGTATGCTAACAGCTGTGCAGACTTCTGGAAGGTTGTACCTGTAGCGATGGTGTGTGATCTGATGGCACGATCTTCTACAAAAGGCACATAACAGCGCGTTCGGATCTTTAAAAGAGTATGCTCAAGATGGGACTTCAACGTAACATGTCGCCGTTCAAAAATCGATGTGTGTCCTGGTAGCACATTTTAGAAAGAATAAATTAACGCAGACCTCCAACAAAAACGCACAACACGAAGTTTAATACATTTTTTTGTCGAAATTATAAACACCACACTGGAGCATCCGAATCAAATCATTATACTACCAGGCAGCAATCTACATTTGCTGTAACTGTCCGGCCGACAGTTACCTGTCACCTTGTCACCTGTTTCGAGCAATGGTGGGACAGAGACAGAGGAAGTACTCTAGAGTCACGTCGTCTTCTCCACAGGCGTTGCAGAGGGTGTCGCCGCTTTGGATAATCACACTCTGGTGGTTGGCACATGTGTAGTGGCCCGGTGTTACGCCGGTAAGTCTTCTGCAGTCTCTCTGCAAAGGGATAACATGAATGCCGCGGATTTCTTACAAATGTTTGGGAGGATGCGTTTCTGTATCACGTATGTCTCATCCTGGAGAGCCATGCCACTTCCGGCTGTGTTTTCGAGAGGCCCAACCATCGAAGCCCTAACCAACTGTGCAGGTAGTCCCCGCTCAGGTTCAGGTCCCGAAAATGTCTCCTCCGATCCTTGTCTAGCAAGTTCATCGGGGATCTCATTTTCCACCCCAAGTGACTTTTGATTGCCGATCAAAGAGAAGACAAATTCAGCACCTCTTCCGCTGATGCTATTTTTGCAACAGAAGCTCGATTAATGGCGGCCGAAATATACAACAATGTGATACAAAGTGGTACAAGGTGCCTCCAGTACATCACCAGTAATAAACATTTGATAATGCTTGTTCAGCTTTGAACGCATACAAGTCACATAAATGTCAAGCCCTTTCCCGACGTAGACGGTGTGTATTCAACAGGCTCCGTCATGGCGCCCGAATGAAGACCGAAATTCATGTTGAGTGACCAAATCATCTTCAGCTGTTTAATCCGCTCACCGACCTTCATGAATGTTGAAGGAAACACAACACTCAAGTATTAAATCTTTTCTCTCGTCTCGCCAGCACTTCAATGTCCTGCAATCCTTGCTTATATTTGCTCACTTCGTCATGGAAAATTTGTTACAAGCTATGAGTACAAATTTAATTTCCCTATCAGCTTTCATTCTTCTGTTGTTATATGCTCCGTGTGCACACTTAACGACTCCTTTCATAAAAGTCGCAAGCTTCAACCTTCCCCAACCCTCGAGCTGTGTGTGTGTATTTTTTTTTTTTCATAAACAAAAATCCCCAGCGAGATATTAAAACTTCATAACGTCTATTCAAATATGTTCTTATATCCTGGGATAATACCTGCAAGGGATATGTGAGCTTGTCTCATTCGTTTTTCCTTCTTCTTTTTTTTTTTTTTTTTTGTTTTTTCATTTTCCATCATTTCATTGTTGGGGAGCAGAGCTTGCACGGCGGGCGCCATCCTTTATCCATCTGTTTCCCTCCATGCGGCTCCATATTGCAAACGTATTTGCTATTCCTACGGAGGGGGAAGGGCACGGCACAGGAGTGAGAAACGGGTACGAAGAAGAGTTGTGAGGGTGCAGAGAAGGATTAGCTCCATTGCAAGCAGCCTCTGCAGCGACACCGAGAGAAGGAATGTGTGTGCAAACAGAAGAAAACTGGAAAACTGTTGTGTTCCAATATCGAAATATAATTCTTGAAAGCCATGCTCACGTGTAAGTTTTTGCATAAAAAAAGGAAAGTGCATCAGGTGCGTGTGTGTGATCGTCCTGAGACCTTGCCATGCTATGCTTGCAGAAGCAAAAAACAATTGCCTTGCACGGCAGTAACCACCTTTCTTATCCTTTCTCTGCAAACAGCAAGATGGAATAGAAGGCGTAGTTAAGCACTGATTGGCGAGTGAAGCTGACACATGCAGACTCCGACAGACGAAGTTTGAGAAGCTTTTTCCAGGCAGCTAAGCAGTGACTTGTGAGAGGTGGACAAGCGAAATATGAAATGTGTGAGTCGTGTCGGGAATTGGACCCCAATGTAGGCGGCCAAGTTTGCATTGTGCCCGCTCTTGTTTGCCGTCGCCACTGACTCATGTCTGAAGTCAATTTATTGTACCAGCTACTTCAAAGAATCGCGATTTCTGAGGTTTCGCCACTTGACGGCGTGTGTGGGAGTAGACATAGACTACGCAGAGATCACGTCTTGGTCCTTCATGTACGGCGTGCGCTTTATCACTGGCTCTGATGGCACTCAGTAAGCGACGAGTAATTGAGCGACGCGCCTACGCAGGAAGTAGCGAAGACCACCGCTCCAGGCATAACGCAAGAATTAAAGAGATATCCAACATCCACCCACTTTTCCGTAACACAACGCATTCTCAGACCAATCATAAAACCCCATTTACGTGATTTCGTGACTGACTTTCAAAGTCAAAAAGTCCCTTAAATGGATCCGTGGAAAATAAGCGGTAAGGTCGGGTATCTCTCTATGGGCCATTTGCTGATACGCTCAAATCTACTTCATACACCTTAAGTTCAACTTTCTATCCATATCACAATGTCGTGTTTTGGTATGGTCGAGCTCTGACATTTTAAGTAGGATACACGTCAATCTATTAAACAAGTCACAATGCAGCAGTCGCGCTTTGATAGTTCACAGACCGTAGTATCGTAAGCGCGAGCATAAATGTCTACGTAGAGCTACTTCTACAAACTCTGGCTTTTGACAGTTGTGAAACAATTTTCTTTTCTTTACTCGTGATTTTTCATTCTTGGCAGGCTGAGGCAGCTATTTGCGTACGTAATTAAAATTTTTTAGACATTTTGTTTGAAACAATTGCATTTTTTCTGGAAAAATGGATTTTAGACCATTTTACTTGTGAAACGCGCGCCTTTCAATGTGATTTGGAAAAGTGAGGGAGCCGCTCTTTTACATTCTCGTAAGCTCGATAAAACGCGTATTGAAATCTATCAACGCCCGACCGCGCGTTTGCGACATTTTGATTTGGCCATTACCTATTCCACGTCGCTCGTAAATATTTAAGGCGAACTTAACTACAATGTGGTTTTTCCTTCAAATGCATATTCAAAGTTCACTTGGATTTCAAATGTCATATTCGTTATTACATCAATTAAAAAAAACTTCCGGCCGTTGTTATCATTCATCTAGTGGATGAAGAGGGGAGGGCATTGCAGTTGCACCTTCATAAGCCCATTGTATTAGTGGTTCCATAAATTGATCACGACTCATTTTTTTAACTAAAATACTTTGTACCCTGTGAAAGTTCTTTGTCCGAGGGGATATCATCGATTTGGGGGGACACTGCGGTGATAAGGTGTTTGACCTCGAGTACGTCCACTGCTCGCTCCTTTTTTTATTTTAAAGAAATTTCTGTTATTTGGAACGTGTATTGAGATTCCTATTATTTTTATATAAGAGCATAGCCCTTTGCTGCGATTTCACTGCTGTTTAATTTTTAATATTTTTAAAAATTGGTCAGTTTATTACACGTTTTAAACATTAAGCCTAGCATTATACTCTTTTTGAGGCACGGTGTATGTAAATAGACATAATTTAAAAAATACAAACGCCAACCGAACGCGTTTTGTATCGCCTACTTATGTTGCATTTATGAATACTTTTTTGACAAAACTGACCTGCTGCAAACTTGCGGCAGTGGTTGAGTTCATACATGTATCGAGAGAAAGAATTTTCTGCAGAGCAGGGGCAACAATGTTGCAATTATGAACTCACCCTACAAGAGCTTAGTTAACTTTTCGATAAATTCAACTTGGCTGGATTAGCGAAACTTAAATCGCTAAGTTGACTATCTAGAGTTGATTTCTAGTCTCCGGTTTTGGATTTGGATGAATTTCCTTGACCCTCTCAAACTTGTGTCGCTGCTGTTTTGTGTTGTTACTGTCTTGTTTCTCAACACAATACTGAGTGATGGCTAGCAATTATATGCCTAGATTTGTATCCTCCGTGAACTCTGCTTATCTGTAAATTACTTGGAAGCTTGACAATGCCTTTGATCTCACGATGAACTACCAAGAGCTCAGCAATATTATTTCAACAACGATTGGAACGCTTTCAGAAGTCGCGCAGCAATGAAAAAAAAACTCTTTCTGATTAATTAGTAATTAACTCGTTCAAAGGTGTCCGCAGCTGAGGCAAGAACCGCAGGCCAGTTCACCCGGGCACCCTTCAGAAACCAGCAACCGCACCACCAACCCCGCGGAACAAGTCCTCTAAGGTGGAACACGAGCCAACAAAGCAAGAATCAAGAGAAATACATATACTGCTTGACCCAAATATTAATTGGATGCCCCGCAGGGTCTTTAGAAGGGTCAGTTTATTTTTTGTTTGCTTCTTCTTCTTTTTTTGATCCCGTTTGGTGCTTTTGGGTTCGGGGGGAATTGTCTGCGGCGGAATAGCAGAGCGACTTCAGTGGTGACAGACCAAAAACAGAAAAAAACGAAAAAACAGAAAAAAAAAATAAAATTGAAACGGTAAATTGAAAAAAAAAACAACAATAATTGAAGAAAATTAAAAAACGCACCTTTCGGTGGCGTTCACTTGGCTAATTAGTTTGATGCTACTGACGGTGGCTCTGGAAGTGCTGAAGATTGGGTTCTGATAAGTAAGCTTTTTTTTTGGAAGGTTGTTGGGGTCTTTGAGGGTAAATCCCGCGCTTTTTTCGGCTCCCAAGGGAATAGACGCATATTTTCGTTTGAAGCTTTGATGTTTTAGTGTAATGGTACGGAAGCCAGTGGACAAAGATAGGACCAGATGAATCGAGATGTCATGGAGTAACAAAAACGGCGGACTTAGGATAAAAGCAGAAGGATTCTGCAAATCTATGCTTTTTTCTTTGGGTTAATGAGGCCATTGAGTACAATAACACTCGCTGAACAGGTTCTTCTGGCTTTATAGGAGACCCTGGTTAACCCTGCCCTCCTCAATGGCGCAGAGGCATGAGGGATATCAAAGGCTTTCCCAGCTTGTGATTTTTCGATGAGAGAAATTGAAAGAAATCTGTTTGAGAATTGAGTTATCTGCAAATCACGCACCAAATTTGGCATAGCATGGATAAATAAGACACGGTTCGACGAATTTTCAAGTCAGAGTCTGTGAAACAATGCAACAGAGAGAAGATGATATACAAGATAAAAGTGGTAACAATTCAGTTCTTTATACTAACCTACTGACCCTATGCAGGTACTCTAAGCTAATCTAATATAAATTATAAATGTGCCTTTCGGCACAATCTACGTTTTTTTAGTCATTGATGACAAACTTTTATTGATTTGCCATGTTCCCAGAAAACTTGCAAAAAACTTGGATAAACTTAAGTTAACTCCTTAACCTACCTTAAACTAACTTTACCTAACATAAAACTTAAGACTACCTTAACTATGTTCGTAACAGTACGAAGACGTGCCCCAGGGCGTATAGGTAATGTATATGCCTTACATATATAATGTATACGCGGTGGTGCACCTTTTTTGTTTTTTTTACATATAATTTTTTTTTTTGTTTTGGATTTTTTGATTTGCAGTTTTTAAAAACTACCTTAAAACCTATGTAAGCTGGCCACCATGATCGACTACCTCAACTACGTTGAGAATCTAGAAAGGCCAGTGGTGGCGGAGACTGGTTTTGATGTAACCACCCATAAAATTGCCGTTCTTTGGCAGACTGTTTCCTCTCTCCAGATCGAGAATCGCTCTACCGAACCGAAGAAGATCCTCGTGGGTGCGAGCTACATCCGGTTCGTATTGGAGTTGCCTGTCCACTGTACGGCGTGCGACATGGAAGATTACAGGGCATCCGTCTGTATCATGTATTAGGCCAATCGTGTCTAAATAGAGGAATACTTCGAGAGCAATCAAGTCATTAAGGCGCACCCTTTCATGGTACATAATTTGGGGTTGTTAGCCCCGAAGACTTTTGGAAGGAGTCATAGCTCGAGCAATGTGCCTTCTGATCAGCTTAATAATACAATTATCTATCCTCTTCACGTTTGCCTTTTTGAGACAACTCCTAAGACACTGTCTCCCAAACTACCTCATCTTTTCCATCTGGGAAGGACTCACGTTGGCTCACTCACGTTACCTTCACCCTGGCATCAAGTTGGCTGTTGAAAAACAACCTCCTTGCCGTAGCAAAGGCCTGTTTGTCAATATACAGACATTGATCCAGCCAAATGCTAAGATATCTAACTACACTTTTCACAGTTAACGGCCGTCCTCGCAGGTCAACTATGCCGAACTTACGCCAGTTTAGGCGAATATCCAGCGAAGCCATGTACAGCGGGGTGCTGAAAAGAATCGTTTCACAGGAAGTTTCAGGAAGTTGATAACAACTTCCAGTCCTCGCAAAATGACTCAATTTTCTCGAAGTCACGCTGCTACAAGATATTTATTACCTCGACCTGCGGAACTGATCTAAACGCTACTAGGTCGTGCAACCAGTGCGCCATTCGAAAGTGATTACAGTGGGGAAGAGTGCGTCAGCTGAATGAATACTTGATTGAGATCCTAGTATCCCCGGAGCGCAGGACACAAACAAGAACTGTTTGTTGTTAGGTGTATACGTTCAGATACCAATCGACAAACTATTTTCATAATTCACTGTCGAACCCCTCTCGAGTAACTGATAAAGCTTTTCAAAGTTTACCGGACGGAGTCGGCATAGTTTCCTCTACTCGCGAGAGAACAACAGCTTGCATGTTAAAGTGACCGTTTACTACTTCTTCTGTCTTTATAGTCCGAACATTAATAGCTTTCGGTATTATATTTCTATAATTCGCAGAGACGAAATATGAATGCGAATTTTAATGTTCAACCATGACCTTCAAGTGGTCACCCACATTCATTGTAGAGAAGCTATGATAGCGATCGATGAGAAGTGTTTGCATCGACGCTTCTCTTAGGTTAAGTACCTGCATCCTTTGCGGAGGGTGTCAAGGTCTGAGTGAAATTCGCTTATAGTGACCTCAGTTGCAACGAAATTTCGGTTATATAATTATTTTTATTCATTCTTCATTAATCAAAATACATTTACAAATTTATCAAAAGAAAAATTTAACATGGCAACGTGCCGTCTGTTGAGAGTTATTTTTATTTTTATTATTTTATAAATATATGTATGAAAAGCTCATATTTATTGGGTCTATAACTAATTCTACTAATCTAAATCTTCTTCTAATCTAAATCTATAACTAATTCGAGCGGTTTGCTAAGAGATGGCGTAACTTGTATTATTCCATTAGAACATGCGCTGGAAAGCTACTGTCATTGTACGACATTTCAGTATTTGTCATTCATTTGAAGCGTAAACAACAATAATTTTTTTTTTTCATTCAACGGCAAAGCCGAATATCCATGGCGTGAAGGTAATGCTCTGTATTTGGAGCTGTATTTTGAGCTGCTAAAACCGGGTGAAACCATCAATGGACAATGCTACCGAACACAATTAGTCCGTTTGAAGAGAGCAGTAGGCGAAAAACGACCGGAATATGAGACCAGACACGAGGCAATAATTTTCCATCATGACAACGCTCGGCCCACATTGCTAATCTGGTTAAGAACTATTTGGAAAACAGTGGATGGCCTTATAGCCCAGACCTTGCCCTTCTGACTACCATTTGTTCCGGTCGATACAGAACGCCCTCATTGAAATACGGTTCACATCAGAGCAGAATATCAAAAATTGACTTGATTCATTCTTGGCTGCCAAGCCGGCGCAGTTCTTTTGGGGTGGGATCTACAAATTTCCAGAAAGATGGGAAAAAGTCATAGCTTCAGATGGGCAGTACTTTGAATAATACTGTTGTCCATATTTCTCTTAAATAAACGCTCAAATTTTGAAAATAATACGTACGAATTAATTAGCATAGCAACCCGAATTTGAAGAACTTGAAGCAAACCCCTGATATTGAGTGGAGCGATATACCAACGTTCCATATTCGATGCCGTCGATCATAAGTCGATCGACTTCACTGTGGAAGGGAATAACCACATCTTGCAACAAACTGTTCGCTACAACAACATAATGCATAAGTGCAGCCAAAGATTACGAATGTTTTCTTCTTCTTTGTATGGCGCTACAGTCCAGGATATTCACCTACCGCAATCGCTGGCTTGTTGTTTCCAAGATGATTGTAGTCCTCCCTAATAGACTTAATCTTCGTATATATCGGGAAATGACTCTGCACCCGAGGAAGCTTCATCTGACTGGAGCTCTGGACACAATCGGTGGCCAATCAGTTGATCAGCACTTCGGCAAAGAGACGCGGGCTCTGGTACCAACTCTCCCCTCTCTCGCGGTCAGCAGCCGATAACGATATTCTACGAAGATGTTTTGTCGCAATTGTGGTAGAACTTTCCCATTTCGCCATATTGTCTATCTCGGCCACAGCTACTTACGAAAGTATGAAATCTACCACATGTTGTATGTCATCCTTGAACAGATAAATAAAATCAATACACGTTTTTTGTTTTTTTTTTTTTTTTGATCTCACACAAAACAAGTCATAGCCACTGATCCCATCTTCGATCAGTGAATCTCGAATTCTATATTTCGCGACGTGGACTTACCAATAGGAAAGTTCGTTGGCCGATGGTAAGTGTTGACGCCTGTTCCTGCATGCAACTCCGAATCAACGCTTTCAAAATACATTTAACCTGTTTCAATTTTAACATCATTCGATGTCAAAAAAAAAACTTCAAGCTGTCGCAGTGTACACAAATTCATTTAAAAAGAAAAAAACATGATGCCCACCCAATTCATCACTCTCATACCTACTCATTCCAAAGTTTACCTTTGTCATGACACATCACCGCCCACTAATAAATTGCACTCAAATCGCTTGCAGTCACTCGCAATCATCCGCCGTCCACTTGCCTCTCAAGTCAATCTCTCTTCGGCCTGTCACTTCATTAGTGTCATAACTGTAACGCCACCACAGCACTGCACCCCCCGCACCGCGCACAGCGAACAAACAGTGATTAATCAAAAGCGTTAATTCCTCATTTGCATACGAACTTTTATGTCAATTCTGCAAGTAAAGACTTTCACACAAGATACACGGCCAAACTATCCGTAAGACGGATGAAAAATGCAAAAAAAAATTCACGACGACGAGGTAAAAAAATATACGAAACGCCACATGCACAAACACACGCGGACAGTCACAGACACAGGCAAAGTCAGCTAGGCGGGGAGGAGAGACGAGAGAGAGCACACCTTTTGTTCCGATCCCAGAGACTGATTAAACTGCTTTTAGCATACATTTGCTAGCCTCATTTTTCACAGCGAAAATATTATTTTCCAGCCCACATTGTCGGCATCTTCCATATATAACGAGAAAATTTATTTCAAAGGGCCCCGGGCGTTCCGCAACAGAGTCGCCCGCGGCTGGCAGCTCTGTTGCGCACGTTTCTTTTGCCCACCATGCGAAAAGGAAGCAAAACAGCAACAACAAAAATATATATGTACACAAAATCTCCCCCCACCTGTGTATATATGTGAGTATGCATGTAGATAACCGTAGAGTGACCATGATACGTTTTTGCGCTCTCCAGTGCACCTCGGGTATTTTATTTTCGTTAATAACAATGTAGCGCAAGAGCTCAGGTAGGAACAGGCTTCGGAGCCTTGCGGCCGGACTTCATCTGAATACACATCTACCATTCCATTTGGGTTCATGGAACCCCTCGTGTGCAGCTTACACATGGACACAGTGCACTTGGATGTAGCTGCACCACAACAGGGCAGTGGCTCTCGAAATTCGTAATGACTTCCTATCGGCGTAATGCCCGCTCGGAAGTGTGGCAGGATCAGTGAGGCAAAAAACAACGAGAAACTGTGCGCACAAACTTAAGATTAAGATGAAAACTGTTATGAGGGAGATCTCTGGTGGCGGATGGATATACGCGTGCGTGTTTGCTTCCAAGTCTCTTTAAGTGAACAAATGGCGTTTGGAGTTCCTCCATTTGACGATACTGCTGCCGAATGTGTGTCGAAGAAATGTGAAAAAGTCCGTGAATTAAAGACGAGACGAGCGAGTACATTGTGACCATGTTTCCGTTGTCCATTGAGTAATTGAAACATGGTGTAGATGGTTTAAGCTCCTTGTGAACTCGGATATGCAATCAAACACTAATCTCGTGGGTCGCTTTCATCAACGAGAAGATCTGGAATGAGACCACGGTGTCCGGACCATCGGCGGATTCAGACTCAGAAAGACTCAGCCTTTGAAGTGAACGACCACGTTGTCACAATCGTGTCGATAACGACAGGGCTACTACTATCACTTCTCTGATGAACTGGCCAGGCAGGGATGCCTCAATTGCGATGGAGATGCAAAGTGTGCATGAAATGGCTAAGCACCAGTAGCGAACTCTGAGAGGGTCATAAAAGGAAACAGATTTCGCTACATACTCTGTTGATAGACAGCATAAATGTGAATCTGACAAAAATTCGGCAGACTTACATGGTCTTAAATGTCACATCGGGGTATTTTGACCGTCGTGTCGACTAAACATAAACAGCCTTGAACTCGCGTGTCTTGAAACACAGCAATACACGGTGAACCCTGTGTGGACCTGCTGTTTCCTCGAAAGGAAAAGACTATGCTTCGATGGTTTGGTCAAACCTTGAATGCGATTCCTTAAGTTAGGGGCCCGCTTGGAGGCCCAGACAATGTCCAAAAAATCGCTATGGCATAACTCCTGATTAACTAATCATAGTCAATGGCGGAGGATTGAGTTGTCTGAAGATCTCCCGTGTGTGCTCTCTTCTCTGGACCCACTTGTGGATCACGTGGGTCTAAGGATGGTGATGATGATGAATGCGGTCCAGATCTAAGAAGAACTTGTGTTCGTTTTCAACGGTCTGTGAGAAACTCATTACGATTAACACTCTTAAGTGCTGGACCGTGATGTGTGAATAAGCATGCAAAAGCGAAACAGGGAACTACAGGCCGATTGCAATCCTACCCGCTGTTGAAAAATGCCTGGAAGAAGTACTTGTTAATCGTGACAATTGTTTTCTATCGAAACATAAAATACTACACCCGAGTCAGTACGGCTTCCACAAAGGCAAGAGCACCCAATCACTGCTGGAGGAGTTTACAAATGTCGTCAATGCAGACCTTAACAAGAATCATCACGTAATTGTGTTATTATCGCAAAGCATTCGATACTTTGAGACACGAAAAGCTCGTAGAAAGTGTCAGCAAAAGGGGTTGAGAGGAGTTCTGGCAGAACTATCCAAGTCAATGTAGCTGATATATTGAGTACTGAAAAGGAAGTCAAATACGGTGTGCCACAAGGCTCAGAATTGAGCCCCATTTTATTCATCCTTTTCACGAACGAGCTACTCAAGTTATTGAAAAAATCGACTGCTTGTGCGAATGCCGACGACATAGCAATCGTGTTGAGACACCAAAATTTGCATTCAGCTGTGCAGATATTTGGCGTGAGCAAATCAACGTCCTGCGCATGCAACTTAAGAGCACCGTCTTCGCAATGATGTATCTTAAACGTTATACAAACGTAGAACTGCTTAAGCAGGTGTTTTACTCATTAGCAGAATCGCGCATCAGATACGGCATTCTGGCCTGGGGAAACGCAGCAAAATCCTACCTGGATAAGAAATCAAACACACAACATCGTCTTCTCAAATTGTTAGACACTTTAACTCAACTTTTCAAGTTCTATATGTCAAAGCAATCTTCCAGATGACAACACTGCTGCAGTACACGGTTCCAGCAACCACTAAGTCACACGCTTAACATCAGAAGACGTGCCCAAGGGGTGCTTGAGAGAGCATACAACTTATATGGAGACCGAGAACTACGTTGCACCGTCCCCAAATTTACGAATTCGCTGCCAGTGTCTGAAAGCAATTCCTAATTTCAAAAAAAGAAAAAAAGAGCTAAAAGGATTTTTAAAGGAAATTCATTCTGTATCATAATTTTGTTGGTTTGTAAATGTTAATCTTAATGAAATAATCTTCACATTTAAAAAACCAACTGGAGTAATGTTAAATTAAAAAAAAAAAAAAAACAAAAAATGCAATTCAAAGTCACTTCGAAATTTGCAACGATCAATTACAACCACCTGCAGATAAGCATGTGCCGCTCTAGACCATATTTACGAGATAACGCATGAGTCCTAAGCATCCGGGTAATGTGTTAACTTGACCACGTACGTTGCTAAGAAATTGGTTTCGAATTTATTTGTGTCATATTCATAGTGACGACTTTCAATCCGAATAAGAAATGAAAACGAAAAAAAAATGCACGTGTAACTACTAATTTCACGTGAAATTAAATCACAGATTACCTGTGATGTATTATTTCACGCACATTCTTATTTCGCGGGATCACATACGCACGTGACATCTCTGACACGAAATTGTTTTTACAACCTCTGCGAAGAGTCTCCGCGAGATGCAATTCAACGAAGGACGTATTGGTAAACCGGCAATACACCCGATCTACTTGTGGACATAAAAATCCCTTCATCGGCTTTATTTCATGTAGTCACAGAAAAGCTTCACACTCCCAAACACTGTGCTGGTAAACAACGGAAAACAATGATGCCAAAGCCTATTAGTCCACGAACAAAAATGCTTCGCTCAACCTCCAAAGCCCGCTCACGTACCCATCACAGGACAGACAGCCCAAGGATCGGCAAATTGTTTCATCAATCACTTCTTGTTGGTGGAAATGACTGCTGCTGGTCGTGTGAGTTTTTCCTCCACTTTCTCGAATAATGGCGCGTTGAAAAGCAAGAAAAAGACACAAGCCCCCACTTCACGGGCGCGCACGGACAGCACAGGCAAGGCCGCGATAGTTTTGTAACCTAAACTCCTGTCAACAGTTGAAACTCCGAAAACACGGCACTACAGAGGGCATACTCCATCAGCCGCCACAAACCGCCATCAACCGCGTGTCCACTGGACAAAGGCATTGGGGTTTTTGTTTTTCTTTTCATATCTTTTTTTCGTGTTTCGCGATTCCACGGGACGAGCGAGAGCTGTGTGAGAGAGCCACGCCACGTGATGGTGCTGTATCGATGAATTCTAATGGCACAAGGATTCCACGCCCAGGGTCATTGTCGCACCTCATTGTGTTGCGGTTTAGAACTCCCCCGTTGGTACGTTTGTGCGCGGTTTCCTACTCCATACCGTGGGCGGGTGTGTTTTCATTGTTTTCAAAACTCACCACGCAAACAATTGATTCACGAAGTAGTTTTTCGCTTAGCCGTCAGTGATCCAGACGGAGCGCGGGCCGCCAGTTGGGCTAAATCAATCCAACTCAAGCACATCCTGGAAGGAGCAATCACAAATTGATGGGCAATTAAATGATTTTACGGCATAATCATCACGTTTCAACTGGGTGCTTCCAGTTGTTTACTAGCTGCTGCCCAATGCCAGCTGCTGCCGCCGACGATGCGGTCTGACCCACACGCAAGTGAGGCGCCCCTCCTAATCGGAGCTGATTGTTGTGTTGCTGTTGCTCCTGATGCCGCTGCCGCTGCTGCCGGCAAATGCGAATAGAACTGGTTTTCGCACTCAGCGCTCCCATCCAGCCACGAGAACGGGGATCGCTGCTCGGCTGCACTCTGTCATTAGGGGATCTGTTTTATGCGCACTAATTGACTTAGCACACTACCTTATTGGGTCCGCGAGGCTTCTAAGCGTATCATTAAGAAGCGCCACACTTATTCGGATCGCGATGCCCGAGAAAGTGGCAATATTCGAGCGCCAGCATTTGAAGGCCTACCCGACGGGAAATTATGAAAGTGCACGTAACCCGTTTGAGTGCTAGGCCGCGGGGAGGGATGATTATTAAAATGATGGAACTGGACTGTTGATAGCTGAAGATGGTTCCGGCGATGATGATTCGAATTCCTGCAGCGATCTACGCGCTCTGAGAATTGTTCAAATGAAGTCAGTTAACGGGAGCAGTAGCTGCGTGATGATAGTGTCTGAGAGTGAGAACGACCGCGGAACGATAGTCCGGGGGATGGTTGTTGAGTCATCGCTGATAGTAGGACATTGGCCGTATGGTTAAATACCGTTTAACTATGCGGAAGACATATTGAAGTTGAGGCTGCCGGAATTTCTTCGCTGAAGCGGTTTTGTGAGTGAGAGCTTTGCTAATTGTTGTTGGATTGAACTAGGAAAATATGTGTGTTTAGCTGCAATTGAGTCTCACTTATTTGTGGTCCTGTAGAAGGATTCCCGAAACCATAAAAGACCGTCTCCACTGGACATCACAACCACAACTTGAATACACAACGGCGGTTTTTCCTTTCGTGGCCAAGATATGCCATGTCACTTTAATTCAACGTTGACTGCGAGAGCGTCAACGTCTAGAAGCGGGCAAACCAACCATCAATCGACGAAGTAGTTCTCACTAAGAATAGTGCCAACAAATTACATTCACCAACTCTTCTTCTTTTACCCTCAATATTTGCCACTCCATTCAAACAAAATCGTGCACATATAGGAAACCTTTAAATCTCATGTCCATCATGTCGTCATGGTATCCTCATGTCAAACCAAGATTCTCCGGCAGGATGTAGGTTTGGACGTGGATTTTTGTACCTCCACTAGACATCATCCAAGACAAGATGTGAAAAAATCTAGTGGAGGTACAAAAGGTTTCATGTGGTTCATGTCCAGTGGCAGAAGTGTCCTCAACTGACGAAGACGTAGTTAGAATTATTCTCTTGTTCCTCTCCATTGATGAGTGCTCCAACTAAATTCACTGGCAACATTTTTTCGAGTTTATGGAGTATCTTGGTTTTATGAAGGGTCTCACTCTGACCAATAGCTGGCGGTACTCGGCAAGCTGCTTCCAGTCATCAAGTCCAGGCTGCATTGCGTTCGCCATAACTTGGTGTTTATACCGGAGATTCGGTCCTTCTCTAACCAGAAGGCTCGGTTTCAAAGACCCTCTTAGCTGGGGCGCAAGTGTGCATGCGCTGGAAATTACCGAGTTAGTGTATCCCAAAGAATTTTGCCTTCCGGAACACATCATCACATCTTGGTACAGGTCGTTCCATTCACCTTTCTAGCAAACGGGACCATATTTTTTTCGGTGGCACCACCAGTCAGCTTTTTCATACGGTAAGACTGCGTTTCGTAGAGTATGGTTTTGGTCCTTCAAGTCAGGATCTTTGAGTCCAGTTGTTTCGAAAGTTATGCGTCGGATATCCACTCTTATGCCGAGTTCGTGTTTGACCCGAGGTCTGGATCGTAATGTTTCGTCGCAGATGGTGTGTACCGGAACGTGTTCAATTTGACCTCTTTCGCATTAAAAGCAATTTTCCTTTCAATCGCCGTGCATGTTGTGAACGGGCTTAGATATGGATGTAAGCTACATACCCCAACGATTTGACTAACTGACAAGAAAATAATGCCGTTAGCTGAAAAAAAATGCAGACTGAAGAAATCACAATACAGTGCATGGCCTTGCAGAAATCCGGTGCAGGTTCAAGTAGTTCCTTGCAACGAATGCTGTTGTATGCGGCTTTCAAACTAAACTCGATGTTTTCCAGGATTTGACTTCGAGTTTGCCGGGCTGGTACGTGCCGATCACTGGACTAGGATCTTATGTGCGACGATGAGCAGGGATTTACCCCATTTGGTTTTTTGTCAAAATGTAGGACCGCCATTTTTGTGGACCATCCAGGAGCTGATATCCCAGTTATCGGCCATGCTTTCGTCTTCTCAAATTCAGCAGTTGATCTGGTGCATGCTATTTACCAGAATCTTGTCAATAGCCTTGAAAGCTTTGATGGCAGAGCTTTTGGCTTTATTATTATTTAGCTTTTTTAAGGCCTTGACATCATCCCCCACACTGGCCCATCGACTGTATACTGGTTTTGGTGCGGCTAAACTCACGACAAAGCCTATCATCCACCATTTGTCTGACATTCGTAAATGATGGATGGATCCATAGGATTGCGTAAGCTGGAACGATATCAGCCCCTTTTCTAGCTAGTTTACCCTAGGATTGTGAGGCGATAACATAGCCTGCTGGGCTTCGAAAGGCCCAGACTTTTTTCATAGATGCCTCATTATCGGGTGTGTCTCTGGACTCTCAAACTAATGCTGCGTACCAGGAATTTCGAGTTCAATTGGCTGGGAATTAATTCCTATTGCCGAACGTGATTTGACCGCCGCTTGGCCGTCGATGAGAACAGGGGTATCTGGCAACCTCTTGGCTGTCAACACGGCATCCTCGTAGAAGACACGTCTATAGTCCGGAGGCCTGATGGAACAGTGCAGGTTCAACATTCCATGCTTTATATCTTCGTACAGACATGGATAATCGTAAGGACTTGATTGACAGAAGGAGTGGAAGATAGTGTTCGCTTCTATAACTGTTCTTCACATCCTTATTCGTTTCGTTCAATATCTCCAGTTGACCAGTTGACTGCACTGATTAACTGCGGACGTTCTCTGTCGTTCACACCATCGTCAGACTCCATCACCACCAGTCAGAGGTTTTTCAAGCCTCACATGCCCTCTGGTTGTCATAGATGAACAGCGATGTGATCCCTCCACCTGTTTCTAAGAAAATTCGAGTTCCCCGTGCGCTCAAAAAGGAGAAATGAAGAGTCCACCATGCATGCAAACAGGTTATGGATAAATTTCAACACTCCGTCATCACACCTCGCAATTGCCGGCACAAAGAAATAAAGAAATAATCCCTTCCAAGCGAAAAAGCATTCGCCTCGCATGCAGCGACAATAAGCTTCATCCATCCACCACCACGGGTTTTCGCTTTTTTCCCCTCGAAACAGAATCCTCTAATCCCGTTTTTTATGTGGGCGTTCCATATCGCCCCCGCCCAAATGCTATCCCACGCAATTTGTCTATTCCAGCCGCCTCGGGGAGAAGAGGACGTTCTGTTGTCTTTTTTTTTGTTTTTTGTGTTCTCTTCCGTTTTATCCTCATCCCTGCTGAAGTATGCACCTCACATCCCTTAACACTTTAGACCCCGAAAAAAAAGGGGAAAAAAGAAAGGATTCCCTTGAAGCGAGCAGCCCCCTACACACCACAAATTCGCCCTTCGCCCCCACCGTCATAGTCACACCAACACACACGGACACCGTACTTTTCTAAATGAATGATAGAGTGAAAAATCCAGTCCCGTTTGTCCGTTTTTCACTATGACATAATATCATCACATTTTAATTGCGAAATATTAAAAGGGATGAAAAAATTGGCTGCGCCTGTGGGCACTTATCTCCCTCCCTTCCTCCTTGCTCGATGGATACTCCTGCTGCACCAGCCGCCCCTTTGCATATCCTTACCACTTGTCGGTGTGTAGTCAAATGCATGTGAGTGTCGGTGCCGGCACCAGTGTGTGTGTTTGATTGCACACGCAAGGGCTGGGTGAAGCCAGCGTACGGACGGGTGGTCGCGGTGCGCTGCTCTCTGGTGATGGTATCCGGGGACGGCTCATATCTGGGACTCGTTTGCATGCACTCACATTCAAATGAATGTCTTTCCCTTCGAGTGTTGTAGGGGCATTTTTTTCTCTCGTTGTTTTTGTTTTCATGCAGCATCCCTCACATTTTTTTTCTCCTTTTTTTATATGAAAATGATTTTGTGACATAAATTAAAGCCTGGGGGTAGGCAAAACACTATTAAAAATGTTCATAAATTCACTCTAATATGGGATGCGAGGGGGTGGTGGTGTCCTGGTGGTTTTCCGCGCCAAACGTCGACGTTCGTTGAACTGTTCTTTTTTCTCTCCTCACATTTTCGTTGCAGTCGGCCGCCCACCTCGCTGGTGCGTTTGATGTGGACTTATCCATGCATCGCCATAAAACTTAATATTTTTATTTTTTTTTTTTTTAATAAAAAATATATACATATTTTTTTGTGAATTTATGTGTTTTATGTGGAGAGCAGCTAACAAAAAATATATTTGATGGTACGTGTATCAAACCGTTTGCAGTCATAGCCCCGGGCGGTGGGGGCTGCGGATGAGTGGAAAGAATGCGTATCCATGGGTTGTGTACGTATATTAATCCGCAAAAGGTTGAATGTCAAAGTTTAAAATAATCCAACGCCTTGATTCAATGTTTTTTCTTCGTTCCGGTATAGCGGAGGCTTTTGTGCATGTTTGGTTCGGTTGGCGAACTATTTATTGCGTTTTTTTTTTCGATTCCGTGTAACAGGAAAGCGGATGTGATTTTAATGAAGTTAAGCTAGTTGCAATGAAAAATCACGTACACGTGTGTGTGCGAGCTTGTGATAACCATCAGAAGGATGTGTTGTTGTTTTTTTTCCTCTCTGCCTTCCGTCATGGCTTGATGGTTATTTGAATTCTATTTGTCGACAGGGTTGTGATTTTTTTTTTTTTGGGATTCGTAATCCATTCATTTGACCGCCTGTGAGTGGTACAGCGCTTGACGGATCCTCTCAGCCAACCAGCAAACAGAACCAGGATGACGAAGAAGTGAAACATTCTCACGGACAATGTAATTGGCCCCAAAACGGTGGGTGCAGCTTGCTACCCGAACTTCAGTCTACAATCGAATTCTATAGATCATACATATAGCCCAACTTCTTCAAGAAGTGTCTAAGATTTGATACACGCCCATAAAAGTTAACACTCGTAATTGCTTGACCGAATAGCCGACTGTATCGCTACCCACCTCATAAAACATTGCCCAAAATGAACGCAACATTTTAATTTAAGAAATAGTTGGCACCACACACAGATTCACAGGCGACAGTTTAGGGTTCCTAGAAATGAACCGACACACGATGCAACAAGACGTTTTCAATATCCCAAAAAAAATTAAAGTTTGGCGGTCCCAGCTCGAACATTTCATACAACATTCGGGCGGATTAGGACTAGAAGGAGTGCGTTTGTACCAGCAAAGCCGCAAACGCTTGCTTTAATTTTCGGACACCATTTAGAATTATCACCACAGAAAGTAAACGAAGGCCTGAAACTCGCTGAAGCTTTACGAAACCACGGTGTCATTGTAGAGAAATGCAGACGTTCGTGATGACAGTCTGGTCTTGTTCTTCATTTTCCGGTTGTTTTCTTACAAACGCTTACTTCTCCACCGTTGTCCTGTGTTCCCAAGGGTTAACACCCAACCATAATTGACTTAAGTAAACATGAGCGTATGTCAGAGCCAAGCGAACAGTAGTGAGAAGAGTCGTCAAATATCAAAATGCGTGAAATTTCAGCACCAACTGTCATTTACGTGTGTAGACAACTATTGAATACCTTCCCATTTTTAATCAGAAATTAATGAAACTTAACGAAGCTGAGCGAAGTGGCTATCATTTCTTTATACTCGGGCGATTGTTTACGGTTGGGACTTCATACCTCGTCGAACCTCCGTCACTACCTCAAGAGCGTAGCTGCCCATATGAGGATATTCGCCTTGCTGATAAATCAGCGGACACTTAGAAACCTGCTCGTCGAATCCTTCGAAAAAGCTTCTAAACAACTTTGCAGCGAACGCGCGATTTTGTCAATGTCGTATCACAGCAGTTTCTCAGCAGCGGGACAGATTTATAGAACCTGCCGAATCGCATCTAAACAAGTTCTAGGAAAAAAGTCACACGGGAGCGCTGTGGTCTTACAAATGTTTCATGTACTTGCGAAGTACACAGTGTGTCTAGGAGCGCGGCAGGGGAACCAAATTTGACCATCAAACGATCCTTCCTTCAATGTGCTTGGCTATCAAGCCCCAAGAAGAAGAAAACACCTTTCGCGCTAATCCCTCGACCTTTAGTAGTATCCACCCCACTTCTGACAGGCAATCTCAACTCACAACCCGTCACACTCCAACAAAAGCAAACATTACCTTTTCATTTTTAATGAAAATACCACTAAGTATCTACCAGAAAATTATCAGTTAATTATAAAACTCGAGTATCGAGACAGTAATTAAAGCCCCATTTGCCGCCTTTCCAGAGCACACTCGAAGGCCTGTTAAAACCAATAACGACTTGTAATCAACTTTCGGGTTAAAAAGCGAAAAAGGAAGGGTTTCCTTCTTTTTCCACAACCAGTCCCCTCGGGCACATTAACTCATCATCAGTGTAACACAAGAAAATTAAAATTTTGTTCGTCTAATACACAACTTCCTTCCCAAGACAGCACCCCCTTTCTATTGTATCCGCTCCAGACGTGGGCTTGGGGTTTGGAAGACCACCAAAATGATACCACCGCACCACTCACTGTCGCGTTCCTCGCGGGTGACGGGATGGCAAACCCACTCAAGTCATTAGCAATCTGAATAACTTTTATCTAATTAGCGAAATTTCAACAAAACGTCAAGTGTTATACTTTGGGTTCGATTTCTGAAGCTGATGCTTCTCCGTGTATCTTGGATGAGTAAACAGCCAGTCACCCAATGATGAACTCAGCCCCTCCCACGGTGACGGCAGCGGTGATGTTAACAAAGTTTTCATCCGAAAATTTAAAAGTTTTTTAATAATAAAAATTTTGAAAGCGAATCATCTATCTCTTCCGTGGATCTTTGGCGTCACCCACATTGCCGCACTCTAGATTTTCGAAAAAGGGTTGCAAACAATACAGCTTAAGTTTCGCCGCGATGCGCCTCGTTCAGATGAATCACAGGGCGGATCGGTGACTGATGGCGGTTGAGATGATTTCTTTTTGTTTTCGTTTGTTTCTGCAGGATGTGTGTGCGAGTTCCGCCGACGACGGGCGGTGGGAGAGTCTCGAGATAATCCATAGAAGGTCGCATTCAATTTTTCACCGAGACTGTGCATGTCTCTCTGTCCCTCCCACTCTTTGCGGCGTCAGTCGTCCCTACTAAGCGCACGGTTGATGGATATCAGGCGGCAACGCAAACAAAACTTTTTTTGGTTTATTAATTTTCTCCTTCGAAATGAAAATTGAGACAACAGCCTTCGGGGGGTGTTCACTTCTCACAAATAAATAATGAAGGGTAGCGATGATTCTACTGCTGCTGCAGCTACCGATACCGCGGTGTGACAAGATGAGCCACCAGAGATGGCTTCTTGCTGTAAGCGAAATGGCGAAACCTTCTACGATGCACTATTTGACAGGTGGGATGGGTGCGCTCGTATTTAATGTGGTCTTTTGGCAAAGGAACCTAATTAATGACATTCACCGGTGTTGGGATGGGGCGCCTTCTGCTCCCGTTCATTCAATTTTCGCTGTTCAATTCGAGTTGGGGCGTGCACCTCTAACTGCAACATAGGAGGCAGCGCTCGTCAGCTATCAAAGGCATGGGTCTTAGAAAACGAGCTATCGTTGTGAGTGATTTCTCGACATTCATTTCAAACTCAGTATCGCGCTTGTGAATAGCCACGAGACTTCATACTGTTTCTTCAGATCTTCCGAGAAAAATATGACATACATGGCCTACAACAAAAAAAAAAAAACTTCAGAAACCATGTTTACTCCTCGCGATGGCGAACAAAAGAGGTCTCAATAAAAGTCAGCACACAAACAAAGGTTCTATAGTTTATAACGGAGCAGAGTATCTACCAAATACATAGTTTGCTACGGCTGTCTAAAAAATGATGATAAAAGTGACACTTTTCATGAAATTTTTCATACTGAGCTCCCAATTGAGCCAGCGTGTTCCGGTCGCATGCTGCCGCGAAGAGCTCAAGGTACGCAGCACTTGATCACTTAAAGAGGCGGGATTTAGGAACGGCCACTCTGCCATACTAAGGAGTTGGGAAGCAGCGCAAAACATAGGGCGAACCGATGACTTTCCGCCAACCTTGGCTCCGGAAATGAGTTTCCATCAGAGATTTCCGGACCGGGAACGATGGAAAGAAAAAGTGGCTACAGCAGAGGGGGAGATCGCCCTATACAATGATGGCTGAAAGACGAGCGCCGGTACAGGGACAGGGACCTTCTGTGACTTCTACGACAAATCGCCAATTGGGCTACTAAAAATGGCCTGATGCTCAATCCAGACTAAACCAAATTCATCCCGTTCTTGAAACAACCGCTTTCCCTATCCAATTTTCCGCCAATTGAACTTAACTCAACTGCAATTGAATATGTTACATGTGTATACAAAACCTTGGAATAATGTGCAATAGTGAACTGACCACATTGATAGCGTAGTGTCTAAGATAGAGATATACACCCCTAAGAGGCTTGTCGATCAGCAAAATTTATTCTCCCTATCAACGTTAAATTAAAACTTGGCGCTCATAGTGCCAATCTTGACATATGGATCAGAGTTGTTCGCTGACTGTGATTATTCTTCTTTGCAAAAGTTGACAAAAGCAATCAACGCGGCTGCATGGTACGTTCTTCGCAGATTGGACCATGTCTCGGAACAACGTTGGAATCTCCTAGGATATAAATTAGAAGCATTCCTAGGTTACAGATCGTGCATATTACTCTTCAAAATTATTCACAAGAAGCAGCCAAATTATTTATATGAAAAGATTACCTTCCGTTGATCGAGTCGTAATATTACCTTAAGATTACCTTGAATTCATACCAAATTCATACCGCAGGCACTTCTTCATTCACGCTGTTCATCTCTGGAATCACCTACCTTCACAGCTACGGTCTAAGACCGAGAACAGACAATTTTGTACCGCCTGTTTCTCCTTATTCTCATCGAGCTGAAATAACTCCTACTCCTCCTATTTTTATTTTTTTTATTTTTCCCTTTTTGCTATGCATTTGTATTAATCGTATTGAATTTTAAAATTGCAAAATTTACGCTCTAAACTGAACTGAAATTGAAATTAGTAACTGAAATAATTCAATATCACTTAAATTCAAGCATGTCACTCAATTATTTTATATTGCTCCTGTACCAGTCAACGAACATAATGTTCTTAATGTACAGAGATAAATATCAATAAATGAAATGAAAATGAAATATAAAGGGTGATTTTTTAAAAGCTATAGGAAAGTTTTCCAAAAAAAAGACACACAAAATTCAGAAAAATGCATGAAATCTTTATTTGAATCGCTAATACGGTCCATATAATTTAATGTTTGAAGATTATTTCATGCAAATGTTGACCTTGACTGCGCCTCAAATGGTCCATCCGCTTAGTCCAATTTTGGCATACTCTTTCCAACATTTCGGCCGGTATCTCACGAATAAATGCTTCAATGTTGTCTTCCAATGCGTCAATTGAAGCGGGCTTGTCTGTATAGACATGAGCTTTAACAAAAAATTGTCTTAAGGCGTTAAGTCGCACGATCTAGGCGGCCAATTAACCGGTCCCGAACGTGAAATAAAATGTTCACCGAACTCGCCACTCAATAAGTCCATTGTTGCGCATGCTGTGTGGCATGTGGCACCGTCTTGTTGAAACCACATGTCATGCAAGTCAAGCTCTTGCATTTTGGGCAAAAAAAGTTGGATATCATCTCACGGTAGCGCTCACCATTCACAGTTACGTTACGATACGCATCATCTTTGAAGGAGTACGGTCCAATGATGCCACCAGCCCATAAACCGCACCAAACTGTGACTTTTTCTGGATGCATTGGTGGCTCTTGCAATGCTTCTGGCTGATATTCACTCCAAAATCGACAATTCTGGTTATATACGTACCCATCGAGCCAAAAATGAGCTTCGTCTAAACTGACCATAAAATGGAAGAAGCGCGCGATGAACTTTCTTAACAGAGCACGCATTTTGATAATAAAATTCAATAATTTGCAAGGGTTGTTCGTTTGTAAGACGATTCATGGTTAAATTATAGACCAAACTGAAGGTGTTTGACTGTGAAACAAAACACAAAACGTTCGTCAGCTGTTTAAACCAGTGTTGCTAAAAAGATAATAGCTAAAAAATCACCCTTTATTATTGGGTCTATAACTTAATTCGTGCGGTTTGCTAAGAGATGGTGTGACTTGTATTATTTTATTGTTATTATTCCATTGGAACATGCGTTGGAAAGCTACTGTCATTGTACGTCATTTCAGTATATGTCATTCATTAGAAGCGTAAACAACAATCATTTCTTCCAATCAAATATGTCGAACTTTGTGCCTGAAAAAGTGTTTTTGCGGAGAGATCTTCTTCATTACTTTAATATGAAGAAAACTGCTGCCGAAAGTCGTCGTATTTTGGTAGAAGTTTATGGTGAACATGCGCTAGCTGAGTGAACGTGCCAAAATTGGTGAGTGATTTTGGCTTGGCCAAATCAGAAGGGTGTGCTGTATTATGAGCTGCTAAAACCGGATGAAACCATCAATGGACAAGGCTACCGAACACAATTAATGCGTTTGAAGAGAGCAGTAGCCGAAAAACGCCCGGAATATGCGACCAGACACGTTGCTTTTCCGGTTAAGAACTATTTGGAAAACTGTGGATGGCCTTATAGCCCAGACCTTGCCCTCCTGACTACCATTTGTTCCGGTCGATGCAGATCGCCCTCACTGAAATACGGTTCACATCAGAGCAGAATATCAAATGTTGGCTTGATTCATTTTTGGCTGCCTAGCCGGCGCAGTTCTTTTGGGATGGGATCCACAAATTGCCAGAAAGATGGGAAAAAGTCATAGCTTCAGATGGGCAATACTTTGAATAATACTATTGTAAATTTTTTCTGAAATAAACGTTCAAATTTTGAAAAAAAAACCCGCACGAATTAAGTTATGGACCCAATATAATTGCAAAGAAAAATTGTAATTATATTCTTTTTTTTTTATTAATTGTACGTAAAAGCATACACGTTTGAATGCAATTTGCTTCAAGGACTCTAAGCTCGTTATAGTGAACAATCTGGTTACAGTGAACATGCCCGGTTCTTATTAGTTCACTATATCGAGCGTCTACTGAATATTTGTATATTTGTTTAAAGTTCAGTGCAGTCACTTCATCCGTAGATCCTAAATGTAAATAGTCCCAGAATACAATAGAACACAATTCGTTGTTAAAAATAAATAGATTAGAGTCAAATCCCAGTCAGAAATTTCGAAATGATAAACACACTTGTCCCGATTCAAAAACACCCATAATGCAATTAAACCCAACAGAGTTCCAGTGAATCTATTTGTACCCCCTTTCACAGAACGTGTGCATAACTTAGTTAACACTCGCAAACACTCACCTAACCCCATTACATTACATCTAACAACACACCAATTCATCCAGTTAATTCCAAAATCACAGCAAACACCCCTTTTTTGCACAGACAAACACACACAGACACACACTCCATTCAATCCTAATCAGATTTTGCAGCACCACAGTCACATCGCATGATCCTTTGAATTCAATTCAAAAAGTTGATGGTAATTACGTCGTCGCTTTGACGACGAAGAAGCTCCACACGCATGCCGGCTCTTCACATCGAAACTCAGTCATTCTCGGGAATCACCATCAAAGGCCCGATATCACATCCTTTAAAAGTCAATTTACATGTTAACGAGGAATTTAGTTCTCGCGCTTTGGCATAATTTCGCACCCATGGGCATAGCGAATGAACCAGCGAACGCAAGGCGCGACGAGCCTCATGCCTCAACCCCGTCGCCATCAGTGTGCCCACTTGAAACGCGAAAAAGCCATTCAAAGTCGCTTTTATGAATTATCCTTAATTGTATCTGAGCAATTAAATTCCATCCTAAAGAGGTTAGAACGTCGATGATGACGCTGGCGATGACGATGACGACGAATATGTACCACGTCCGTGGCGACGATGATGATGGCAACGATAACGCCGACAACTGTCAGAATGCACGACTGGAAAATGAAATTGTTTATAATTGCATCCCATACGAGTGGAATCATGTATCCGAGTGTAGTGTCTACGAGGCAGGATTTTGCTTAGATACATCGGGCTCGGGGTAGGAATTTGTGAGCTTTTTTTTGTGTTCGTTTTGTTGTTGTTTTTGGTTTTTGTTTCACTCGTGAGCAGGTTAGGAATTTTAATTACCCGACATGGCAGATTCGTTTGGGAGTAGAAATAGCTTTTGGCGTTATTCTGTGATTGTATCTCGACACGAGATGATGTTGCTAGAGATACCTACTATGCTAAAACCTTCCAGTCTCTGGCTTGCACACTCACCCACCGTCCCGCCCCCTCCCTCGTCGTCGCGTCGTCGTCGTCACCGGTCTGCTTTCGGCTTCTGTGTGCCTGTGTGTTGGGCAAAGGCAAACGGTTTTATCATTTAAATGTAAAACAGGATGCCAGCAGTTAGATGGCCCTCGGCCGAAATGGGAAGAAACATTAGAGAAGCGCCTAAGGGCTGGTATCGGCTCAGTCTCTCTCTCTCTATCTCTCTCTCTCTATATCTCTCTCTCTCTCTCTCTCTGTCAGTGTGTCTCCCCATCTGGAATTCCCTGTGCGCCACATCTACCCAGTGCGTGATACCGGTTCTTATACTCGTTTCGCAATTTCGAATCTTGCCCCCCAAGGCTGTCTTCAAGGAGTTCTGTCTGCCTGTATGAGTGAGTGTATGTGTGCCTGTGTGTGCGTTTGTGTGTTCGCTTTGTCTTTGGTAGGTTTAATAGATATCGAGCGATGGAGGGGCCGACGGGGGGATACTCAACTAGATACTGGTACGTTGCCCCAGGATACATCAATGAAGTGCGCCCGAGGAGTTTTCAGTGGGTGCACAGAGGAGTATTCGATTCGTGTAAAGACGAAGATGAATCTAGCTGGAGTTGACTGCTGGTTGCGAACCAAACTGTTCTAGAGTTTGCATGCGCTGGCGATTGAACACTGTTGTAGTTGTGGGCGTCGAGCTCCGGCAGCAATTATTTCACTGCTGATAGCTGGTTATACAATTTCATTATTTTATGGGAATTGTCAATAGTCATCTTTGGGACACTGCTGCCAGCGCAGATATCTGCGAAATGGACAGACAAATGGGTGAACAAATTACGACTGGCAACCTTGTCAGCAGCACAGTGAGGAGTGTGGTTATGCCTC
Organism: Eristalis tenax; assembly: GCA_905231855.2. Taxonomy (NCBI): domain Eukaryota; kingdom Metazoa; phylum Arthropoda; class Insecta; order Diptera; family Syrphidae; genus Eristalis; species Eristalis tenax. The sequence continues at coordinate 19,862,192 of HG993127.1, read as the reverse complement.
GAACGAGTCAAATACATTGTTCGTATGTAATATGCTGGTTGTTGTGACGGCTGTAGACTCGCGAGTGAAGCCCCGGGACACATGGCCAGAGGTACAAGGCAGAGATACAGTGCAAATGGAAATTGCTTCTGGTTGGAATCAAGAATTTCCAAGATCCAAGCGACAGATGAAATAATAATCAGGGAACCATAATAAAGTCCACCAGGAAGTGAATGCTCCGCCGGTGGAAGTCATAACATTCAACTCACGTCAATTCTTATTCTCGTGTAAATGCACTTCTATCCAATATCTGTAACGAGTGCACTGAAGACTCTCACTCTCAGAGTTTCTTTTAAGGGTTTCCAGTGCTGTGACTGTGAGTCATGTCAAATGTACAAACTCTGCAGAACTGTGCGCAGTTTATTGCAACTTCGTAGAGCAAATCAAATTTCCATGGAAACCAATTGCCCTTCAATCAAATAAGTGCATGTGATCGACTACATGGGACTCAACCATGTCCAGAGCAAATACAACCTTGAAAGTAACATTAAAGCAACGCACATGCAACGTCTCTAACGTATGGTATTCAGCATTCTTGGAAGACATCCACACACAGGTGCAAGCAGAGCTTGGGGGCGTGTGTTTCAAGAGTCGTTAAAGATCTCAATGTCAACAAATCCACTAGCCTGGGTGTGGCCCCGCAATACTTCTGAAAAAGTGGAGGTTGTCATTCCGAGTAGATGGACAAAATGGCGAATCTTGGCCACCCATAACGTCATGGAAACACTGATTAATCGTCAGCTTGTGAAATCGATGCTGTGACGTTGTGAGCTGGTGCGTCACGTCGACTCCTACGCTCTTGAGCTTACGTTGGCTAAGTTCGAATCCCGGTGCGAGGAACTGACAATGCTCAAAAAGTATAACTGTCTAGGAAAAGCTTCTCAAATTGGCCGTACGGAGTCGGCATAAAACTGCAAGTTTTTTCTTTCACTCGTGATTTTATGAATAGTGAGTAACTTCTGAGAAACTTGGTTGCCGCATCATCTGTAGCGCCACACATATTTTTATTATTACTCGGCTCGTCGTCAAAGAGAGCCCTCTGCAGACCCTACGATTAGCACCCCACCCTCCGCTCCACCCCTAAATTTCGGAGATCTATTTAGAAAGCTAGCTTTTCTAGCCCGTTACAACTTCGTGATAATCTAAAGACTTTAATAACTGGTAACAAACTCTATAATAACTGGTAATAACTCGTAACAATCATTCCTTAGTCATGGTTGTCGTACGATAATTTTTTATTATCACGTTTAGAAAAACAACGTTCTTTGAAGTAACTGTGGCTGGTACAGTGCAACCTCGGTAATTCGAACACTCGTTAATTCGAGCGCTCCACTTATTCGAACACTGAGCCCGTTACGTTAATTTGAAAATATCAATTTTTTACGCAACCATAACTTTTTTTTCTATTAGTTCGAATTATCGAGGTAGTACTGTACTGGTTTTGTGCTAACAATTTGTAGATCAATAACTAAATTGGGAACAAGATATTCAGGGCTTGATCATAATATAAGACTTTCTGGTTTCAAAAGCGGGGATAGTACTGTTAATTATTCGCATATTCCGGGCGTTTTTCGGCTACTGCTCCCTTCAAACGGATTAATTGTGTTCGGTAGCGTTGTCCATTGATGGTTTCACCCCGTTTTAGCAGATCATAATACAGCACACCCTTCTGATCCCACCACATACACAGCATTACCTTTGCGCCATGGATATTCGGCTTTACCGTTGATTTGGCTGGTTGGATTTCGGCGATTGGGTTGTCGTAATGGATCCATTTTTAATCACCAGTGACAGAAGCAATAATGACTTCATTTTGTGGCGCCGTGTGTCGTGTCCCCGCAAAAACACTTTTTCAGGCACAAAGTTTGACATATTTGTGTGAAAAAAAATGATTGTTGTTTACGCTTCAAATGAATGACACATAATGAAATGACGTAGAATGACAGTAGCTTTCCAACGCATGATCCAATGGAATAATACAAGTTACGCCATCTCTTAGCAAACCGCACGAATTAAGTTAAATAAGCATGAGATGCATGATGTAGGTTAGGTTAGGTTATAGTGGCTGGCTGCAGAAGACAGTCACCTTCGGCCAAAGTAGGCCCGTTGTAATATCACGCGAATTGATTCCCCCAAACAATTAAAACCAGTTAATTCTTGTGACAAAGCTATTTAGCTGGCTAATAATGACGCTTTTTAGCTCATTGTAGTTGTTGTAGTAGTAAGCCCTTAGGTGTAAGTATCTACGACCTGCCAGCGCGCTACACGAGCAGAGTGGATGATCTGTGGTTTCAACCTCCTCTTCATACATGCAGCTTCTACAGAAGTCATTATAGAGGACCCCCAACCTACGGGCATGGGTGACAATTGTACAGTGCCCTGTTATGATGTATCTTTTTACTGAAAAACTTTTATTTTTTGTCTTTGGCTACTAATGTTCCATGGAATGGCGAAATTTGAAGGTAAATACGAGAAAAAAATAGAATATATACAATGGCGTATCATGTTTCTTTGTGCTTTTTTGTTAATCAAGTTTTCAGACAATGTCAGCACAAGCCCGGATTTAAATCCGAGTGAAATCCTGCGGGCTATGGTGAACGGGAAGATGGGGGAGCATAAAAGAGCGCTGACATATTTGGATGAGTTGTCACTCAGAGCTCAAGCAGATAATTATCACAATTAGGTAGAAAGCATGCCAGAACGAATGAACGCTGGCATACAAAATAAAGGCTTATGGACCAAATACTAAAAGTCATTAAGGAGACATTTTTCAGAACTTGCTGAACTGGATACATACGATGGGCATGACGTTCATTTCAGCCATTGTAATTGTACGACTTCTTTCATTGATGACTGCCATTTAGAAATTAAATAAGCGAACCGCTCTGAAAATTTCAACAAAATCCGTAATAAGGAACATTTTTATTTGTTTGCTGGTTGAGGTTCAGGTACACCCCGGACTGTAACGCCAAAAAAAGATCGCATTAATATGCGCCACCTATTGAACTTTCTTTGCCTTGTTTCAAATTTATCTGCAGGAAATCACCCTAAGTAAATTAAATAAAGTTATAACGTACAAAAGTTATCTTTCAAACTATAATTCTTCATGCATCTCCAACATGGGGAAAGTGTGCGAAATCGCACATTAAAATACTCCAAATAGCTCAAAATAAAATATTGAAAATGATGCTTGATCTAGCAAGGCTTTTGTCTACACAACTGTTACATGATCAAACTGATGTTATACAAGTTGCACAGAAAATTGAAATTCTCAATGAAAGATTGAACTTAAGATATAAAGACTCAAAAAATACGTTAATACAAAATCTAACAAATCGTTAACTTAAGACAATGTTTGCTTTATTTATTAGTGAAATTGTGTTGTTAAATCCCTTTTCTGTTGCTATTTGTTTTTCATAAAACTGTATTCATATTTGTATATCCTTAAATTAATTAATTTATTCCTCTATTTATTTATTTATTTATATATTTCTTAATTTATTCATGCATTTATTTATATGTTTCCTTAAAATTGTTAACTTTTTGAAATAAGCATATATAACACACAAACATATACATATAAATATTTATATACCTATATGTAAATACTTTTCTTGAATTTTCTCTTGTATTGTTTTGTATTACTGTTACATTAAGTCATCAGTATTTAGTCATATATTCGTGTATACATCTGGCGATCCCTTTAGTTTTTAAGTTATTTTATTATCGACCCATTTTTAGTAAAATCAATTAGAAAACATATTAAATTAAGGTTTTTTATCATGGTTTTTCCTGCAAATGTTCTTGGCAACAAAATAAGTGTCTATTCTATATCAATCAATAAATTTTTGCAGTTGTAAGATATAATGTAAATATCAAATCTCTGAGCAAGCTGCGTATTCATCAAACATATGTAAAACTTATTCTATGTCAAAATAAACGTATCTATCTATCGTATCTAAATGTTGCTCCTTCGATGCATCAACATCAAATTCGGTATATGTATGTACATTGATGGTAAATAACAGATCACAGCTGTTCGAAACCAAAATACGACGACAGTTTGATAAACGAGTAACTTTTAGGATGATAAATATTTTCGTTTCGCACCCAGCGTTGGGACTTAAAATTGACAAAAGTGTGGCAGACGCCGAAGAAAATAGGTTCATTCAAGTTCCAAGAAATTTCACGTACTCCGTTAACGCTCCCATAAATAAAATGAAACAATACCTCACTCTCCTTTATGTTTGCATTCTATAACACAAACGTCAGTTATAAACTTCTTTGTAATTTTGTGTACATATATATCAGTGCTGGCAGTTTGAAGCAAATTTACTTTTTCGTGGGAAATTCAATTCCCATTCCACACATTTGGTAAAAATGTACTTTCGTACAGAAAATGGAAAGTTCGTTATAAAATAATTTTGGATTTACGAAAGACCAAAGTGATTGCGATCACTATAGGTATGGATCAAAAATCTTAGCTCAACCTATTGATGAAATGCGGCACACAATACGATTAATGAGGATCATGATCTGTGTGAAGTTCATCGTTTTTATTTAAGTTTCCCACATGTAACGCAGGAGATGTTAAAATGCCAAACGTAACAGTTTGATTGATGCCCTAGTTGGCATTATTTGTAAATTGGATCATCATTCTAAGCTCATTCCACTTGATACCCCACTACATTGGCCCATGACACTCCATTTGTTCTGAAGTGGTAAATTTTGTTCTCAAGTGTGGTAATTCCACCTCAAAATACTGGCAGCACTGGCAAATATTTCACTTTCATTTGTTTCAGTGATGACATCTTTGTTCGACCCAAATCTCTTAGCGTCCAGTCATTTGTGCAGGTCTGGTAACAGAATATAATCATAGGGAGTTATATCTGCAGAATATGTTTGAAATGGTCACATGATTACGCTTATGGTTGACTCCGGACACTGGCTACCTACTGAAAGTTTTCTCATTGATAATAGGTACCTAAAATCTTTTATATGACTTATGACTTCTGCCAAGGGATCTATCTGCAATAAAATGTATTTGAGAAGTTGTCGGTTGTCAAATTCATTTCATTTTTCTCTATAGTATTCTCTACTTTTCGATCTACAATTCCGGACACACCCGAAACTTTATGTGTACTGTCTATCGAGGCTGTACTCTATAAATTTTCATGCAACCTCACTGTCATTATTATCTTCATGACATGACTTCATGACGACCTGAACATTCGGCGGCACTTGTGTGTGGGTATGTGCATCGACTCCTACGCTGGGGGTGCCAGGTTCAATCTCCAAGCTTGCCAACATACTCGACGGCCCCTTCTGTCTCGAAGAGTAATCCTGTCATAAGAAACTTCCCAAGCTTCGGCCTTCAGAGACGGCACAAAACAGTAGGTCCCATCCGCTCGTGGGAGAACAATAGATCGTACCCTTTGCTCTACACGAAGGTCAAATTCCCAGCCACCCACCGGTATGAAAAATTGCTTCTAAAGACTACACAAACTAGACCGTGGTGTCCATGAAATGACAAAACGAATTTAGAAGCAAGCGCTGTATAATTCGCCGAAGAGCTTTTGATGGTTGTATGACATCTTTCTGTTTCCTTCTGAATACACGCTGGATTTCACTGTCACGTCGGAGAGTTGTTATGCTTGGAATTCCACCTCTGTGCAGACGGGTGCTTTAGTTTTGTAAGATACTGTGCATAAGACCAAATGAGAGCAAGTCTTGACGAGAGTAATAATGCGTTTCTTGTGATTGTAATTCACCGAAGTTGCTGTCATCACATTGGACAGTCTCATTATTTGCCATCAGACTTCGGAAACAAGACAAGCGAACATAAAAACAGAGCTCACAAAGGAATCCACTAGAAGAGTATCAAATTCTGATCACGTAATAAACTCCTGTCAAATTGGCGTACCAATCAAGTCCAAGAAAGCTGACGTTTCATAAATTTTTTACTCCAGCATCGATGCCGGCCGGCCCACTAATGACACAATAACCCAGCTGATAGCTTATTAAAATCGTTGACACCTGAAACCAAATCCTCTATCCACGAACGCGGTCTCCCTCTCATTCTCTATATCGAAGAGGACCGACGGCGGGGATGGCATGGCATCAACAACAGCATCAGCGGCAGCGGCAGCAGCAGAAACGACGACCAGACTTGTATGTACTCCGCGGCAAATATCAACCAGGCTTATTGAGTGCGGTGCCAGGCCGTGAAAATCGACGGTGCCGAAGGCGCCTCATCGCATTATTACTTTTGGATGTATTTTGTTTTTGTTGTTGTTGTAGTGTTTTATATATTTTGTTTCGTTTCGTTTTGTTTGCCGTGAACGGTGCTGTGCTTGGCAGCGGCTATATCCGATGCAACGTGTGCATATCGGATAATATTTGTGATGGACTGGAGGTGTGCTCGTGGTCTTGGCCGCGTACAGGCATTTGTAATGGTGGCACTATATTAAGCCGGGTAATGGCAGCGGACTGTTTGATTGAGGGGCAGTTTTGGCATTTTGAATTTGTGATATGCCCCCTTTTTGGTTTATTTACAACGAATTGATCTGCGTCTGTTTTACTCTTCGCTGGCGTTGTGGTGTGTTTGTGTGTAATTTGCTTCCTTGAACAAATTAGAACAGTCCTGGAGATTTAAGTGAGTGATCAACTTTAAGGCGAGAGGTACATTGAGGTTGGTTTCTTGTTCTGTTGGCGATCTCTTTGCAGTTTGGCAGTGGTCGTAACAATTTGTGCACTGTGACTACTTTTAGGCAATAAGTCAATTTAATTTTGGATTGCTGAACTACTTGGCGACGCTGTGTTCTTGGTTGAATTCCGGACACACCAAGAAGTATGGAAGTGTGTAGATAGGCCTGGTTACACAAATGTCAGCGGAGAATTCCATAATCAGGAGAAATCTCATCTCGGCAGCTTGTACTCGCGATCTTATTCTTTCCATCATTACACAAATTTCATGACCATAGGTGAGAGTTGGAACAAATACTGAGTTGAATACAGCTTGGCTTTGACACCAAGCTCGGTCTTCCTGATAACAGCTCTAACAAGCAAAATTGACCCAGCTTTACCAATCCTACAAGAAAGCTCAGCTTTACTCCATCCATCACTCGTGAAAAAGACCCTGAGGTACTTATACTTCTCCACCTGCTTCAGTGGGACTCCACTAGCCTGTAGAGTGCATTAAACAGGTGTTCTGGAGATGACCATAACCTCCGATTTGTCCACGTTGACCTTCATTCCAGCATCAGCACATACGGCCACAAACCTGTCGAGTGCCCGTTGGAAGATGTGAGGATCACTAAGACGTGCAACATCCAGTCCATATATACAATGACAAGGAGAGGTGACAAGACGCACGCTTGGCGAAATCCGACGATCTGAATACAACCCGAACACAGCTGCTACAGTTTGTGTATAGAATGGCCCTCAGAAGAGGACCTTCAATCCCATTCTGCTGCAGAACACTCCAGAGCTTACCTCGAGGAACTCGGTCGTATGGTGTTCTGGCAAACCATTCGCCGACTCAGAGGAAGGAAATTCAACGTCATTCGAAGGAGTCAAATCCAAAGATGGTGTGTTGCTTTCCAATGAGGTGGACATCTTATGCAGATGGAGCGAGCACTTTTCGGAGCTGCTCAATCCCGAACAGGGCACTGAGGCTGGCAGACCTGTAGTCTTGAGTGGGGCGGGAAATGGTCCAACGGTGGAGGAGGTCTTTTGACGATTAGATCGCTGAAAGTTGGCAAATCCGCCGGTGGGGATGAAATCCGGCCAGAAATGTTTAAGGCAATGGGTAAAGAGGGAGTTTTATGACTCTCTCGTGTCATTAAAGGGGCCTGGAAACGTGGTAAGACAAAATAACTGGGGACAAAGAGATTGCAACTACAGCGGTATATCTCTTTTAAGTCTCCCCGGAAAAGTCTACGCTAAGGTGTTGGAAGCGTGTTCTAGAGCTATGGTCGAGCCCAGGATGAGCGATGAAGAGTTCAGCTTTCGTCTTGGTAGAAGTACAACCGACCAGCTTATATCATATGCATGAGGTGATGTTCCTATTCCATTACATCTGCAGGCAAAATAATGAATTACACTAAATTTTGAACTGACAATTTTTAAAACGTTTTTTATTTACTAAAACGAGATACAAATTACCAAACTACCAAAAATTCAAAAATAAAAAAAAATACCAAATTTGGTTAAACATAACCAAAGTGGCAACCATGGTCAACATATGATCCCATACAGTCGTTTAGGCTGAAAACACACCAGATAAAGCAAAACGCGTTTTTTCGATTCATGGAACAACAAAACTACACGACTTAATGTTGTAATTTGGAAAACAACATTTTATGTGGAATAATTAAATTTTGCACAACGCTCTTAGGTATGTTGTATTGACACAAGGGTTAAGTGAAGTGTTGGGACTAACTAATGTTTGGAAATAAATTTGTGAACAGCTCATGCATTGAGTTACATTTCGTTACATCTCAGTGACAACACATTTGTGTAAAGCATTAAGTTTGCATTGATGGCGAGCATAGATTCAAATACGAATTCAACGGACTGGGGACCCAAGTGTGTTTAACCTGTCGTCACCGTCGATGTAAAACCTGTGGACAGCAAGTATTCGTCTGGCGCTGGCAATCATAAGCCCAGTGCTTGTTGATGTGGATAAACTCAAATTCCGCAAGATTCTAACTCCAACAACAGAAGGCTGAAAGATCCTGTCGGTCGAGCCAAAGTTCACCTATTCTGGCTGATTCATAGCATCGATGGCACCAGCTTTAAGATTCTGTGTCAGAATCAATGTTGTCTATAAATGGAAATGTTCACATGATCGTCAATTCAAACCTGTCAATCCCACAGTATTTGATGAAAAGCCCTTCAATATATTTCAGATCCCACAACCGCGTGCTCAATAAATAAGAGTGCAACATCCCGTTGCCTCTGCACACCAAACGAAAACCAACAAGTGAACAACGCAGACGTAGCAAATAAATTGGAAAATGCGATGAGAAAAATTTATTAGAACCCTGGAGCGGTGCAAATGTTAAACTACTATTTTATTGCAAAGTAATTGCTGTCAATTGGTCATTGGTTAGCCGAAACAATGCCCAACTGCTCCGAAATTGAGTGGTTATTTTTATGCGAGTCGTTTACATTTCGATTGAGCGTCCTCGCTGGCAGCCCTGTGTGCGGGACGGACATGTCCCACAAATAGGCACTTGTGTTTGAGGCGTTTGCTGAAAGTGCCCATTAATGAAACTAAATTGCTGCGGGATATGCTGATGTTTAGAAGAACGTTTTGAAATTTTGAATTTGAAGGTGCAGTTTATGAGCTGGATATTTGGTTGGCGTTGTCTGCAAAGAGCAGTTGCACTCGGAGCAGTAGACGCCTGTTGCGGTATCATGCAAAATCAGTTTGCTTAGCTCGCCTAATGTGTCGAAGAAGGTAAGCTTCGAGGAGCAGCAGCAACAGAGGAGCCTAATGACGGTTTCTTCTTCCCAATCGTTTCCGTCGTCGTTCCGTACTGAAGGCGTATGTGCGCGTATATAGTGCGTAGCTTTTTTTATTTGTGAAGTGGGTATGCAGAGGATGGAACAGGAGCAGCCACCCGTGAGGAGTCAGGATCTGCAACAGCCGTTGTTTGTCAGATCCATCCTGAAGACCAAATGGCCTATGTCGAGTTACAAGGCTAATAAAACTAAAAAGTGCTGAGCTGCGCAATCTGATGATAGCGAGTATTGGGAGGGCCTTCTGTGGGATAAGCCAGAGACATAAATAATGCCTAGCGCGCTCTTTGAATTCGCTCTTCATTTTGAATGAAATAAGGTCAGCGAATGGCAGCGCGCCTTCGACCGCACCAAAAAGTCAGTCTTTGTGGATGCATTGACGCTTGGTCGAACACTTGTGGATTGTATTCGCTCCAATAAGACCAATTTTGCTGTTGACAGTTGAAAATTAGCCAAAAATTGGGCTCGTCCAAGAAATGCATGACCTTCAGCCTTTAGCAGACTCAAGGCGTTGTCTACTACTGTCCGTCTTCAGTTTCTCCGTCAGCACAATCTTGTGCTGTAGAAGGCTCCAATCCAAACTGGTTCATGACTTAAGGTCCGAAAGAGTGTAGTCTAGCTCAAAGTTTTCCACAGTGCGACTAATTGCCAGCACACTGACGCCATGATGACGGCCGAGCTCAGGACAAAATTTACGTTGCATATTAACGACTGAGATGGCATTTCGACCATATTTTTATATAATTTTAGCACACTCAACAATCGCAAAACTGCATATTTTGACAGCTGAATGTCATTGGTAACATTGACAGCTACTGAAGAATAACAACACAAATTGGAAAACCATCCCGGCTGTCTTGTACTTTCAATTTCTTGATTTTCATTTATAATCAAACTCTCTGATGAGATATTTCCGGTCCAAAGTCAATTGGCTGCACCATGGCATCAATCATCATTTTCTGACATCAACTGAACCAACTTAACATCAGGCGACACATATAAACATCGACATCATCAGTAAATTTTCCGTGGCAAGGGTGCCCTGCCACTGCGGGTCGCCATTCCGTTTGAACTCCGATAATCCTTTAAAGTTCACCCATTCCTGACCATCAGATCTCATTGTACTCACCCCCTCTCTGTAATCGTTCGTATTTAAATACCATTCCCTGTGCCCTCCAGCAGAAAGGGTATCCCAAAGGAAGGCGGAAAAAACCGAGAAACCCAACATATCAATCCACAGAGCAAACCAAACCAAAAAAAAAAAGAAATGAAACAAGGAAAGATGGATGTCTGTGTTCCATCAAGATGTTAACTCATGTGAGGTCCCTTCAGCTGGAACCTACCATCACATAATGTGTGTGTATTTATAAATCACCCCCATCCGCATACTTTTCGGCACACACTCTCAAAAGCTCTAGGAAAATGAGTTTCCATACCCCGAGGCCGATTGAAATTACAATTGAAAGTTAAATGTTATTGGTAACTTTTAGTCGATGAAGTTTCAATGAATTAAATGTGAAAGGCTCTTGACGGCAGTGTCAAGGGACAGGGGGCGGGAACGTGGATGGGCGGCTGGGCAACTTGACAAAAAGGAAACAGTCCAATTGTGTAGTAGTGTAGTACAAGGACTACTTTTCATTATTTGCTAAGGTTCAATGAGTCAGCTAGATGTCGACGACAAGGAGTATCGATGACGACTTCCATCACGACCAGCAACGACGGCGACAAGCAAGGAATGAGAGAGAACGTGAAGGACGATAACAATGACATGTGATGATAGCAAATGAAACATGGAACCAATGAACCCGTCCATTTCCATTCCGGGTTGTATTTAACTTTAATTTCGATCGAAACAAAACGTTTGCTTGTGCATGGGTAAGCCGGGGATGGGAGTGGGAGGATGGAGGTGTGGCGCTTCTATTTTCGTAATGGAATGAAGCTGCTTTTTTTCGCTGGTCCTCACATGGGAATCACTGATCAGTGTTTGAAGGGAATTTCTTTTTGAAATGTATTTACTTGTGTTAAGCACCCAGCTTTAGGATACTGTAGGAGTATCCTTTGCAAAGAGCACTCGGCGGGGAATGGAATGTGTTCGAAAAGCAAAATTTGCATTGAAACACCAGCAGAGCTCTGCAAAGGTGTACTTCGGGAGTGATTGGCACAGAGCGCGCAAAGACCGCGACTAGCAGCTGGCGGTGATGGATAAGCAACTCAATGTCTCATTTTTTATCTCAGTTTACTGAAGAGTTCGTATGTTTGAAGGCAATTAATACAAACAGCTACAGCTTGGAGAGGGCCAAGGCCAAGCTTCTCAGCGACCACTCGTGATGTGCGTGCTATTGTTTTTTCACGAGTGGATGGAACCTAAAGTTCTATGCCGACTCTAAACGGCCAAGTTTGAGGAGCTTTTTTTCTTTACAGTTATTACTCTTTGAGCATTGTCAGTGACTAGAAAGAGGTGGGGCCGTGAAAAGTATTTTTGCTCGTACCGGGAGTCGAACCTGTTGCCTGCCATCGATAGGCTCAGGTAGGGGTCGACGCACCATCTCAGAACGGAACGGCTGCCACAGTGTCTCCACTTAACATTTGTCAATGAAGTCTTACTCTCACCTCCACGTGGTGAAGTCTGGAAGCGGAGTCGTTCGACTGAAGCACCCCAACCCCGTGGGACGTATGTGGGGCTGCGAGCGAGAGAGACGGGGAAGAGTTAGTCTGTCGCAGAGGTGGTTTCTTTTTACAGCGGCGCCCTGAGCAGAGTCAGACGGAGCAACCTGGTGGCAAATGTTCGGAGCTCTAGGCTAAAAGGATCTTTTCCAAGGTCAGGTCGGGTCTTGGAATAAAGGCGATGACTGATGAGCTCAATGCTCTTACGTCCACAACGTCCTCACGAGCCAATCACTATTAGAACGAGGTTGGACCATGCACCAGACCAGATGAGGAGTTTTATTAGGGTTCAGCCTCGAAATTAAAATCTTCACACCGTCTTGATTCTAGTCATCGTCGTTCAGATTGAGGGGAATAACATCGACTACCAGCTGTCCAGCACATTTCCGTGAAGAAACTTCACCCACTGGAACAATTTTGGGACATCTTTGCACGTCTACATCGCCTCTATAGTGCAAGTGATGTAGTGCTCTACAAGTTGTGCGTTGTTTGGAAAATACTCAAAAGTGTTGATTCTCCTTGACGGATGTCTTTAGACAACTTCATTACAAATCAATTCAATTCCTTCTTTCGTCTATCTCACACACAGAAGTATTTATGCTGGACGGGTTGGTGCATCGGTCATGGGTGGTCGGGTGGGCTTGGGTGGTCTTCTTCCTTGAGATTCCTTCTGTTTGTGCTGCCGTTACTGAGACGACCGATTGCGTTGGTGGCTGCATAGTGTCATCCGCGCGTACTCATTGATTCGTAGGCCTCCGACTCAACTGCGTATGCCTGTCTACAGTTGCTGATAAACCAGGGATTTCTCCTCGATGGTGTATGGCAGCTTTTCTGATTGCTTCTTGTCCTCGATTACGTGTGCATGAGTCGAAGCTGCAGAGAGTTTCGAGACTCGGGAAGATCACAGCAGTGCGTTGCGGCTGTAACTTTCCGACGTCAATCCATGGCATCCGCTGTTCTCTAGATCCGAGTCTATGTTGGCTCCTCGAAAGATTTGGAGATCCAGAATACTTAAAATATCTAACGCAAAGATATAAATTCAGTAGACGGTTGATTGATCAGGGGACTACCACTGGGTCTCTTGATGGAAGTTGAGGTGTGTTAACCGGTGTCGCGTAGGCTGTTGCCACATGACTCTGGAAAAGAGGTCCCCTTACCTAGATATAGCGATGAAATCTTCTGGAATGACCTTGCTCAAACTGGGGCATTGAATGCATGGTCTTTGTAAGAGATCATAGGGAAGGGGGCTGATAGTGAATTCACCAGCACACTGACCATGTTGTTACCTTGTAATACCCACAGTCAGGCTACTATGCTTCTATCAACATTGTACTGTGACTGATGCTGCCGAATTTAGCCTTGGCGTGTATTGTCTGACATCCAAATAAGCACCATAGCCACCTCTGTTGCAATGACCATAATAGCTGTGACGTAATAGCAGATCGACAGCCCCCAACACTTCAACACTTCTTCTTCAACATCGTTCAAACGCCAGAGGAACGATATTTCATAACCCGGTTCAGTTGTTGACATACGTGGATGACATTGACTTTATTGACAGAACTTAGCGGTAAGACGTTTGCTAGCACTGAGATTAAAGCGGCTACAACAAGTCTGGCGGTGAATGAGGGAAAAATTATGTAATTCCTGAAGAACGGGCACACGGCAATGGGCAGCAACAACTTTGATCAGTCTCGAGATCAAGCCAAAAATAACTCTTGCCAACCACTGTTTCTTCGGACTCTAGAGGCAATTGCTGACTCTATACGAGACATTGAGCATTCCAATGCGGATCTACGGAAAGTCGAGGAAGAAGTCGTTGGCTTCTTCGAGAGAAAAGTTCTGCGTGTGATCTTTTGCTCTGGTGACGTTTAAGGGAAAGACTTAGCCCCGTACTATAAGAGCTCTTCAACTACATGAGCCAATGGCTAAGGTGGCTGGGCTATGTAGGCTGGACAACTTAGGTCCGACTAGTGGGTATTCCACGAGAAATGCTATGTTTAAGGTGACGCACACAAGTAGGGAAGGACCTCAGCTAGGTTGGACTTAGGAGGCTTACAAAAGAGTAGGTGGAGTAGGTCTACAGCTGTGTTCAGTAATATTTGCCTACCGAAGGAACTATGCATCCAGGTTTGGACCTCTGCAGCAGACCATAAACGCCGTAATTGTTTGACTACTGCAGGAAGCAGTTCCTGTCTCTGTGTTCGATAACTTCTAACAACCAGGCCGACGGCAAGGCGCAGCTGCTTAAGTGCCTGCCCTAGGTAAGTTAGACCCCGGTTCGAATCCCAGTGGAGGCAAAGTTAACACGCTTCTATCTGGTTTTCAAATCTTACCCAGTCACCATTTGCCGTTGGGATCAAATTAACGGCACTGTGGTCTTAGTGTGCTGGTGGATTCGGCAGCAGTCCCTACTACCTACCCACCTACCTGCAACTAGGCCACTATTGGCTCTAAGTACGCCCTCAATCAAGGAGGGGAACTTATTCTTTCTCATGCGTCAATAGCGACCCAACTACGAAACGTGGCCTGCGCTCGTGCATCCGCATGCCACACATTTCCAAAGAATACCACTTTTTAAGATCAACTCCCACCTCGACTGCAATACAAAATTAATAGCTTTCGAGACCAAGAAGTTTAATCGAAACACATCTCTCAGCATACGGATTATATTCAGCAAAACAAAGAAAGGAAACCTCTTAAATTATGAAATATTCAAATCGAGTCCCCGCAATGAAAACGGCAACCACTCCAACAGCAGCACCTGTGATAATCCCTTCAGCATTACCGCCTTGGCTCTATTTCGCACGTTCTGCCGCGCATCCGTTCGCAGAATATGCAAATATGCTTCCGCCGTAACAACAGCATTAGTATGCATAGAATGCAGGATGCACCGCAGAACCGCCACACCACCCCTGCGGTGCAAGTGCAAATCCATCAAAAAACAACAGACGCAACGAAAAAAGAATCCCAAGACAACTTTCCGAACAAAAATAAGGGATCGCGTGGAAATTATAATAATCACAATAAGACATGGAGAGATAAGAAAATCCTTTCTCAAGGAAATTAAGCAAAAATAATATCGGATGCTAGTTGAAGGATGAAACACCACCTCCGCCGCACTCGCTCGAATGCAAAAAATACAAGGACTGCCTTGGGCCGGTTGCCGATCCGGCAGAGAGCGACGAGGAGGAAGAAACAAAAAACCTGCAAAAAAAGGGGGGAAAATTGCGTTGAGGCACAACAATGTATCAAGTATACAGCTGACTGTGACAGGCAACAACGAGCCGTTGACAAAAACGCCCCGACTTCACATCCCACAAAGGAATCGCCACCACCACCACTGCCGCACGGCCAATGCGAAGGCACAGAGGAATCGCTTAAAGGACTTTCGCTCAGAATTCATAATGTTCATGAGTTTAATGAAGTGCCAATGGCGATAAAATATTTTATTATGGAAATCCTAAAGTTCTCATAATTTTTCACTCTCCCTCTCACTCTCTGTCTCGTTCTCCTTGGCGCTGCGTAATCAACAACAAGAGAGGCGGAAGATTTGCATTTGCTTCGCAGATACGAAGGATGTAGGAGCCGCCGCTCATCAGCGCCAATTGGGGTCGTCCCTACTCAGAGTCAGGCTAAGGAAGTGCTGTTGTTTTGAAAAGAACCTCGCGTCGCATCGAGTGCCTACAAGACTCAGACAAGAAACTAATGTTTGACTTCGCAACAAACTCGAAAACGACTGAGGGGTCAACTAGTTTCGGTTTGTGTGTAAACCTGTGCCTACACAGCGAGCGACAGAATCGTCTCAATGAGAGTCGATGATATGAGTAGGAATCCGAAGTCGATGCCAATTGGGTAAGTGTGTGGACTCCAGTGCTGAGGGTCCATCGTTTCATCCCGGTTACACAGAGTTGGTGCAGGGCAGTTCGAAGTCAGCTGCAGGTCTCCTGGAGACCCAACAGGTGTGCAACTGCAGTGGCTGGGACCAGGTTCATAGCGGACTGGAGCGCCACCCTTAGTATTCTTATTATTATTGCCAAAGCCAGGTCGATAAATAAACATCAGATGAAGAAGGAATTCCTGACCTCACCACTGGCTTGTCGCACGAAATACTGATCTGCGGTTGCATTCTCGATTTATCTTGGTTACTTTGATGAAACCACAAATTCATGATGTATGATGTTTTCCTGTAACGGCCAAGTTCGCAGTCCATAATTAAAATCATCCAACACCGCACATGTACTCAGTGCACAAGCTGAGACTCCTCCAAGGACCCCATCTTAAAGTTCCTCCTAAGCTAAAGTCAGTGTTCTAAATTCACGTTTCCATTTACCCCATAAAGCCCAGCTATTTATACCCCAAATATAATTTAAAATTTTTAAAGCGAATTGTTTACTTTGCATCGCCCATCTGCCCCTGCTGGCAACACCTTCCGTAGAAGCTGTCAATAAGTCAAAGGAACTCGATCAGGTCATTGCCAGATCTGCTAGAAAAATGAGTTGACATATAATTTTGTTAGCCGATTTGTGACATATTCAATGTGAAATAAGCACTTTATCATCCGAATAAAACATAACTGAGACAAATTCAATGCAAATCGCATGCAAGTAGTTCCTCATATACAGCGGTAGGGTAAGTTACCTATGCTTCACTATTAAATCGACGGGGAAATTAGCATCTTTCCGCCTAAAAAATTGTGGACCTTTCTTGATGTCAAAGATGATAAATAAGACATTGAATCATGCCCGGACGGCATGAACTTTCAGTTCATTGAAATGCTATCGGTTTGTTCAACTGCGGTGTCCCGCAGTCCCCAGCGTGTCACAAAATAATTGTTATTTAGTCAAATTTCAATAGTTCGTGAATACCCATTAATGTCCTATAATTCTCTATAATTCTAAAATCTAATTAGGTCCCTTGAAAAAACATTGATAAGTTGAACAATACCTATGTGTTTTGCTAGTCTCCTTAATTGGAATTGATTGATCAGTCGGGCAGCCAGTAATCACGCTGTAATTCGAAATCAGTGGCTAGTTTCCTCTTAGTAATTCGAATTTGTTTGTCGTTTTTTTTATTCTCTTGCTGTTCCCAATGCCCGTTAGATTGCGGTGTATGCGACTAGAACGAAGTAAGTATAAAATACAGCCTCGCAGAATGGATGGCGCCTTGTTCCTAACATTGGTGAATCTGTGACTTTCAAAAATTAAGTACATTTAACAATGCTCCTGTGACAACGAAATTTCGGCAGCTCCCAATTAAAGCAACAGCAATGAACACGACGACGAAGAAGAATCGGATCAGTCACATCAAAGGGGACAATGTCATGGTTGTGTGCATGTTGTGCACATTGTTTCATCCATTTCACTCGACAATTTTTCGTGAATTTGGATTTTTTGCAAGGTCTTTTGAGTTTGAACCTTGGTGCTCCGCTCTGTTGACTTGCTGTCTTCAACTGAGACGTAGAATCTTCTGGAATGCAGAAAGCTATAAATTATTCTGATGAGGTTGGAGGGGAATCCCATCTGGTTCAGCTTGTAGATGAGTCCCTCAATCCAGACCGTATTAAAAGCCTTTTCTACGTCCAGGCAGCAGGCGACGGTGACCTCGTTATTGTTCAGTGCAGTACAACATCTCATTAGAGGATGGAACTTCATTAGAGGATGTAGCGTTGAATGTTTTTCCCTATATTCAATGACAGCCCAGGAATACAAACGTTTCGTGTTCTTAAAAAATGGATTGGATTGGATGGATTTCTGGGTGTGATTGGAATTATCCTCTATTAAAGCGACCAATCGCTCAAACTGCTGGTTTGTTGTTATTTTAACACTAACGTGAACATATTAATCATTTTTTATTCCTGTCAATACAAAATTTGGGTTAAAACTTTATCCTACGTCGTTTGGCGTCTCCCACCGAAATGCAAGCAATAAAATCTCTCTCATTCTACCTCACTTTCTCATGAAATGTGACTAAGAGAATACAAATTTTGCCAAAGTGGCACATACTTTTGGGTGACACGACTGAGAGAACCCCCTTATATATTGTTCTTTGAGAAGCTTTTTCTGGACACTTTATACTCTTTGAGCTCAGTGACTCGAAAGAGGTGGGGCCGTGAAAATTATTTTGCTCGCACCGGGAATCGCACCTAGGCAAGGTACGCTTAAGTGCGCAAGGGTAGAAGTGTCGCACAACGTCACGGCCGCTATTTCAAAAGCTGACTATTACTCAACGTTTTAATGGGTCACTACTAGCTGGCCAAGATTCACCCATTTTTCAATCTACTCGGAATGACCACCTCCACCTCTTCAGAAGAAATGCAGGATACCAACAAGGACAATGAATTTGTAGGCATTGAGATCTTTAAGGACTCTTGCTCTCGAGTACTGGTGGAGACAAATTAAAATTTGGAAATGCACACTTAGTAGATTCGTTGTGACTAAAGAGCGGGTAAATGACATCCCATCTGCTAAATGAGTGTGCGGACTGGAAACGAGACGGAATGCTTCAGATTTTTCACAAATTGTCCAAAATTTGTTGCTACCCTTGGGACATTGCAGCATTTTCTGCATCAACTTTTGCACACACGAGAATTTCACAAGTCTGATCATAGCATTGCGGTCATTTAGCTCCCCTTTGAACTAATTCCTGTTTTTCTCAGCAGGGTTGCGTTTGTTCTTGTCCAACTAAATAATCGGTTGATCATTAGACGGGGTATAACTTATGCATATATATTACAAAGGGTTCAAGTCTGTTTTGAAGATTGTTTCATTTGAATCTTGGGTGCGCAATGAAGACGGAATTATACATCTGCCACGAATAACTGTTTCAATCCCTATCGAGTTTATATACTTTACAAATATGTACACATTCGAAACTGCAACACTTTTGACTTAATTAACAAGTCGTTCGAATGATGCCACCCACGCTAAGCATCGCAGCAGAAAATGATGTTCCTTTTCATCTACTTAGTTGGACATCTTCCTGTCGATCAACATTAAAGCAAGAGCCAAGTCAAATGTTTGCCGAAATTAAATGTGTTCACCAATCGTCAAACGAAAGCCCTAATTACCGTCCCCCAACCCATGTCTACAAAGTTAAGTACGGGCCCTACACTACATCCGCACATCCAGTAGACACTTGTGCCAATTTTTCGCCACAAAAGAGCCACGCCGCCATCGCCACCGCCGCCGCCGGCCTGCACCTAACTACTTACACCCACATCATGTGACAGTCCAATTTTCGATAGAACTAAGGAATTACACTCTTGACAAACAAAAACTTTTATAATTATTGCCCGCCATTTCCCGAGCAACTTACACATCGTTTACGGCTCTTATCGTTCGCAGTTATGGGCCGTCGCGCATTATCCCCAGCAGCCCGAAACCAGTGTGTGCTCGGCGGAGTTGGAGTTGGTCAACTGGATGATGTTCTTGAAACCGCCAAACCAAATCCGAGAATTCCCCCTGGTAAGCCACTAAACATCGGCTGCTGCCGCCGCCGCCGTCGCCGCTGCCCCATCACAGCCGCTGTCGTACCGCTTGCACTGCTGTAATTAAAAGCTCATCAATAATCTCGGTATCGCATTGCATCTGGCAGGGGTGTCGGGCGCAGGTCATTTCCTGAATTTTATCTTCTCACTCTGAGTGCGAGGTACCATAAGCACCGGCACCAGCACCAGCACCAGCCCCACCGACAACCAGATGCAGGCAAACACAAATACAAACACAAACACATAGAGTTTGGTCCCGGGCAAATTGGTGGCAAGAGCTTGTGCCGTACTCACCATTTGTTGACTTTGCCCGCCTGAACTATTCTCCGACCCGAGGAGGCAAATGATAAACCAGGATTTCTGGTCCACGTTATGGCCGGAACGCGAGGTGGCGGTGATTGTGGCAGTCGCTGTGGCGGTGGCGGTGGCGGTGGCCCCGGCGATGGCGGAACTACATTCTAGTGGAGCACGGGCTGTGGACAAAATAGCGGATTATCTGATAGTTGTGTTGCAAATTAGTGCGCCGCTTTTTCATGGACTCATCTGGCATTCTCCGGCATTCACATGCCGTTCTATGGGAAGCGGAGCAGAGCTCTCATGGATATGAGCTGCAATTATCCTCCAGTCACTTGGGGGCCTTTGACACTAGCACCCAGTTCTGTTTTTCGCGGCGAGTATACGAGTGCAGCGGGTGTTCTCTATGTGGCGAATGATGATGCTGATGCTGTTGCTGCTAGGCGATATACGAATTTTGGGATGTGTGTTCTTCGTGCGTTGGTATCTCCACTGACGGATGCGGCACTCCAGTGCTTATTCTGTGCCACCAAGCTGTGGTATCTGTGCAAGTGTACGATCTCGGCGGAGGACTCATGACTGATGGGCAACTCTAACAAGGGGATAATTAAGTGATGTGCGATGTTGTTTCCGATGCGGGCATGCGGGGGATATTTTTATTCTTCTTCACACTGAGACGACACCTCAAGTGGGGCTTGTTGAAACTTAAGTATGGGGACGACACTACTGTCGCTGGGAGGCGCATAAAGTGGTAACAATTAGCAAAATGGCAGACTTTAGACACGGCAAATAAGATGGTTGAAGATATTAAAGACGTTGCTCGTGTAATTTAACCACGCGCAGCTCATTAATGTGACGTAAAAGCGGGTGCCTTAAGGCCAAACCATGATTGACTTAAGTAAACATGAGTTTATAGCAGAACCGAACGAAAAGTGTACGGAACATCGACACATCTTAAAGTGGTCGTGTAACGTGCACCCAATTCTAGCACCATCTATCATCTACGTATGCAGAGAACGATTGAGTAAGTAAGCAAAATTTAAGGAAACTTAACAAAACTGACGAAAGTGGTTATTGTGGTCACAGTTAAATACTTCTAGACTCGATTGTCAAATTTAGCCGTGACATCTCGGAGTAGACGAACTCACAAAGATTCGACTGCAGGCGATACCATCGTTGGCGAACATTGAGAGAACCGTTTGAGAACAAGCCCACTGCTTCTAGTGAGCCAAGGAAGATGGAACCCCTGCACCGTCGGCCGTATCCAGTGACTTCTTGTGAATGGAATGGTCTTTCATCACATCCCGTATGTGAGACTTTTGTTTCTTCGCATATCCTCCGATTGAGAATTGAGCCGATGGGAGTGATTTGAAGTGCCGATCTCTATCGAGATCATATGATGTACTCGATAGAGCTAGAGCTTATTCAACAGTTGGTCAAGTGCCCGCCCCTGGTTCGTGGGGTTTTATCTGGTTTTCAAATCTGGTCCAGTCACCACTTGCCCTTGGGATTCAATTAACGGCACTGCCGCTGGAGTGGTCAATCAGTGGTAGTAGTCTGACTGTTAGAAGGTCTACGTGTGCTGGTGAATTCACTACTTTAATATATCTTCATTATTTTAATATGCTGCCGAAAGTTATCGTATTTTGGTGGAAGTTTATGGTAAACATGCGCTAGCTGAGCGACCGGCCAACGCTACCGAACGCAATTAATCCGTTTGAAGAGAGCAGTAGCCGAAAAACGTCCGGAATATGCGACCATACCCGTTGCTATTCCCGTTAAGAACTATTTGGAAAACAGTGGATGGAAACCCGACTTATAGCCCAGACCTGAGTGGACTGGAGATCTCTCGTACGTTCTCTGTCCCCCCGATACCTTAAGTGCGGTCCACTGAAGAGGATGCGGTCCACTGAAGAGGAGATGAGATCTGTTCGAAATGCGCTAATCCCACCTGCTAGCTCGGTTTAAAGTACGTAACCGAAACAGGGAAGTCAAAACCGAAATTAAACGACGCTATTCTTGCCTCGACGCACCAACTCCAAGTTCTGCGAAAACAAACCCACTCACGTCCTGCAATTTAAAATACTTACTGCGAATATCCTTTGCACTCTTAAAGAGCGCTCGATCCCACCCAAGCTGAAACGCATCTTAAAACTCACTTCTGCTGAAGCTGGGAAGTCACAAGCCAAATGCTAGTAGCTCAACAGAGTTTATCCCTAAACATTTCTTTCACTCTATTTCCGTTTCTCCGAAAACAACACACTCCTTCAATCCTTGAAAAAGAATATATCCAAAGTGAATATTTCCCCGGGGTGTTTTTCCCCGAAAACAGCAAAAACATATTTAAATAGACGTTATGAGATTTTCAGTCTTCACATTTTCATATTTTCTACACGTCATGACTTGGCAGCGCAGCCGGAGCAGCGCGGGGAACTGTGTCTCCCACATGTCTTCTTGTCGTCCTCGTCCTCGTCTTTGTCTTATCCTGGAGTGCATGATGTTTTTTTATTAATATGCTTTAAATATTTGAGAAGAGTTGTCTCTCAGCCATTCTCCCCACGCACGATGAAGCGGCGACGGCGGCGGGTAGAAGATGTTGAAGGATGAGAAAGAAGAGAGTCCTAAAAATATGCCACCCCGTGAAACACTCAATTAGAGTCGTCCTCGTGGAGCTCGACAAAATCAAGATGAAATCTTTTGTGTGGAAACTGGTGTGGGTGGTGTGCTGTTAAATATTTGCCAAGTGTCGTCAAAGACGAACTTGGTTACCATGTGGGTTGAAAGGATTTTAATTAAAAATTTATTCAATACAAAAGTGAAACCATTAAAAATTAACAAAATTATCTCTTAAGCTATATCCGTGTGTGACTCGTCGCAGCAGAGGGTCTAAGATTTCCGGGAAAAGGAACCCGCAAAGAATGGGAGCCCTTTCGATGATTTGACGATGAAGAAGAACTGATGTGTGGCACTAAAACGACGTTTGCGTTTCAGTCTCCTTCCCATCACTGCCATTATGCGAAAACCTGAAAACAGAGTTTTTATGAACGTATTTGTATCGTTGTTTGTGGCAATGGATATCCCTTCGATGCATGCCACCAGTTGTTGCTTAAGCAGCAGTGAGCACCCAAGATGAAAGTTGCATTCAACAGCAACAAGACCTTCTGTTGATTGCAGGATGAATACCTCGTTATGTGTAATGTAATCAAAAACATGCGGTGACCTAGGAGTGGACGTGTACTCATAGTTTAATCGGTTTTCTTGTCTGGAGCTATGTTTGTGGTTGCTTTCAAACATGCAGACAGCCAACGGAAAATGTGAATTTATGAAAATCTGTCTTCAAGAATTTAAACCGTCATCTGCGCAACGACTGCAGTCTGGGCAGTGTCAGCCCTTTAACTGTTTCAATTCACAATAAATCATCATTTTCAAACACGTTGCCCTCTATGACAATGGGCAAACAGATTTAATAGATAAACTTACTTACTTACTCTCCGAGTCGGAACCTGAGCTAATGCTATCTTATATCCTTGACGGTGCCTTGCATACAGCTTCAAGTCACCAGGAGGAACTATTTTTGGCTCCGCGATATGGCCCTGTGAACACTATTATTCTCTTTCGAAAGCGACTAAAGGGTTTAAACGCTAAATAACATGTCAGGCAACAGACGTACTTCAAGAATCTATATTGGGACCATTACTGTACGGAATCACTTGCCTTGTCCGCAACTCAGGAGGAGTTGCAGTCAGTTCTAAAGTTAACGGTGGCCTTATAGACTCGGACAATATAAAAACTTCTGACCTTACCAGCTCAGATTTGAAGACCCCCATAGCTGGAGCAAAGGGGTTCTTGTCAGAGTCAGTATAGACGGCTTATTCATTTCTCTTCTACTTACTTCCTTCTCAGACAGTTCAAAATGTCCAACGTAGACTTAATCTCTCAAAGGCAGCAAGAATCAACTCTGCTGTTCTCCTTAGCGTCTAGCTGCCGGATCCATATACCCAACTGGTCTCCAACATATATTCACAGCACCAATGCGATACCTTCATTCAAGTCAAAATCAGATAATCCATGAATGACCGAGAGAACAGCAACGTCTCTTTAAATTTTTACTGTAGGCATCACTAGGTCATTGTTGTTTGAGTCGACCAGCCAGGAAATAAACTTTCCCTTATGAAATTATCATCCTCGACTAATCTATCAAATATTCATTACCGCTTCGAATACCACTGCAAAATGCAATTTTAAGACCTTCTCGGCACAACATTTAGCCTTAATGTGCATAGACATGGAATAACAGAATTTAGAAAATGGTCTTGAAATCACTTAAGACTAAAAGTAAAAAAAATATGAGTTCCTCTTTTTCGAATTTAAAAAAATTAATACATTTGTTTATATTTGTTACTCGTATATTAGTAAATATTTTTGTGAACACCAGAAAATAAAATATTTTTGCGATTCCATATGAAGAATATGAAGGGATGATCGGCAAGGAATCTATGTCTCGTTATGCTGTTTCGTGCAACTATTAACGCTATTTTATAATAAAATAAAAAACAAAAATTAATGAAGATGTCAATGTGCCTTATGATTTGTAGCTGCACAACAACAAAAAAAAACAAGTCGTAATAATGAACACAGACAACTTACAGTGAGCGACAAATGGTTATATTCGACCCCCATTCGTGTGACTTGACAAGTACCTAAGCGTGAGTAATGAACAAATCAGAAATGCCCAACTTCACAGCTAATTAAACCCTAGCCCTCGTCGAATTTTTTACGGTTATTCACGAAATAACGTAAATGCCGTTCTGTGATTGGTCAATTTGGCTTTAGAAAACGACATAACAAGTGTTGGTCAAAAAACAACAATAACAGATGTAGAAGTTGGGCATGCCTAGCATACATCATTTCTAGAACAAATGAAATGATTGACAGTTTTGTTTTGAATCTCGTTTTATTACAACAATAACAGTAAAATGAGTTGGACATCAATTTAAAAGGTACAGTATTGTCTCGCTAATCCGAATCACCTTTAATTCGAATATCGCGTTTACCCAATCTCCATTTTTTCTCATTATGTAGGTACTCTATAATCCTGTAACTCGAATTTCAACTAAAAAACATACGAACGTATTGGTTTTCACAGTAATTTTAGTTTTTACAATAATTTTGTTCAGCCATTACTCATTATTCACCTTCTTGTCGCGTCGTCCGACGGTCACAATTAGGAGTGTATACGTAAACTATACACATTAGGCGTGTTTTATTGAGAACTCAGTACTCAGGTCAACATTGATCCACAGCTCTTCTTCTCATTTAATTTTTTGTGTCAAAAGTTGGTACGTGTCCTTACATTCATGCCATTAAATGTCAAAATACGAATAGGGAACCTCTATATTTCATTGTTTGTCAAATGTGTTTTATAATGTTCGTAAAAATACGGTTTTATTCACCAGAAGCGTTTGTAAAATAAATAAAGGATGGATTACAAATTGGGATGCGTTATCCTATGCCGAACTATTTAGAACACCAATGCCGATAGTTCTGAGCGATAATTCTGCGCGCTAGTCAGTGTTGACTGTCAAATGTCACTGACTGGATTCTGCTCAGTAATTTGTTTTGATGTTGCTTCGCGTATAAAGGTAATACTGAGCTGAGTACAGATTCTCAAAAAAACACGCCTATTCTCATTATTCGTTGTTGCTTCCCTGGTGTTGAATGAATTTGAATTCATTATTATTTCAATTTGTGGTTACAAGCAGCAATAAACATGGATTTTTCTCGTTAAGTAAAAAACTATTTCCCTTGTGTGTACTCCTGTACTCGTTACTCCGAATAACTCGATACTCCGAATACCCCCTTGCAATAATTAATTATGGTTAGCGAGAAATTACTATATAAATTTAATGCAGGTTTACTAACAAAATTGCATACTTCTAGTGGATTCTCTCGAACCAAGCTAATTTCATATATTGAACATCCCAAATGTGCTCTATGGCGCACAGGCATGGAAAAGCGGATGAGGAAGTTCATGGTCTTTCGAGAAAATTGTCTCCCTGCAATCTTTTGTTCTGTCTGCGTTGAGAGAATTTCTCTATATCGTTATATAACGACATACGTCCAACCAGATATCAAATGGTCAAATGGAGGGACCACTAGCACGTGGCGCTAGGGTATAATGTTTCGAACGCAGGTGGGAAACTTGGTGTCCACTGAAGCAGAGATCGGGATAAATGAAGTGGCTTGTTGGTCGAAGTCCAAGTCCGCTGTGGAGTGTAGCCCGACACAAAAAGAAGAATAACAGAAGTAGCCTTCGAATGGTATACAATCTAATTTTGCTTGTATAGAGTATATTATCTTCTCAGATTTATAAGGTTATCAGGATGCCTGAGCAACACATCAAAACCAACATGAGGAGTATGGTGCAAGGATACGTAAGTGAGACGCTGTATGCATACATAAGCCAATATTTGGCCCACCCTATAGAACCACTGTAGAAATTTAAAAATTATGCCAAACTATATTTAGAATGAAAAATAAAAGACAACAATTCATGAGAAAATAAAATGTAATTTTTCAATAAATAAACTATGCATAGTTTCTCACACAATAAATTTATTTATTTATTTTTTATTCGTATAAAATATAAAGAAAGCAATACCCATTTGTGCATACACTGATAACTCGCTCAGCTGTAAAAACGATGAACCAATAGTTACACGCTTCGATCGTTGATTGCTTTTTAATTGCATTTATAGGTATAAGATCCTCCCACCAAACAAAATAGTTCGATATTTGTGAAGCAAAAAGTAAATGAAAGGTTTTGTGGCGAAGAATCGCCATCCGTAATCACATCTTGCCTGTATGACTTTAACTGTTGATAGGTATAGTAAATAGTAAAATCATATGAAAATAACATCAGTAAGTACAGTGCATTCTCCATTATCACAATCAATAGAAACTGCGGTTGTTGCAATTATCGAGTCTCTGTCAAGCTGTTGCGATAATCGAGAACGTACTGTAAGTGAATTCTTGCTATAGCCTTATGGTTTCTGCGCATTCAGTCAGCATTATTTGCATTCAAATCGATTCGGAAAACACCACATATTTTGATTTAGTTTTAGTTAGAAGTAGAGCAACTAACTCAAAGCTAATTTGGAAAGAGTATGTCCAGGTCCTTAAATATTACAATGTACAGTAGAATCTCGAAAACTTTAACGGTCCTATAAGTTGAACAATTCAACTAGTTTCCCAAAAAGAGAAAAACGTCTAAATCCTCCTTTATAACTTCTTTTTTGTTTATTTTTTTTAATATACATTTGCAAAGATGAACAATCTGAAAAAATGGACGGTGCATTATTTATACATGTTCATCTTTCTATGACTCTACTGTATACACTTATAACACATAATTACACATTCATCAATTGCAGGAAGAAATACATTAAAAGACTCCGCTAAAATGTTCATTGTTAACTTTTTATTTTTAAACTAAAAAACAACACAAAACCATATTCAATTCAATAAACAAATTCAAAAGAGCGATATTGTTTCAGTTGCACCCGTTCATCTTCATATGCCCGATATCCTTCCGCCAAACAAAATTGTATTTTGTTCATTCTTCAAAACGAACATAAATGGCTTGTCGGCAGAGAAATTTTTTGGTCTGATATATTTTCTGCGCATGATTCTCATACCTGTTGACAAATGCAAAATACAATTCATATTTTTACGGAGGAGTATAACTTTCTTGATTCAGGTGAAGCATGAGATAATTGTGCTGGGATTAGTCTCAAAATTAGTTTCAAATTCAACAACCAAAGCATTCCACTCAGTAAAAGAGCCAAATCTTTTTAATTCGAAATTTCGATCGGGATTCATGGAAATGCTGATAAATTGATTTCGAATAGATTTCTTTAAAAAATCATGCTTAATTTTTCTCGACTTCTCTGGGTGTGAGCTGCTTTTCGTCCAATTATCATGTCAAATGAGGCATGCATACAGAACGGGTACACTGATATTTTCATAAATAGGAAATTTAAAACAAGGATCCAGATAAAGTAATTAGTTAATAATAAAAATTATAAAAATAAATGCAAACACATTACTCTGTCCTCATCCATCGTTAGATGTTTAAGATCTTTCCACTGAACAAAACGATTTGCCATTTGTTTTTAAAAAGGAACACAAATGGCCTGTCGACGTGGAAGTAGCATCTAAATTCACTCTTCATATATCTTGTTTTTATAGCTGTTGGCAAACATGAAAATCGTATAATTTTGTATAGCACATCAGGAGTAAAGCAAAAGGGCAATGCAAATATGCTTAGCTTTAGCTTTAAAACTGAAAATTTAATTAAATATAATTAACGAAGCGTTCACCAAGGGAAAATATCAGTGCACGGAACCAAGTTTTGTTTATTTTCTTCGCACAAAGCATCGACTGTTCAATTCTTCGCATTTGAGTTGAACAGTCAAACAAAAATGTAGGCTCAGAAATGAAGTATTATAAAGATGCCCAACTTCACAGCAGTTTGACACCTACTCCATCGACGAATTTCAGAGGCTTTTTGACTGTTACACGAAATAACGTAGAGTAGAAATTGGGCATCTCTTTCATACTTCATTTCTGTTATAAATTTTATATATGTAATAGACAAGCTAAAAGCCATAATTAAAACTATTCACTTCGTATGGATAAAAAAAGAGGGAAGGAAAGCTACAAGAAGAGAGCTACACATTTCTGGTCCCCTTCTGAACGAACTTAACCTGAAATAACATTGGTTGCAATAAGTAGCGCCTCTGAATGATCTGTCGACCGCGCCGCAATATTGTTGCGACAATTGGAGAATAATGACAAAACTACCAACTGAAGAAGCTATACACAAACGTGCATGTGGTCCAAAAAAGCAAATATGTACTAATTTATTATACACAAAATTTGTTCCTCCTTGAAGCAATGGCGCGAGAACAGAGAAGACGTGTATAAAAATTCATTATTTGAAAAATGTCCACATACGTTGAGGAAAAATATTCTTCAATTCCAGGCAATCTGTAATACAGATCGTCAGAAACCATTTAAACCCAATGATTGACTTCATATGAATACACCTTCACAGCTTGAAAGCCCACAATCGAAGAGACCCAGCAATCCGAATCAAAGTGATGCACATAATTATCGCTTTTAATTGCCGGATGTGGCAGAGTAGATAGGGACGAATTAACCACTCCATGACATTTCTTGAGACTTCTCCCAAACTGATCAGGCCGGGCAGCAGGATGGTGGGGAACTGGATCTAGATATTACATCAAGTTTGGTTAAGAATAACTCATAAAGACTCTTTCACTCAGCACACCCACAAGCCACGGTCGCCGTAAACAACGCCATCGTCGCCGTTGTTTAGTGCTAAGTTCATAAATGCCTAATTAAAGTTTTTCACTGTCGACATTATGTCCAAGATTAAATTTGTAAAGGAATTTAAATCGTCTCCATCACAAACAATTCCGATAAAACCTGCGATTAAAAGCCGCAGGATTTTATATTAACAAAAAAGGACAATTTCTGTAGAAAGTGTTTACTCGAGAGCTTCTTATCGCGAGCCGAATGATAATCAGACAATTCATGTGATACGACCTGCAACGAACGATTGTAACCCAAAAATTTCAATTTAAAATAAAACGAATACATTTAATTTGGTAAACATTTTTTCCTTACAAATACATTTAGCTCCGTTCAAATATGTGACACATTCCCAGCAAAAATAACGACTTTATGAAGGTTCCAGAATAGAATAATAAACGGCTTATCTACAGAAAATTCAACAATTTTTACAATTGGGGTCAAAAATGAGCATCCCTCGACGAATTCTATTTCTGTCAATGAAACAAAAACAAACAACAAATATAATTATAATTCTCGATTTATTGAACAAGCATTAAAAACGATGAACACACAGTGAACATGGACAGCACAGCATCTGTTATCGAATCTCTCTTTCATTTGAATACTACACTGCATTGAATACGAAACGACTGTTCTGTAGTTGCTGGACGTGAGAAACTACCGGGTGAATTTAAAGGGTTTGTTTTCAAATAAAATACATTAATTCGGGCTTTACTCGATTGATACGTTCCAGAAAAAATAACTAAATAGTCTACTTTTTTAATTTTTTTTATATGGTACTTAACCAAATGAAATCGCGAAAAAGAGAAACTTCTTTGTTTTTTTTTTTCCTAAGCCGTGTAAAAACAGAATTGAGTGTACACTAATTCTGTTCGACATATTTCTTCTGTATATGACACAATTCTGCCAAATTTAACCTTTTTATGTGTTTTGAGGAGAAGACCTGCAAACATTATTTGTTCAAGGATGAAGTCATAGGGAATCAATCCCCACGCTTCTCCTGGGCTGCTGTAGCATTTCCTATACAAATGCAAATGCCACATTCCTTTTTTAATAAAAATTCTTAAAAGTAATTTCCATCATTTGAAAGCCAAGCATTTGAAAGCAAAAATAATAACAAATCCAAATCAAAGGTATATTTTTAATTTATGATTTTATTTAATAATGAATCAATTCATTTCAGGCAGTTGGATAATTTCACATTTTAGTTTATTCAACAGTTAACATACTGCCGGCGAAAATTACTTGATTTTGTTGATTCCAAAATAAGAACAAAAATGGCCTGTCGATGCTGAATTCGTATATTTTTGGAGGGTCTCCCATATAGAAGCAACAAGTTGCAAACATTGCTATCAAGAAAAACAACAAAAATGTAATAATTTTGAAAAATGTCTAATTCAGAAAAGAAAAATGCAAGAAGACAATTTGGATTTGAGTGATGGAGTGATTAGCTGTTGAAAATAAATAATATTATAAATAAAACTTAACGCAGTGCTTAATTTACTGTTTAAGTTGTTATACAATGCAAAGTACATCACAGCAAATCAAAAAATACAAAAAAAATTGATGCAAGTGTATTTTAAATGCTTGATTTTACTTAATTTTGGATCAATTCATTTCAGGCATTTCAGACAATTTCACATATATCGACTAAAACGTTATTCAACAGTTAACATACTGCCGGCGAAAAAGACTTGACTTTCTTTATTCCAACATAAGAAGAAAAATCCCTTATTGATGATGAATTCGTAAACTTTTGGACGCTCTCCCACATAGCAATCACAAGTTGTAAACATTACTATCCGGAAAAAGAAATTTAATAATTATGATGAACAAATTTTTACTTTAAGAGGGGAAAATGTAAGCAAACAATTTGGAAATGAAGTGACTAGTTGTTAAAAATAAACAAAATGATGAATGTATCACCGAAAGTAAGTGTTAAATTTAGTATTAAAGTTGTTATAAACAAAAAATTAAATACAAGCAAATTAATAAAAATTAATTGCAGTCCTTGTTCAAGTCAGTGGTAAAGACGTATTTGGAAAATCCGAAGTAAATATTTATAAGACCTGAAACATCCCAGCCCCTTCGTTACATCGTTTGGAAATTGGAAGTTTTGAGACAAAAAGTACGCCGGTATAATTTCTTCCCAAGCTGAAGAGTCAAAAACGAATTCAACATTGAAGCAAAGAGATGCATAATCAGCTGGAAAAAATTAAGCCGAGTGCAATGATCAATACCGAAATGCGTCTTTTTTGAAGATCTCTTGGTCATAAGTTGAAGGTAGTCCTTCGGGCATACTTTGAAATGGCAATCTAAATTTATCAGCCACTTTAATTTCTCAAATGTCAATTGTCGCACGAATTTCCCAATTTGAATGACAGGGTGAACAGAACTCACTCTCTCACGCAAATCGTTCAACATGTTGAAACAGTTATGTTTCTCTAATTGATCTAATTCTTAAACACCTAAAACCTTTTGTTTTTACTTCTTTTGTTTGAAGTTAAAGGCCATACGTTCACGTTAGGACCAAGACAGCGTTGTGTTTGTGTGGTTATAGTGAAACGCGTTCATCTTTCTAAGATTCTACTGTACCAAATGAATGAAACCACTTCGTCCTTTTTTATAATTCAATACATTTTATAATTATTCACATTTGTATACACAGTAGAATCTCCGAAACGTGAACCGTCCTATAAGATGAATAATTCGGAAAGTGGAATGACCTGTCTACCATAAAACCGTTTTTTGCAAAACGTCTTCTAAAGAAGACTTTTTTATGTCGTTTTTTTTAATGAAATGAGTTATTAATTTGGTATAATGCATACGTTAATTTCTTACTAAGTTTGATTCTCGAAAAGATGAACGAAAAATTTATATCTGTTCATCTTTCTAATATTCTACTGTGCTACACACGAAAATTAATTGACGGAAGCTTAAGAAATATGACAACGACAAAAAATTGGTCCCGATATGGTATCAGGCACATGCTTTGTCATGTACGGTGTTGACCAGGTACGGTATTGAAAAATAAGAGCTGTCGAAAGTGACATCGGCTTTTTTTATGGATGACATTCCTCAGTTTTGCTCTCACTGGTTTGGAAGAAGATTCTTCAGTCGATGTGCACTTCCATGTTTAACAAGAGTAAAGCTATGGCATTTACTCAGACTTCGAGTAAAAAAAACACAAATAAACAAAAAAGAATATTGAACGGAAGGTTGGATAAAAGTTCTCCTTAATGCCATTTCGGACTTTACATTTGAACCTCGATCCTATCAACTATGTAATTGTCCATCCACTCTTAAGATTTCCTCAGAAATGACTGGTCACTCGTTCATACCCAAAATACTAGCAGTGCAATCATGATTGATCATTTTCTTGCCAAATAATATCAAAACAAGTAACAAAAACACTTTACTGTACATAATTAAAAAAATGCGCCTTTTGTTCGGACAAGTTTATTTCATTATAATTAAATTTAATTTTGTTCAAATGCTTAACGTATTACCAGCGAAAAGAGTATATTTATGACTGTTATAAAATAAACATTTTTTAATAATAAATTCGCAAAAATAAAAGTATTATAATTTTGGCTTAAAAAAAAAATAAAGATTGGTTCCTGAAGGGAAAGATACTTTATTTAGCTAAGCTAAGGTATAAAACCAAGTACGACAATTTAAAGGAAGCTAAACATATTTTATTGATAACTAAAATCCCAAGACCATAATTAATATTTCATTTAGATAAACCGTTCATTGACCCTGAGTTCGTTGCCACTGCAAGGCTGC
Organism: Eristalis tenax; assembly: GCA_905231855.2. Classification (NCBI taxonomy): domain Eukaryota; kingdom Metazoa; phylum Arthropoda; class Insecta; order Diptera; family Syrphidae; genus Eristalis; species Eristalis tenax. Next base: position 19,828,987 of record HG993127.1, on the reverse strand, counting down.
AAAATGCGTTGTAATATAAAAATCAAAAACGTTACGAGTATTTATTGAGATTATACAATGCTCCTACACTGTGTATAGGGTTAGGCTTTCAACACTCTTCCACTGAAGAAAATATATTTATCTCTATTCCAGAACAAAAACAAGAAAGGCTTGTCGACAGTAAATTCAAAAACTTTGACAATTTCGGGTGAAAAACAGCATCCAACCATGAATTCTATTTCTGCCAATGAAACAAACAAACAGTAGTTCATGAACATACTACAATGGAATTTTTAAAAATAATAAAAAAAATCTAGTAATTTAGTAATTTAGAGCATTAACACTTCAGTTGCCGCTGTCACTTGTAGGTGACAGTCACTCATACTTTGACTTTTATTTTTATTTCCTATTTTATGGGACATTAAAAAAATAATTACAGAAGCATTGATGGCATGTTGTAAGGAAGACAAAGTGTGCTCTACACAATTTGTAAAAAATCGCCATCCTTCATTCGGTGATCTCATCCAGGACCCGCTTTTGACACTGTGTTTCTTAAACTTACACCACAATTCGATTTTGTCACATTAAAGTTGTCGAGCAGCACCTTGTTTTCCCTACACCAGCTTTCATGATAATTTAGAGTCTTTTATATACAAAGCAATGGGAATCAAGTAGTTGTGCTTGAAATAATGTGATTTTTCTTTAGGTTCGAATATGGCATCTGAACAATTTCTGAATATGGTTTCCACCGCTCACCATGAACTTGAGGGTTTTCAGAGCGTCCGTAGTATTTTTTGGGATGAACGATTACATGAGGCTATCAGTGCAAAAGTGGCGTAACCCACAAAATCTGAAAATTTGCAAAATAACAGTTTTCACTCAATTCACACTCAGAGCTCTCTAGCATAAATTCAATTTTTGTGGGTTGCGCAATTTTTGCACTGATAGCCTCATATATACGTAGCTGGTGTTATTTCCAAGTTATATCTTGGAGATTTTTCCACCAAAAAGCAAGACACCGTTAGTATGGCGAATGTAGAAGAGGAACGGTTTGTTGGCAATGAATCTGGGGATTTTTGGACGACCTCCCATAACGCAACCCAACATCATGACCACAGCTGCTATAAAATAGACAACAGAACAAAGAAAACACTCGTGAATAATGTTGATACAAAAATATGGAACATGTTATAAATAAAACATAAAAATATTGCAAATGATATGGATCTGTAAGACATTCATACTAGAAAAAAGAAAGTTACAGAGTCTAGTGTTTATAAATGGTTATCCATTAACAGTGGTTGTGGAGCAGGATGGGGCTTACAAGAACGTGAACATGGGCTGTCTAAAAAGTTCGGAGGGAAGATGAAGTGCACTGAAATTGTACGCAAACGGGATAGAAGAATTCAAGCAGGGAATACTTAGTTTCAAAAAGGACGACAAGTATTGTCCAGTGTCAAACCGAGAGAGAAAGAAAGTGCTTGTCCTTGGGCACTGTGCGAAGGGACCATAAAGGACTGCAGTTGACAGCATTAGGTTAGGGTAAAGTGGCTGACTGCATGTGTTAGCTGTACTAACTTTTACTTGTTTGACTTGGAGGTCTACCCTACCGATGCCCAATTTAAAATATGAAAATCAGAACAAATTTACAGGCAATCTTAAGATCTTAAGATGGAATCGATCCAAAACAAAATCAGCCAAGTTAAGAAACATCAAGAAAGATTTATAAAAATTAAACTCTCGACGAACTCAAACGAACAACTCTCCCTCTACTCTCCAAGAAAATAATTTAAGAAAAATATTAAATAAACTTAAAAAAATCTCAAATTCATAAAAATGTTGGTACTAAACTAAAATCGATTTCTCATTAATTTTCCGGAAAAGAATATATTGCGGTTAGTATTCCATATGTAGGGCAAGAACGGCTTATTAGCAATGAACCGTCGTACTATTGGGCGGTATAAACTGGGAGCGCTCCCAAATTCTCCACACAAGGCTGAACCAGAATGAAAAATAAAAAAAAAAATATTGATTAGTTAGAAAAAATATGACGTTATAGTTTAGAATCGAAGGGCAAATAGTGCTTAAAGATTGACCAGAAATCTAATTCTTGTAAAACTAATCCAACCCCGTTTAGAAATATTGAAAATACCTCTCTTAGGTAACTACTCTTATGTGATACAAAAATGACCAGTTTTCTCTCTTATAAAATTTGCTTGCGAGAGCTTCTGCAGCTGTTATATAAAAATAGTCACTTTTTCGATTGAAATTCTCTTATGATATGATTTACCAACAAAATAATCACAGGACGTTCTTTAAGCAAGTACTAACTAGTACTAACTTTGATTTCGAACAAAACACAAAAACGATTACGAATCCGCCATTTATTTTGAGACAGTTAAGGGGGTTGTCTGTTGCGGTCGTGGCAATGTGGGGTGGTGCGCCGACCTCTACACACTGGAACCTACCCAGCCCAGGTTCGATTCCCGGTAGGAACGTAATAGTTTTCAACGCTTTCGAGAGACTGACATTTCAAAGTATAACTGGCTAGAAAAAGCTTTTGCTTCTCCTAACTAGAAGCTAGCTGGGTCGGCATAAACCTGTAGGTCCCTTCGACTCTTGAAAGAATACACGAGTGTTTGCTGAGAAGCTAGGTCCTGGCCCTATACGCGCTAAAACGCCACCCACAAGCGACAAGTTGAGATATGTTGTTTTTAAACACAACCTCGGACAAATACACATCTCAGCTCATCACAGATCCAATCAGAGACATCCAAGACAAATTTTTCGACGTCTTTTTCAGGAATGTGTGTCCTGCCTTGTTGGCTCGTCAGTGTAGAAAAACGACATAATTTCACCCCAAAGAAAATAGCCAAGAGCCGTCAAATCAATCGAAGAACAATTTTTCGACAAGAACAACATTGTCTATTTGTACCACATTTTTGAAGTGTCGAAATGCACGTTGGAAAACGGATTATTCATGCTAATCACCCCCACCACGAATTACATCGTAATCGAAATATCACAGAATTCATTCTGGACAGATTAATTTGATACTCGAACAGACTATTTCACGTCACCTTCTCGAATTGCAAAATTCCGCGTATTTTACAAATTCATTTTATACAGAATTGCTTTTGGGCACTCGGTTTGTATGTTCATATGACCTAGAATACTTATCTGCATACGTGTAGGAAATCGTGATTTCGTTATGCGTGAGTAGGAATTGTCTAATTTCTTGTTATCAGGGGTTAGAACATTAAGTTGGTATATTGATCGACAGCGTCAGTCACTGTTACGGAGATCAATGCACTGGAGAGGGGTTTGGAGGTTTCTGAAAACCAAATTGATTCAACTACCGTTAAACGAGTTTGTTTGCAAATTCATCAAGCATTTTTCGTATATAGGTGCACACATATTTAAAGACTACTGAAAAACAAACCGGTTCTGTGGGCAATTTTTTTTTTTTTTAAACCAAAATAAATAAATTCGATCATTAGTCATTTATAACAGAATATTTTAAATAATAATTATTAAAATATTGTTACAAATATGAAATAATATTTATTTATATTACTATTTTTAATATTAAATCATTCTTGTATTTTACTTGATAACTCGAATTTTGTTTGTGGCAAGTGATGGTTAGAGTTACAAGAAGCATTAGTCGATTTGAAAGAATATAGCAGCACATGATAAACCAAACATTATAAATTTTATGTAAATAAATCCAAATTACATCGATTAAATACTAACTTTAGATTAATCTATATTAACTGTTCGGCCATGGAAAATGACATTTTTCTGGGAATCCAATATTAAGAACAAAAACGGTTTATCCACCAGGAATCTGATGGGCTCCTTCATCGTCCGAATGGAATACTTCATCACAACTATCATGCCTTTAAGAAAAATACATATTGGTAAACACATTAAGATTAGATTGAGTCGAACAAAATAAGATAGAAAATATATCGCAGAGGGAATGGTATGTACAACTTAATTTAACATTTTTGAGCCTTTTCTTCCGAGACTGGTACTACATTGCAAGATTTTTAAATATCGCAAGCAAATCGCAAGGCGAAATGGTTAGTTAGGAATAAGTGAAAGAAGATAGAAGAAGTTTGCAGCTCCGAATTCAAAATCGAAGTGAAGTTGGTTGCATTTGAAAGAACACCGCATCATAGCTAGGTTGAACGTAAGGTTTAAGTATGAGTTGGCTATGAGGTAGATTTAATAAGTAAAAAGCTCATTTCATATTTAGATAGATCGCGTGGGCAGAAAGCCACGCGATCGTCCACCATCGACTAATTCATTAGGTGTTATACCCAAGCTTAACCACGCGTGTTTATCGACATGAATCAATCACCTCCTTCTGGGTGGCGCTTAAATGTAGGAATCCCATTCAAGGCCGCTTGGAGGGTCGTGATGATGGGGACATTCGTGACACGTAACCAAACCATCGAGAATAGTCATATCCGGTCGATGAAGCAGCTGCTAAACACTGAGTTGATAGCGTACTGCCGTCTTCATTATTATTCACATTATATATCTACTTTCCTCTACATATTAGAAAGGGCGAATCTGATAACAAAGTCTATTATCAACTCATGTGGAGATACAAACTGCATAATGAGTCGTACCGGAAGCAAAATAAATAAAAAAGCAATCACATACACGGTGTTCTGAACCACTTGAGAGTGATTCTCATCCATATGCAGTACAGCCCCGGCGCTGCAAGTGACACGAGACCACACTGGAATTGAGCCTTTGATTGGCTGAGACTCAGAAGACACCACGAGTGTTAAAATAAACCTTTCGGTTAACTGTACCGAAACTATCTAGAATTTCCGAAACAGGAAAACAGTAAAATACTCCCATGCTACTTCGAGGACTTCTAACCTCATTGCATGCTCTTCCAGTGGACAGGCCCTAATAAGACAGGTCATGTATCCTGCAGTAGAAAAGAAATGTACTGATCGTCAGAGGAATCATGTGAATCATGATTATGAGAGAAGAGCCGCAGAGTAGGAACACATGTGTGGAGCTCGTCCACTTCACAATTTCCTAGAATGTCTCTATGGCCTCGGTTCACAACAGATATACATCACGTCAATTTGGTTTTTAAAGACCTGCCCAGAGCATTTGTGACAGAGGATCTAAATGAAGACACAATCATACTGTACAGTTATAAAAATTAATTTTAGCACGCTAAAAATAAATCAGCAAAATTTACAAACTCAATGTTATCTCACGGCTTTATTAAAGAAAATACAGAAATCACCAATGTAATTTACAATGAATAAATATCAACTTAAGATTAATTTATGTCAACAGTTCGGCCATGGAATAATACATTTTTCTCGGAATCCAATAAAAAGAACAGAAACGATTTATCCACAAGGAACCTGGTGGGCTCCTTCTTCATTCGAACTCCGAGTTTCTTCACAACCATTAAGCCTTAAAGAAAATACATACTGTTAAACTCATGTAGAAAGCAGATCGCAGAGTAAATAACATATTTGAGACTTTTGCCCCGAGACTATTATTAAGTTACACTACATTGTAAAGGGCTTAGAAGACAAAGCAGGCTACAAACTGTAAGTTCACTTCAGTCGTGAAATTTTGAAAATAGAAACCACAACAAGGAATCCAGAACAAATACAAATTAAACTGAAGTTTATATAAAAATCGAACGAAAAGTAAACTTAACGAACTTGACAAAACTTAACGAAGGAAGTGGCTATTATCAAGCTGAAGATATGTACAGTACAAACTTGATAATGTGAACTAAATAAAACATGGTCGCATTTTAGAGATTCACCTTATCGAATAGAAAACACCTTTGTTTTTTTTTTTGAAAAATACGTTGAACAGAATGAAAACACTTAAGCTGTTAGGTCAATATTAACGAATTCTTCCTTAAATCGTTAGTCGAACCGTATTTAGAACACTCTTACATCATTTGGGATTCCCCATATGATTCACAAGAACTCAGATTCAAAAGAGTACAAAAATGCGTAAATTATATTCCTTCAAAGAACTCCCTAAATATGACGACAGATGTAGAATAATAGGCTTGCAAACCTTAAGTTTCAGGCGTAAGGCAGCGTCAGCCATGTTCATCCGCGATATTATTAATTGCCGTGTAAATTCACCAGATTTGCTTTTCCTCACGAATATATATGCTCCCCAAAAATCTCTTCGGGTGAGAAATTGACTATACGATAAGACGCATAGAACCAACTATGGTTGTAATGAACCTATTACAAGGTGTATAAACATTTTTAATGAATTGATTGAATTGCAACCAAATTGATTTTAGCTTGTCTCGATTGTTGTTTAAAAAACGTATCCATGCACTATTCTTTAATAATTACTGTTTATTTGATGTAATCTATGAGATGCAAAATCGATAGATGATCCTTAGTCGCTCAGCAAAAATCTGCTGTATAAAGCGATACTGAGAGTTAACACTTAGAGAACGTATTGTTTTGTGTGCTTTGTTATGGAAAATAATAGAATAATAGAATAAATAAATAAAAATAATTCAACAGAAAAAAGAAAAAAAAAAAATATAGATACAATGCTCGTAACATTCGTTTCCTAACGTAGGCATGAAATTCTTCTACCAAGGGCTTTACAGCTTAATGGTTTGCGAACAATTTTTGTCCGCATATTTCTAATATGATGTTTTCGAAAATTTTGAAGCCACCCGTCACTCACATTCAAATTAAACTGACTGTGATTTGATTTGCTTGATTTCTGGGCAAGTTAGTCCAAATTGCAAAATTATTTCCACTATTTCTTAAGACATTGAAAAACGCGAGTTTCGATCTCGGAGGTTACGTTTTTTCCTTTGCTATTCCAGGCTCGGTTTTTTTGTAAACCCAAGTCCTTTGTTTTTGTGGATTTTCTAACCCCATACTTCTGCGATGGACCTAATCCTGGGCAGCCAGTTTCCAATTTTCTCAAAATCTCACATTTTCCCTTGATTGTAAAAAAAAACTTGTTGCTTTTGTTTCGACGAAGCCATAACTTTATAGTTTTAAGGAAGTGCTACACGACTCGACACAGCACAAGCCACCAAAAGAAAGAACAAAATAAGAAAAAACAAAATTAAACTTTAACACAAAAATAACAAATTGTTCATCCTGGACAATCCAGCTGGTAAAAGACATAGCTCAAAAAAGAGCTAAAAAAAAGTATGTTCTACTTAATTTACTGACAGTTAAATTGACGAAGGGATCATATTCTTTCAATTAATTCCATTTCGAACTGCAATTCAGATGCAAAATACATGCTAAATTAAATGTGTAAACCAGAAATGAACTATGATAGAGAAGCCAAACTTCTACCTCTCTTGCCCCTTAACATTTTTGACAACCATTTTTTATATCGTTTTCTAAAGCCAAGTTTACCAATCAGAGAACGGCATTCACGTAATTTCGTAAATAACTGTAAAAAAGCCTTTCAAATTCGTCGATGGACAGCTGTGATGTTGGGCATCTCTATCATACTTCATTTCTGGTGTAAACAGCTTGAGCGTCATTTGGAGATATCACAGATAATCTGATACAATAAGCATGAATAGAGTTAAAATAATATAGTAGCATGACATACAGCAATGTTCAGATATCAGAAATAGAAAAAAAATTGATGTCGAATAAATACTAACTTTGAATTAATTTATGTCAACAGTGCGGCCATGGAAAAAGACATTTTTCTCGGAATCCAATAAAAAGAATAAAAACGGCTTCTCCACCAAGAAACTGACTGAATTCCATTCCCGAACTTTCTTAATCTTCAAGACTTAAACGAAAATACATACTGTTGATTGCAAGAGGTTCCATTCGAAAAGCAAATACATAGTGAAGTGATCGCATTGCAGGAATTAATTTACACATAAAAAAACAGACAAGCTTTAATTTATAAGTTATAATATTTTGAGTTAAGTTTGTCCCCAAGACTTTTATTATTCAGTGCCTTGTAAGCGTATTAAATGCCACTGCAGATCACGGTTAGTGGAAAAAGGGTGAACGAAAATTGCATTTTGAAGCTCCCCAGATCCATCCTCAAGCTTGGAAATAGAAATTCCCATACAAAATTCGAATCATACTTTTGCTAGTGGTGGAAGTTGAGTGGAAAAAGGAGTCTGTGGGTCTACAATCAAGTGATTAAACGAATCACAATTTATGGTGCAGCTGTATGGATTAAAAAATGCGAAGAGATTAGTGCCATAAACAAGCTCAACAAAATATAATGGCTGGGCTTTTAAAACGACGCCGACCGCAGGGATGGAAGCAATATTCAACATCCTACAATTACACACGGCATAAAGAAGCTGCAAAGCAAGCCATAACTTTACAGAGGACCTATAATTAGAAAGAAGGAAATATTGTTGGACATCTAGAAATTCTGAAAAGAGTGGACAACATTTGGAAGTTGACTTGATGACTCATGAGTTAGACTTTAAAAAACACTATGAAATACTCATACGGAGTAGAGAGAAATGGAAGAGGAAACCCACATGATTAAAGGATGGAGCCCAAGAATGGTACACAGACGGGTCGGAGTCTGTAAACTAGGTAGGGGTGGTGTGATTGGATTGGACCCAGAAGTAGGCTACTTCTGGGTCCTACACATTTGAATTGAATTAACTATTGGCGGTACACACGCATTAGAGATAGAAACCCCAACAACATGAACATGTTCATTTTCTTAGATAACCAGCAATTCTTAAGGCGCTAGAGGGCTACACATACAACTCTAAATCTGTCGGGAAATATCACAAAATACTAATTACCAGGGACCGGACTTTGTTGACCTAAAAAAGTAGAATAGCCAAACCAAAACACTTAAAAAGCTAAAAAAAGGCATTTATTAAAAAATAAGAAAAGGAAAGTAAGTCCGCATTTAATTATAGTAGCAATGACTACCAAGAGTTTTTTGAAATTCTCTGGCAATAATCTTCTCCGGTTCTCTTTTAGAAGCGCCTTGAAAGAGCTGATGACCTTTCTACTTCAGCTGAGGCAAGTGGAGCCCATTTAAAGCTTTCAACATTATCAACATCAATATTCTCTGGAAGTTTGGAATTCACGTCGCCGTTCATTATCGAATTTATCTGCTCAATAGTTTTCAGTCCCCTATTTGCATTGAAAAGACAATGCCACATGCCATACAGCCAGGGAAACAATTTAATGACGTTCGATGAGCGTTCGAGCCCCTACACAAATGGGTCGTTAAACCAAATGAACCACTCTTGGAACATTCAGGAGTACAGTGGGTTTATTCATTCCTTTTTGTTATTGGAACATCGACGGTGTGGTCAAGAAAGAGAACAAACTGGAAAATACAAAACAAATTTAAACGTGAAAAGCAGGAATGAAATAACCACAAATACAGACTACTACACAAGTTGAAAGTGAGTCCTAACTAATGTGGAGCTGCTTCGATGGGATACAGTCCAAATAACTAAGTACCACCGAAACATGTTGCAAGACGAAGCCTCTAGGCTTTTCAATAACATGCCAGTGACCAGAATAATTGAGGCATTTTTGAATACAAAACTCCGTGATAATGATATACCACGCAGTGTAGACCTAACTTGGACAGTTACGGACAATTGTCGTTTGTCAGCAATGTCCTCTAAAAAGGCATTGAAGCTGCAGAACTATGTATGTATTTAAAGACCTAGTTGGAACTTCCAAAAATTACTTTGTTGCGAAGTTATACAAATTCCAAGTTATTCATAATTATATTCTACCCAAGTTTTTGAAACCTATTTTTGATTCTATTGTGTACAAAAATCTCGCAACGCATGATTTATCCGATCAAGTCCAACCAGTTCAGTGTACGAAATAAATAAAAGCTGGTTCTGATCATTTTGTCTAAATTTTTACAAATTTATTTAGGTAAACACAGCGAATTCCATGATGCATTTTTAGAATTTAACGTTTTGACCAGAAAATAGTACTTTGCCCATTCTATCCCAGATAATGTATGCAAATGGTTTGTTCACAAAGAATTCCTTAGGCAGTCGAGGTCCGAAGCCCACTGACGTCATATAGCAAACAATCATAGCTGTATTAGAGAAAAGACAAAGTATTAGATTTAAGAGCCAACGTTAGAGCTTATGAGGTCTTAACATCGTATGTTGCTATGACATGTGTGCACTTGCAGATGTGTAAAATAGACAGTTTGTTGTGTTTGTGTGGAGGTGGGGATTATTTGCATATAAGACAGCCCCAAAATTGGGGATTTATTTCATATTTCATACTTCAAATTGGGCGATTATTTGAAGTTGACATCTTCTTTTTGCAGATGACTTAGTAATCCTCATATCATCCCAGACGGAACTCTAGCGTGCAGTCGTTAGGTTAGTGGCCGTATGTGCTGATGCTGGAATGAAAGTGAACGGGGATAAATCGGAGGTTATGGCCATCAGAACGCCTGTTTAATGCACTCTACAGGTTAGTGGAGTCCCATTGAAGCGAAGGTGGAGAACTTTAAGTATCTCGGGGTCTTTTTCACGAGTGATGGAAGGAGTAATGCTGAGCATTCCTGTAGAATTGGCCAAGCTGGGTCAATTTTGAAACAGCTTCGTAGATCCGTAATCAGGAAGGCCGAGTTTGGTGTCAAAGCCAAGTCAGCGGTTTTCAACTCAGTATTTGTTCCAACTCCCACCTATGGTCATGAAATTTGGGTAATGACCGAAAGACTAAGATCGCAAATACAAGCTACTGAGATGAGATTTCTCCGTGCTGTTGTGGGAATCACTCGCCGGGATAGGGTGAGAAATGATTAATTTCCCCTTGATCACGACTTCCGAGGCGGGCGTTGAATGCAGACACAGGACGAGATGGTTAGACCAAGTCCAAAAACTCGCCTGGCTACGCTTGGGCATAACTCCTGATGAGTTAGAGTCGATGGCGGAGGATCGAGTTGACTGGAGATCTCTCGTGCGTGGTTTACCCCCGCGACCACTTTAGTGGAGCATGCGGGTCAGAAGATGACAATGATGATAATGATCTTTTTCTGAAGGTACTCGGTTAGAATTCAGCAAAGTCAAAATGCTTTTATCGGGTTCTCAAATCTGGCTTGGTTATATTTGCCGTTGAGTTCAAACGGCACAATAGTGGTAGAAGTCTGACCGGGGGTTGATGCCTGGCAGTACAATGGACGCAGTCATTATGTATGAATGCTCCAGTATGGTGTTTAATGACCTTGAACGAAAATAATTGTTCAGATGTGTTTAAGCCTATCGTTGTATGCTTTTGACGGCCATGGGTTGGTCTGCGACCCCTACTTCATAAGAAACATCCAGATACGCAATAAATAACCTGCATTTCAGAAATGTCAATGATTGCATGGAGATTTTTAATTCGAATGTTTTCTACGATGGGTTAAAAACGCTTCACTTTACCGGCTGGTGAAGCATTCACTTCGATTCAACGATCAAAAGTTGTGAATTTGAGTGAAACTTTCCCCCGTCGTTATTCTACGATGGGGTGATTATCTTGGCTGAATTTGAGCATGCTATGCGATCAAGCACAAACAAAATATCAAAATCGACCGAAATAGTCAGTCAGAACATATTACCCCATCTCAACTAAACATGCCTACGCCTTCCAGTAAAATTTGGGACTTAAAAAACACCAACCACAAGTGGTAGTGTACCACTTGAGTAATCTGGTTAAAACTGGATCCACAATCCCCTCCTCTCAAGAAAGCAACAAATTTACCAGTAGTAGTCTTCATTCCAGAACACTGTTCCATAGAATCACATAGCATTTGACCACGTTCGAATGACAAGAGAATGGATCTTCCTTAGTCTATATGGGCATTTCATTTGAAAATACAAGCTCTTACACTTTATTTAAAAGAAAAGAACATCGAGTCTACTTTGAAAAACGAAGGTTTTTCCCGAAAAATATAACTCTGCAACTGCCATCCCATATAACAAAAACAAAAGGTTTATCTGCAACAAAGTACTTGCATCTTCTGCTGCGTATTGGCATGGAATAGTTGGCGGCCATGACTATATTGAGGAGCAATTGAAAAAGAAACAAAAATAAAACAATCATAAAGAATAATGCATTTTTGTAAGAAAAAACGAGATTGATGCAAGGCAGAAAGCCGGACATGCACCAAGAACATTAGTAATCCTTGGATTATTAACGAATCCTAGTCGGCAGACAACAAACAAATAATGCATCGTCTGTGACAATTTGACAGCTGCATCCAGAAGCATCATCAGCACAGAAAAATGTTCAGAACTACTTGATTGCAAACCGCAATTAGTTTGAGCTCAAAGGAGTTGCTCAAAAGTTGAATAGCAGGTCTCTTCTTCCCGGAAAACCGATCTGGCCTCACATCATTGTTGTTGTGTGTGTTGGCGAAAATGTTTTTCGGTTTGAACAAGTTCGCGGTTGATATTTGGTCCTGTTTGGTTTCAAGATGCACGGAGTAGTGCTTTCAACCACAAACTATTAAAACAGTAGACATCACCGTAGCCATCTAAAAAAACAATTCCAGCAGAATCTAAACTGACGCGATTAATTCGAAGGAAATCGCAAGAGAGGCATGCTGTCATAATTAGATTGATTCTAAAGTCAGGACAAAATGCAAAAATTTCCCAAAGTGGGAGACTTGTGCTTACTTCGAATGCATCCAGAGCCCTACATGTCTTCCAAAACAACAATTCATCTCAACACCTGTACAGCGAGTCTTCCGTGTTTCTTGCCAATTTTTAGAATGTGCAATACTCGTCGGGTGGGAGTAGTTTTCTCAGCAAATATTAATAAATTAAGGTACTGAATGTAATCATGGGTTAATGGTCGCAGGTGTTCCTGCTCATTGGAGTAAACGCGGCAGCTTCACGGACTCAGGGGTTCAGAGTTTTTGAAATTATTCAGTCAGATCATAGAAACATTTCCAAACAATTGTTAAATTGACTTGCCGCAATATATGTTGCATCCAGTTGCAAAGTAGAACCATGTGTGCAAATTGTTATGTGATACGATGAATTCACTCTGTTCACACTCTTCACACTTCACCTCACACTGAATCATTTTGTTCAACACCTACAGAACTGCATCGACGCTCAAAAATTGATACAATGGCCTTGCATATACTTGGTAGACGACTTACAGTCTTCCCGAATAACTTTTGAACGAACTAAGAAGAAGAGGTAGAGAATGATCGTAACTTTCTTTATATCTTCCTGACGCATGGATTTAGGAGCAAACTCATATATCAATCTACAACAAAATCCCCCTTATTCTCTTAGTCGTGAAATGTAATCCATCCCATACGCGCACCAATATATCCGAGTTCTGAACCAAATGCATCCAAAAATTATACAACTTATCAAATGCAACCACAGAATTGAAATTGATCCCACTTGAAAACACAAATCTGCAGCATATGTTGCCAACTAGTTCAATTTTTTAGAGAAGAGAATTTGATACAGAATACAGACTTTGATGAGGTGGCAGAAAAATGCAGGGCGAGAATTTTCCTTTGTCACCTGATCCAAGAGCAAATGCCATCTGTCTTTGCAGACAAGCGCCGCCCACCCACATAGAAACAAACATGTAAACTTCCGCTGATTTTTTCACATATAGTTTTTCCAAACCCATTCCATTCTCTCTTTCTAAGCAGGCCGACTAGGCTAGACTTCCTTGTGTGTTGCTAGGCTTTTTTGTGAGTAGACGGTGAACCATTATGCCTCGTTCAATTCTTCATTGAAGGTTTGGGAAAAATGATAAAAGTGCTAAAATCATGACTTAGGTGTATGTATATTTCAAAACTTCTTTATTTTTGATTTTGAAAATTTAACGCAGGCAATACATTAATAACGTGAAACAAAATATCAATTTCTACGATAAAACACAGAAAAAATCAAATCATCTCAATTTTGGGTTTCTTCCTGAGCACTGATTAATCGTCCAATGAAATAAACTTTCTTACTATCCCATATAATGCATACAAAAGATTTGTTGGCAAAGAACAAGGTTTGCGGCGGTTCATACAGTGATTCTGTACGACAAATAAGTCCTGCGGATTGAATAATCAGGGATTAGTGACTCTATTTCGTTAAAATTTCATTCAAATTATAAAAAAAAGATTACAAATCATTTAAAACAAATGCAAATATATCTTTAACGACCTACTACGGCCAGATTTCGTTTATCTATCAGCTTACAATCCAAAACGGTGCAGAAAATAATAGCCAGCAAAAATAAAAAATGCATATGAATGAATAAATTCAAACCCTGCTTTTAATAAACTTACACATAGTGCTCGGAGATGGATGAATAAACAAAAAACACCTTGCGTAATGTTGGTCGACTAACAGGAGCTTCATTACAATCTAATGGCGCAGTTGTTGAATGCATATACACTGAATCCTCTCTATAGCGGACAGCAGCAGGACCATCATGACTGTCCCTTAGGGTTGGGCGTTCTATAGGGGCTGAATTACACATCTTTATGCTGGGACCATGTCGAATTGTTCCTAAAGAGAGGTGTCCCTTAGAAAGGGGTGCCCATAAAGATAGCTTCCATCGTATGTATTCCTTAGAGTCTGATTCTTTTTCATTTATGTTCTAAAGACGTTCCAAAACCTATCGCTATTTTTTCGGAGACATTTGATGCTATGGATAATTCGGACATTTATTTAAGGGGTTTTTTTGGGATAAAGTTAGACACATTTTCGGTATAAAAGTACATATGTAATCAGATATATGGTAGATTAGATATGTTTTTTCCTTTCACCGTAAGAGACGAAGAGTCTATTTGTAAAATTCAACAGACTTAATTATAAGCCTTGATGTCAGCTTCGGAATTGAAATGCCTTCCGTCCAAACTGTTTTCAAGATAATAGAACTCATGATAGTTAGAAGGCGCAAGCCCTGGTGAGTGCTGCAAACTGATTTCAATTTTTGTTTTATCACTAAAGCTGTGCGTGGTCTGGTGCTGTCATGATGGAAAACAAGGCACTCACATATCCAATGTTCGTCTCGTCAATTGCCAAGATTTGACCATCGTCTGTGCTGGGTGGTGGTCTGGAGCGAAGAGCAGCGAGGTACGCATTTTCTGAAAGATGTCTAAACTCTAAACAAATGCTGCAAATTCGCTTTGACTATATTGAACACTTAAGACACGTCCGAACACAAAACATTCTCGTAACAATACGAAGCTAACCCTCTATATCGGAATAAACAACTAAAATTAACTACTTCCAAAAAAAACTGAAAATCTGGAATAATTCAATACTTAACTTGGTTTTTGTTGTGTCAATTTCATTTTCCTACCTTATCTACCCACGCACTCGCATCAGTGAAAATCCTGGTGTATTTCAGTCAAACCATTGCCGTTCGGAGTCGGTGTATAACTATAAACAAAAGAGACCCCAGCTCAGCAAAAGCTTAGCACACGGCCACATCTTAGCCACAAGTTCACTGGATTTGACATTCGTTTTTTAATCACAGACCGGACTGCTATCCAGAAAATGTGTATCGATTTACAATCTCCAAAACTCTCCAAAAAATGTTATTCTGTAGTTGAAACTGAGCATTTGGAATTACTATTTCTATAAATTGTTAAATGACAAATACCGCTGTCAGACAGAATGTCGAATGAGAATTCCGTCGGCAAAGAAAGGAGCTAAGGAAAACCTGCACCTCATGGTCGACATAATCTGTCTAACAGTAAATAAAAGCAGCTTTTTACAGCATCTAAAACAGAAACAAACATTTTTGTATAAATTGAAAATCAGCAATTTTTATTATAGACCTCAATTTGCTTTTAACATTGATTTATTACTAAGCATTCATTACTAAACAAGTACATATTTACCATTTCTAGCACGGAACGATTTGAGGTCCAATCTAAGTATACGCCATTATAACTGATCATCCGAGTTTGGACACAACAAAGAAATATTTACTACACTCTTCCCTCAATTTACAACATTAATGGGCCAGGCCACAGAGGGCCAGGCCACAGATGGCCACAGGGGATAGTTTCTACAGCAAACACTCGTGTTTTGTGCGCTATAGTTCTATTGTTTGAGATGATTTTTCTTAACAGTTACACCCTTAGAACATTGTCAGTGACACGAGAGAGATGGCAACGGGAACAACTTTCGTATCGAAAGTAGACACCATGGTTGGGGAGCGTAGGAGTCTACGCACATATAGTCACTCACAAAAGTAAGTAAGCAGCATCAGTATCCAGTACGACACTGCGACCACCAATTTACACAACATATTGTATGTAGCTTAAAATCTGAATCCAGATTGTTTCAAAACCCCAAAACGGGAACAAATTGAAATACGATAGATTCGACATTCCAAATAAATTGGAACCGCGAAATGTGTACATATATGAATCGGAGCCATCCTCGTTGTGCGTGCTGTTTGTTGTCTTTCTAAAAACCCACTGTTTACAGAACTCTTATCGGCGTCATCACTGGGAACTGCACCATTGGAGAAGAGTCAGAAACGAGGAAATAAATTTTAGGTGTGCACATTATTGTCCAACACACTGTGCTTATGCACAAAATACTGTGCGGACAGTTAGTTGTTCGCAAATATTAAAAAAGAGCCGCTCATCCAGTCAGGTGAACGACCTGAATTCTCCAAAGCTTTTACAGATGGTAATGTATAAATGCACTGACCATCAACGGCAACGGCATTCAGTACGTAGAAGAAAAATAAAGAGTAAAGTTTTGCCAATCTACTTTGTCTTTTTTTTCTATCGCTGTGAATGTTGCCTCCTCCGGAAGGAGAAGCCGCCTAGGGGACCACTATTTCAGTAACCTGACCGAACCTAGCCGCAGTAGTGTCAGCCATCTTCCAAAAGCAACAACTGCTACAACGCGTTTTAAGAGAATGGGTCTACATTGGCCTAAGAGTGATTGCTGAACTTCAGCAGTCAGCCAATCTAACCTAAGTGTATGAACTGCTTGAAGATCTAAAAGTCAGACCAACAGAATATATTATACCTCTGTGTCGTTCGGATAATCGATAATCGCATACATTTTTATCGTAAAAACCATTTTCTTCCTTTTTTGCTTTTCATTTATCCTTCAGCATGAGCATTTACTCCAATGAATGTTCCAAGGAAGAAGATGTGATGTGATCGGTTAGATAGACAATATTGAAATGGCTTATCCGCAGTAAATCGTATTTTGGATGGCGATATGCAATCGGAAACGAGACCTACGATAAAATTAAATAAATATTCGTGTAGTTTGACAATGTAGTTTTTTTATTGTATATACAGTCAATCTAAAAATTAAGTCTGCAGGATAGTTGTCCGTGCCCTCAAGAAAACCTTGAACTAAGTTTTTCTTCATTTGCCTATTAATTTATAATGTACGTGAAACAGGAAAAGATATGAGGGTAGCCCAACAACTATGGGCACAACGGGTCATTTACCAAACGAGATTGACTGTATATTTTTATTATTTGTTCTTCAATGTTTATTTGTATTATAGGAAGTTCTGTGCCAGAATGTAATGCCAATAGGAAAGAATACTACGTGAAATAAATGTTTTTTTTATACAATTGTACATGAAAATTGGACTGCATGAAAGGAAAATCCAGCGGGTGGGTGCAGATGATCATGTCGATTAAACTGCGGTTGAAATTTCATCTACCAAATACTATTATCATACGGTGATAAGAAATGTATAAATGAGTCATGGCGATACGCAATATCTTGTTACATAATATTTGTTTGAATATCTACACATTTTAGTTGATAGAATGCATTGGACAACAACAGCGATATTGTTGATAAGATAACCAAACATGTGGTTATTAATAAAGGCAATTTATTTCGTGAAGCTCTAATTTATTTTTACTTCGATTTATGACATTTTTCAGGATCTGTTAATTATTATCAATATTATTTTCGTTATCATTATTGAAGACCAATTTTTCAAAACTATCAAAGTGCATACGTGGTATTGAAATATTTCTTTCGAAACAAGCAGCAACAGGTGTTGATGAATGAGTGCATTGTTTTAGTCAGACGGTGAACAGGGTTCAGACGAAGATTGACGAATCATGACTCTTGGTTATTTTCTGTTTTTGACAGTTTTTTTTTTGTTTTGATATACAATACCCCATTGGCTATGTTATCCCATCAATATTCTGTATTAATTTCTTACTATATCGGATTTTGTTTGATAATCAATCTCTACACACGACTCACTGCCAGAAAGTTCACACCAGAAATGGAGTATGATAGAGATGCCCAACTTCTACCTCTCTTGCCACTAACGTTGACAACCATTTTTTATATCGTTTTCTAAAGCCTAATTGACCAATCAGAGAACAGCATTTACGTTATTTCGTGTATAACCGTCAACAATTCATGAATAGCTGCCAAAAAGCCTCTGGAATAGGGGTTAATCAGATGTGAAGTGAAGCCTACTTCGATTTTTTTTTTTACCGAATACGAGGTCCTGTATGAAATTCCTCGGCAATCCGGACAGTTGCAATCTGACCATAAGATGACCCCCAGAACACATGACAAACGCTTTTAGCTGAATCTGCACAATTAGAGCACGTACACAATTACACGCTGTGGATATTCTTCACTGTAGATAAAGTAGAGCGTAGAAGTGCCTATGGGGCACAGGCATTGAACATTTGAATGGGGAACTTCTTACTATCATCGAGAGAAGATGCATGCGATCTTTGGTTCTAATTACCTTGGAAGCATCTGGAGAAGACTTAAACAACTTGGAACAACTTAGCAGAGAGCCATTTTTATATGGTGCACACAAATCCAACTTGGTGTGGAAACATGGAGGCGGCTAACCAAAAGATCACTCTAGCTAAAGAGGCTTGTTGGTGGACCCAGGTAAACCAACTATTTTTTCTGTCACCATTGTCACATGCGACTTAACGAACATAAAACTTGAAAGATGTAGGCTTTAGGTTTGCAACATAAATAACAATGGCATGTTGGATAATTGAGCAAGACGAAAACTTTAACCCCACTATTGGTTACAAAAGTCTCTGAACTGATTTTCATACACAGATGCCACACAGTAACCTCTTACCAGCATGAAAAGGGCGATGTACATTAGCGATGCCCTTACAACCTTAAGCTGCGTGAGACTAACATTTATGCCTGTTGAAGCCCGGCGGAATTTCTAGTTCCCTGTTATTGCCAAACACATATCCAAACACTGTTCGAAATTGTATTAAAAAATGGGATGTGTGAATTTGCTGGCATTTGGAGATGTGTGTCTTCTATGTATTTGCTAGTTTTACGAATTTTAATTGGTCTTTACTTCAACCTTTTTTTGTCTCGTTGTCTCTCGATTTTTTTCGTTGTTTGTAAGAGAACGGCATCTACGTTATTTCGTGAATAACTGTCAAGAATTCGTGAATAACTGTCAAAAAGTCTCTAAAATTCGTCGATGGACTAGGGTTCAATCAGCTGTGAAGTTGGGCATCTTTATAATTTATACATTTCTGATGTATACTTAGTTTAGATTTATATTAAAAAGATCGGAGGGAATTTTATTCATAATAATAGCATTATTTGATTTTGCACAGTTAAATTTAAAGACTCGTTTTTCAGCCGCACTGCACGGATATGGAATGCTCTTCCCAGCCAAATATTTTCCAGACTACAATCCGCATATATTTAAGAACAATGTGCACAGGTACCGTCTCCCTTTCTCCGTCTATACCGTCTATACAGTGCTGTGCCTTGAGCCCGGACAGTTAAGGGTATTAGCAGTGCTTTGAGAGCTCGCATATTATAAAAAAAAAAAGAGGGAACAAATTTGAGGGAAAATCAGTGAAATTTACCATTAAAATGTCCTTCACAATTAGGAATATTTTTCCTTAACCTTTCGAACACTGTTCACAGAAGCGAATTTCACAATAAGAGAAAAGGTACGAGGAAAATTGATTCTTAATAGGCATGATTACCACTACCTCCGTGTGGATTTACACGATAATGATAACACAGAAATGACGCCAGTTTTTGTTTTTTTCCACCACAGAGCACACTAAGCACTACGTTCTCTAAGTGTTAACTCTCAGTATCGCGTTACACAGCAGATTTTTGCTGCGCGACTTAGGATCATCTATCGCTGTTGAACACGAAATAAGCTTTCTTTCAAAATCTATTTCGGCAAGGGTCATCCAGAATGGAATGGAAAATCGGACTTCACTCTCCGAAGTCGCTCCAGCTAGTTATTGAAGAATCCGACACTCAAATGTGGTTCATCAAGTACATGAAGGAATGTTATTATAATCTGTACAGTCGTATAGTTGTCACTATTTCTATCAGAATGTAGAGATCCAATGCAGACATTTATTTTATATCAAAGCACGATTCTCCTACGATATAAGTCTTATCTCAGTTGATTCAAATCTGAATAGCGGACTCTTGTTCCGTATAGAATTACAATGGGATTGACTCAGCTTAAGTGTGATTTCATCACTACTTTGCACTCAGCTTATGGAAGAACCGAATAAAATGTAGCCAGAAGAATCGAATTGAAAGCCGCCATAATTGATTCTGGGAACTAGTACAACATTTCATTTCCTCTCCTTTCGAAACTGATCAAAGTGATTTTGAGGGCCCGCTTTGTATCATTTTTGAGTATTCGCTCGATTGCTTATGTTTACTTACATTCATTATAATGGAGAAAAAACCCTGCTGTCTGGCACCGAATATTTGTTGCTGAATGGCGATCAACTGATAAACATGCACTCATCTTATTTCACGACCACGCTCGATGGATTAAACGATATTTGTTGAAATGATTAAATTAAAATGATTTACAAAGTTTCTTGTCTGCCTTGAAGTCTGTTCTTGCAGACCAATACATCTTGCATATGAATATGATGTTAAATGTAAAAATCAAACCACACATTTGTTAGATGTAGAAAAACGCTTTCACATTCTCAAAATTGAAAGAAAGCTGTGCCTTTAGAGAGATCATACCGTCATAATGTAAACATAAAGTGCGTATAGGGATGTGCTCCTGTGTTTAATAAATATATACAAATTTGTCTTTGAAAATAGTTACTTGTCAATGTAAATTTGTTCATTTTTCACAAAGTCGCCAATCTAACAAATCGATTTTTGTTAAATCTCATTAACCTTCTCACGCGTCAAGCATAATAAATTAAGACCTGGTTGAAACGTAGTCAACACTGCAGAATGGACGTATCATCAGGTATCCACATGTTTTTCTTTCTTTCCAGTCTGGACAAGGTTCCAACCAATACTTAATGTAATAATTACATGATTTTTTATGTTTATTTTAATAAATTCAACTTATTTTTTTTTTTTATTTTTGAGAGCACATACAAAAATTTTATTTTAAATAGCGTATAGTATTTAACAAATTGTGGATGGAAATAATTATAAATTCGTAAACAAACAGATAAAACAATACAAGTTTAGGTCATGCAAGTATATTAGGTAGGTAGGTAGTCTGGAATTTTATTTATTCATTCTTGACGATAGTTCCAGCAAAGAGAATAGAGTTTGCATCCTTGATCATGTAAATAAATGGATGGTCCGCTTCGAATTGCGGCGAAATCAGAGCACACCTCATCATCATAATCATTCCTAAACAAAATGTATTTCAATTATTTGAAAGCAATCAGCATGGGTTACATTATGTAGATAATTTGGTTATGAGAGAACGTACATATACATATTAGAGGTTCTACATAAATAGACTAAAATTAACTGCAAATAACCTAATCATTGTGCTGGTGATGACAGCATATAATGAAGACGACAAAACGAAACAATTGTGAAATGTGTTCTCTGTGGCAAATGCATCGAACTAAAAAGAAGTGTTTTTTTTTTTTGTATCCAAATGTGTACTAACACACATGATATACCGTTTTATTTTTAGTGTTCAAAAATAGTCTTTTAATCTTTAAGTATACATTTAAACTACGATATCAGTTAGAGATTCAAGATATACAAAAAGGAAAACAACAAGGTAGGCAAGTCAAAACTGAAATAAATAAAGCTAGTAACTATTGCTCACTTAGATCTACAACTCTTCACGGTCTTTCTTAATGGTACTTTCAGGGCGAACATAAGCCCCATAGAAGAGAACCGTGCTCAGACTGGATCTGCCCGCTATCAAGGCAAATACGAATGGATGATCGGCAATTAATTCGTTTCGTTTTTGAACATGTAAACTGCGTTTAAGGCGTACAACACAAGCTATAAAAAGAACAACCCATGTGAGTTAAATGGTAGTGACATATAACAAATGAAGGAAATAACAATTTAGTGAAATCAAACATGGCGCAAGCAAGTTAAAAGCGAATCATGTGTAATAGAGTGTTTGAGAAATGAGAAATGAAGAAGTGCAAGTTAATATGTGATCGAACTTACCAGTAGCAGCAGCGGCCTCAGCTCCCTCCTCATTCACTTCAATGAATGCCTTGTGAATGACCTTTGAGACTTTAAGTGGTTCAGGAGACTCCAACAAATTGCCTAACTCAGCACTGTTGGTGAACATTTTTTTGATTCCCAACTGAAATGAAAACAATTTGTAGATTATGTGATTGCGTGTCTGAAGTATGTCTAAGATTAATTTAGGCATAAAATACATGAAAAAGGCCGATCTTTCTGCTCCCTATACAACCTATCCCCCCTTTATTGGCCTACAAACGCAGATGTACGCAGAGAAGTCAGCCACTAAATGCTGCAATCAATTATTATAGAACATTTTAAAGTGAAGGTGGAGGTCTGAAAGTCTCCAAAAAGTTCCAAGAAAGCCTTAGGTTAGGTTAGAGTGGCTGACTAAGTTGGAAA
This sequence comes from Eristalis tenax, assembly GCA_905231855.2. Taxonomy (NCBI): domain Eukaryota; kingdom Metazoa; phylum Arthropoda; class Insecta; order Diptera; family Syrphidae; genus Eristalis; species Eristalis tenax. The sequence goes on along the minus strand of HG993127.1, from coordinate 19,806,169 downwards.
AAGTGGGCACATATAGGCCCAAGTAGGCCCGTTGTTCTACTACAGAAAAGATCGAGTAGATTATAATCCGCGAACCACCTGGAACTTTGAACACTGCGATGAAGACGACAAATGCTTGACAGAACAAGTAGTTAACTTATGGGGTGTGCATGAGACTAAATCCGGGTCATCACCCAGAGGGCAAAGCAATTGCAAAGAATGAGTGGAATGCTTTCTTCTTCCTCTTCAACCCTGCGACTTCTGCAAAAATCGTTGAAGGGATGCCTAGTCCAGGGGCGTGAATTCACAGCTCCCGGTTATGACGCTGATGAGGGTTCTAAGGAAGCCTTGAATCGAACAAAAATACACAAAATAGGCCATAGTTATATCATAATTGACAGACTAAAGAAACATTGAAACCCCTATTCGTCTAATGTCCAAGCCTAGGATAAACTCAAAGCACTCCAGTCCATCTAAAGAGTTTATTAAATTTCCGAATATTGCCCTCATGTCGTAGATCAAATGGGGCAATTCTTGGCTGTCGCAGTGTATGTTTAAAGCAAACACACACCATCATCGTCTATCCAAATCCATTCTTCCTTGCAATGCAAAATTCACCTTTTATGGATAAAATCTCGAAGGCATATTGAACGAATATTTGAGTCTGGAAACTTGGCAAATTGATGATAATGTCAGTAAAAGTACACTGACCCCAGCAGGATCACACAAGTTCACATATAAAGAGTCCAAATCTCTCGTATATCCTCCATTATCTCAGACTAGTATCAAACTATCGTTTATCTCCAGAAGTGATAGTTGAGCAGTTGTGATCTTATTGTGTGTGTCAGAAAACTGAGCATTTGTGAAAATTGTGAAGGGGACAAGTTACTTCACTTGGAAAACACTTACTATGAAGGAAACTACGCGAACAACAAGTCAAGCCGTATTTAACACAGTCTAGATTTCAACCGATAAACAACTGCTCTCTGGCGAAAGAGCATTATTAAGGCTGCAGTGAGGGACTTTCTATTTCATAAAAGCAACAAACAATATCGGAAGTGGTGTAGCGTTATTTTTTTTGTTTTAAACAAATGCGGGTGATCGATGTTATGAGGATCGAATAGAAGTGGAAATCATCTTTAAAGTCGAGCTGTAAAACTCTGTCGAAAAATAACGTTAACGTGTGAACATTGCTTAAATTTCCAAAAAATTATTAAAATTTTATGTTTTTTTTAAATTTCCTGTTTCATCCCAACCGACTCTATTGACGATGACTTGGCGATAACTCAGGCGGATTTCGAAAACAAAAACTCCTAATTTATCTGTTGCATGCTATAAATAAATATGAATTCATAGTGTGGCAATGCGGGTGATAATTTTGAAGAGCGATTACTGATAGTAACGCATATTAACCGATACAAAGCTTTTAAATACTGAAAGTTAAGCTCATCTATCTGACAGCGTACTACATGTAAAATATAAGAATGAAAGTCATCAACATTCTTTTTAAGGTTGATATCACAAGAGAATGCATTCTTTCTACTCAATCCCACTCCTCCGCCAATAAAACATTATTCTTGCTGAGTTTGTGTTTCAAAACAAATAAGACCATTATTCGATGATTTCATATAAAATCCCCGAATTGTTGTAAAAAGCATGCAAACAAAATAAGACCTAGATGTGATGGAATGTAAACTTATACATGAATTATTGCAATATCAATCCTACACCCACACGAACTCACTGCCTCTTCCCATTCAACGAAAGTTATTCGAACAATTTGACAGGTTATGCAGACCATCTGGTCTTGCTCTTCTAATAAAGCATTCTTCAGACCGACCTCAATAAATTGAGTATGTTCGTCGGATTTAATCTCGCAAATGCAAATAGTTTAATCAACGCATTGTTTGTAAACAAATATTCAAGGTGTTCGGGCTGCATTTGAGTCACAAGCGAGTGATTTCCAATTTTGTTTTGTTTCTTGGAAAAACCCTACACACACCGAATCATTTGTCATACAAGGCATGACATCATTCGCTGTTATGTACAAACGAAAAACAACTTCAAACGTTTGATCTACATTTCGTGTTTTTGTTTTATTCCGCAATTTGAATTTTCCACTCGGAAAAGTGAAGATTATTTGGATGCTTAATATGTCGCTTTTGGATCTAAACACACATTTGTAGATGTACATACATACCACACATACATATGTAGGTGTGTATGACTAACAGAAGTCAATCGTGTGATTAGTTGATTTTCGATGACTAACATCATGGGACTCAAACAGACAGACGTGTTTTTTTGGAGGATTTTTATATCGTGACTTTGAGAGCATATCACTTCGACCGGACATAAAAACCACATCAATCAATCTAAAATGTTGCATCGGGGCATAATGCGCACCAAAACGATCTTTGCAGAGGTAAAATTCAGGAGTGACGTATTTTATATTTTGTTGGAAATTATTTTCTTTTTTGACGACCATAGATTTATAGTCCAATTTCCATTTCCAATGACACAACTCAGCTAGACCGGTTAGGTTTAAAAATAAATTCTAGCACTCTTGTGTACCTATACACAAGAGAATATTTGGTAACTTGCGTGACGGAATGAACTTTGGTTTGCATTTTCGTGAAGGTGAAAGCTAATAAATGTGTTCTCAGATAGAGCAAGAAATTAACGATTATTTTTCCTACACGTCAGACGAGAGTTAAGTACAATGAACTGTTGAATTGATTAGAGGCCTCATTTACATTTCTGTCGTGCAAACGTTCATTGATATTCTCTGCCATACTAAGGTGCCATTTTCGCAGTCTCACGAATAGGGCGAATTAAACCTACAACTGCCAAAGACGTTTTTTCTGTTGCAAAACAGGCGATTCATGAAAAGGAATGATTATGAACCAATCTAATTGCAAATGCAATAAATTCATTCAATGATAAGCCGAAATCATCAGGGTTTCCACACAGAGAAAGTCGCCTGTTATTTGCACTTTCAGTCCTGCTGTATACCCATAATTTGGGGCGTATCATCCCTCAATATCGAACAAAATACCAAGATAGTACTATCAGTCGGTCTTTCAGTGATTAGATATGAAATGAACTCAATGCATAGGAAATAAAAAAATACCTTACCTCTTGCAATGGCTTCGTCAGCTCGGTCGAGAATTCAACCTTAAACTTGGGGAATTTGACAATAACTTCTTCTTGGCTCATGTTGTTTGCCAGGTCCAACAAGTTCACGGTCTTCAATTTTTCCTCGAGATCTTTCAAACCGGTACGCGAGTTCGGCAAGAGGACCAGCATGGACAAATCGGAATCGCGATATGGCATTTCGAGTGCAGAACAGTCCAGGTCGCCGAAATATCCATACTTGTACTTGGCCTTGCCATTCATCATCTGAACCTTCACCGAGTCGACTTCATTGATATAGAAATCATCTTCCACGGTGCTCTCTTTCTTGAACTTATTTGCCCATTCTCCCTTGAAGTGGATCGCATTGACAAGTACCAGCCGTGTAAGCGCATCCAAACTGTCCGGAGAGATCAGGTCCTTAATTTTATCGTTAGTCTTTGACTCCACCCATTTGTTGATAGTATTAGCTGCGGCATCACCAACTGCAAAATTGATCTCTTCAGCGGACGAAAGGAAACTTTCCTTGGCAATTTGATTGAATTCCGCCTTGATTTTGTAACCATCCATCACGTACATCTTATTGGCGATTTTAAGCAACGTTGAGTTGGCATATTGATCCAATACTTGCTTAAACGATGCACCGACTAATGCTCGATCATTTGCAACCAATTTCAAGCCATTGGCAATTTCACTAGCAGTATCATCTGTTGCGCCGGCGAACGCTAAGCCAACACAGGTCTGGATTGAAAATGGTGAGAATATTAAATTCTTTCCTTCATTAGCGTTTGACAATATATTGAAGAGATCCAATGAAAAACGAGCACTGTTCGCTGAAAACTGGGCACTTAAATCTTCAGACATTTTTTCTGTTGAAATGCAAGGCGCTAATAAAAAGACGAACACGAACAATTTAACTGCAAAGAAAAATTAACACAAATTAATTATGGTAAATTCTTCAACTCGAAGTCACTAAGATATGTACTTGCTCCAACAAAGTCTGTGGGAGTAATAAAATTTTAAAAACCAAAACGAAAGTTCGAAGCAGCAAACTGCCGGAATAAGAACGCAATAGGCATCGCGTCATCGAAAGCTCACCGGCATTGACATTTATTTTGGTTAACCAACATATGTTGTTTTCATTATGATTATTTGAATTTGTATGTTACCCATTTAGAAAATATCAGCAGTGGATGAAAACGCACAGAGGCTTAAGTGATTTTTATTTAAATCGTTTGTTTTTCGGTTGGGTTTATTTCTTTACACCCGCAAGTATTTGTTTACTTTGGAAACTTCATGACAGATGGCATTACTGAGGGTGTAGATAGGCGCATGTTGAGAGAACTGTCACATTTGATGGTGGCGAGATGTAGGCATACTTTGAAAGCACTTTTTAAGGCGTTATCAATTTGTCTGAGAAAATTCTTTCGAAATACATCAATCAACAAGTGGATTTTAAAAACGAAAACAATTTGACTTCATTTTAAAGGAAATAATTTTGTTGTCACTCTTCAATAAGGACTTTAAGTTGGGGGAAGATTAAGTGTCATTCATGTGAGCCACGAACTGCGAACTTTCAGAAAAGCAATTTCCACCGAATATAAACTAAAAGTTATACTTCTTGGTATACAAATCGATGAGGATTGAATTATCGAGTTTTTCATCGAGAATTTTTTGTCGTTTGTGGATCGCGTTTGCCTCCTTGTGGTTTACGTTCTCAGCTTGACAGTTTGCAAATAGACTGATGGCTCAAACAATTTCATATCGTTAATTAGGATATTTTTCGTTTAAAAAAGTCGACAATTCATCACTTTGCAGACTAAGAAGTATAACTTCTTGTTCATATTTGCTGGAAAATTGTTGTTTCCAAAAGTTCGCGTTCGCAGTTCGCTTAAAGTGATGGGGAGAAATAATTCGTATTATGTGCTATACATTCTTATGTCCAAATCTTTTATTAAAATCAGAACGAAACGTTATATTTAATTACGACGGGAGGAGGGACATTTTTTAATGGCCAAACCTAGTAGTCAGAAGTTATTTTTAAATAACTTAATCACTCTTTTTAAGTGTCAAAGTCGTGTAATAGAAAAAAGCACGCATTATTATCTTTAGCAATTTGTGAGATTAGATGCCATCTTGTGAAACCATAAGTTTAATCAACGGGAATTCTCTTTAACTTTGTGCAATATGTTAGATAATAATGACGCACACAATTCGGCGTTTTTGTGGACTTTTTGTGGTGACATACACCGATAGCGTTTAATTCGATATTCTACTCAGTAATGTTATGAAAGAACGCAAGAAAATCATCAATGTTCTCTTTTCAATTCGTCGAACACACGAATAATGAAGATTGTTTGAGAAACATGAGAAGTGAAGCCTGGATCACCAGAAAATGAGAAAAATATGCCCTAAATCCGATCAGAACAGATGTGGAATGAAACTGGCTTGCTTCACCCGAAAATCCACTCCAATTTCGACTTTCGGCGTAACCCACACGGATGTGATCAGTTACAAGGGTTTGACGGTGTTATCCTTACATCATGGCAACACGTATTCACTATTGGATGTGTTTTTTTAAGTTGTTGAGGAAACAAAAAATCGAAAAGACTCCCACTTCAAGAGATTAAAATGTCGTCTATTCAAGGATAACATTTACTCATCAGTTTCCGAATTAAATTTTAAGTAACTAGGTACTTCTAAGTCAACAAAAATATAATTCAACGCTTTTAGTAATAACTCTGAGACTATAGCTTACCTGATGTCACGATTTTCGACATTTTGAGACCGATGTAGATAACGTGAGCGCGATGCTACTTAAATACACTCAACACAACAGCACAATTTCGCACTTTACTCTGCTTTTATAACAACAATTTTTTGTTATTTTCATCCCTTTTAATTTACACTCTCACTAAAGCACACTATCTTTGGATGCACATGAATCTTTTAAATTATCCCTTATTATTCACAAAAAATAAATTTGTTTTCTGTATCGAAAACTCACAACACCGAAACCGATCGAAACCGCGTGGATGCGCAATATGTTTACACAACCTTAACTAATCTTTGTTCCTAGAATTTCTTCTAAGTCAATCAATGATGCCGCGACAATTAATTTGATTTAATTTAATCCCTAAGGCATTAACCACATCACAGACTGTTTTCAGAACGATTATTGGGTTCGAAAGTCTTATCTCTTGTGGATTATCAGTCTATTGGCGAACACAAGAAAAACAAATTATTTATTTGTAGTTACAAAAAATTCACATTCGGTGATCTTATTTACTTGTTAAAGACAGAGAAGCCACTTCCCCGAAAACTGTGAAATTGATATGATATTTTAGAAAATCCATGCAATAATTAAAATTCTACGAATCATTTAGACATGCCGTGTAATGCGATGAGTGAAACACCCCATATCTATTTTTGTATTTTCCTTTTAATTAATCACATTACTGCGGCTACATTTATCAGTAAGAGATACCTCAGTTTATTTATTTCCAATAACTTGTAAAACTTTATCGGAATTTTTGAGAGTTTTCTATTTCAGTCACAAGTCAATTTTTGGTAAGAATCATTGTGAATTAAAAAACGGATTGATTCTGAAAACCGATAGAAGCAAAATAGATTCTTGAAAGTAGTCGTTGAGTCTGGAGATTTAGATAAGGTGTGTGAGTACTAAGAATGCTGTGAAGTGGATTAGGCAGTGTCAGGTTGCCGTGATCAGATTCTGGCTGCCCGAAAATCAGTTTGCCCAGCTATCTGTGAAAAAAGTTTATACTTTCGAATAGACGAGGGAATACACGTGTGCAATGTGATGGATGCATTTGTGTGATAAGTGATAAGCAAACAAGCTTCTAATGTGTTTTGAACTGATAACGTTGTTCGGTTGTTATTTTGTTCCTTCCTTTGGTTTCCCCTCAAGACGTTAGGCGCCTCAAATGTAGGTACCTATCGTATGAATTCTTTGCTGACCTTGTGCCGCAACGTTTGATTTTTATTGTTACAAGCTCCATTTTGTTACCTCTCTTCCTTGCTGGTAGTTTCCTCTGCAGACTACATTTTGGTATATTTTGAGTGCGAAGAGCAATGCAAGCACAATTACAATACACTGGCTGAGGTCGGTTTTCGCACAAGTATACTCTTTTGTCATTATAGAATATACCTGCCTCTGTGAAATCGTGAAAACATTTTCAAGACCATCCAGAGAATAGCGTGTGCACGGTGCACTGAAATATTTACAAAAGTGAGCGTAAATATGAAACAAAGTTCGGTGATTCGTGATTCACTGTCACAAAATTCGTAAATTAACCGTCAAGACATTTGTGACTATTCGTCGATGGACAAGGGGAGGTGCCTAAGGTCGGATATCTCTCGAGTAAATGTGTTAGTTTTTTAGAGACATACAAATTAAATGTGAAATAAAACACTTAATATAAAATTTCATATCATTAGTGCTTAATATAATTTGAGTCATGTGCACGCCACGTCTAGCTCGAATGAAGCGCAATCTTGAACTCCAATAGTTGACAAATTCATCGACAACTTGGATGTTGACTTTCAAATCTTTTAAAGTCTCTGGCTTATCGGCAGGGGCTAGAGAATAAAGTAAGCTAATGGCGTTAGCTGACAGTGTTGTGGAGCCATTTCACAGGTTCATTACCCGATCGTAACATGGAAGAAGGGAACGATAAGTTTAGCAAACCGAACCATGGTTTTCAAAATAAGTTTGTTTAATTTGCACTCGTTGTTCTGAAGTTAGTCTATTCATCATAAAATGGCACTACGTAAATCCACATATAATCATTCAACTGTGCTGAAATAGTGTTGCAAATTTAAAAACAAAACCTGTACAAAAACACCATTTTCTTACTTCACTTCTGTGTTTAGATGGCTTTGTACAGCTTAGCCACTACATATGAGCCGCGAACTATGCACCGACTTTCACAAATAACCATTTCCCGACGTCTACGCACCAACCCACTACGCCATCTATGAACCTTTTTATGTCCATTCTATGATATAGGCCGAGATGAACCTGTGCCTTAACCAACAAGCCTCTCCAGGCGACACAATCTTTATCCAGATGAACCCAACTACACACGCAAAGTTGGCTCTGGTTCTTGTCCACTTGTTTGCGGCATCGGTTTCTTGATCGTCCTCAGTTCCACTGGTGCGGAGTCGAAAGCTCTTCGAGCTGATATAGTGTTGCCCAAGCGCTCTACATGGCCTAGCCACCTTAGGCGTTGGATCCGTAGACGCCTGGATACTATACCATTTCAACAAAAGTACCTATCTAGTGATAACGTTTTTGTCACGAGTATTCAGAACAAATGTGGATGGATCTGAGTCTCAAAGAGCAACTATGATGTCTTAATTTATATTAGCTCTGGAAATATTGCCGGGCATTGTACTGAGTACACATACTGAGAGTTCCTACATCACTCATAATTTTAATTTGACAATGATTGCTGATTAAAACAAAAGCCAAATCCACAACAAATCCAAACATTTATGATTCGCATCAATTGACATCTTTTCTTGAATTTGTCAAATCATAAATTCGTTCTTCCAATGCCAACAGTTTTTCTCTTTCGAAAATATGGCGACGAATGTGTTTTTGAAGTTGGCATTTCCCTTACCCTCTGTTGATTGAAACAGTCACCGATATGTTCTTCATAAACTATTGATAACGACTGAAATTTATCGATGAATAGATATTACGGCTTGTGCTGAGTCAAGTTGGACATCATACAAAACGTTATTTGTCATAGAGTTTATTATTATTTTCATTTCATTTTTAATGCCGCTAGAATGAACTTCTGCAGAAATTCAGAGGACAAATTAACATTCAAAACACGACCTCTTCGTTTGGAGTCTAGCAGACTAGTGTCTCACTCCTTTTATTTCATATCTTATTTAATTATTCACATACAGTAGACGCTCGATATAGTGAACACCGAATATTTTATATGGACTGCTCCAAATAGTGAACAAAAATATCTCTTTTGCATTTTCATTGAGCCTTTCAGCATACGAAAACACTTCTAAGACTCATTTGTAACATCCAGCGAAAAAACTGTTCAAGATAGAATAAAGTCACAGTATTGGCGTGTGTTAATGCCACAGGCCATAAAGTGAAAACAATTATTATAGGAAAAGCACAGAAACCTCGTTCCTTAAACAAGTGTTTACCATTTTATTGAATATTAGAGAATATTATGTTATGTGATGCAATTTGCTCCAAGGAGTCTTAGCTCGTTATAGTGAACAATCTCGTTACAGTGAACATGCCCGGTTTTTATTAGTTCAGAGTTCAGAGCGTCTACTGTATATAAATGTAACTTTATTGTAACTTAAATCTTCAGCTACCCAGACCAGAAATGAAGTATGATACCCAACTTCTACCTCTCTTGCCCCTTAAAATTGTTGACAATAATTTTTTATATCGTTTTCTAAAGACAAATTGACCAAGCAGTGAACGGCATACGTTATTTAGTGAATAACTGTCAAAAATTCATGAAAAACTGTCAAAAAGTCAGTGAAATTCGTCGATGGACTAGGGTCAGCTGTGAAGTTGGTCATCTCTATAATACTTCATTTCTGACATTTCGCTGACAGGTGTTCTTTGTGTTGTGCTGACGCATTGGCCCCGATTACGAATGTCGAGTATCAGTCGATAATCGATACACACCGATTGTCAATTTGTCGTGTTGATATTATGAATGCCGATAGTGTTCGATATTATTCGATTTTCCCTTAAATGTTTGTCGTTCACAAATTCTAATCGACAGTTTTTATGCGGCATCATAAATAATCATAAAATAAACATTGTTTTTATGATTCAAATGTAATTTAATTTACTCTGTTGTATCCTTAAAATATTTATATAGTTTGTTGTCAATTTCAACCAAAGAGAGTTGCAAATAAAACATCATATAAATCAACGAATAACAAATCAAGTACTTGCATACACGATTTGTTTTGATACAACCACAAGTGCTTGTTCATTCTGTACCGGCGAAGCACACATATCTCTAACTCATGGGACCTCACACGCCCTGTCTATTTAATACTCATGTGCTTCCCACGTCCTTGTGAACACGAATTAAGAGATTTGACTTCCTCAACTGTCAGACGTATACAGGTTTGTTATATGCACGTTCTTAATTCTCAATAATACGTTTCTCAGCCGAACGAGTTTTACAATACCAAATTAAATTTCAATCGATAGATTTGTCGACTATCGATTCAGTCGACAATCGACACTCACAATCGTGCCAATGTCTTCCAGTGTGGGAATATTTGGTTCACTCAGTGCTGAACTTATTGGGGCACTCGTAATCCATTTCCGGAACATTGAATCATGTTCATCAATGGATTGGTTAGAGAAATTTTGGAGTTATTCAAATTTGAACTAAAATTTGTGAATTGTGAACTGTAAAACTACGTTAACTTGTTTCTAGAACTAACTTACCGAATCTATGCTATCACACAAAGTTATAAAAGTAAATATATAAATTAAGGGTGTCCCAGATCAATTGCATTCTATTCTACGGCTGACGGCAATGCCACATACATTTGAAAACCCAAATGTTACTTTTGTTTGAACTGTACCTCCTTATTTATGATTCTATCAGGTTAACGCGGTTAAAAGCTTTCCCACAAGTGCTTTGTAAACAAAATGATTCATTCAAACGATGTTGATGATAAGTTGTGTTTTGTATTCTAACTCAGTGCGACCGATGAAAGAATATTTTTTTTAACGAGTAAATTTTAGCATTTAGCCTTGTTGTGTGCCTAATTCGTTGCATATTTTATATTTCTGGTAAGTGGCGACAGATATCTAACTCATTTAATGCAACTAGCACTTGTACTCAAGTGTGTAATGTATTCGTACATTATCTTTGATAAGGCAAATCAATACTGACGAGGTAATCGTCCATTGCCTTGTGGCTTCCATGGAGCAAGTGTTGTAACGATCATCAGGTGTACACTTATTCTAGCAAACAAGCAGGCATGTATCGATTGCAGGTACTTTCCCGCTCGCAGTGATGTGAAACTAATTTCACAGCCTTTGTGCGGTTTCATGGCAGATTGGATAAGATATTGGTTGATTCAACGGTATAATATAAAGCTAATTAAGATATGATACACTGAACTTTGTATGCCACAAGCAAATAATCGTTTCTCTCTCGTTTCTCAGTTCTTTGGCACAGTTGACTTTAATATAATTTCACTCTCTTGTGAGATCCTCTTTAGTAGTGACCCACTTGCATTTGGACACATAATGATTGGGTTTACAACGAAACCGTTAACATTATTAAAGAACAACATAAATGTAAGGTATTCTTGGTTTAATTGCCACGATTTCGCGGTCCTACTGAATACTGATTGGCAATTGGGCCGTCCGCTAATGAAACAGACATATTTACGCGTCTGTCGGTATGTAGAGGGCGTAGGTAATTATTGATAAAAAAGGTTTTTCCAGATAAACCCTGGGTTAGTCATAGTTCTCATAATTATGGCATCTCCGAGAAACTACACTAGGCAATGAAACCAATTTCCTCATCGACATGCGGTACAGGGTCTTGGGGGTACGAAGTTAGTACCTAGACACTAACTTGCAGAAAATAATCTAAAAACGATGAATATTCATGCTGTAGTAATTAAAAGTAAACAGTTGCAAGGTGCAGCACATGTTCTTCAAGTGAATCATCTGCTCGGTTCTTTAAGGGTCTTTACTCTGTGCTGCTTCATTTTAATCTTATACTAAATTTACCACCTGCGTGGAATCTGTGTGTGCTAGTGCCACAGGCCATAAAGTGATAACACTTGTTATAGAAAGAGCGCAGGAACCTTGTTCCTTTAAAAATATGTCGTCAGTGGATGACTTCCCATTTATTTAATCCACTTTACATTAAATGTTAGAGAATATTATGTTTTCTTTTAGAAAAAACTTTTCATCAACAGTTTTAAACAGTTTTAAATTAACACATAAAATCCGCATAAGGATTAAAAGCCCGCCAATAAATGAAAAATGAAAATAAAGTCGAACCTCCTCAAGTCGAATTCACGGGAGCAATTATTTTGTTCGATTTTCTCGTTCTGGAGTGTAAACTATTTATTTTTTAAGTCCAGCTCCACTAGGCGCCACCAGCGCCGCCATATCATTGTTATTACTCTCATTATATTACATGCATACACTTCGAATTAATTGCAATTTATTCACATTAATTGGAAATTATTCAATAGTTTCGATTAAATTATATTTTGTAATTCGTTCGGAACGTAGAACTATCTACCATACCACAACCATACGAGATCCGCTGGTGTCACATTTTGCGTCTACGATATGTTTCTTTCCCTCAATCACTCTGCCTCCCTTCTATTCGATGCATTATTTGGAGAGACTTGTTTCTGCGTTTTGTAGATTGCACCTGTCTATGAGCAAATCTCAATTCACTTGCTATCCAGCCACGTCATGAATATCACGACAAGTTCACTCTGGTTTGTACAAAGTTTCTCCAGTGAAGAGCAGCATGCTCAGCGTCATCTATCACACTCAAACACGGGTAAATTAGACTGACAACATTTATGCATATACATTCGAAGCTCGCGGTGATCGGATAGGAACTGATGAGATTGTAGTGATTACTCTTTATAGGTTTATTTTACTGACAGTGCAATGACACAGCTATCGTGGAGTTCATTCACTCTTTCCAACACATGAATTGCCTAATTAAGTTAAAAATTGTTGTTTTGTTCAATATCAGTTTGAAATGAAAAGATCTGAGAAGTCCTCTTCATCATTCAGCATGGGCTTAGAGATACTAAACGTTACTGATTTACTCATTTGAACGTTCAGTATCTTGGCTTGGGCCAAAAACATAAAAGTAACTAACTCTAAGTGGTCTTATATCCTACTCACGCCATTTAGATGGGCTTACAGCGGACTCAACATCAGGAAAAGCAAAAATTGTAATTTGCTCTAGGAAACACAAAACTCTTTGGTCCGAGCTACAAGCTCAATAGGCTCTATATGAAGTCATATACTACTTAATTGCTTTTCGACTCAAGTCTTCGACTCGGCCCAGGCCTGAAAAATAACTGCCTAACACTAACTGCCCTGAGCATGCTGTTTCCAGTTGTGATAGCCAAGCTGTCTTGCACCCGCGATAACTTGGTCTTTATACCAGGGGTTCAGTTCTATTCTCAAGGCTCCTATAGAATCCGTTGCGTGCGTGCGCTTAGAGTCCACAGAACCTTCACGCAACGCAAATTACCTACCCAATGAGTTCGTTGCGTGTGCAATCCACTTTTGCAGCAATCAAAGAAAATCGAAATACTGCCGAAATTTTTAGGAATCTTTTAAAAACTGTTCTAAACAAAACAAAACTTATTCATTCATCATAAAATATTGTAAACACAAGCAAATAAAGAGCAGAATTTCCATGGAAACATCTGTCGACCGCACATAAAGTTAAAAATTGACCAATTTCATCCGGCGTGGTTGATGATTCCACTTCCGGGTCGCATTTGTTGTCTATCTCCCTTTCATAAGGGCTTATGAATTGTCAATTTTATGACAAAACGCAACGCACGCTACGGATTCTATGTGCTGGAGCCTTCATTCTCGATACAGGCGGCTCGGATTCGAAACCTCTTATACTAAGTTCCCACCGAACCGAAACCGTGAGCTCCGGATAAACTTTTACTAAAACCTCAAAAGGCCGTTCCTACCGAGGTCCACCAACTATCACAGCCAACTTCTCAGCTGATTGACCTCTAGCCCATCGAATTTGAGACGCCTTTTGACAGTTATTCATGAAATAACGTGAGTGCGAGTGCCGTTCTCTGATTGCTAAATTTGAAAACGATGTAAAAAATGGCTGTCAGAAATGTGAAGGGGCAAGAGTGGTATAAGTTGGCTATCTCTATAATACTTAATTTTTTGCTCTCAATTTTCAAGTTACTAGCTCTCAATTTATAAGTATCTGCCCTATCCGCCCAGAAATTAAGTATCCACCAAAACAAATGTCACTCGCTCTCAATTTTCAAATGACCAGAACAGCTGTCTGTTGACAGAAAATAATAGTATGAGAACACCAGTAAATAGAAAGAGATAAAATAAGAAAATGAAAATAGTCTGAAATTCACGCTAGTTAGGTTTGACAACCTCTCGTGGACGGATGAAGGGGGCTGCAAATACGTTTATCAGAAACCGCGAGGACCAGACACACGAAAATATACGGCGGAAAATTGATGAAGCCTCGGGGTTTCGTTCGGTGGAAAAGTCGTTCGATGTGGCCAAGCGAGTGTAGTCGACAGAAGTCAAACACAGCCAAATAAGCCAGGAATCTAAACTGCAACTCGACTTCTAGTCTCGCCACGATAGCTTACTCTGGCTGGACATACTCTCGTCCTCAAGAATATTGACTTTATACCCAAAAATTAGCCCTTTTTAAATAAATAAATAATAAATATTCACTATACACTCCGCTAGGTACTTACTGAACAAGAAATGCACCGCAATCATTCCAGAGCGTGATCTCTAGGCCGATGATATCCCATCTTTTAGAATCTCGGCACTTACCTTCTCTGATTTAGAGTTGGATGTAAAGTTTTCCTAAATACTCTCAACTCTCCTGAATATTTCACCGTGTCGCGCATCATGCAGCGGGTCATGTCTGGCTGGCTAAAATAGAAATTTGAATCCAACTGTGACATTCGCAGTTATCAGGCCCTGGAATCTACATCTATAAAGTCTAAAGTTGTCTGCTACTGTCGCGCATCTCTGAACGGGATGATTGAACAGATTATACTTCTCCAGTGTTGGCCAACGAGACATTTCCGGCAACCGGCTAGGCTTGGATGGAATCACTTGAACTTCAATACAAAAAATATAGGCCATTTGTAAGTAACTATTTAAGAAGCTACAACAGGCAGTCAGTCTAGATAAAAAAAGCTCCATTAAAGTCCCACCAATCCAACCAGAAAGAAACTGAAAGCGCCTACTACCTCTTGTGCACCTTCTCGTCTCTTACCGAAGACTACCATGACCGACGTGATGACCTAAGCGTTCTGAGGGATATGCCCATGCTTACCTGCTATAAGTGAAATCCTAGCCACCACTACCTAGCTTCGTAAGACACTCTTTCCTCGGCCTTAACTAATGTACATCGCTTACTTCGACACGATTATCTGCTTTCTTTTATTCAGACACATTTTCTAAGCTTCTTAGCTAATGCAGCACAGCCACACCCGCATCATTTAAAGACATTTTATTCGATTTTAGGGCTACCTCACAGAATTAGGGCTACCTCGCCGAATTCTATCCAGTGCCGAGGGTAAGACCTGATCATTGCCTCTGATCTCTGAACTGAATTCTTTCCATTGCAAACCAAATTGCCTTCCGCTGCAAGACCAAACATACTTTGCCGGTCTGAGTTTTATCAACAAACATTTGAAATGCTGTCAAAGAATCTTCAGAAATGAAATTTAATGATAAACTCGTTTAAGTCACACTCTTGGCAGCTTTATTCTGTGGTATCAAACTCTAACCTTTAATTAAAGTCAACTTGCGAAAGGCAAACAAACCGATCGCTTATCATCGATCACCCCAGCTATTTCATCGATGCTTCATCTGGCACACATTGCCAACAGACAGCCAGACGTTATTAACTTGCAGTTTTTGCAATAATAACCCTAACACGCGATTAAGTACGATAAGAGGATAGCATTGTGTCCATTGTCAGGGCAATCGGCCGTTGTGATGAGAAACGTCATGATAACAAATAAGATCTGCCTTCTGCTTAAGAGGGTGATTAAAATCACACACAATTGACCTTATTTATCGACCCCTTATCAGTTTCATTTTCCGAATGGAAATCCACGGAATATGAATACACAACCAGCGAAATTACGTGCATCCAATGTGTGTTATTTCCGACTCGACTGGCAGCAGAAAACCCCAGACCCGAGCGATGAGTACATACTGCAATAGCGCACAACTTCCGAGTTGGAAATCTCAGTGGTTTTGATTATAAATACGGCAGAGCCTTCGTCAAAGCATTTAGTATTCTCAGGGAGTTCATCCATCAAACGTGGTTCGCGTATACTTCTTGTTCAGTCAAAGCTCAGTTTAATAGTTTGTTTTTGACTTTCAAAGCGCAGACAGAATGTCGGCTAAAATACGTAAGTTGAGATTCTAATTTGCATATTTTTTTGCTGTGCAAATTTTTGGTGTGGTTTTGTGGCGCATTTGTTGTATCTGGAGACGCAAATGCTTTGTCGGCTGTTCGTTCCATTCATTTGCGCCTTTGTGTCGTGGATGCTGAAGTCACTGAGTTGATGAGCAATCTGTTCGCTGACCCAAGGCGTGATCCATGTGGAAATTCCAGGTTGCATAGAATATTCTTGGGACTGTACCGACAAGGTTTTTTGTTGCGGTATTTAAGTGTACATATGTACGTTTCATATTTAAGTGCTTTTTTGCGGTTTTAGCCAAGTGAATGTGATTCTAGCTCGCAAGCTGGTGTTAGTTCGTAAACATTGATGTGTGGCTAAGCAATTATTGTTGAATAACCAAATTGTTCGACAGCAGATTATCTGTAATTGGTGTTTTTTGTGCTTTTTGGAGTTTATTTTCAACTGCCATAGCAGTCAGCAACGAACCGGTCTCTACTTCATTCAGTTTCCGATGCGAGATCAGAACGCTGCGATGTTCGTTTCCTTTTATTTTCATTTCGCGACAAACATCATCTATTTGCGTTTCTTCAGCTTGATACGAAGCACGACCTCTACTGCGAGACGCGATTAAGAATCCAAAAATAATGTCACAACTAAATAATCGCCACTTCACCCACACTTTTGTCATCACACAAAAAACAAAACTGTACTTAATTTCCAAACATATTGCATTCATCCACAGTTATTGGATTTTTCGGATTGATTCTCATCAGTCAAATGGCATTAGCAGGAGTTGTGACCAAATCGCCGCCATCAAGCAGAGGCCTCTTTGCGGCGGATCTATTCAGACAAATTTCAAAGGATAAACTGACCGAGAATGTAATCCTTTCGCCGATATCCATTCAAGTCGCTATGGCTATGGCCTACATGGGAGCCGAAGGAGAAACCGCTGCCGAGCTGGAGAAGGGTCTCAGACTGTCATCAAATAAAAAAGACGTTGTTGGCAGCGAATTCGCTGAAGTCTTGAAAACCAAGGCCGGCGAAGCACAGTTGAATATAGCCAACAAGATCTATGTTAACTCTGGCTACCAACTTCGCTCAACGTACAACGACCTGCTGGGAAAGTACTTCAATACCGAAGCTGAAACAGTGAACTTCAGCAAGAGTGCGGATGCTGTTCAGACCATCAACAACTGGATCGAAAAAGCGACTAACAACAAGATCAGCAACATCATGCAGCCCGGATCCGTTGATGGCGATACAAGTGCGGTCATTGTGAACGCAATCTACTTCAAGGGAAAATGGGAAATACCCTTCAGCAAGGATTCCACCCGCAAACGACCATTCTGGGTCAGCAAAACCAAATCGGTCGATGCGCAGATTATGTACGAAGAGGACGACTTCAAGTACGGCGAATTCCCAGAGCTAGACGCGACAGCTATTGAAATGGACTACAAGGACTCAGATATGTCAATGATAATCATCCTGCCAAATGAACGTGATGGACTCGCCAAGTTGGAGGAGAAGTTGAGCTCTGTCGATCTCAACGAACTGTCATCGCGTATGACGGTAGAAAATGTGAATATATTCCTACCAAAATTCCAAATTGAATTCAGCACCAGCGTGACTGACGCCCTTAAAGCGGTAAGTTCGCCCTTAGAGGTCCCCCATTGCCCGACACTTACAATCTATGTTCTGTCCAACAGATGGGTATTCGATCAGTTTTCGAAAACAATGCCAACTTATCCGGAATCTTCGCGGAAGGTCCCGCAGTTAAGGTATCCGATGTCCAACACAAGGCCTTCATTGATGTGAACGAGGCTGGATCCGAAGCTGCCGCTGCAACAAGTGAGTTACACAAATGCTGTCAATTTGAAAGGGTTTGCTTATAACGTGGATTTTCCTTGCAGTTTTGAAAATAGTTCCTATGTCTTTCAACTTCAACACAAAGAACTTCCATGCCGATCATCCGTTTGTGTTTGCCATCAAGAATCGTGAGACCGTGGGCTTTGTTGGCCATTGTGCCCAAATGTGAATGTAAACAAGAGTGAATCAAAGATTAATTTTAGAAAAGAATTTATGTATGCCTCAATTCGGTTCTTAAAGCTTTTATTTATACCTCAGAAATCTAGTCAAGGAATGGATGTAAAAGAAAAAAGTGACGATCTGTCATCAATCATCGAGAGCTAACACAACGAAAGGATATGCAAATAAACACAGCCAAATACAGAAATTACAAAATTACTTGCCACCGGTTTTTAATATTGCTCATTTCCTTGATTTGCGGGAAATGACGCTTGTGCTGGAAATTTCATCACACGTTTTTTTTTATTTTACTCGCAATGTACGACCTTGTATTCGTTAGAAGAGGGAAATAGTTCTTCCGCTATTTACGACGAAGTAAAGATGAATTCATTGACAGTAATAAGAAATCTGCCTCTTCACACACAATAGAGCTGGCACAGTTCAGCATTTTACTGCACTATTAGTGGTTGTTACAAGAAGAGCCACCTACGCTGTGGGCTCGAGGTTTCCCTGCTCAGACAGGAGACGAGTGTGTCAGGAGAGGTACATGTGTCTAGATCTCTTCACTTCCTGGATCATATCTAAATTAGACTAAAATTAACCTAGCCTTTGATATGGTTTGTGGTTAAAATACCGACACGAGACCAGTTTCTCGTTCCACTTGTCAGGGCAAAACCACACCCTTTTACAAAAAAAAAACTTTACATACATAATAGAGACCCACAATAAAGAGGAGGCAATTTATCACATCAACGAAATGAGAAATGTTCATTCCACACGACAATTGCCCAAAATGTTCTCATCAAAGTCTACCCGTATTGACCACAGGCTCTTTGCTTTGGTGTCACGAACAAGCCAGCGCAATCAGGCATGAACGATAGAAGTAGAAGGAGACCCGATTTGGATATTCAAGCTGAAAAATTATCTCAGGCTATGTAGAAAATTTGTCATGCCCCTGTTGTGCACAGGCGTACACTGGCGTGCAGGGTGATACAAAAGCGGACTTTCCAGCAAAAAGGACTCTGAAATAGAGGAAGTTATACGCATTCCCTATGCTCTCAAATCCCTCTTAGATTCGAGGGTGAAAGCATAGACAAATTAAATCGCCTATGGCTAAATCTGTAAATTAGCTGAACGACGCAAAGCATATGACCGGCAGTGAGTGCGAATAGTCAAAAGGATGCACGCACACTACTGGGGGTCCTTACCGGACTGTAAGGATAGAATCTGGTATAAAGAATAGAATCTGTTAGGCTCCTGATCAAGGCCTTATGACACTACCCACCTACATTATTCAGCAGCTCGCAGATAGTTTTCATTTCATCCAGGTTATCACTCTTTGAAACCCAAATACATGCAGCATACGGTGCAGATAATACACATCCTTTGCAAAATAATTGCCGTCTCTTCCTCAAACATACGATTTGATCTGCTCCAACCAGAAATTCAGTACTTCACAGCTGATTGGCTGTGACGATTTTCGTAGGCTTCTTGACAGTTATTCGTGAAGTCTTGACGGTTATTCATAAAATAGTGTGAAAGCCGTTCTATGATTGGTCATGGCTTTCGAAGACGATATAAAAAATGGTTGTCAAACATTTTAAGGCGTAGAAGTTGGCTGTCTCCATAAACGTTCGCAACGGGACAATCGGACAAATTTGGCGTTTGGCTGAAACGAATGCTTGTTAAAAAACGCAGTATCCTGGGTTGCGTTGCATTTTGTCGGAAAATGTTCCGATCAGCTGTTCGGAATGTTGCTTCAACGCAAAAATCCTCCGATTCGTATGAAGTCGGAAAAATGTTCGTTCGGAATGGATACCTCGAAATGGGCATAAACAATATGAAAAAAGAGTATTGTGAGAAGACCTGCATCTGGTGTCCAAATTTACTAAAGAGGGAAAAGCAGATACTTCTTTGACTAGTTGGAGGATGAGAAGGTTAGTTGAATCTAGTTGGTTTTAAAAAAGGGGGTTATGGTGGATTCAGGTGGGACACCAATCAAGAACACAAAGCTCCCAACTCGCTGGCAAAAAACCTGTAAGCCTACTTAGCTAATCCGACTCGTGTTAAACTTCGGAGTGATAGATCACACAAAGATTGGTTGGCTAGAATTCTTAATATTTCCCAGCAACGTGCAATGCTCCAACCGCACATTTCTTCATCAGCTGTCGCAACTCTTCAGAGTGGCCCTGAGGTTCAACCAAACCATGTATTTCCGTAAACCATGATCTTTAGTCAACTACCCCCAGTGCCTCATTTCAAATCGAGGTCCAAGTTGTGTCACAGAATCTGGGTTCGTCTCAAACTGTGTGGTCCCTCCTTATTAGAGAGTCCGCATCAAAGCATTGGTGTACATTCGCTTGACTCAGACTAGTCAGTCCCGCGTTGGATTGTCACATAGTTTTACCAACTTGACTGTGCAGTTTGTGACGCAACTCGTTAACTCGTCTCTCGAGACGAGCCTACGCAAACATGGCCACAGATTAATGAAAATTTCTTGGGCAGCTCCTAACTATAGGCTTTAGTCGTCTTGAGCATTGCGTCACTCCCACCACGTCGCCGCTGGCGTAACTCCTGTCTTTATGTAAGCGTAGGGTTTGATTGTACCATTGACCTCATTAATCCCAGCAAAAGGTTTGTTCTGTTGTTCACTGAAGACAGATCGTGTTTCTAGTGCGGCCCAGAGAAGTCTTCACGATCTTCTCGAGTATAATGTTTGTTTCATTACATAATAGCGCGTCGATTCACATAAAATTTCTTCTGATCGAAGTGCATTACAACATATACTGACGAGTTTGACATGAATACGTATTCAGAAACTTAGGGCGGATGAGGAGTCATCAAGTCGTTTGAAAAGAAAGCCCATCCATTTGCATGGGCGCCAAATTGGACGATTTATAAGACCGGTGTCAACTTTGCATTGTGTGACAAGTTCGGATACATGGCTACTTGTAGACCATAGCTTTGGCCCAAAAAGTCTTAAAATTGAAGCCATCTCAAAGATCTCTGCGATGAAGGTGCTGTGCTCTACACAAGTGGAAAGTAAACTCAAGCGACTTGGTGATCATTGAAGAAGAGATCATATTAGCTTGTGCCGTCTGTTCACGTCGGAATTTAGCAAACAAAGAAGAAGAAGCAAAAGTGGTATGCAAGCTGTAGACTCTAGATATAAGCTTAATCATTTCAACATTGAGGGGTATCTGGGGACTCCTCAATATAATCTTGATGTTCCCAGCAAATCATTCGTAATAACTACACAATCACGTTTACAAGATTCATCATTATCCGATATAAATTGAGAAACCATATTCAGTAGTATACGAATATCTGTGATAAATGCGTCATTTGTGTGTTCTTAACTTCCTATTTACTTGAACCCTCGTATCAAGCCACGTACAGCGGCATTTCTCAGAATCACCCCTGCGAGTGGTTGAATTCATTCACAAGCGCACACCACCTGCTCCACCACGCCGCCCGTCTGTAGGGTCAAACGATTGCTTTTCAGTAATTAACGTCGGCTTGTCATCGAAGAAACCTTCACGTGCAGCATTACATGAAAATGCAAACACACACAGAGGTGCCGAGTTGGTGGGTTTTTCCAATCACAGTCATCTGCATCTGGAACAGCACGCGTCATAAGTTGCATTCCTAGAAAAGGGGTGTTTTCGTTGAGATCATACTTGAGCACTTGCATACGATGAGATCTTAGGTTCAATAGTTTAGTATTAATCTACGGAAAGAGATTCAATGCAGTCGAACATAGTGAGCACTCGGTAGTTGCATGAGAGACTCGAAATATCTTGAAATTTTTATTGTACTCGAATTTTAAACGTTGTGATTCTTCGTCGGCCGCCTGTGTGTGCAATGAGATAAAGTTATTTCCTTTTGAAGGGGTTTTTTTTTTTGTATTCCCCAAGGTATCCTTTATTGCAACAATACGCGGTAGAACAAATTAGTGCATTTCAAAGGAGGAAAAGTGCACCGGAAAACTTGCACTAGGCTTTTGTGAAAAATGTCCAAGCGGAGATAGGACAAAACAAATTATTTAATTCATTGCAGAGAATGTATCTCTTCTTTGTGATCAGCCTTGTGCGGTGATGATTTGTGGTACTTTAACTTTTAGAATCTCACAAGTGACAAGTATGCGTCAGTGATGATCGAGTGTCTTTTCCTTGAAGTGTCTCTCCATTTAGAGAATTTGAATAAAATACAATAGACAGAGCCGTCTTGGCCTCGTCATTGCTTTTGATGTCAGATATGTGAACACCGACTCTTTGCCGCAAGTGTCCCATGGTTGGCACATCTATTCAAGTGTCATTTGTTAGATATGTTCTTAGGTTGATATTAGGTCTTGGCATCATGAGGTCATGAGCCCTTTCTCGTTCGTGGTTTCAGAAGAATCCCGGTATTGACTTGGTGAAATCAGAACATATTAGGTTGGGTTAGGTTTAGTTGATGGATAGATGGGCGTAGGCCACTTCTCACTGACCAATGGGAGATGTCCCTTGGGAGATTGTATACTCTTACTCCCTATCCATATCAGTCAATTTCATGTGCTGGTGAGCCATCCAACACATAAAAACATATACAGTGCTCCACAAAAGTTCGTGTACAATGATGTAATTTGAAAAAAAAAGCTGTCATTCAACGGATATGAGCTAAAAATATTTGTCAAAGGTATATTCCAATAAAGCAACGTTAAATGCAGACAACCAAAAGAATTTGTAAAATTAACTCCACAAAACTTTGCGTACAGGCGAAAATTCTCTTTCATTGAACACTGTTAAAACAGCGGTAGTTAGTTTCATCGCATAGATTGCTTACTTATTCGGGCATTGACATTGTTGAGGAACAATAGATCGCTTTTGGTATGATGGCCAGGTCGAATCAAAGCCAAGATAGGCCGACCATCGAAGCTCACTGCAAGAGATAATCGTGTCATCAAGCGAATGGTGGTCAAAATACCATTTATAATGGCTAATCATTTATGCATGCAGACCGAATAAGGTGAACAATAATCCTAAAGGGAGTTCAGGACATGGACACCCAGGAAAAAACTGTTGGTCAACAGCTTCAATCGACAGAAACAGATCGCATTGTCCAAGGTGCATTTTAATAAGTCGCCTGACTTCTGGTGTAATGTTATCTTTTCCGACGAATCAAAATTAAGCGTTTTTCAGTCTGACGACCGTTTGCGGGTATAGAGGCAACAAAACGAGCGCATATGACAAAGAATTCTATCGAAACAGTGAAGTCCGGTTTTGGAAGTGTTATGGAGTAGGTCTTTATGGCGAAAATGGATGAAACAGTTCGTGTACATTGATATTCTATATAAAGGGTGATTTTTTAGCTATTATCTTTTTGGCAACACTGGTTTAAACAGCTGACGCACGTTTCGTGTTTTGTTTCACTGTCAAACATCTTCAGTTTGGTCTATAATTTAACCATGAACCGTCTTACAAACGAACAACGCATGCAAATTATTGAATTTTATTATCAAAATGCGTGCTCTTTCCAGTTCATCGCGCGCTTTTTCCATTTTATGGTCTGTTTAGACGAAGCTAATTTTTGGGCTCAATGGGTACGTAAATAAGCAGAATTGTCGATTTTGGAGTGGATATCAGCCAGAAGCATTGCAAGAGCTACCAATGCATCCAGAAAAAGTCACAGTTTGGGGCGGTTTATGGGCTGGTGCCATCATTGGACCGTACTTCTTCAAAGATGATGCGAATCGTAACGTAACTGTGAATGGTGAGCGCTACCGTGAGATGATATCCAACTATTTTTTGCTCAAAATGCAAGAGCTTGACTTGCATGACATGTGGTTTCAACGAGACGGTGCCACATGCCACACAGCACGCGCAACAATGGACTTATTGAGAGGCGAATTCGGTGAACATTTTATTTCACGTTCGGGACCGGTTAATTGGCCGCCTAGATCGTGCGATTTAACGCCTTTAGACTATTTTTTGTGGGGCTATGTTAAAGCTCATGTCTATACAGACAAGCCCGCTTCAATTGACGCATTGGAAGACAACATTGAAGCATTTATTCGTGAGATACCGGCCGAAATGTTGGAAAGAGTATGCCAAAATTGGACTAAGCGGATGGACCATTTGAGGCGCAGTCAAGGTCAACATTTGCATGAAATAATCTTTAAACATTAAATTATATGGACCGTACTATCGATTAAAATAATGATTTCATGCATTTTTCTGAATTTTATGTGTTTTCTTTTCTTTGAAAAACTTTCCTAAAGCTTTTAAAAAATCACCCCTTACATGCATTGAAAAATTGGGGACTACCATGGATTATTATTTCCTGCAAGATAGTAATCCCAATAATACCTCACAAAATTTGATGTCTGAGCGACGAGGCATTCCAAATGGTATTGATCCGACGACTGAAAGCAGAGTCCCTCAACTATAAATCGTTCCTGGGTCGGGGACCAGGTAAGTTTATCTTAAGCAGCCGTGGCCTTGTGGTTTGGTGCGTCGACCTTTACGCACTTGAGCCTACTTTGCCCAGAGTCGATTCCCGGTACTAGCAAATACTTGTCACGGCCCTACCTCTTTCCAGTCACTGACAATGCTCAAACAGTATAACTGTCTAGAAATAGCTGCTCAAATTGGCCAGTCGGCGTAAAATTCCACTAGTGAAAGAACAATAACACACACAACACGAGTGGTTGCAGCATCTACGGTCTGTACAGTCATCTCTTTTATTATTATTAAATCACTGAACTGCATGTAATCACAGTCTCTGGATTATGGACGTCTGTCTTCGAGTTCTCTGATGAATTTCGATCTATTCGAGTTATGAGCATAATTATATTAAAAATTACCTGCAAGCAAGTAATAAATAAAACGGGTTTTCTTTTCTTCAATTTGCACATACGAGTATGTAGTTGTGTTGTCTTTCGAGCTTAAGTTTAGCCATTTTACGAGCTCTGACAAGGCACGTACAACGTTCGGTTGATGATTCTGGTTCTCAATCATTAATTTAACGATTCTATATAAAGTGTTATTAACATTTTACAGCAGTATTTTTAGCAATTCCCGATCAGGTTTGAATTTGGGTTCTCGACTTATCAGAAATTAAATATATGTTGAAACCGAGCCTTGGACTTACGTTCGTGTATGTGCATGAGAGTAGAAATCAAACATTTCGAACGTTTTAGATTTGATTTTAGCCAAGTTGGTGATAAGATCGACAAGAAAGGTGGACACTTCAAAGGCGCTAAGATTCGAGGGATAAATCTTATAACATTCATAAAACCATTTATCAACAATCATGCTGACTGCAGACCAATAATCTAATCTACGCATCTGTCTTTCCCGAGATCACGGAAAAGATACAAACAGTGCAGATCGACACTCACTTCATCTCGGCAGTATGGGCAGGACGACAATGGAGAATCCTGGGTGCTCAGGATCGATAACCACTCGTCGGGTATTTCAATTTCGAATAGGGTAGTGGTCCAAAACCAGACGTTGCACAGGCCAACCCAGAAGCACGATCTTCCAGAAGACCGATCAGCTGTTAGCGTACGCGGATGAAATGAAGATCGGGCGAACGCAGTGAGATGTCAATGAGGAGTTTGCTAGCGTTGAGGCGGAACTGGCTAAAATAGGTTTGGAGTGAACAAGGGAAAAACCTAGTAGTGGTGCCCTCACAAGGAACAAGCTTTTTTGACTTTTAACAAGGCCCAGTCCTGCTCGGCGCTTAGGCACGGACGCGCGCTTTGTTTTTGGTCCTGTTTGCTGCGTCACCAACAAGTTTTGCCCAATTGAAGGCAGCTAGCCGGAGATCGCGTAGGCTGGAGAAGCTTGTAAAGCTGAGAAATTTGTCTTTCGAGTTGTTACATCCCGACGCAACAATGTAATCATTAAGACATCAACGCATTTGGAAATGGTTCATCTGGAAACATCATCTTAATTGGTAGGTAGGTAGGGTGACCGCATGACTAGAAAGAAATCATGCTCACTTAGCCCATTCGTCAATTATCATTTACTCCCTTAACTTTGTGGTATTCGCTCTTAGGATTAATTGTATTCTTTCTTGGGATTGATCCTTTGAGATTTCTTGAGCCCTTTTATAGCCATTTAGTGACTGCGAAATGTCAGAATGTCCTTTGATTCTGTTATTCAGATCCTCAAGCTGATTGAAGTAATACTTGCCTAGCAGTGACAGGCCATGTCCCCTCAAAGATCTCCGAGAAAAAGACTTTTCTTCAATTTTTTAATATCCACTCTTTATTTTGCCTATCTCACTGCACTCTCTTTTTCTTCATTGTGTCAGAAGCTTCAAGGGTTTAAAGATCAAAACTGGTCTTAACGGGGTCAATAAAACTCAATGCAAATCTTAAAAAAAGAAACAATGACACGTTCACCAGCAAAACGTGAACAAATTTGCTCGGGTCAATTTATGTGCACACAACTGTGCAAGTTGTAGCGCAGCGTTGGAGACAAGAGTGGGCAACTGACTTGAAACTATGTCCAGTCTCCAGACCGAATAAGAACGAATTTGCCAAAGAAAAACACAAATTACTTTTTTGTCTATATATTCAAATAAATTTGCATTTAAATATATTTTATTTTTAAATAATTTTTGCATTCTTTTTCAATTTTTATTTTTCATGTATATATCTTAAGTATAACTTTCAATCGACTTAAGAATAGATATAAATACTTTTTTTTATTAAATGTCCTCAAAATTTTACTTTAAAAATAATTTTATATATTGTTTTTCTTTTCAGTGTTTTTTTTTTTTTTTTCAAATTGAATTTGAATTTAATTATGCATGGTTTCACAAAAAATTACTTAAACACCAAATTTACCTTCAAATATCTCATCTGCTTTTTTGTTTTCATTTCACTTGTTTTTTGTTGTTTGACTGCTTATTGATTGAAGATTGTTTGAGACTTGAATGAAATTCTATTTAAATTTGTTCTTGTTGCTGATTGTTTGCGTTAAATTTACTTTGTATGCTAACGTATGTTGTATAAGGTCGAAGTAAAAAAAATGTTTTCATCCATCGCTATTTTAATATGATTGTTGAATCAACTCTACTCGTAAGGTTTTTTTTTGCTTTTTGTTTTTCTCTAAATACAAACCTATAATACTTTTGTTTCTTCTGTAATGTATATTTAAGTTAGTACTTCTACACGAATATAAATATAAAGTAAATGTAAATAAATGCATACACTTTAAACGATTTTCCCATCAGGTCTACATCTAAATACACAAATCGTTGCTCTTCACTTTTGAATTATTATTTTTATACTTGTTTTATAAAATGTGCTTTGACATATAGACTTTGTTTGTTTGTTTATAACTTAAGCTTAAAACAAAGAAATTGTAAATGTTATCATGTTCACAACACGTTTTCTTTAATACATGTACATTGATACTTTCTTTCGAAATATCTGGGCTCTTCGCTTAAATTTTACTTCTCCATAAATTTGCTTATACTTAAAATCACTGTGTATGTTTGAAATGAAAAGCATTCACAATAAAGACATCGCCAGCAATGCAGAGCGAAATATTTGCAGTGTCAATGTTCTCACCGAAGAAAAAATAGGTACACAAATACCACTGGGGAATAATGTTGGTCTAGCGGGAGTTCTACACACATTTGGTAATCGCATTCTTGCGAATTAAAAAACACATGGCTTTTGAATACTTTTAATGCTGCTTATCAAAATCTACTCTTTATAAATGTGAAACCATGCGAAGATTAAACACTGACAAATATTCACATGCTCTTGCGGATTGATCTATGGGTTGAACAAAAGATTTACTCCCGTAGAACTCGGTTAAATAAAACACAAGGCAACATGTAATCTAAATTGATCTTGTTTAATGTGTTGTCAAGAAAATTAATTGTGATGTGAGTAAAAGTAAGAAGACTAAATGTTGTGCGTACATAGTTTGTTATTTTAAAATGGTATTCACAGGATTTACATAAAAAAACACCGAAATCTTTATCTCTCGACAAAACCTTGCATGTGATCGTACGAAGTCTTTAAATTAAGCAAATTTACGTGTCTGTCCATAGGTGTGGGTATATCGGAAATAACTTGACGATTGATACGACGATGCTTTGTGCAGTTAATATGGAGATGTTACACTCAATGTCTTCACAAACGAACCACTTTTTGAATTTAACCTCAAAACAGAAATAAATACATAAATGCAGGTCGAGTAAAAGGCATGCAAATCAATGAAAGAATTAGTTCTTTTTCACATCAAATGTAAATGTTTTGGTATTTGTTTTGTTTTAATTTACAAAAGAGAACACTATTAACACTGGACTTAAATAAATATTGCCTATAGAAATAATCTTACATCTTGTCACATCTCTTATCGCAGCACTTACATCTCTCACTATATTTAGATAACAATCTCAAATTCCCCACCATCCCACACCCAATCTAGCCCTTATAGTGTGCAATACTCAGTTAAGATCGGTATCGATTTCAATAACTCATTAATATTATTCTCATCTAAATGGGTGACCAATTTATCAGAGGTTTTAAGGAGCGTGGTGAAATTTTGCAGATTCTCAACGATCTCTTTTGTCATTGTGTCCGAGGACTTACGAATAAGTTCGGCCAACTTTTTACCAAGATCGTATTTTATTAACATTTCCGGGAGGTCAACATCACTTGAGGCTGGCTTCTTACTTAAGTACACCACAGAGAGAATGCATAAGGCAATAAGGGCTTCATTCTGCATCACCAAATGCTGTGAGGTTAGCATATTAACCATTGATTCAACTGTTCCGTCAATTTCAACGAAAGCTTTTAGGCTAGTTTCGTCGATATTTTGAGCGCTGGCGGTGGTGGCTGCTGACGATGACTGCTGCTGCACGCCATCTTTGGTCAGTATATTGGCGATTTTGGAAAGATACGCATGCTTCACTAACCAGGCCATGAGTCGCAATGACTCTCCTGTTACTCCAGCGTAATCTGATGACTTACTCCATTCCACAAGCTGTTCAATTAACGTTTTATTCTTGAGTAGTTCCAGCGCCAAGGATTCTAAATGTCAAACACCAAAACACGTCAGAATATATAAGGAAGTGAAAGTCAGACAATTAATTCAAACCTTGTCCATCGACTGTCATTCGGAGGGTGCCTAGTAATTTAAATACCACCGGCGGTTGGTGGATTTCCAACATTGGTAAAATGGTTTGCACAAGTCCAGCTTGTATGACGGCTCCTTTGTTAGGCTTTGGTATAACTAGATTTCTCAGTGCACTCAGCAAGGCGTGTTGTAATCGGACTTCATTACTAACGCCATTGTTTTTAGAAAGCACATCTGCGAAGATTTCCAAGTCAGTTCAATTCAAATACATTTTTTGCGTAACACTGCAACTTACCAAGCAATTTATTCATAATATTATTCTCCACCATATATATGCAGTGACTATCTGTTCTTGCGAAATTCCCAAGTGCTAATACACCAGTCGTCAAGAGATCCATATCCGCTGAGTCCAACCAATCCTCCATGTTCTTCAAAAGCGGAGTTGAATACAAATAGTGCATAGATTCATCTGAAATAAAGGAATGTTAAAGTTAATTAATTCAACAACGCAAGCTTTGAAGTACAAACCTCCAGTTAAAATAAGTACAATTAGTTCACATGCCAACTTCATTAATGCCCTTGCCTCGCTGGTGCTTGCCAAATTTTTATATTTCTCAAGCAAGTTATAAATTGTCTCGCATAACCCGTCTTTGGCAAGCAATAACTTAACATCATCATTCTCCGCTTGGTAATGTAGAAGTTCAAGGCACATTTCCGCTAAATCTGGATTCTTTGATACAGCCAATATTCGCGCTAGTTCCGCATTCAAGTTTGTGGTAAAATTGAGATCAGCTACATTTTCGGTGAGAATACTGAGAAGTGGAAGTGTATCCAACAGGAGATCTTCGTGTGCCTCCACATCTCCAATACTTCTGTCGATTATGTTCTGAATCTTTTCCATTATCCTCAGTTCTATAGCACGTTTGGCTACACGTTCACCACCTAGTAGATAATTTGAGATAAGTCCACCGCGAACCTTGATGAAAAGTAATTCGTTTTCCTTGTCAGTTTCGGGATTTACTGCAAGCAGATTTATGAGATGCTCATCTCCTTTGATCTTAAGAATTATATCACGTGCTTCATCATTTAGAAAGCATATGTTGCCTAGTGCACGGCATATTTGTATTGGCAGTTCCAAATTTGATGTGTTATTGACACTTCTTAGGCAGTCCACAAACATGTCAATGACATTTTCGTTTGTGAACTTCTTTCGTTGTACTTCGGATTTTGTGATTTCTGCTATGCATTTAGCTGCTTCCTTTTGAATAACTTGATTTTCAGATTTGATTAGACTGAGAAATGAATCGGCCAGTTCGAATTTATCGAAACTCTTTGGATCTGTTGTAGCTGAGATTTCGCTTAGCAGTGAGGCAGTTTTATCCACATCGGTTGTGCTGTCGATTGAGGTTGCTTTTAGCTTCTCTATGAGATCATCAATTTCTTCTGGAATAGACAAATCAAATTCAAATTGGTTAATTCAATATTCACAAAGCCACAGTTCTGCAAGAGGCAACTGCTTGACGATCTGCATTATGTGCATGCACACATTTATGAAAGTTCCAGAAACCATCCTAACCGCAATGACTAAAGCCAAGTGCGCTAACTTAAGATTGCATTGCATTGCATAGCATAGCATATACATTGTAAGTACATATGTATCACGATTTAAAGGAAACGTGACATTTGATTCAGAATTTCCGTTCTCAAGTGTGTCGGGAACAACAAACAAGTGCTGTTTGGATACAATACTTATTTCATATAAACATTCCTCATTCACAGAAGTTGATGTAAAGAAAACAAAGACAAAATAATAATAAAATGCTAACACCAGATTTATTTACCAACGCAAGCGAACGCATAAAATTCTCCTATTTTAGGTATCACTTCACATTCCGTAATCTATAACACAACACACTGTTCCTCACTCGGCTCTGCTCCATTCCAAGGGTAAGCACCCTCCATTGAATGAGTTTCAGAGTCAAAAGGATGTGTTTCTGTTCTGTTTATTTGTACAGCAGTCTACTTGGGGCGGCTCATTGAGTGTTGTATATGTTTACGATGCATGTACCTATGCATGTATACATGAAAACCTTTTTGTCTATGATTTGCATACATCGAAGGTGTTTTATTTCTCCCTCTGCTTTATTATGGATTGGAATGCATTCCCTTCCCTTTTTCCCTTTTGTGAGTGCTTTAAATATAATGCAGTATAAATAGTGCATACTGCTCTTCCTTTAACCAGATACATGGGCAATAGACTAATTTAATTGGCACTTTAAGGTTGGAAATTGTTCCATGCTGAGCATGGTCGGTCTGATTTGCAAGGACCAGTGGATTATTAACGATATTATGAGTTCATAAGGTCAGTGACTTCAGTAACAAAAACGCGTGCACATGTACAATGGTTTTCACTAAAAGACCTCCGACAAAACGACTAGGTTAGATGTTGCAAATTCCAATACGGAGGAAATAGCTTTGAGAATTCCACCAATTTTTGCATTGAATAGGAAAAGTTGCTGAAGTAGAAATAAGCAATGAAAGATGGACGATAAGCAAAGCTGAGCAAAGCGGGGCTGATTCTTAAATGCGGGGTTAGATATATGGTCCCACGAGGAAGGTGAATCGAAAAGACCTAACGACGACGGCAAAAATTCGTCGACTGCACTAGCGAGAGCACACCCACCAACTATGAGGGTCTTTGAATCCTAGCCTTACCCTGATTCGAGGAGAGGAAAAGAGAGCTTGGTCTTGATGGCTGAAGGCAGTCTGCCCAGAACCGTCATGCAGGCGTGGCAAAAAAAAAAGCGAACATATTTAACCTGGCCTTTGATTTCGACCGCTAAAAAATCGATAATTAAAGTGGCATTTCTTGGGGTACCGAGAAGAATTAATTATGTACATATATACACTTCTGAAATTTTGGTTCTCATAATTCGCGGTTTCAGGTCTTAGATCGGATTTACAGTCTGTGGTAAACTATTGTGGCAATAAAACGCTTCTTTCCGAGTGCTTGATACTGTAAAGTTACGAGGTACCGCTTTGAAGACACAGCTAGAGCATTAGTTTGAACATGCGTTCACAGAACATAATAAAATTCGTTATTAAAATGTACATGCAACCATAAAATAAGTTTATTAAGTTAACCCAATTCAACACGAACTACTGCTGTAGTGATAGAACCCCTCCTGAAGACATTTATGAATATTGCTGAAGCATTCAAAATAAAACTTGTAGGTATGTTATTAAAAGTCATAAAAGCTCTCCCAAGTGGATTTAAAGCAAAAGCAAGTGCTCCCTCATTATTCCCTCCGTTGCCCTACACATTTGAATTTCCATCTCACACATCACCGTCGTAAACGTCCGTCGGATACTAATTTGTCTGTTCTAATTGATGAGGGCGCATGACACTCGGACACGATGACAAAGTCGTAACATCTCCAAGTCCAATCAAACAATAAACATGAATCATGATGAATACGTTAATTTAACAAAACGTCAAACAATTAAGTGAGAATTGAGTAATTTTTATTCACTTAAAAATTATTAAATTTGACATACATAATGGTGACACCAAGATTTCAACTACATACATACGTACTCGAAGCCAGATACACACAGTGCATGTACATATTGGCAAAACAATAATAGTAATAATATATCATAATTAGTACAGCGAGTAACGGGTGATTCCAATTTTATAGAGACTGTCACAGGATGGCATCTTAAGACCTTGGGCGTGAGCCAATTGTGCTCGGCTGCCAAAACTTCTAGCTCTAGCCATCATAGATTCGCCTATTTAAGATTGCATCAAATACAAAGAGAGAGAGAGAGAGAGAGATAGAGTAAGTGTAAGAATTTGTGTCATTGGATACATCAATAAAAATCAAATTAGAAATTATCGTGGTCACAATAACACAACACTTACGATAGCTCCTCTCACGGTAACAGTTCTGTTTCATTGTGTATATGAAATCTTCCTCCACGGAATTCTCTAAGCGCCCCAGGGACCCTTGGTAGTCACTTTGGAAATTCTCTCGGACATAATATGGAACGGACAAGTGCTGGGTTTCCCGTCTTACTGGGTACTTTCTGCAAAATTTCAATGGGAATTCATTTCAGAAGAATGTGCTACAATGTGTGAGTGGGGATTGAAATGTTCAACCTACGTGGACTGAGACAGGCTGTAGACCGGGTCCGAAGTGAAGAATGACGATAACATCGAAATAAGTATAAGCACAAGGATTAGGCCAAATGCCAGGCTTGGCTGAGGACCGGCTTCACGATGAGCATGGGCATTGCCAGCACCACCGGCACGGCGTCTATTGTTCGGAAAATTCCCAAAGAACATATTGAAGAGTTCTTCAGCGGATATATCACCGTCACGATCAAAAGCACTATCAAATGACCGATGATGATTCTGATGATGATAATGCTGATGGAAATTAGAATGACTGTGCAAGCCATTGATTGAAGCTTGAGAGCCGAGCATATCATATTCTTTACGTTTTCGAGGGTCTGTCAGTATCGACACAGCGTTGCCCACAGTTTTGAAAGCCTCCGCAGCACCAGGCGCACGATTCTTGTCGGGATGCAATTGCAATGCTAATTTCTTGTATGCCTTTTTAATCACGGCATCAGATGCATCTCTGGGAACAGACAGAACATCATAGAAGTTCTTGCATTGGTTGACTTTTTTCACCAGATCCATCTGACTGGTTGTATAATCCGTTGATACGTTCTCATTGCCTGGTTCATTTGTATTGTCGCTTCGGCTTCTTTGACGAGCTGACGTGCTCTCTGATTGACTTGACTTCTCACGATTAACTTGACTCGTTTGAAAATTTGAAATACTCTCGATTAACTCGTCGATGTCCTTTGTAGCATACAAACTGCGTGCTTTCTTCAAAAACTTGAGAGCCTTTTCATAGTTTCCCACATTTATTTCTTTAAGCGCAATTTCAATACAACGACTTGATTCGTCACGATTACCGCACAATCCAGCAGCTTTAGTGATTCAAACAAAAATTACGGAATTAGATAGAATGGTACATAAAATGGAGTAATTCATGTGTTGTGGTGGTAGTTTTTGTGCAAGTGTTTCTAAGTTCTCGAATTTGTATTGTATTTCCTGTTGAATTGATATGCATGTTTGGTCAGGGCAGTTTAAGATTTGATCACAATCCGTGTTTCGAAAATGCTGGGACAATAGCAAACGAATGTTCATCTTTCAACGGTTTAGTGTTTAGTGTTCATGAATACATTGGCTATACTTAAGTCAGCACAAAGGCAAATGCGGCACCCCGTAACTAGATCTAAAACAGCATGAATACATAGTGAACGTAACTGATAAAGTTTGTGCGGTTAGAGCTATTACTCATTACTTCATTCACTGTACATAGGAAGGACGCTTTTTGTTTTTCTCGTTTTAGGTTAAGATTTGATCGTAAATGCATCCTCCTGGTATTATTTGAAAACTATGCGCAACTTTTTTTGTGTCTGAAAGCAATCTGAAAGCTTCTACCAATCACCTCATTAACTCTAAACTTTAAACTACATATATGTAAATTCTTTTCAAACCTCCAGTCCATGAAATCGAAAAACATCGCACGATGATATTCAACGTAATTAAATTAACAAAGTCTGTTACCACATGCCCAAACTACATACAAAACATCGGCACAGGTGAATGCTATGCATTATTTTCGTGCATCTGCATAGGTACATCATTATAAAAACACAAACTAAAGCCAAAAGAAACAGATGTCCACCCCCATTCCTGTGCATCCACATCCCTGCAGAAGGAACACAGGAACCCATCTACGAACTGAAGTTAAATACACGGTGTACCGAATAGCTCACCGCATCATCACGGGGCAAGCAACAACAACAATACAAACAAAAGTAGCAACTTCACGAGTGCGCTGCTGCCGCAGCTACTTCTGCCTCTGCTCTACTCTTGCTTATGGGCAAAAGTGAGGTTAGGACAATGTTATTTATGGCACCAACAAAAGTCGTTAATATCGATTTTTCAAACAAATGTGGTTTTGTTATGTTTTACATGCAAAATGAATTAGAATAAAATCAAATTGGATCAAACAAAACCCAAGTGACGAAATCTAATTCGCTGAGCCAAAAAAATAAACTCCGATAAGAATAACTCCTTTCTCTAGAACTTATATGCATTGTCCGTTTTTCAGGAAAATAATTTGAAGATTCCCAGTTGTGTTCCGAGAAAAAAAAATCGTAAAATCTACTTACTCGCCATAGCTTGCTTTTTTCGGCTATTTTTCGTCTGTAATCCGTTTTTGTTTATGCACTCAGAGAGTGAAGAATAAAATTTACTTTTTCCCTTTTTTTATTTTTAAATTCGAACACTCAGAACGCGAACGACAATTGGGAAAACGATTTCCACCGAAAGAACACTTGAGACTGCCGAGACACAGACAAAAAAAAAAGTATATTCAATGAGTCAAATGCAGCAATAAAATGCGTAATGAAAATCGCGAGAGTTGATTTTGAATTATTTTGACAGATTGTGTAATATTTGCAGTAGACCAATGTTTGAGTTGCATTTAATTCGAATGTTATCAAAAAATGAATTTTTCCCTGCACAATGTAATAAATTTGACAGAACTAGTTAGCGGCCGCGACGAATGTGAGATGTAAAGGCAGATGAAAAAAAACAGGAGTACACGAAATGTGCGACAAAAAGAATCATCCAGTCAGTCAGGCAATACAAAGAGCTGTGGACCGTGGAATGCAGGAAAAGATGTACATATGTCTGAGATAGAGATGGCGCTGTCGTGTTTTTTTTTTATTTAGTTTGAACTGCAATTCAGAATTTATGAACGTGCAAATGGTACTATTCACGGGCTAATTAATATTTTCGAAAACAATTGCAGCTTAAGTCCTATAATTTATTTCATTGAACTTAGGAATATTTACCAATGGACGTACTCATAATGGACTCTGGCACTGAACGCAGCAACTGTCAACTGTCAACTATTTTCCAAAGCGAACATTTTGTACACATTACTTGTCATTTACTTATTCTACCAAGTAATTTGGTAGGGATTGTGTGTATTTTTTGTTTGCCCGCAAAAATTGTTTATTTTAGAAAAATTGCCAAGATTTCGGAAAAAACCTCCCATAAAATGCCACCAGCTTCGGCGGTCACCCAAGCTGGAAAGGCAGAGCGCGATGAACGCCTAAGGGAGGCTATGAAATCATTCATCTTAAAGGAGCGCCAACGCAAGAAAGAAGGTACTTTTCTTAATTCCGTATATTCATTTTTGTCAAATACTAATGGACTTTATGTTTCTTATAATTCATAGAGCATGAGGCCGAAGTCGAAGAAGAACGCTTACGAAAGGAGCGTGAAGCACGAGAACGGCAGGATGTCATGACTCTTGGCGAGACAAGGGAACAAATTTCAAAGTTGGATCAAAAACTAACTGAGCTCCGTAATCAGAAACAGCAGTTGTTTCTGCAGTTGAAAAAAGTTCTTAACGAAGATGAAAATCGTAAAAAACAACAACAGCAGAAAGACAGGTATGAGTATTCATCACAGCTCACCGAGCCGCTTATCAATTGTTTGTCGTTGAATAGCGAACTGTTTGCGATGCAAACACTGCAAGCTCAAAGTATACCCCAGTCGCAGGTATTTCTGCCACAAAGGTTTCAACATCAACATCAGCAGATTCTGCAAAAAGTGGTAAGAACAAAGATCATTCAACTTGCTTTGACCATTTGTTGAATTAATTTTGATTTTCTTTTTAGCCCGTTGGTGTAAGCAGTCAAGGGACAAAGCGCAACCGTAGTCCGTCACCGCCGCAGCATCAGGCGTACTACAAAAGCGCAGCTTACCCACAGCCAAGTGAGCCTACAACAAAGAATTACCATTCCAGCTATGCTTTCTCTTTCAATTCTTCTTTTCCAGAGCACGATGATGGTCGTCGTGGGGCTGAGATTGCCCGCGTTCTATGGAACAGTAAGTACCTTAAATTGTAAGAAACGATCTGCAACGGATCTGCTATCAACGGTTTCTTTTCTTTATAGAACCACCAACTCAATATCAAAATCCACCTGGGACACTTTTTTATCAAACCGCTAGCAACGGTCCAAGCCACAGTCAACCGGACAACAGAGGTCCTGCTATAATATATCCTTCGTACAACCCCAATTTGAACTTACCTCTAAGACAAAGTTATCACATGGACATGCAACCGCAACCGCCGCCTGTTCAACAAAATCATCCTTCCAAGAATGAACCGCCTTCACAAAAACCCGCCCAGGTGTATCATATTAATCTTGATCAGCCGCCAATATCACAGGCGTCAGGTGTATCTGGTGGCCAACCACACAAGCCACAGGTCACCATGGAAAAAATCTCCGATCGTGGATATCATGTTGAATTAAAAGTTGATCAGTCTGGCCATGGACCACCGCAACCAACGCATGTATCAGATGGAGTTGTGTATTCATCGTTAATAACTGGAATTCCGATGCATCCAGCTGTAATGCAAATGGCTGGAAATCCCCCACAGGTACTCGGAAATAATCGTTGAACTAAGCGGAACTAACATTTTATTCTTAGAACTCAAAGCCAGGAGGAAGCATCACACAAGGCTACTCACAAAATCGAAACAATCCGGGTCATCAGCAACAGCAGCCTCAAATGCCGGGGCAACAGCAACAGGCACCGTTGCATTATTCCAGACGAATGTATCAATAATTTGTCCATTCATGAGAATAAAATATTATCTGTATTTTCTTAAAACTAATTTTTGTTAATTCTAATCTATCTTTGTCTGCAAATACAATGTTATGAATACACAATGCCTAAAGCACCCTATACACTATCAGTTCTCTCTGATATCATATCCTGTCAATTCAGTCCAGGCTACGCCAATGATTACTATTTCTCACACATTTGCACACGTCATCAGTCCTTATGAACCACTTTCCGCCACACCAGCGAAGTCCACGAAAATGTTCAATCCTTGATCACACTCGCCATCATTTCTGTCGCCTTTTTCATTCCAAGCATTTTGTATCGTTTCCTAAGAATGGCGTTAAAAAATGATAGTATGTAGGCTACTTAACTGTCGGTCAAATTAGCTTAGCTTTTTCGAAAGATGTCGACTTTAGTAATGTCTTCAAGCTAAGGAAAGTGAGTAAGTAGTAAGTATAGACAACTGACGAGAATTCTCCAAATCGAATACTGCATATTTGAGTGGAGGCTTATGAGTCACATGAGACCGAGGGAACCAATCAAGTACCTCAACTGGGAGAAGCTAGTAATATACAGATTAAACATACAAAGACACGTCCACACAAACGAGCTTATCTTACGTTTCAGGGGCATTCAGATGCAGAGTATTTGACCCCATACACCATCTAATCGTTCGAGCAACAGCCAAAGAGTGCAGAAAAACTAAAGATCGCACGTAGAACATTGTCAATGCCTCCTCGCTGTAGAGAAGGATGCGATGATCAAGGTCTTGTAATCTATTAATCAATTCTTTAGTCATTTCCAGAATCTGCCGAACTGTCAGTCTGCTCGATGATCGACTTCCCTGCTGATACATTACTCGTGCAGAGTTCCCGATAATCGGATCGACCATATCGATGTTTGGTCTTCTGCCCAACTAGGGCGGATATAAATATGTAGTGACATTTGTCACGCGGTCTTGAATCGGTTTTTTAGACGACCAGGAGATGGAAGACCATAGCGGTAGAAATTGTGGGCGCATTCTACGGAATATTTAAAATTACTTAAGAAATATTTGTCGTCCGTCATTTTGTCACGCGTCAAATACGTAGTAGATTTCCACACAATTTTTTTTATAAAAAAAAGTGGCAGCTCCAATGATTTTGCTGTCGAAATTCAAATGAAATCCAAATTCAAAATAGTTAAGGACGTTTTTAAAATTTCCAGCTGAAGATGAAAAGCACGAGGAAGAACAAAGTTGACAGTTAAATGAAAAATTATGAGACAGCAAACAAATTTGATTTGGTTTATTGGTATATGTTCGATATCTTATTAATTTGTTTATATTTCATAAGGTTTATGTGTGATGATCGTCTATCGAAGGAAGCCTTTAAATATGTGCTGTGTTGAAAAAGTCATGCGCGCAACAGCAGATGGTACACATAAGGAAGTCGAGGAAGTATTTTCAACCACTGTACTCAAGATTGACTGACTGACAGTGCTGAAAAACCGTTTTCCCTGTCTTTTGGGTACACGGCAACTGCATTGCGATCCAGTTAAACTACGGAAAGCGTTCTTAGTAAATAATGCTCTAGTAATAAAACATGTTTGATCAACAAACGTATTTAACTATCACTGCTGAATATTTCCTGTTGAGTCTCTTACTGCTATTTTAAGGCCTCGGGCTGGATGAAGTTGGTTTTCAAAAATTTAACCAAAATAACTTTGATTTGTTGTTTTCGTTTCACTTTTTTTTTTCTATTAAATATTACGAAAATTTGTTATTAATTTATTTCGCACTAAAATTGTTCATTTTACGCTATTTTCTTCCAAGTTCTGATTGTTGTAGCTATTCTGTCGTCTACTCAAGCCCCAGCGAAAGAAATTGTCGTTTTTACGACAGGATGTCGTTTCGAAACGACTTACGTTGGTAATACGGAAATGGCAGTTCTACGACTGATGTTTGTGCACGACAAAAAACGCCATACAGGATACCGTTTGCGGTCTTGTGTGTTTACGACATATTGAATCTGGGTGATGGTAACGTAGTACGAACGTCATTAGCAGTTATAAGGGAGTAAAGAAACTCACAGCCTATCACACAATCCGAACGGAATCGCAATTCCGACGGAAATTATTTATCGCACAAGGAGATAAGAAATTTCTATTCCATTCGTATTCAGTGATACCAATTTTTTCACAACAAATGAATTCTGTAATAGATTTTTCGGAGTTCGTAGCATATTTTTGATTACGATGGAATTCGTGATAGGGGTGAATATGCCACTTCTATGTATCATTTGACAGCGCTTTTTTTTTTGTTAACATGTTCACAGCCAGGGTCTGAGTACGTGTGAGCTACGCCAAGCTGATTTCTCTCGCCTAACTGGTAGCACACCCAAATCAAAAAATGTTAATGGTTGCGCTTGGGCACAACTCCTAATCTGTTATAGTCGATGGCGGAGGATCGTGTGGCTTAGTGAACTCTCGTGCTTGCTCTGCCCCCGTGAATCTTGCGAGCCGCTGAAGATCTCCATTTGTAGTCAAGACGGTAATTTCTCAATGTAGCACTTTTGTTCACTTCTTGAAGAAACTCGAATTTTTCTTATTTTCAGATAAAAACTTAAAACAAAAGTATAGGATAGATGACGTGCATGGGGATACAATATTTTATGCATTCAGAGGTTGAATTGTTAACTAGTCCCGAAGTTTTTAAGCAGTCTATGAATACTGGAGATGAGATCTCTTTTTCTACTTACGAAAAATAGAGTTCTGAGGTGACATGGTGATATCCCCCCTTACTCTCTTAGTCCGGTCACTTTCACAAATTTGTATTGTCACCCGCACGACGAACGTATGTATCCATGAAAAAGTGAGATGGATGCGAGACATTTTGTCACTTACATTTTTGTGACGTCTAACAACGTAGGATAAACATTTAAGTTACAGTCCATATTTTGCATTGATAGGAATAATAAAAATACAAAAACTACCCCATTTCACAATTTGTGCTTTCAAATTCGCAGTCAGTTTTGGAATGTGAGTGGAACATAAGCTCTAGTCGAAAAGGTTTCGTAATACCGATACTCAAACGCCAACA
This sequence comes from Eristalis tenax, assembly GCA_905231855.2. Classification (NCBI taxonomy): domain Eukaryota; kingdom Metazoa; phylum Arthropoda; class Insecta; order Diptera; family Syrphidae; genus Eristalis; species Eristalis tenax. The sequence continues at coordinate 19,764,933 of HG993127.1, read as the reverse complement.
AAGTGACTCGACCAGAAATGAAGTGTACCAGTTATTTACGAAATAAAGTAAATGCCGTTCTGTGATTGGTCAATTTTGCTTTAGTAAACGATATAAAAAATGGTTGTCAAAAATTTCAAGGAGCAAGAGAGGTTGGGTATCTCTATCATACTTCATTTCTGGACTCGACTCTCAAAGCACTTTTAGTAAAACGACTGTCGTAACCCGGGTGAATATGTTCACTTTTAATGTTAAAATACCTACAAATCAACAATTTGAATGTCTGGTCTCACTAATGGAGGATAAGTTTGCTGTTGCTTTAGACATCCAATCACACCGAGAAATCCATTTTGTAAGAAAACGAAACGTTTGCTCCCTTTTTTTGGGCATCTGGCAATTAGCAAAGACGCGATCCAGTACCACCAAGTTATTTCAATTTCAAAGGCATCTTGAAATTACAAGGCTTAGCAAATATAACCACCGGAAATTGATCCCACTTAAAGACACAAACCCGCAGCATGTGTTCAAGAATGCAGATGACACGAGATGATAGAAAAATGTGAGGCGAGAACTTCTCACATCGTCTAAAAGAATAAGGGGGGATTAGGAACGTTTATGAATTTTGAAATCGGGTAAAAAGGTTAATTCACATGAAATCAAATCACAGAGTACTTGCCACGAACACTCAATTTTCACGTAACTTATTTCGGAATCACTTCGTTAAGTCGCAGAACAAATGTATTTGTAAGCTCTATATGCACGCCAAGTGTCCTAAAACAATACAACCACACGACCTTAATTACAAGTCATTTTCCACCGAACAGGGATAGATACTTACGTGAATTTAAACAAATGCGCAACAACCGAAAATGCAAAATAATAAAAACAAGTGTTTTGTATTAATTGAAAATAAAAATTAAAATTTTGATTTCTTTACAATGTACAAAGTATAGTCTATATATATGTTTATATTTTGTTGAATGTATTATATTTAATTGTAATGTATATGTTGCCCAGCAAATAAAACAGCGGCGGTTGTTTGAATAAAATTTATTATTTCTTCATTTTTTTATCATTAGTTTTTGTTTTATATAATTTATTTATTATATACGTTTTGTTAAAAAAGAGAATCTTTTTTCTCATTCTATTTTTTCCTTGTTTTGCGTTTGTTTTCTTTTGTGTTGGTATTTTTTAAAAGTTTTTTTTTGATTTTTTTCAACTTCTTTTTTGTTTTTCTTTTGTAAAAATTTTTTCTCCCCTCCTCTTGGTTCCACCTTTTTTGCTTTTTCTTTTCTTTTTTGTATATTTGTTTATATATACATTTGTTTTTTTTTTTCTTTTTTACTTTTCTTATTCTTTGATTTTTCTTCTTTTGTCTTTTTTCTTCTTATTTCTTAAAATATTTTTTTGTTATTTAATTTTATATATATCCGACATATTCAAAAAACATTATAGTTGAAATAATAAGCGCTCGTTATGTATGCTTATATATATTTTTATTAGTTTGTTTTCCTTTTCTTCGTTTTTTATATGAAATCTTTTCATTGTTTTATATTCATCTCATTTGATCTGTTTTATATTTTTTGTTCTTTTGTTTATATACTTTTTTCGTTATAGTCTTTTTTTTAAATAAGAAGACATATAATGTTTTTTGAACTATATATTTTTTCTTCTCAATAAAAATCTGAAATAAATTGATTTTGTTAAAATTAAAAGTGTATATATCTTACAAGCTAACATGCAAGCTGAATTTTCTTGATGTGAATAATGCTATCTTTTGTTTGTTGGTATGAACTGCTCTATGTGGAAGCGTAACTACATAAATGTTTTGCTCAACTGCGTGGAAATAAAATGGTGGGATTTGAAAAGGATCTACTAGTAGCGCTGAACATATCGAGTTTGGCAAGTGAAAACACTAAATATAGCTGGAAAATGAGTAGTGTATTGAAACACACTCGCGGAAACACTCTACAAAACCAAAAGATGGCAAAAATGCAAAGATTATATTTTTCTTTTTTTTTTCATGACTTATATATTAACGAAAGCGCGTAATGGTGCTTTGAACAAATAAACAAATGGTAGAAAAAATGTTAATTTTAGTTCACCTAAAGTCAGTTTCCTTCATATTAATTAAAAATCAGAATGTGATCTTCTGGAAAAATGAAATAAGATAACGCAACACCATTAATTTACTGATAGGTGAGTTAATTGAAAAATAAAACAAAAGTTACAGTGTATAGCTACTGATGAAAATTCCAAACAAATTCGATATTTAGTCCTATTAAATCAAAATACGTTTTCTGTTGTACGAAAGACTGCAATGAGTAGCCAAGGTCTCCACCTCAGACAGTCCCAGCACAATGGATCCGATCTGTGGTCTAACTGAAGCAGGGAGTGAAGAACCGTGATAGTCACTTCTACATACCTACGTCTGAATATCCTAGTCGGGATTTTATTGGTTCTTCACGCTTATGGGCGTTTCATCATCTTTCCAACTGACTACGACTACTTGCAATGAGTGATACAAAAAACAAACAACTTTTGATACAATATGACAGCATTTAAGTGTTATGCGGTTACGTGCGAATATACACTGTATAAGTATATTTTTTCTCTGCTTGATTAATACAGTACAACCAACTCATTCGAATACTCGATTAATCGAACACCAAATTTGTACGTATCTTATAATTCGGACGTTTGGCAAAATTCGTACTCCGTTTGTTTTTGCGGAAGTGTGGTGGGTAGCTAGTTTTAATTTGTGTCCCAACCAGTGAAAAATTTGTTTTAATGTTAAGGTGTTACATTTCACCATGAACTGCCCTCAGAAGCAACATACATTTTAACCATTAAGCAGAAATGCGAAATCGTGTGCTAATTAAGCAAAGGAAACAGTGGCACCGGTGTAGCATGTCAGTCTGGAGTTGAAAAGTCGACTGTAAAATACATTTGCCTCTTGTGCGAAAACTTCCATTGAGGAAACTTATTTATTTAGTGTTAAAAGCTGTTTAAAACAATTTTTTCACGCAAGATATTGTCTACTAAATGGGTATCCAGTAATCCGAAAAACGTGGTTCAAACTATGGTAGGTTTCTATTAGTTCGAATTACCGAGGGTGTACTGTATTACATTCCATTGTCAACTGATTTTTCTCTTACTTTGTTGTTACAAAAAATGTGCGACAAATGCAGTTTTCGTTCGACAAAAAAAAAAGATTTTAATCTAAAGTGCAAAACTGTGCAAAAAGTTTCTTGCCCTAGATTTGGCTCATGAATTTCTGCTTTGACCCAAAGGTCCAGGAACTTAAATACTGCAATTTGATGATCTGGTCTGTCAGTCACATTGGTGTAGAGCATAAAATCTGTGCATACAACATTTTTTGTTCCTTGGTTTTGGACAATTGTGTTGTCCCATTAAATTCTGTAGGTCTATGACCTGAAACGGTTGTGCCCGCTTAATAAATCACACTGTTCTACATTTATTTTCAGAGTACAAAGGGAAATAGCCACTTTTGAGAAACGAGCAGTTGCAGTTAAAATATGTTTGCAGAATGCTAAACTACAAAAGCTTACTACACTACTCTGGGACTTATTGTAACAACATTTCGAATACATATTGGTTTTTGTTTTCCTTTGCATTCTCATATGCCGGTTGGGAATGTTGGGCGTTTACAACATTCGCACCCCGCACAATCGTGGGCGCACTTTGTTATCGGTGTCGCTTTCCAACACACACGTCACACAAATTCTTACAAATTAGTCCATCATCGATCAGCACTGACTAGTTAAAGGGATAGTGCTACTGTGCTCTGTGCATTAATGATGATCTAGTCAGTAATATCATTTTTTGACATGGCACCTGGGCTGGATTGCTTTGGGTCAACAACATAAAGCAATCCAAGCCAACAATTCCCAGGAGAATTGAGAACCATTCAATTCATCATTTAAGTCCAGCTTTGTTTTTTGTTCTAATTAAAATCAGATTATTCTTAATCCATACAAAACTTTATGATGAATTACTTGTTATTTCAAAACATAGTGATGTCTATAAAGCGTATGCCACCAAGCAAACTAATATTTGTAAACTGAATAGTTTTTATGGTTTCCTAACCATTTGACTAGAGCTTACTTGCTGAAGTGATTCATAAAACAGCAAAGACTCCAAATAAGCTATGTATACGGACAAATTTAAGTAGGTTTCAGTCTCCATGGGTCTCTTAAGAGTTAAGTTAAGTTTTGTCTTAACCTATTTTGCAAAAGTTAAGAACCCCAAATACAAACTAGTACTTAACTTTTTCGAGTCCCTACTGTAATTATATGGGTGGTGTGCTACATCTCTATGGTTCTAGCTCGTACAACAACCCCTCGTGTTGTGCGTGATATTTTTCTCATACGAGTAGAGGGGGTTTGTGCAGCTTTTTCCAAACAGCTATATTCAGTGTGGGTGAAACTGAAGTATGAACATGGTTTGTCCTGGCCGTAGTCGAAACTAGACACGCAATCCTAAAGTGGCATGCAACAGTCACACCTAGGACTGCCTAGTTCCGTTGCCTTACTACGACACACAGTGTTAAAGTCGAGGCACATAGGCAATAAGCCACCGCGGCCAATGCTGAAGTGATTGCCGTCGGCGATGAGCGCAGGCTCATCAAATTTGTAAGTTAAATTATGACCAGCAAGGACAATCATTCACTAGAATTCCTACGAAAGCGATGTAAGACGGATTGTGAATATCGGTGTATCCTCTGTACACCCAGTGTTTGAAAATGTAGAAGAAAATAAACTCACTCATTTTTGGCGACCCTATTGCATGGCTTAAGCGCTTGACAGACTTCGTTTGCTACAGAAACTTCGTGGTTTGCAAATGCCATGCTTTTTTTTAACGAAGTCCTTACTTTAACGACTTCCTTTTATACTAATTTTGACCTTCCCTCAAACCAGGAAATTAGCGATAGAACTCACAAGCATTTAATTTCAAACCATTAAAACAAATCTATGTCTACTTCAGACTCATTTCAATCGCAACCAAAAGTAAGAATGTGCTATAAGTTTCACACTCTTTAAAAATCAAGTCGCCTCAGCAAGACAAGTACGTTTGTACGTAAACCTTCCGTACCTATTACAAAGCTGACCAGCGTTCACATTTACGATTTGGTCGACAGGCACATCATTCAATGGGGCAATTCATTGATGGAGCTTGTGTAGAGGATAAATGTTACATACATATATAAATATACAATCCTTGGTTCCCCAAGTTTCAACCGGTTACTTATTGATCGATCGGTCGTTCTGTAGTAACACTTCTCGACTTACATCTCTGTTACCGGTTTGTCCGTATTTGAATAGTGTAACAATGCAAAATAAGAGGAGAACCATAATAAAATAAGTATACTCCTCTCATAGCGAGACGTTTTCGGTTCAGTCATAAGAAAAGCACTGACATTGTCAACCACTTTTCAGGGAACGGATCAGGATGTCGGAATCAATCACACAGTTCCACAAACTGACAAAACACATGTTGCTAAAGCCCCACCTCTAGAAATTTGTACACCGGGTGTCGTAGGATGAACGTAGTGGATGACATCGACCTGATCGAAATGTTCTACGACCAGAATACTGTATTCACAGCCAATTCTTGAATCGCCCTCATCTACATGAGTCACAGAATACAAGAACGATTCCTTACCATGAAAATGAGAGGGTGAAGTCGAATCATTTATGGAACGAATCGTCGATAGTATCCGCGGTCTCTGTAAACAGATAAGCTTTAACAAGAAATACATTACAATATGAGCAGAGAAAAACAATATGCCACATACAATGAAATCGAAACATACCGTGGAGGGCAAACGTGATGGTGTGTCAGGCTATCAACATTGGAAGAAAATTGCAAAAGCTGTCATGTCATTAAAGATTAGTTATGACTATAGAAAAACGAAAAAGTTATACTTAAAGCTCAATATGCAACGCAACCCCTTTGGTTTAGATTATTAAGGAAGGTAGCAGTTGTTATGAAAAGATTAAAGAAAAAATAATGCAAAATAAGGGTTCCTTGCTTTGTCTGTGGTCGCTTACGCATAAGGCTTGTTAAATAAAATAAATGCTACATCAATTAATAATAACCCTTCAATGTATTTGCGTGGTAAGGCCATAGTGTCATAGTTCCATAGTTCCTTGTCACTTTTGTAGGAAGTTAATTTAGCCTAAGCGTAAATTCTAGCTGAATGAATTTGCAAATGGAACTATCACCGCCTTCATTGAAACGATCGCCCAACATGCGCAGGATCGGAATCGTTGTCATTACAAACTCTACGAAGTATTTTTATCTAACACCTATATACAGACCTAGATTTCGTAAAATACCTACTAAACTGATTAATTGGATAGAATCTATTGTATGAAAATAATGAGCTTAGGACCCCCCATTCCAATGAATTTGAAAGCTACCTTTCGCTGATATAAGACGCAGACAAAAATCAACACAAAAAATGTAGATACTTTAAAATAAAAAAATAACAAGAAAGCAAAATAAATGAACGAGCCACTTACCTTAAAAATAAGAAGGAAAAAGCAATAATCAGTAAGGTGCGTAATAGTTTGCCCTGCCACGGTAACCTCTTCTAAAACGAAATTTAAAAGAATGGAAAATGGAATTAGTTTTAGAGCACATATTTATTTCATACATCCAAAATTACATTGGCCGTCTTGTGCCACGGAAAGTACTGTGACAGCATGCACGGGATACTCGAGCGCCTCTGCCTCGGAAACTTCCACGGGCAAATCTGTTGGTCGTTGAAAGTCCTGGACGATTTGTTCTCTTCGACATAACCTGCGTAAAAACAAGAAGAAACAAGCGGATAAATTAGTTATTACATTTGAAATTAGAATAAAATGCAACTAAATATGTAAACATTCTTGAAACACATTTTGAAGATGAACAAGGAAAACTGCACTCGTACTTGGAGTACAGGAATTATGTCATGTAACCCAGCCCCCTTAACAACACTGGTCTAAGGGTGTACCTGGGCCGAACTTTATTTTGAAACTTGCTCTTCGTGTTCTGCGTGATATTGTTCTATAACAAGCAGATGGGACCTACAGTTATTCCGTCTCCTAACAGAAGTTAGAGACTCGAAAGAAATGGAGCCGTGAAATTGTGAAGGTTGCCAATTTCGTGGCTGCACCTAGAACCCCCTGCGCCCATCATACTCTCCACGTAACTATTCGTGTTATGAGTAACAGAGTAGTGTAATTTTTAAGAAGTATTTTTGAACGGAAAATATGTCTGTATACGACTAAATGTTAAATGTTTCTTCCACAGTAAAGTTAAAAGAAATAACTGGTTAGTTTATTTTTAATGTTTGAGCACTAACGCGTCGCAGCCCTCTTAAATTGTCTCCAAAAATATTATACGATATGTATTTATTTTGAAATTTAATTCAGAGAACAAAAAGTCAAACTCCTTACGAAAAAAGACAAACCGCCATTATTTGTGTCAAACCTCAGATGTGCGTACTGAATATCTCTGAAGAATTATAATACATGCTTACGAGAGAACAGATTGTCTAGGAAAAGTTTAAAATATTGATAGATTTGAAGTCGGTCTAATTCCACGTGCAGCCACAGGAAAGGATGAACAAACACAAAAAACAGAGAGAAACCATTAATCGAGAACAAGAAACAACCTCATTCCCAACACACTTGAAATAAAAAAATGGCCTTCGAGATGTGTACATGCACTACACGAAAGTAATACACATATACACACAAAATGAGAGGGTTAATCCAACTCTGCGAAAATGTATACATTGACTTGCATTAAAGCGGCAAGGCAATGGTTTTAATTTCTTTTTTTTTTCTTGTTACAGAAACTACTACTCACAGAAAGACAAGAAATTAAAACAAATATGTTCTCTACCAAATGAGCCATCTTCTCTTCAAACGAAGAAAAATGTGTACACACATTCCATACATACAAGCGATTAGAGTAATAGTCAAAAATGCTTACCTTAATTTGTCTGCCTCTAAACAGAGTTTCGTTCATCGCAAGGGCGGTTTCTACATATTCCTTAGCACCAAATTCTATATAAGCGAATCCTTTGGGATGTCCATCGGCCTTATTACATAATATCGTTACACGATTAATAGTTCCACACCCATGGAAGTGGGACTCCAACTCTTCGGCAGAAGCCCCATAGTCAACATTGCCTACATACACCGACCTAGTATCGATTTCTTGTTTTTCCTCAATAGACAGAGGAACTGTAGCAATACCAGTATTGGAACCAGCCATTTGCTTGTCAACCTCGGATTGCATTTGCTTAATTTTTTCAGCTTCTTCTTCCATTTCTTTTACACGAGCCTTAATTGCTTCTAATTCTGGGTCAATTTGCATATTGGATTCCTCCTATAAATCAGGTCAAACAAATTAAATCAGAGTTAAAAATATATTCACCTTCCCAGTGAGTAGAAAAAAATAGCCAACGAAAAAGTAATAAATATTGTTTCACGCCCAATAACACGTCTTACCTCGTTCAAAATTTCCGATTCTCCGTTGGCATCATCCAAGTTATCCAGAAGCTGATCTTCGTTCAGTGATAGGTCTTCGTCTGCCATTTTTTGTGCTTTTGTTCTATACAAATACAAGCCTTCGTATATAACTATCCACCAACTTATCTCCTGTGCGACGTCGCGATAAAGTTGTTGTAATTGAAGCTGGATATACAGGAAAAAAAATTACCGAAGAAAATCAGCGCACAGAACACGAGCAAAAAAAAAAAGAAATCGATTGACTCAAAATGGTCGCCCTTTAGTGGAACTGAATGGAGGAATTTCAGTTAATAGTTTTTTTTTCTTTGGGTACTTTTCTCACGAGCCGCTTCAAATAAACACAAAAGAACGGCGGACAAATGAAATGCAGAGTTTCTGCTTGTTAAATTAATACTAAGTTTACAATGGAGAATTATTATAAAGCGGATGCTTTTCGATTTAAATTCGAATATGTACTTTGCATTAAAACTTTGTCAAATATACTTTTCCCGGTCAAATTATCTTTGAAGTTGGACGAAAGTGTGGGCAAAACACAAACAAAAATGGCTGCCGGCTTGTAGCTAATTTTCTTTTCTCAGCCAGAGGAAGAGAGAGAGACAGAGTTGCGCCAAATTTACCAGGGATGTTCAAGAGATGAATGTATTTTTATGATATGTAATACAGGAAGTATTGTTATTCATAAATGGTAATTGATTGCGGCATTAAACGATAGGTCAACGAATTAGAAAATGGGCTTTGATGTATTCTAAACAAAATTTCTTAATTGGATGTGTTCCCCTTTTTTATCTAGGACATTAGAGCTAGCTTGTTCAGGCTCGAAGCCTCAAAGTATCGTTGTGCTGATAGTCTGTTCCTGTTAAGGAGATTCTGTTCGTATTTCTGCTGTTGGTATTTTATATTTATATCTGCTTGATCTCAGATTTTGACATGCGACGAATGGATGTTCCATGGTTTCCTTGGATTGCCCACAGTGTCTACAGTTCTCTAACCTGCTAAGCCCGATTTTATGAAGTGACAGATGCATGAAAAGTTGCCATGAAAGTGAACCAATTCTCAGATTGTGTGGTTCCTTCTGACTGTTTCAGAATTGGATGCGAAAATGTTCAACACAGTTTTGCAGAATTATTGTTGTCAATCGATAAATATTTATACTGTACGATGACGCCTAGGAATATGAAGCATTTTTTAACTTTTTTTTACATATCATCTAGTACAATCTTAAGTTGTATATGAAGAAACGTAAAGCACGTAAAAGAGTAACATTATTTTGCATTTTTCGGCCATACAAACCTTATAAAATCTGCAGAATCTGATTCGAATTGAATGATAATTGCAATGCAAACCTTATTTGAAGGTTTTCAGAAAAATCGCGGTGCCATAGAATTATCCCTATCAATTAATCGCCCATCTTTACAAATTGATGGATAACTCGACATAAAAACACATCCCTGTTACAAGACATACATATGTTGACAGTCTAACGTCAAAACCATGTGCTGATATTTCCTTCAATGCAGGTTTGTTTACTCCACATTTAATACAGAAAACTATGTCTAAAAAGGAAACAAATCCTTTTGCTGTCCTTGGCTTAAAACCTTGGGTGACAAAGCAATTACTCAAGCTCGGTAAGTAAATACATAACTATAGTCACATTTTTAACTTTTGCATTTCTGTTTTTAGGGCTCAAAACAGCAACACCTATCCAACAAAGTTGTATTCCGAAGATACTCTCTGGGGAGGATTGCATTGGAGCAGCTAAAACTGGATCGGGGAAAACATTCGCTTTTGCTTTACCAATACTGCAGAAGCTCAGCGAAGAACCTGTAAATCATTTCGCATTGATCCTCACACCAACTCATGAGCTTGCATATCAGGTATGTTAAAGAAGTTTGTTTCAGCTTACAAATCGCATTTCATTATTTTTATTTTGCCTAAGATATCGGAGCAATTTCAAGTGGCCGGCCAACCGTTGGGCGTTCGCGTTTGTGTGGTTGCCGGGGGAACCGATCAAATGATCGAAAGTCAAAAGCTAATGGCCCGACCGCATATTGTTGTGGCAATGCCCGGTCGTCTGGCAGATCATCTGACTGGCTGTGATACGTTCTCATTTGATTCGTTGAAGTTTCTTGTTGTTGACGAAGCCGATCGTATGTTGAACGGTGATTTTGACGAGAGTTTGGGAGTGATTGAAAAATGTCTTCCCAAGGAACGACAGAATCTGTTCTTCTCTGCGACTATGAAGGATTTTATCAAGGAATCAAGTAAATTTCCGATATCCGATCAGGTATGTGAATAATAAAATATTTTGTCATTTGAATATGTATGAATTGTTGCAGGCTTTCGAATGGTCAGAGGAATCGGAAGTGGCTACAGTTGATACTCTGGATCAGAGATATATTCTTTGTGCAGACTATGATCGAGATATGGTTCTTATTGAGGCTCTACGGAAGTACAAAGAAGAGTATGAGAATTCAAATGTTATGATTTTCACAAACACTAAAAAGTGAGTGTAACAAATTCAGGATGAGTGTCGAAATCAGAATCAGATCAGAAATTGATACAAGTCCCTGCGAGTTGAGATAGGTTAGGTTTGGGCTGAGGGCCTCTTCATTTTTATTCTAAACGCAGAGGTTTCTCAGCAACGCTCTCAACACTAATCTCGTTTGTTTGTTCCTGCAGATACTGTCAACTGCTCTCCATGACGCTCAACAATATGGGAATAGAAAATGTCTGCTTACACGGTTTCATGCGACAGAAGGAAAGGGTTGCAGCTCTGAATAGATTCAAATCGAATCATGTGCGCACACTTATCGCCACGGACGTTGCCGCTCGAGGACTTGATATTCCCAGCGTGCTATTGGTTATAAATCATCGTCTACCGAGAACTCCAAAGGAATACATCCACCGGTGAGGTCCACAAAACTTACATTTACCACAGTCTGTGACTTTTTTTCGTTAAGAGTGGGCCGAACGGCACGTGCTGGGCGAAAGGGAATGGCCATTTCAATATTTCGGTTCCCGCGAGACTTGGAATTGTTGGGTGAAATCGAGAGTGCTATAAATACAAAATTGACGGAACATCCTGTTGATCGTAAGATCGCTTGCTTTTAGAACACAGATGTGATATTAAATGAAACCATTTCAGAGCGTATGGTCGAGAGAATATTCATGCAGGTGAATGTTGCACGTCGGGAACAGGAGATAACACTTGACAACAACGACTTCGATGAGAGAGCTCAGAATTATCGCAGAAAGAAATGGATAATGGACGGCCTTGATCCAGATGAAATGGAGGAGAAGTAAGTATTCATTTCTCAGTCTTTTGTTTTTCGTTTTATACTTGTACTCGTTGTTATATCGCCTTGTGGGTTTCCTTATTTCACTTTATGTCAAACTTTCCGAACGGCCTCTGGCTGTAGACAATCTTGACTAATTTGCCTGGCCGTTGGACAAGATAGACATCCACAAGGAATACCTTTTAATAGATTAAAGAAATGTTTAACCGACTTTATGCGTGTGGCTAAAGAATAAGCTCTTGTCCAATTACTGAAGCGGAACTCAGGCTATTCAGTGTGCAACTCCGAATTGATCCTACCACATTCGCTTTGATTGTGTTCTTCCAGGTACCGTAAAAAGCAAAAGGACAAGTTGCGTGATATCAGACGAAAGCGGAAAGAGGCTCAGAAGGCAGACGCAGAAAAGCAGCCCCCAGTGTTGATTCAAGACGAACGTTTCAAGTCAATCGAAGTTGAGAAATTCGAAAGAAAGCCAAGGCCAGACAAAACCAGCCGGAAAAGCAAAGAGATCTCCGCGAAATCAAAGAACATAACCAAACCCAAAGCGAATGATAAAAAACTGCACCAGAAAAAGTCTACGAAAATAAAGGTGAAGTCAAAGAAATAAAGAAAAAAGTCCCGTCTGTAATTTCAAATTGTTTTATTATTTCTAAAGATATTGATATAAAAAAATATTCCTTTTTTGCTTTCACACTCAATCAGACTAAAATAAATTAATAGACATCACTTGTTTTAAGCTTAACCTATTACTTCACACTTTTGTAAGCCACGCTCGCGAGACGCGTAATGGGTCAATCCAGCGCAATGGTGAGCAGTGCATCCTCGGGTTTTGTCTCAAGTATCGCCTTTGCTCCGTCGTTAAATGGATACGCAATGCTGCCATCAATTACAAGACCTGTATTGTGATGAAAAAAAAAGAAAAAAATTAGTCATACATTGAAAATTCAATCGTTTTCTTATCTAAGTCAAAACAAACTTCAGTCTATGTGTGATGTATACGTTTTGTAGAAGCGTTCTTAGAAGAATCCATAAGGTAGACATGCACATCGGTGGAATGAATTGCAATTCAGTTCAAAACTTATTTTCAGTTTCACCAATGGAATGAAGATCGTCTCGATACGCTAGCACTCATCATTTACAATTATTTCATAGTGTTCCTCATTGAAAATAAGAACATGCAATGGGAATTTCATCCATTTAAAGGTAGGTACGTCGGTGGATATTCTTGTTGCATTAGGCAGATTCATGTTTGCATAGGTGACATTATTGCTGACAAATATGGACTTATATTCGAGAGACCGGCTATTTTGTCCAAATTTGGAATAACCTTTCGATGGATAACTCTAGTGTGCAGTTCACTTGGATTGTTGCCATTCCTCTGTCCAGTAAGTATGCAACTTGTGCATGGTTTATGCGCTACTTATCTATGCAACCACGCCAGTGGATGCTGTAGAATCTAGTCCCACCCCGGAGTATGGGGGATGTGTTGTCAGTGACTTGTCATGTTGCTCTCTTGTTGTCTTTGCAGAAGAAGCGATATCAAAAGTATCTGTTGCCTATCATAATATGGAATGTGTATACGGTAACCGCGTTGGTGGAGAATATTTTGCAAACTCTAACATCGATCATATGCTTGCAAGTTCCTTCGAAAGTTATTGTCAGTGTTTTTGTTTCTGGTGTATTTGTAACGTTTTTCTACTTAAAATTAATATTACAAGTGCTTAACTTCTATGCGAACCCTAACCTGGCTGAGTGACCAGCTCACAATATATTTTGTAAACGTATTTTGTACTTTTTTTTTGTGACAAAACTTACTTGCGTCAACACATTTGGATTGTACAAAGAAATTTTCGACAAAATTTTTTGACATAAATTCAGGTGGACTTGGCCAAACACCACCGCAAATTTGTTCCCGCACCGAGTAGCACATGCGGGGATCATCTGAAAGAGAATGAAACATTTTGTTGGAATGAATAGTGTCACATTAATAAAAATGTATTAAATTAGTTGTCTTCAATTGCGTGTTCTGTCCTAGATATCTGGCGAAATGACAAAAGGGTGTGGCATCTGGAGGCAAGCTCAACAGTTGTGCGGAAGCAACCCCAAAACTGGGGGTTTCTTTAAATGGACACAAATTGAGGAACTGGCTTCATCTGCGAAGACCTATAACTGCGGCAATGTCTTACATTTAGGGTTAGGAGGAATTTTATGGTTTATTGACAAGTTATGGTCTATGTTACATTGTAACACATGCTTAAGACATTTACAGTCATCCGGGATTTGTGTCCGCTCAGTCTCTACAGTCAGTCATCCGTGAATAGGCAGTGTGTGTATTGATTGACAAGACAGTAATCCGCAGATTTGAGCAGAACAAAAGACAGGATGTTTTTGGAAATCAATGCACAGACGCTTTCAATCATATCAAGTGTTTTTCAGACAAAGTATAGTGTCACTTTCCTCCACACCAGTTAATGATAACAACCACTTCAACATCTTAACAATCGACAACTGTCCAGTTTATTATTTCCAAACATGGCACAAAGAAGCAAACAAAGTAGCTGGGCAAGAACTCGTATTTCTTCATTGATTGGCAATGACTGTGAGACATTCAAAAGAGTAGAATTTTCGTTAAGATTGATTTACTATTTTTACTTATTTTATTTTTCTTGGTGTAAGAATATTTTTGAACATACCTGGTGGGAAAACTAGATTCCTGTTATATTTATCAACTATTTCCTCAATATTTACATTCTTCGAATCAACGTTGCCCTCCAGTATTTTTATCAGGTCATTCACCGAACATTTCGTCAAGCGATTAATGCTGTAAATATGGGCAAAAAATACGAAATTAATACTTTTATTGCAAGGTTTCGTGTCATTTACTCTAGAAGAGCATTTAGTTGAAAAATGTTGCTTTCAGTTCGAAAGGTCTGAATAGTAAATTCTCCTAGTGAACTTTTGTCCACTTCAATGCAATCTGCGGTCTTTAGCTACAATGTACAAATATAAAATCATCTCTCTACCTTGTGTGCCACGCGGTTGAACCTGATCCAGTGCTCACACATAATCCCGAACATTTTGTGTGGTTTTCTTGATCTGAACCATCGAGGATGATTTTCAAAAGTGACACACGTGCTGACAGAGTTTCCCCAATGAAGACCTTGAATGAATGCAAATTCAATACCATCATCTAATACTAATTCCTCGTATTCATTCTTACCTCATTCAGAGCTAAGTGCGGCACTATGCTCATCAACTTGGCTTTATATTTCCTCCCGATGTCTTCACTGATATTCTGCACATTCGATCTGTCCACTTGCGTCAACTTCGGATTGGAAGTGTGCAGATCAATGCAATCTGACAAATGTCCATTGTTGCCAAGGAGTGTTGTGCGAATTCTTGTTCGATGTAACCAACGAAAGTCACCCTAAATGCAAAGAGAAAAAAAAAAAAAACGACGAAATTAGGTCATACGAAGGAGATGAATTGTGTTATGTTTCACGTACACTTCTTATCTTAGCAATTGCATCTTCAGGATGTTCCGTATAGTGTTTCGGTAGCATTAAGCGTCCTTCAGACTTTTTCGGATCCGAATTGAAGCCAACTATGGGTGTTTGTTTTTCTTTTTGCGAGAACACAGGAATTAATCTTCCAGCTGCGACAATGAATGTTCCATCGCCTCCAATGGGTACAATCATATCGGCCCATTTTACCAATTCTTCAATAGAGGATGCACTGAATTCAGATCTTTAGTAATGATTACATAATCTTAGCTTAGGTGAGACGGCACTGGCAGAAAGCAATTAATTATTTCGTATAGTAGACGATACCTGTTTGTGATTTTCACTTCGCAGCCGGCATCCTCAAAGCATTTTATTATCTTCTTCTCAAACTCCTTGTGTGTCTTGTATTCACGTGTTAGACCATCCAAGTCTGTCCCTCGATTAACGAGCAGATCTTCAAATTGCTTCTGACTAAGATGTGCAAAACGTTCTTGTTCGTGTTCGTATTTGGATATCTTCGAGATTATTAAGGCACGTCGCAATTTAAAGTGATTACTTGGCGGTGAATATTGATTGCTATACATCCTTGCTGCACATAATTCTAAAAGAGACAAATTATCAATAGATGTTGATGTGAGACCCGAAGAGAAAAAGTCATCTGTTCAATCTTAACGGCAATGTTATGTGCGCAATTATTGGAAAACAAATAACGTTCTGAGTGATTCTACCTCCAAGTTTTCGTACACATGCATATGCATTTGCCCCCAACGAAGAATGCTGATAAAATGGGTTTGCTTGGGTAATGTCGTCAGCGAGACTGTCTATTTGTGCCAAAAAGAGTGTTATCAATTTGTTTAATTAAAGCGCACATATGAAGCCAACGGATGAGGAATTTTAAACTGATTACTGTTGAGAATGGGTTACACCGTCACTGTGAAATGAATGCAGTCTAACAACAGAATGTATCGGGGTTTGCAGCTCAAGGACATGGAACCTCAGGTACAGATTAGTTAAAGATGCATCACAAACGGGTTATGCTGATACCTCAACGATGGAGCCAGTTAAAGTACAATATTCTCCCTGTCATTAAGATGAAGGACAGTATTCCCATCAACTGAACTTCGAAGAAATGGTCAAGCAATTTCGTGCTCGAATTAAGAAAAAAATAAAACAAGCAGGTTTTCGCTTTGTTGGTGATTTTGTTGACCTATAAAGCAACTGAAGATTAATTCCCCTTATTCGCGTGTCTATTTTATAGAAATAAATGCACTTGTGTCTTTTGTAAAGCGTTTGTTGTTAAATGATCCCTGGATTCAATAAAATCGTATCTTAATTAGAAATCCATTAGGAGCATACATATGTAATTGATTTTACTCATATTAATTCTCCTGCCACAAAACAATTATAATGTCCACTCATTCATCTGTAGGAGTGTGAACGTACTTTGTTCAGTGTTAAACATTTGGCTGCTTTATCGTATATATATATTTTTTTTCATTTTTTACTGGGACAAAGGTTATCATCAGTGAAAGAGTAGCCCTTTGAAGAAATTTTCCATCTCAATATCTAATGAAAGCTGAAAATCCCAACAAGATTAAGGTGTGCATACGTGGAAGATAGTGCGATGCAACTAACTGATTGCGATACGGATATTTGCTAGAATTAGATTTGAAATAACACGATAACAAAGCACTCACAACACTATGGGTCACCTTGATCTTATTGTTGAATAATTACTGACTTCCTTTATCACGTAGTGTTGCGTGAAAATAATTTTCAATCGGGAATTACTTACGACTTGTGAATGACGTGGTGTTTGTTTGGAGTGCGCAAGACATTATCAAACAACCACCTGTTTTAGTCCTTTCTGCTAACGTGGTTATCAAGTATTTTTTTTCATCGAAAAAAAAGAGAAAAAGTACTCCAACAATCTGATGATGGAACCAATTTTGTTCGCAACAAAGTGCATTGAACTTTTTTGTTATCTTGTTCTAGGAGCACCCTATATTTAGTCGACTTAAGCACCTTTTATTTACACAGCAAACAAACGTTTGATCTCATGCATCTTCATTGAGCTGTTTATGCAACAGGACAACGTCATTCCATCTCAGAATAATTTAACAACAATGAGATGTGAATGACTACGCACTTGATCTAAAACCCTATACTACGTTTGTTAATCTTTTATAATCCAAATGGTTGTGTGACCTACATTTCGAGAACTCATTCAAACGTGCATGAACTCTTCTGATAAAAACTGAAAGAAATGCCGAAAACGAAATAAGAAACATTGCCCGAGTCGTATGTCTAGACATCTACGCCTTTGAATCTTATCGCTGAGCATCTAAATCCGGTAATATTTAACCAGGACCACTAACCAATAAAATTGCTTTCCAAGTAACTTTCAATGGAATCTATATTTAGGTGATCACTTGGGCTCGTCGTCGGTCGTTCATAACCAACGTCCTTATCAACAGGCACTTTTTTATGTGTTAACACTGCTTCAGTACAAACCCTCCGCTGATAAGAGCTGTATTCAGATAACCGAAAAATATACGATTTTCAGATGAAAACGAGCATAACAAACACAACGTATAAGCGCTCCACGATGAGATGAATAAATTACTGCACATATTTCAACAAGTGCAATTCTCGTCCTTTTACGTAAAGTGAAAGAAATAAACAAATAAAAGTGAAAAGAATGAAAGGAGATGAATGTTATCTTCCGATATGCTCTTACCATTCAATGTTTTGTAGATTAATCGCTTTGACTTGAACATCGAAAGGTTGTATTCGCAGTTTACAAACGGAAAAATTCAAGAGTTGCACTATTGCTTCACATTAGCCGTAGATTTTGCATTTAAATTGAATTAAGAAAATATGTGAAAGAATTTGCTTGAATTCCAACAGCAATCTACAACACACCACACACACTGACAGCTCAACTGTAACTGACACTTGTTTCTTCCTTGACGTCTGTAGAGTTTTTCAAAATGCATACTGCTGCCGCTGTCACATGGACGAATGACAAGAGAAAGTGGGAAACAAAAGTGAAAAATATATGAAGTGCTGAATGTCTCTTAGGAATTCAACGTTAGATTTGAAAAAAAAGAACATACGAAATAGTTACAAATTAAATTCAACAATTTCACAATTAGATGATTGACTTGCGCTATGGCGGTTGTATATTATTTTGCAATGTCAGCTCTTCAAAGTGATGGGGTTATCGCTGCGTTGGGCTTACAAGCGAATCTTAATTCACCTCGGATCAAGACTAGAAGTCATCGAGACTGAGTTTGATTTCTTAAATTGGAAAATAAAAGTTGAAAAGACTGTTGATGTCAAGACATTACAGGAAATAAACATTTGATTAGAGGGGAAATACGGTGTCAAATGTTGGCTCGTAAATCGTTAGATTACTCTCGTAGAGATCTGATACTGATTCTGTAATCTTTAATAGAGAATGCTTATTCTGTGCTTTGTGGCCAAGGTGTTAATTAATGATTAGTTGCTGTGCCCCCTTCTGATGCATAGTGTCAACAATGTTGCAATCTTTTTGATATGATCGTAGCTGTGTTTACCTTATTGCCATCTGTGATGGGTTCACCATTGTGCTTCGCCCGACAATTCGGTTGAGGTTATCGCACTCATATTTAAATTTGGTTTAGTGGATTCTTCGGAAGATGATGTGAAGAATTTTAGACTGCGACTTCCTCGACTGGAAGTCGATTGAGGCAGATTTCAAGATTCGCTTAGATTACGAAAATATCACAAAGTCGGTTATCCACTTCAAACTACAATTTAAAGGAGACCACCTGCGCTCTGGATGGGATTTATCTTGTAAACGAATTGTAAGAACAAACCTGTCGCCAAGGAAGTTGTAATTAGGGATTACAGATATCATTAACTAACCTGCATAGTTGAAAACTCCTAGCAGCAAAAATAGTACACATTTAGCGAGTTCTTTGATTAATCTTTAATTGTCACCATTTCTATGGGTCGTAGGAGTTCACGAGATCATGCAAATGCTAAAAAGAGAAGAGTCCCATACCGGAAATTTCCTTTCATCGGCAAGCGAGTGTCTGAGTCAACGTCTAATGTTAGTCAGCAACTGGACACAAACAAGACGCATGAATTGTGTCTCAATGTTGTTCGAAAATTCACATGTCCAAATGTTAAAATCCAAAGACAGAAAAATATCTGGTCTTGATTCTAGCCATAACTGTAAGGAAAACACCGAGGGCCGCTTACTAGAATACTTGACGCGTATTTACAAGCGTGTCTTTGGAAAATACAGGTTGCATAATATACGTGTAATCTCCTGGTTGTACACGATGATAGTAAGAATTAGTCTAACATACGTCTCTCTGAGCTGGTGACAAGCGCTTGAAAATAAATACCTCTTCACAGACCTGACGAAAAATAAGAAAAAATCTTATAATCAGCAAATAAGCTTCTTCATCTGGTACGATCTTTAGCCTCCTGCTGCCTCCAATTTCACACTCCAAGTTGGTTGTGGTCTTCTTCACTTGTGTGCACAATCGGTTCCGTTCCGGAGTCCTCTACTGTGTTGTCCCACTGGTTCGGAGTCGACGACTCTTGAGGCTGTGTTTTCCATGGGCCAACCGATACGGGATAACTTAGAAAATGGGGAACAGTTGTCATTGCTGTTCTATTTCTTCCTATCCTTTCCCTTGACTTACATAGAATGTACATAACCAACAAAATCGAGCGGCACAGGTGCGGAAGTTTTCTGTTTCTTCCTCTTCTGGAAGTCCCTTCATGCCGATGTACACACTTGTACATAGCCAGGCGATAAGAGCGACAGACCCTGCGTCGGTTATTCTTAAGTGAAATGAAAATGCCGAATTTTCCAAGAATTTGATATTCAGACCATTCTACAGCTTTAAAATCCAGGAAAGCCTAACAGAGACCATGAGTATAAGTTTCCTTGGATTGAAATAAAAAATATCGAGTAATCGAAGAGATTATACTTTTATTCAGATGATTCCTATGATAGCATGATTTTCAGGGGCGAGGTTAAATTGCATTTTACTAGAATTGTTTACTTTTTGTAGTGTATAATGAGGCTGATTCGATTTCCAGCAGAAATTCGTTTTCTGATTAATAAGAAAAGTTCATCTCTCAGTGTAACCCACGTAACTGAGTCAACATTTCAAATGAGATGAAACTTTATCAGTTTGCTCATATATTTGCCCGGATTCCTAGAAAAATTTTTTCATGTCGTTCAAGCATGTCGAATCAATACTTAGAAACAGGGGTTGTCCAATTGACCTTAGTTTTAATGCATCTTAAAACTATAAACGGTAATAAGCTTATTCCAATTCTATGTGATTGATTGTAATGCATGTGAATTGCGGGAAGCTAACCAGATTGACATAAGTGGCGTGAATTTTAAACTGCAGTCGTTGCTCTACCCAGCAGGTATTCGAAGGCCTCTGAAGTCATATACTACCGCTTTGAAACATCAGTCTACGCATCGCGATGCTGTTTTACCAATCATGTCCTCTTCAAATTATACGGACTGGCAATGACCGTACGTAACCGTAAAATACTTTGTCTTTCTTCTAATCCAAAGGCCAATTGCTTCGCCTACTCTTTGACTGGACCAAACACAATCTACAAAAAACCTGCATGCGCACCTTGCTCCGACTTAGTGCGTGTTAAGAAGACGATCCTAGACTTATTTCTGTTGCTGTATTTATGCCAATTGATTGTTTTAGAAGCATTGGTCCACCTCAGACTGTCGCGACACCCACATTAGGTAAATATCTCCGACCATTTCTGTCCAAGATGTTTGAAAATGACTAGCACCTCAAGTTCAAACAATTTTTTCCGCAAACTATCACCGGTTTTCAAGACCACAACCCCTCAAGGAATACGAGCACAATAAAAACAGATTTATCAGTAACTTACTTTTAAAAGTTTGTTTTTATTAATAAAAATTTACTTTTTAAACCCAAAAGTAAACCAGAACGTTTGTTATGGAAAAATCATTTCGTACGCAGAGGAATCTAGTTTACTTCTTGGCAGCCTGTCCAACCTTGGCCTTCTTGGTACCACGGACCTTCTTCATTCTGTTCCTCTTCTCCTTACGTTGTTTACGTGTCTGTTTCTTCTGTTCGAATAGTCCATGACGTGCCAATCGGTATTTGGGTTCGAACTTCTTGGCAAAGTCCAATGTATCGTAGATCAGGGCGAAGCCAGTGGATCGGCCACCGCCGAAGTTTGTCCTGAAACCGAAGACAAAGCAAACGTCTGGGGTAACTTTGTAAAGGGTGGCGAGTTTCTCGCGAATGTCCTTCTTGTTCACTGAAGCCAAGCCAGGATGGAGGACATCACAAACCATTTGTTTTCTGCATAGCAGACGGTTTGTCATGAACTTTCGGGTGCGAATTGTTGCGGTTGTTGCAGACATTGTTGCCGATCTGTGAGAAATAAAATACAATTAGTATTTGAAGAGACGAGAAATAAATTGCACAAGATTGTATTAACACATTGCCGCTCAGAGAAATTCAATTGAAAATACTATCACTATCAACTTTTTGGTGTTCACTATAAACGTCAAACCTAACCTAGAAGAATCACGATTAGATACACGTGTGTGAATTTCACCGAAATTGCCAGAGTAATTGATCAACTTTTGAGTACATTAATTGAGCATTTCTTAGAGCGACGACATGTTCATAAATTAAATCAATTTTAACCGCATTTTACCTGTAAAAATACTAAAATAGTATCCAAACACGTCTTCAGTGCAGGCACAATTTTTTGAGAAAGAAAGATGGCTTCCGCGATTTGTGTTTATTTGCGTCATGTTGGCAGACATGCAACGAGACTCGTTTGAAAAAGTCAACACGAAGGGATGTGTTGGCAAAGTGTATGTCTTACACTCTGCTTACAGCGTGTATTTATAATATTGTTTTATCAAAAGTTGAAAAAAACATATGAATGTCATGTTTGAGTAGATGGAGTATTGATTGAAACATTAAATGCGAAGTAGTCTTTTCCATCATCTACTGAAATAATGTCTTGGAACTTTTTCAATCTTACAACCATCGACCTACAAACTAACAACAAGCCCCATAGCACGGTAGTAAATCTTCGCATTGTTTGGCTAACTGTGGGCATTCTACTATGCATACCTTTTTAGTTGAGCTTCACAACATATGCTGCGGTGTCTACTCCGGGAACACATGTCTAACGAGGGGACTCCTAGATTACTGCAGAGTTTTTTCGCTGAAATGGGATGCATTTTTATAGATAGTCAGGCCGTCATTGAGATGATGATGTCCTTAAACTCCAAGTGGAAAAAACAGGGATTCCCCTCATCACCTGTAAACTCCTACTCTTACGAGGATGACTTGGCCGAAACTAAACTCCAAAGAGCAACTATCCCCGAACAGACTCAATATAAGCATTCCTGTGGGCGTCACTCTTTGTGCACTGTCGGCTGCGAGAGTTTGATGGGAGCCCTAATGAATGGCTACGTTGAGTTGCAGTGGCTAACTGCCAACAGGCAGCAGTCACTACTCCTCAAACCAGTTGAGGCTTTTGACAGAGCATTGAAGATCTGATACGAATAGCCAGCGCTCAGGTATCCTAATGCCTTCTTGTTGCAATACAACACCGTGGAGGCTTTTCTCAGGAATTGTAGAGATGAGGAGACGGTTGAGAATACGCCACTTTAGGGAAACTGCATCACAACATTGCTCCCCCCCTAGCAGCTCATTGGATTAATAAATCCATCCTGTGAGGACTGAAAATTCTACTCTTTTGTGAGCCAAACATTGCATTAATCGAAAGCACGACAGCAGCACTCTAAACACGGTGCTAGTATTAAGCTCCCTAGTCTTTTGTGGTCGTCACGGTGCAGCCCACGTGGGACAAGTACTAAGGAGCAGGTTTGTCCAGCACAAACTATTTTATGGCATTCACTTCACTTAACTGGCAAGGTAAGGAGGTCGTCGTGTCGTCAAGTTGAAATAACACCCAAGACAGGAGCCATCGAAGCCATGGCATCTGCTGCTTCATATTCAAAACTAGTGCGGAAATGCCGGGCTAAGCTAGCGTCGTTGGTCTGTGTTCAAGGTTCCAGTGATATCCCAGGAAATGAGAAGTCCGATGGGACTGGACTAGGCAAATATCTGCCCGTCACGGATATCTTGCAGAGGATGTGCACGTCGCACTAGAAGCCGTCCAAATTTCTGCGCATTTCCTCAGAGAGGACAGACTGCAGAGATAATGGAGGATAGACATATCCAACTTCGGCCATCCTCCGTTATCTCTGACAGACTGACAAGCTGTGCAACATCAAGCAAAGTATGGCTTGAGTATCAAAAGCAAACGATTTCTAGATTGGTGGCTATCTGTACGGGATGATGCCGTAAAAGTAGTTATCACTCAAAACGCACATTGCGGCAGTTGCAACAACACAGCTGTGTATGGTACTTAGCTCACTCGCCGCGGTCTCTGCGAAAGATATTAACGTGCTGATGTCTTCTGAAATGCATCAGGTTGGGCTTAGAGAAATACTCAAAAGTAAACCTTATAAATAAGGTAACAGAGCTGTGGCATTAGCACCAATTCGACCTACCTACACATAGTTGTCAAGAACAAGTTCCTCCAACTTGGCTGCTCCTGCACTCCTCCAAGTGTAAGTCCACGTCCCACTGGAGCGTCATCCAAAATAAATCACTCCTATAGTGGAACCGCCGGGGGAGTTATTCAAAATATTTCTGTATCGTCAAATCCGCAATGAGAATAGTTCCCGTGTCGGTAAAGTGAATGAGTTCCACTGAAAGGTTCTAACCTCAAAACGAATTAGACTGATTTCTAAAGTGTGCTGTTTATGTGACATTACAATGGTACAAGTGTCCCCCTTTTCTAAATAATTGACTTAATTACGCTGATTGAATAAAGCTGCTGTTTGAACAGCTGATTGATAGTGAAACCACCTTACCCGAGCGCATGTCGATAAGGAGACCTTTCCGCCGGATTCCACGAAAGCAGCACAAAGTGAATGCGAAACGAATAGGTTAAGTGAAACTCAATTCTGACGGATTCCACGACAGGGTGAATACATAATCCGTTGAAGCGAATGTCTCCGCTGTGCTGTGGGTTACCACAATGGCCAACCTGCCAGCGCATAAGGGGATTTCGATCCTTTCATCGAAAATCCTGTGTACAGAAGCCAAGCCACGTGGATGGCGCGGGTACACCGCTATAATGACATTAGTTCGATTGCAGAGGCACACACGACCGTCACTGGTTTTGGTCACGTTCCCGGAGACAAGGCATAACCACGTGTGATTTTTGACACAGTGAAACTGAACCTTTTTGTATTTGCGTATGTGTATCGGCAGCATCCTTCGAGGGTCTCCTGCGAGGCACGTCATTCATTCGAGTTTCAGTGCGTAATGTCATCGACTCACGTGGCGAATCTTCGAGCGCACACATCTGCTGGCGAATGTAAAAATAGGACGGGTAGACAAAAATGCCGGCGCGGATAATCCAAGCATGTGGAAGGCAAATCATGTGAAATCCCATACGCGTGGGTTCGTATCTGGCTTGGCTTATGTTCGGCAATGACTTGGTCTAGAGATGGCGACCCCACCCGATGGAGTTGGCAAGAGAATGTATCCATGTTCTTCTTTGTGTGCGGCTACATTTCGAGGTGGGCAGTTGGGAATCCCAAGTTGGTTGAGGTTCCACTAGTGTGCTCTTCTGCGTTGTCCGCCAGGCATGGCAAATAAAACAACAACACACGCCAGTCTGTTTACAGTCTCGTTTATTAAAACCTACCGAATCTTTGTGTATAGCTTCTCCACCTCACGCCGCTTGGAGAGTATGCCTACCACTTTGTAGATCGCGTAGCCGCCCAGCAGGACGGCGGCGTTGGCCAGAACTATGAGGACCATTAAATCGAGCAGGTGCAGCTGATACCAGGGAAGGTCAGTGCCGGGGGTCCTCAGGTGATCGGCAGTTTTGTGCCTCAGGACGTGTTCGATCCAGAACAACGACGTCTGAACCGCCCCCAATGGCCTGTCTCGGAACTTCGAGGAAACCTCGCGGACATTAAACAGAAACGAGTGGTCTGTGAGGAGCCTCTCCAGAGCCCATGTGAGCGACGCCTCTGTGAGGTTGGAAAAGTCCAGATTTAGGCCGATGCCAAGGTTCTCGACGATCTTGACATTCAGGTGCTGTAACGGACAACAATTAATCGCTGATGTGAGGCATTGAAGAGGGGGACGTACCTGATCGTGGAACACTGGGATGCCGAGGATGGGGATGTTTCTGT
The DNA here is from genome assembly GCA_905231855.2 of Eristalis tenax. Taxonomy (NCBI): domain Eukaryota; kingdom Metazoa; phylum Arthropoda; class Insecta; order Diptera; family Syrphidae; genus Eristalis; species Eristalis tenax. Next base: position 19,739,285 of record HG993127.1, on the reverse strand, counting down.
AGATCGCTTCCTGCAAACTGAGGAGGCCCCCGCTTGTGATGAAGTACTTCACATGCGGATGAGCCAGCACATCGCTGGATATGACGATTTTCTGGAGCAACATGTTTTTGGGAAGATTCTCGACGTTCTCCTTGTCGCAGTGCCACAGAATCTTCTGCTTCTGCTTGCCCAGCACCGTCAGAAGCGCGTTCATTTTCTCCTGGGGCAGGTCTGAGCACTTGAGAACAGTGCCGAGGCTGAAGTACATGGCCCCGTCCCTGGCATCGTCCAGGAACCTCTTGATGTTCCACTGGATGTCTTGGGTTGGCTTGATGTGCATTCCTCCAACCGGGACGATGTTCACCAGCGTCGGCCTGGGAACCATTAGCGGAGGGTAATTGTTCAAAAGCGTGATGGCGGTTTGTGCCTGAACCTGGGCCAGCGGGGGCAGCTTTCCTGAAAGGACCTTAGGTCAGCCTCAGAGACGCACAGTGACCTCGTGATACTCACCGTTGGGAGAAGTGAAATGCTTGTTGGCGACCTTGTCTTGTGCGAGGAGGTCCTGTTTGCGTTGATTCCTGCGCTCGCCACATGCGAAGATGTTCGAGAGCCGCCCGAAGAACGACATGTCCGATGTGTAGGCTTCGAAATCGATTGGCGAGCACGCACTGGGCACGTTGTAGTCTACGAGGGAGGTCATGTAGTTTTCGAAATTCGAAGAGCTTATCACCACAGTGGGCGTCTGGAAGATCTCTCCGAGCATGAGCAGTGCCTCTGTGTGAAAGAGGTCCAGAACTATGAGATCGTAGTCGAATTTGCCGGCGGGCTCTAGCAGCGACTTGAACTTGGGTTGCGTCAGAAAGTGCTCGGTGAGTGCAACGCCTGCTGTGCGGAGGGCGTTCTGCATGTCCTGTGAAGAAGCGCGCTCCGCTTCGAACATGTTCTTAACGCCGAGTTCGTGTTGTACTGGAATTGAAACAAAATTTTGTTATGAGTTGGCTTGAAGTGATAGTTTTAAGAGTGATAGGGTTTTGCAGAAGCTTTAGACGCTGTTTGTAATTTTGGAAGAGTTCCGGGAGATCCCCGGGCTGTATAACGTTTTCCGGCTGAGTGCCCTGAATTGCTGAGGGGATTCATTAAGAGCTTTCAATTGAGATTAGGTGCTAGTGTGGTTCAGTTTCAGTTTAGTTTCAAGATTTGTTTCAAGATTTGATGGAGTTGTTGACGTTTCCTCTGAGTTAACGGCGATTTTCGCGTATAATCGAGTCATAGAAATGTGAGGATTGGTAAACGAATAGATCGAAGGGATCCTAGAAAAACTGTCACAGTCTAGAAGTCATCAGTTATTAATTGTTTCCGTCTCAACGACAGGTAGGGGGTGTCCTGGCGTTTCCAAACTTACCAACACTCCAAAAGTCAAAGGTTGGAATGATAATCTCTTGATAGTTGTCCTTTTTATCCCACAAACGGTAGCTGCTGACTGCTGTCACCTGGTGGAAATATCTCGTTAAGGCATTACACTTGTGTAAACGGCGAAGTTTGACTTACATTGTGATTGTTTTTGGCGAGTCCTGTGAGGAGGACTTGCACAGCGTTGAAGTGACTTTGACTTGGAAAGGGAAACAGTCCAAGAATTCGAGCTCCATCGATGTGGTGTACGAGGATGCTAAGAATCAACGCTGCTGCGAGGATGTGTTTCATGTTTGAAGGAATGCTACTGAAAGGACACACGGGAAAGAGAGGTGAATTAAAAGGTGGGAGATTGTGGGAGATTCGCGTACATGAGCCAAACACTTTGATTCCGTTGCGTGCGTTGTATGTTTAAAAATATGCGACTATAAATAGGGAGGGAGACAGCAAATACGGCCCACAAATGAAATTAATTTAACTTTCTCATATTTTGACTACTACGGTTTTGGTGGTATCTAAAAGCAACGCACGCAACTGATTCGATTGATTTGGCCCGTAAATCAGAAGATGCAACAGTGGGTTTCTAGGGCAGACGTCAAAATAATCGCAAGAGCAATCCATGTCACAAAAATGCATGTCTGCTCTGAGGAATGTCAATCGGCCGTGAACTAGAGCATCTCGTAGGTTAGGGGCGCGAAGAAAGTGTCGACCTCAAGTTCGTTCTGCGGAAAAAATAGCGGACGAAGTTCACTCAAAAACCCATACATGATCTGAAACACCACACACGCGCCAGAACACCACAGAAATTACGAATACCCTGTGCCCGGAATCAACACGGTGCAAATGTATAAAGGGAGTAAGGGTGATAACGTACGTAAATGATAGTGGATTGTAGTTTGTGAAAAAGAGGTTCATGTAGGGCTGCTGAAACCAAAGTTTAAACTTAACACTCCGTTCGAAAGCAGGCCAGAAATGAGCGCTGTACTCAGGCTTAGGGTGGATATAAGCCTTCTAAATAAGTGGACGATTGAGTGGACTTAGACACCAAAGACCTTCAACAGGGTTTTGTGTTGATACCTTCTCCATGATAGAAAGGTTTCAAATTTCATAGACGCAGTCGCCATTTATAGACAATGACTGATTGGGATTGGATTGGTTCGCAATCATCGAATTCCGCTCTATTATTCTTGTGCTTAGTATGCGCTGCCGAACGAATAGAAAAAAAGTACTGTCAGAAATTACCGTCATCAGCGAAGGAGTGAAGAGGATTAGAAGTAGCAGACAAGAGGGAATTTACAGAAAAAAGAAAGAGTCGGAGATGGAACAGAATGTTGGGGAACAACAGCATTTATTTGGTGGACAGCAGACTTGAACCCAGTCAAAACAAGTTGAATGCTAAAAAAATAGAAGCACATTTTCGACAGAAGATCGGGATGCCAGACTCTGTCAAGTGCGTTAGAAATATCAACCGTAATGATCTTGCTTTCGCCTGGATTGTGCAGAGATTGGTTTCGTTTGAGATTTGCCACCAAATCACCAGTGGACTTGTTGCATTACTGCATCATATTTTGCTCAAAGGTGTTGCCAGCAAAGCAAGCTCAACGATGAATTCTCGCTGATTGAATGCAGGCGCTAATTGGATTTGACGTACATCTACCCTTTGCGGTAATTAACTTAACTTCATTTTAGAGAACAACCTTGACTCTTGAACTAACACTTCACACGCGCAGTAACATGACAGAGAGACGATAAAGGAGCAGCACTTGTTCGTTACTGCGTCCCTTGCAGGCACAACCGCCTGTACTTAACCTCAGTCAACTAATTCTAGCGATCGCGTTAGCTGTAGAGGATTATTGGATAAGGTCCGGGTCCACCCTTAACAGTGAAGCCACACAATTGAAGTTTCGAGACGACTTCCCTACAAACAGACATCCACAGCGAATATATAACGCTTCCCAGCCTAATATTTCCCACAGACGCAAATATTTACGAGGCTATATATGTACCATCTGTCGTTTTCTCGCTCTATACTTTCGGTCCGTGCTGGGTCTTTACCCCGGACACATCAGGGCATAAATATTATACAAACAAAATTCTCTGCACCAGTCTGTGCGGGAGGTCTACATCAAAGAAGCTTTCGTCAACATACAGTCTCTGCGCAATAAATGCAATTAGCGGCTTCCGAACAATTTCGGATGAAAGACACTCTGGTCAAGACATTCTGTCCACCGACCAGCGTCAGCTGAGTGAAAAAGGAAAAACAAAAAATGGGTGAGAGCTGACAAATGGATTAGACCAGAAACTACTGGATACCAGAAATGAAGTAGAGATGCCCCCATAAAATGTTTGACAACCATTTTTTATACCGTTTTCTAAAGCCACATTGACCAATCAGAGAACGGCATTTACGTTATTTCGTGAAACTGTCCAAAATTCAGGAATAACTGTCAAAAACTGTCTTAATGTGATGTGAGATAATTATCAATAAGTGAAAATGAAAATTAAATGAAAATGAACAGGCACTGAAATTCGTTGATGGACTAGGGGTCAAACAACTGTGAAGTTGGGCATCTCTATAATACTTTGTTTCTGGTTCAAACGGACCTTGCTGTCACTGTCAAAAGTTGCAAAAGCAATTTCCGTGAGTGCTAATAAAAAATATTAAAAAACAACTTTACAGCGCGAAATAATCCATAACGATTTAAAACAATTAAAAATTAAGTCCAAGCATAAACGCCCTAAATTTGAATTTGCCGACAAATTAATACAAATTAATGGAAGCAAGTTTTTCCACACTAATGTCGAGCAAAGGGAAAACTTCATTCGAAACACCAAGCCCAAGCAAGAAACAACACCGAAACGAAATGTCTGTCCCATCGATGTATAAATCGGATCCGAGAGATATGTTGACTAACATCCTGGATGAGACGATACAAGTCTTGCCGACAAAACAAGACACAACTGAAATATTTGCCGACGTTAAGACATTTATTAATTGATTTTTTATTACCCAACATGGCCCACTTGAGGCGCTTGAAGCACAAGGTGATCCTCAACCTGCTCCTTTATATCGACCGTGCTGAATGAGCTAAGGCTCGAGAGAGTAAGGCGAGCCGAATATGGAGCTCATAACGCGATCTGCATTACAAGTAATATCTATACGATGTGGATTGACAGGTAGGCGCATTCGCCGTATCGAACATTCGGATCTACGAAACAAGCATGAATGATAATGACCGGGCTATTAGCATCTTTGGGACCTACCACATCATTCGGCGTCTAATCTTGTCAACTGACTACCATGACTCGAAGACGTTTCGTGCAGGGTGGTCTTATGTCCGTTTGGACCTCATCCCTATGCGCCACAAAGCACACAGCAATGGTCCATCTGTTTAGTAACACAATTAAGCCCACATTCAGATCGGTCGAATTCGAAACAAGAACCACTAAAGTGCAGTCAAAAATATAATCGAATGCATTTTGTTCGCGTTTTCGAAAGAAAATTAATTCCGCATACAACTCTAATCATATGTTCAGAAACCACGTCAGTTCTGACAGATGCCGCTGTCAGCAACAATACATAGATGATCGTGACATCCCACAATTGACCCAAGATAAACAAACAATCTGCCAGATCGCACACACACCCCACCTACGTGACCGGAACTTGTGTCGACGATGAACGTTATCACTGCACGGAAGAGAATCCAATTGTCACTTGCACATGAATCTTCTCACACCGAATTCATTTCAATTACAGCACAAAAAATAAAGACTATTCGCTTTGACTAGATCGGACAGGGAAGTGAGCAAATATTCGCGGAGTCTGACTGCACTCGCTCCAGTATCTTTCGGAATGAAATCCAATTTACTCTTCCAGAGTGTTCTAATTTGGGATACACAACTACCAGCGCAGAGTGAAGCGGATTCTGCTTTCATACACGCTTCCCCTCGGTGAAGCCATATGGTTCTGGAAGATCGCTTATGCGGTCGCACATATATGTGAGCGCTAGGCGAAAAAATGTGCTTCTTTAGATAAATTGAGTGAGTTGGAAATGACTGATTTTGAGTGCATTTGGGTTTGGCTTGGCTTAGCTTGGTTGGTGGAGTTGAAGATGCATCCGTAGGCAGACTCAAGGAACCAGAATGTCTTATTTTGGAAATATCCTTGAATCAAACTCAATTTTATCATAAGTTTGTGCCAAGCTTCGTGCCTCAATGAGTCCTTCGAAACTGACTTTGGCTTCCCCCTTTGGATCTTATTTTCTTCTTTTTCTTGTGACGGCGCTTCCGAGTCTGAGGTGGACCGGGGCCTCAAGAAACAGTCCTTTTCAGATGATATGGTCTTTAGCCAATCCTTCTACAAATATGTGAGCCATTGCTTTCGTGGGCGTGCGTCGTTGTCCAGCCGTCGCAGCGTCTGTCCGGTTGCTGGAGCCCTTGAATTCAACGAAAATCATAGAAACAATCATTTTTCAGCACGTTAAGTGGTCGTCGATCGTCTTATCTACTACATTGGACTTGAGGTCTTAATGCCCGCAGGTTCCTCTTCCTCGGGATGGTACGATTTATCACGCAGATGACTGCTGCGAAGAACGTCACAAGAATCAGCCAATCTAGCGGCTAGCTTTCAACTTCCAAAGCCCATGCAAGTGGTTGAAAATACCGCCAGCCGATATTACAATTTTCATTGACAGCGCACGCTGCCGTAAAGAGCTGAAATTTCTCAGCGCTCATCACTCGATAACTCTATGCCAGGGCCCGGGCCACTGGAAGAGGTCTGAGTCCGACCCACCCCAGCAGTTCTATATATGAAACCACCTCTTGGTTAAGTCAAGCGAATGACAATCATAGAGGCTTCAAACAGAAGGTGGTACTCTCTAACCACATGCGACAGCATTCTTTGGCCCAAGTTGAGTAGTCTGAAAACCAACAGACTCCTTCAGTGGGACAAGAAGTTGCTGGCGATAGTAGTTGGAGCACTTACTGGCCATAGGAGTGACCGGTGAAGAAGAGGAATAGGGGGACACTCCTCACCGCCAGTCTCTGGCAGTCGGGGTACAGAACACTAATTTGAGGTCGACGGTTCGGGGCCTTGTTCCCAGTCACTGACCGAGAGCTTAAGTGTCAAACAAATTTTTTCCATCGATTCGGGGTCTGCATAAATTCACAGCTCCCTTCCACTCCTGAACAATGGCTCCCGCATTGCAACTGGTTGCTGTATTAGCTGGATTATACCCATGTGGCTAGGAGCTGCCAAACATTATTCCTTTTGTGCTCCGACACGGATCTTGCCCTGAAAACCTGTTTATACTACCGGTTGAGGTGGACGCAGCATCGTCTAGGTTGTTGGAGAGGTAATTATTAGCGCAACCTCAAAAGAAGAAGACAAAGGCAGTCGGCATTGTCTTTTGGGTCTTTTACCAGCTCTCCGTGACCGTGTTGTGTCGGAGCTACGCCAATTGAGCTGCTTCCGTCAACACTACAAATGGCTCAAGTGCACCCAACAAATTGATATAATAATAAAATGGGTGGCGCTGCCGCCTGTACAGGACCAGAGCCTAGCTTCTCAGCAACCACGCCTGTTGTGCGTGCTATTGTTCTATCACGAGTGGAAGGGACCTATAGTTTTATGTAGACTCCGAACGGTCAGCTTTTTCTAGGCAGTTTTGCTCTTTCCGCATTGCCATTGACTCGGAAGAGGTGGGGCCGTGAACATTATTTTGCTCGTACCAGGAATCGAACCCAGGCAATGTAGGCACAAGTGTGTCCCCACAACGCCACGGCCACCAACCAAACGAATTGATACAAACCCGAAAAGAAGACAGCAATACACACACACATACACACGCAGACTGCAATGAATTTATTGAAAAGTGTCACACTCACTTCCCCCAGTCTGCATTGAACTCTATCCCCCACAATCTATACATCCACCGCCACGATCCAATCCGAAAGAAGAATCGTGTCCCGCGATTTCGAGTACAATTTCACTGAGTCTGCGTTATTTGCTTGCCACTGGAGCGCATGTCCGCTTGTCGGTCTGTCCAACTGCGGTCTTGAAGTCATCCAACACATTCTCATGGAATTTGGCTTCATGTGGAATGTCAGACAGAGCGAGAAAGAATCTGTGAATCTGTGTCGGGTGCCTGATCAGTATGAGGAGTCAAACTCAGGCTGTGTCGAGCACTTCAGAGCAGGGAGGGAAGTGAGATGTTTTTGAGTTGAATTGAGTTTTCAGTTTTGATCTGATAAGACTTTTTGATTATGCCACTAGAGAGCGTACATTGATAGACTGGCGAGAATGGTTAGCTGCTCTCGAATTGACTGACTGAAGTATTTGGGGTGTGTCCGTGACACTATGTATTAGCGTGTTGCGCCATAAAAGGATAAGTTTTCCCGGGATTCCGAATCGGCCTTGGCATCGAATGCCGTCGTATGCGGCTTTTAAAAACGATAATAAGGTGGAGGGTGTCTATTGGAAACTCCCTGGTCATCTCTAGGATTTGGCTTTGTGTGAAAATGTGGTCCGTAGTCGGAAGTCGCACTGGTGTCGATTAATGCGATGGCGGACTGAGGCAGCGTTGAGCTGGGATATACTTCTATAGTTGTTGCAAGATGTCGGGTCGCCTTTTTTGTGGATGGGGCATATGGAGCAGATAGTCCAGTAGTCGCGCATGCTTCTGTCTTCCCAAATGCTACCGACCAGAACACCGCCATCGGCCTTGAAGAGCTCCGACGGTAAGCCAGAGTCTGCGACTTTGTTGTTCGTCAGCATTTTAATGGCGACTTCTTCAACGCCGGGTGGGAGGACTACTTCATCGACTGGAGTTGGGACTTCTTGAATCCCTATCAGTCTCTATCAGCAGCTGTAGTTCAAGGCCCGGAGTTGTGATTGTTCGTAGACCCTTCGATATCCTTCGGCTGGGAGGTTAGGTTGGGTTACGTTAGTGGCTGACTGCTTTACGGGTAGCCACACAGAGTAGCGACGCCGATGATACCATATGGCTCCCAAATATCGGATGGGGCAATTGGCACCAAATCATGCAGCTCAAAGGTCGAAGCAGTATACAGAGTCAATGCTTTGAGAGTATGCAGCATCTTCATAACAACCCCATGCGACGCGGCGTGCTTTCTGTCTGGAAAGGTGCCAATAAGACTCCACACCAAAGACGAGGCAAGGAAGTGTCGTCGAGGCCAACAGCAATGAGCTGAAGCGACGATGAACTACCACGTAGCAAACGGAAAGAAAGATGAAACTCTTCTGACAAAGTTAGATGGACACAGAGATTGATCCTCAATATCGACCCTTGGATCCACAGAAAATCTGGACAGCTGAATTTCTACATGACGCGGAAGCTTACTGGGATGTTTCAGAGTATCCCTTATTGTCCAACAGAAGCAGTGGAAAAAGCGGATCATATAATGTTCTACGAAATCGTGAAGACCGTAACCTGTTGGCGAACAGACTGGTGTGTGAACCTAACCCCAGAGACATGCCGCTAGAAGCTTGGAAAGCTGGCCGCCATCGTGAAGGCGCAAAGACGACAGGAACGACAACGCAGCGCAGCGCAAGTAGCTGCGAACGAGTAGGCTCTAAGTAGATCTCCTAGTAGATCCTACTCGGCGAACCATCTGGAGCTTTCGATAAAGCGATGAACTTGACTGATGCTAATATTACTTAGCTCTGACAAGTGACTAAATCCGCGAGATGAGAGGGCACTGCAGTTGCAAAGATGGAGCTGGAAAGTTGCGAGACACCCAGGCGTTGGCGTTTCTTCTTCTAGCCGGTTACTCCTCTTGTACTGCTTTTGTTTTCCTTTGCACTGCCTTTGTGTATGCCTCGTCTACTGCACGTTTCTTCTCGTCACTCGGGTTATATAACGGGTTTATTGTCAGTGATGGTAGGTAGCCTAACGTGGCCTGATTGATGAGCGGCAATGCAAGCAAACTCATCACGTTGGCGTTTGTGTTCGACGTAGGCACTGCGGAGATTCTCTGGTGTGCTCAGGCGTCCAATATCACAACTTCTCTTTGTTGGCCGGTGCAACTTTCCAACATTGGACAGTCGAGCTCTGAATCATGCTGCTATAAGGAAATGGTCAGGTCAGAGCCGACGTTTGTGCCCCTGAATGTTCGCACGTTCAGGATATTTGACCCATGTCAGTGAGCACATGGTCGATTTGGTAAGCGGCTCGACCGTTCGGAGATCGCCAGGTTGCTGTGCGGATTCTTTTGCGAGCCAACCTCGTGCTACTTGTGACCATAATAGGTCCTGTTGCAAAGTCTGTGAGGATTTAAGTGCGGCCTTCTGCGGAAACTTGAGAATTTCACTAGATGGATTTCTTGGGAGTCGTATTGAATCTTTATCGGGCAAGGCTGGGGCAGTCGATTAGTATGTTTTCACAGCGCCTACAGACTTCTGTGCTGATAAACGCCATTTTATGCAGCTGATAATTACATGCTCTGTGCCCCATTAGTCCTCCACAGAGCGATCTTAGGTCAGCTTTATCAAGTTCCATGAATGTCCTTGCGCATTTAATACCCTCCTGGTTGTTCTACAACTGGTTCCTTTGTCTAAGGATCCATTTGTGTAGACGAAGGTGATGTTCGTATCATAAAAGGGGGTGTCATATGGTCCGATTACGGTTATCTGAGCACCTGCCTGCCCACCTATGTCAGCCTTTTTATTACCTTCGTTTTCATGTCCTTTTTATGTCGTTTTTATGTCATTTTCTATAAGCGTATTGAGTGTTTTGTGACATTCTTTGTCATTGTGCAGCTCTTTAGCGCCACAAGAACCGCTTGGCTGTCCTTAGGTGGCCAACATTTGCGGTAACCTCTCCTAGTCGACACTCAAGCTTTAAATCGACTTCTTCTTCTCACATCGTTGCGTATTTAGTGTTTTGTGACATTCCTTGTCATTTTGCAACGCTTTAGCGCCAGCTTGTCTGTCCTTAGGTGGCCAACATTTGCGGTAACCTCTCCTAGTCGACACTCAAGCTTTAAATCGACTTCTTCTTCTCACATCGTTGCGTATTTAGTGTTTTGTGACATTCCTTGTCATTTTGCAACTCTTTAGCGCCAGCTTGTCTGTCCTTAGGTGGCCAACATTTGCGGTAACCTCTCCTAGTCGACACTTAAGTTTCAAATCGACATCTTCTCCTCACATCGTTGCTCAATCTACTTGAAAGCTGCCTTTATGCCATGAGTGTATTTTAACCTGCGAGTCGAACTTACGGCTCAACGTTTTGGCTGCACATCAGTGACAGCGAAGTTTTCGCAGTCAGTGTCCTCTAAACTTTGGAAAGTCACAAGAGTCGAGCATCCATTCGAGGAAACAAATGCATACGAGTACGACGACCACCAGTCAATTCTGTGCGCTCCTTGTGACCACAATCTGACTTGAACACCATGCAGGCGTCGTATCGCAAACCTTGCTCCACTTCATTCAGCCGCTGGAAAGAGTTCGTATTCAAACTAATCACAAACCTTCTGCGGTTTATGTTGAGCCGGCCTCCTAACTCTTCCAGCACAGCCATTGACCTTGAAATGAGGAGTCTCATTTCGAAGCACCGGTCGGGGGCACAGGGAGGGGCTAATTGGATCCTTTGTGCCTGTTTGATTGAATTATTTCCACCTGGTTGTGCTGTACAGATAAAAATAGCGTAATCGTTCAAAGCGCCGTCGATTAGTTGCCATTTTAGGAGGTCACAGCTGGTCGGCTCTCGAAGGACCCGAGTTTCACGAGCACTCGAGCGCTCGTTCATAAATTTGCACTTTTGTATTTATTAAGCGATTAAAAGGCAGGCATCCTCCTCAAAAATTCGAATTAATTCCTCTTCGTGCTCATCAGGGACGTAATGACAGGCAGTGATTGCTTTTATTTGCTTAATTACCAGTTCACTGCGAATTGTATGGTTGCTGTGTGAGGAGGGGTTTTCTTGATTCAATTCGCACAATACAGGGCGGCCGACGAGAAGGTGGTTTTGCAATTTTGTACAGACATTTGACCGTTCATATGGTGTTTATTAACCGACAGCGAGCACGTCTCTGCTGTTAATGCAACAGCGGAGAGCGGGACATGACTAGATTCAATGCGTGTGTGTCCATCGTGTCGGGTTAGGATCCTTGTGCATGACCTTGCGACTAAGTATGTAGAGGTGACTGATGGAATCCACATAAACTTGACCGGGACTGGGAACAACTGGAGGGGTGGGCAACCATTCGGAGTTGAGCATGATTCACTTGAGCCGCTGAGACAGTGGACTCGCAGGAATTTATAGCTGATTGGCATCAGTGTTGGGCAGGAGCACTGGAGGTGTTGCACAATTTCTATTTCTTCTGCATCTTTCCAGATTGTACAGAAGTGGTTGACGATGACTGGCGTGAACCCAAAAGAGTGAGTGTCCTGCGATGAGACACATCCCTTGACTTATTTGTGACTGTTTGAAGACTGTAGCTTGGACTGATTCTTGGACTCAGCTGCTTGGAGTGATTGGGAATGATTGGGATTACTGTCCTTCGTAGGGAGAGGCATCTCTGTTGAAGGGAGGTGGCAGAGTTTTTAGCCTTGCACCCAACTTAAGCGAATGTTGAGTTGCCCTTTCAGAGATGTACGTCAATTTTAATACTTCGGTGCAATTGTTTGTGATGCATTTTTGGTCAGCAGCGGTCGTATGAAATCGCGTGCTTGCTCGGGTATTGAGGTTCAGTAATTATTTGTCAACTCTTTTAAAGGCTTCACCCTTCAAGCTGGAGGAATGTGTTAAATGCATCAGACGAACATCTTTGCAGCGTTTCGCTGATGCACATCCATGCCAATCTTTGCACCCTATTGAGTGCTTTACACTAATCGGCTGTGTTTACCAGACTGTCCACCAGACTGAGACCAGACACATTAGTGTCCTTTTTAACAGCAGAATGGGGCAGAAACGCATTACTCATCCTGCTTAATGTAGCTTCTAAATAGGCTGCTCAAATGGGCCAAGTGGTGATGGAGGTAACCTTTTCATTTTAAATTTTACTTTATGAGAAGCGCACCACCTTATCGCCTTGAGTTGACGGTAGCCAAAGAGAGAAGAAGAATAAAAGGACAAGCAGATATGCGTTGTGGGTATGTGCGTCGACTCGTACGTAATTGAATTTAGCTGCCTTAGTTCGATTCCCGGTACAAAAAAAAAGGAATAGTTTCCACGACCGCACCTCATACAAGTCCCTGACAATGCTCAGAAAAGAGTTTCTCAAACTTGGCCGTTTGGAGTCGGAATAAAACTGTAGATCCCTTCCACACGTGAGAGAACAATAGCACGTACAACAAGAGCGGTTGCTGACCAGCTGTGCCCTGGCCCTCTGCGGGATGTCAGTCAGTTTGCTTTACGAATCAACCATTTTTGGACCACAGTAAGAACTCGTGGCACTTGTACTGTGCTTTAACTCTGGGACCACTGTGTGACCCTCTACGGGCTGTAGCGCCTCTCACATTATTTAGATATGGTAGCTTTCTTATTCTCATATCTTCCTTAAGAGAAATTTAGGCTGATCACACAAGATCGCAATAACGGAACGCGTCATTTTTCTCTCACGAGTGCTTAATGTCGACAGTCAACATCGAACGACGACGCACAGTGGTTCCTTCGAAATTTTGAAGAAGACGCTGAGCTCGTAGTTTTCAGTTGCGGTCGATTTGCGCAAGATAGGCAGATGGTAAATCTACTAACCTGATCGCGTTCACGACAAGATCAGAAAATAGTTTGAAAGACCTTTGCTCGTACATAGTGAAAATGAATCCAACATTGCGGCAGGCCGAAGCAGAAAGAAAAGCTCAAGAGGCCGCATTCCGGAATATAGCGTAAATCGCTAACCAGCCCCACGAAGTCATACCTAACGGCAGTTACGCGGGGAGCATGGTAGAGGTAGTGGAAACATGAGACTAATACCCCGCTAATCGTTCATGCTGGAAGCACGGGTTACTAGTATCTTGAAGAAGATTTCACATCCATTCGTGCAAACTATATAAAAAAAAGTGGTTCCGTTGTTGTTCTGTAACTTCTGATCCCGTGGATCGATCTTAATGAAATTTAAGAATTTGAGGTCTGAAAAATAGTACATTGCCACGAGATCTTATTATGTTTGAAAAATCGCTGCTGCAGCTCATCGGGGAACGGAGTAATCTTAAGTCCAAAATATAAAAAATCCCTTATTTTTGTTTAAGTGCATAAAAAAATTATATAGACTATGACTTTAAATTGGGATTTATAACAAAGCTGTTCTCCCTTTTTATAAAGGGTTTTGCAATAGGGACATAACAACTTTGAATTCAATTTGTGAACGCACTCTTTCACTAATCCTCAAACTGTCACTGTCAATTTAGTCAGTAAACTCAGCATTTTCATCGTGGTAAAGTACACGAATGAGCAACAAGCCGCAAGCCACACAGCACACGTTACAATCGAGTACACGTTACAGAGTCGATTGGCCGCCTCGTTCGTGCGAATAAATGCGGAAAAAAATGTCGTGCCATCGCGAAAAATTCACGGCATTGCCGCATTTAAACGCCTCGTTCACCCAAAGTGCAAAAAGGGGCACTTTAGTTTTTGTACCATCGATAGAGAATACTTTAAGCTAGATTCCCGTTGGAGCCTCTTGCAACATTTTTATTAAAGCCCGTCCAAGATAGAACTGGCTTACTTAAAAGCATCGCATACAAAATTGGTAAGCAGTATGAAAAACGGTTGATGCAGTCTGAAGACCAAATGTATGCCCTTAACAAAAATGTATAACTTCATGTTCCAAGTACCTAATTTTAAGAAAAATACGCCATGTCAAAGTTGGTTAACAAACACGTCCACGTTTGTGAATTTCAAAGTCCCTGCTTTGGAGCAACGGTACAGCCAAACGGAGCGTCAAAAGTCATCAAAATTTTGGCTTGTCATACTTGAAGAATCGAAAAACATATACCACTTGGACGAGAAAAATTCGTCACTTCGGGTATTTATTTCCACTGCGGGACCACTGGGCGACGTTTGAGGAGCTTTTTGCTTTGGCGTGGTATCTTAGGGAGCATGGCAGTCTACGTCAACAGTATACCCGCCCGTGTCCGAACTCAATACCTGACAGAGATATCCAGACGCAATCGGTCACCGGCAGTCAGGATCAACAAAATATTTGACATCACGGATGGCTCTTACCGAACCCCTTTTCTCCAATGACATTGAATTTAAAAAAAAATCTTGTTTGCAGCCTTTGTCACTCACAGAGTCCGAGCTTAAACCCACGCCCAATTGGTCGTTGATCGATCTAACTAAAGACTCCTCTCGACGTAGGAGCACGTCAACTTCATCCCAAGACGCCCTCTCGAGAGCACTCCTCGGAATAGCTTACAGTTCTCAGTCACATGTCATAAACGTGTCTCTCGAGTGGTTCATAAATTCGTCTTTCATTATACCATCGCACAGAGTTGAGTCCTGTGACGCTCAATAAATTCCCAGTACCCTTGTCAATGTGTCCAGTGATGAGTGTAACGACATGTTTACATCCAACATCCATTTTTAACTGACTTTCTTGACGGGGTGGAGGAGTCGAGCAGCAGCAGAGATTTACATAATATCATCGCCGAATAGAAATGGGCGAATTATCGGCGGCTGACATATTGACGACGGCGATGACGATGTCGACGTCGACGTCTGGTAACAGAAACAGAAGCACACTCTCATGAGAGTACTTTTCCAACGAATGACGACGACGTCTGCAGTCTTCGAACCGATGACATTTACGTCCACGAGGCTGTGAGCTTTTCAGAAGGATGCATAACCAGCGTGGATGTCTTTAGAAATCTTAAGAGACAACCGAGAAGGCACAGGGAATCAAAATGGCGCCCGATTAAAGATGTTCGCTCTCCCTTTGAGTCGTCTTCCGAAAGAGGCACACGCAAGTAAAAATTAGCACAGAAGCTGCCTCATCTCGAC
This sequence comes from Eristalis tenax, assembly GCA_905231855.2. Lineage (NCBI taxonomy): Eukaryota > Metazoa > Arthropoda > Insecta > Diptera > Syrphidae > Eristalis > Eristalis tenax. The sequence goes on along the minus strand of HG993127.1, from coordinate 19,723,929 downwards.
TATCATTGTTTCACAAGCCAAAGGACTTTTCTACCACCTCTTTGACACAAGAACCAAAATTACCACCGCACGAAACGACGCTGATGTCTGGCTGTGCTGTCTGTCTCACTGTGTGGATGGAGTAGGAAACCAATAAACAGCATTTAGTGATAATCATGACAATTTGAATGCAAACACTCCGACTCCACGTCGCGTAGACACGAGTCCACTGAAAGCTTCCCTATTACTCCGGTAACCACCGAATTTATTATCCACACACTGTCTGCCTGCCTGCTTCCCCGGTCCCTGGCTGACGTGAGCTATTACGTGACGAATGAGTTTATTGTCAAGCCACGTGTGGGAAATGAAAATCCGCAAACGCGGCTCTTGTCGGCATAACAACATCCACTCAATATCCTTGCAGCCCGTCAAATGCGGTCGTCTTCGACCGAACGACAACAATGACTCCCTGCAGTCTACACCATATTTAGGGATTGCCGGGAATTGGTTAAGATTATGTTTTCAAAAAGTAAATTACACATTCGCGCTCACAATGGCCGGTCCATGCGGGGGAACTCCGAGTCACGAAATCCGAGCACACCATGGCGAGCATTCAGACGCTGGATACAGGTTGGATGGAGGTCATTGATTTAAGTGGCTTCTTGGCTTCTTGACAGTACATCGAGCGTTCACCGCAGGAATCTGTTTCGATTCGTTTACGGCTGACGGGCGCACAAAGTCCTTTATTGCGTTGCGTCGTCCGAGGCACATGCCGGACAATTCCGATGCACACCATTTGCGATGAACAGTAGATTATGTGCATACAAACTAATGTGCTAAACGATCCCATCCCGTCCTGGGGTGCGAACTCGGAAGGTTATGATTATGCCGAGGAGTTGAGTGCACTCGGGCATTGTTCTTGTTCTTGTGGCGCCAAGCCAACTGTGTCCTGGTTGTTGCTGGGTGTCGTCCACCCCTCCCTGCGTCGACGGAGCTTTTGGGAAGGTGTCCGAGGTAGTTATGCTGACAAATTGGTGTGGCGTGCCAATGAACTTTTGAGATTCAAATCCGGATTCAAACTTGTGTGGGCGGTCGGTAAATCGATGAAATGGAAAACCTTACCTTGAAGTGAGGTCGCCTTTTCCGGGGAAGACTCCCATTGGGGACTCGGGAATTTGGCAAGCAATTTATGGAGCGGAGCACGTTCCAAGCCCTGTTGACCGTTGGGTAGGGGACGGGAGAGCTCCAAGTCGGGTGATGACCGTTCGATTCCGTTGGAGAAACCGGTCTCGTGTAATTTTTTTTGACAAATCACAAGGAATTGTCGATAAACAAAATACAAGACTGCCAGAGGCGTTCCCAGCGAAACCAACTATTTATAGGCATGTTTGTGCCTTTCCCCAGAATGGATGGTCTGGAGTGGTTCGACGTCGAAGCAACGGTGCTCACGGTTGCTATGTTTTTGCTCACTGTGCTCACTCAAATGCAGTGTGCCCCGACATCAAACCACACTGTCTGCGATTCAGTCAAGCGAAGTGGATCACCATGGCATCTGCGGGAACATCATGTGTCCGTTAGATCCTAACTGGCGTCATGAGGAAGTCTGAAGGATCGACTGATGTCCGGTGACATCTGCTGATGCAATACTGGATGAGAGCGGAAGTTTCTAAATAAGGGAAGGTAGGGTAGGGCAGTGGGTGGGTGGGGAAGAGATGGGGGCTGTGGGTGAATTCACCAGCTCACTTAGATCACGTTGGTCGGTTTAAAGTCGTTTTAAATACAGGGTAGTCCGAGATAAATTCAGGAATGTTTGTTTTTTTGGCGTGTCATCCAAGGCTGCTTTCACACAGGCGACTTTTTAAGCAAAATTGTTTCAATTTGTGCGTGATTTCCTTTGTTTGAATCCCCTTGTCTCACATCCCTTGCCTACAACATTGAAGAGGGGGCGACGAATTTAGCGAATGTGCGGTCCAAGGAAGCAGGGTAAGGATCAATGTCTTGGAGGAGCAATGGAGAAAACAGGATGATATTTGGGGAGGTGCTTAAAACTGAGACTAGACCTCAAACTAGCTTTTGGTCAAGGAATTCCTGAGCCACTCACCATCTCTCGCATCGAGGCTAATAGTAAGGCTCTTACCTGATTGTCCATCAACAAGAAAGAGAGCGTTAAGATTGTCATGATTTTATGCCTTGAGGGTAGCAAGTAAAGAGCACGACTGCTGCTGCGACAAAGTCGAAGCGGAAGTCATTTATTTATGTTTTTTGACATTTAATTTTTTGTGAACGTTTCTTCTCGATGGCTCTGTTCGTCTGGTGACAAGTATCAAAATGTATATTCTTCTCCTCCTTGGCCAGGTGCTCTGGTGCATACTCCTGTCTCGACCAAAGTGCTTCTCGAGTCAACTTCAGGGTGTCCAGATAGCAATGATAGCGTTGTCAATTCATATGTTTCAGCAACTGTCAAAGTCACCAATGATGTCCTGCTGTCAAAATATTCATGCTTGCCAAATGTGGGGAATCTGTAAAAAAAATTGATTGAAACTCCGGGTCAGTTCCAAGTACATGACGTAAATTTCGTCCCGAGATCGGTCGTCATCATGGCTTCAGTGTGAAGGCAATTCGTTGTGCATGCGCCGAGTTTGAGTTCACTCTTTTGGACCTTGAGCCACCAGCCACATAGAGACCTGTGCTAAATGATGAAATGATGGCCAGTATCGAGGAAGATCCAGGAACCAATCAACACAAATCAGAATCAGGCATCGCAGAGTTTGGTTGAAATTGGGTCTACATCCGTAGACGATGTAAAATTGAAGCCGAACAACGAGTTCGCTAAGGGCGCCGGAAATATTGGCGGTAGTTCTGGATCTTGATGAAAAAATCTTATTCTCCGACGGGGAACATTTTTGGCTCAGCGGCCATGTCAACAAGCACTGCTGCCGTTATTGGATCGAACACAATCCACATGTGTTCAAAGACTGAGTATTAGGTGCGGTTTATGGCATGATGACATTATCGAACGTTATTTCTTCGAAATGGAGACACTGTTGCCGTCGTTGGTCTCAGTCAAAGAACGAGATTGACCGATTTTCTGCGACCATAGCTCAACAGCATCGAAATATCCAAGCGGTGGTCCCTGCGGATGGCACACCGCGGGGCTGCATGCCGCGCTAAAGACGCAATGCCCGAAGTTGTGAACGAGAAACCGCGATCCTACGACTTGACACCGCTCGATTACTTTTTCTGCGGCTATGTCAAGTCCTTAGTCAAGCTAACGAGCTCATCGCTTGATAGCCTCATCGAAATTGCCGGACTATTGGACCGGGTTATCAAAAATTGGAATGACCGGACGAGGCGGTCATTTGAATGATATTTTGTTCAATGGCACCAACGGTGCTTCAATATAAATCCAGAGTCAATCAAAATAAAACAAACCGTTGTTGTTCTATTTACGCTTCTTTTCCTACGGTTCTTCTCTGGTCACCCTGTCCTGGCTCCCATTGTCTGGTGACACTTGTCAAAATCAACCTCTTTCGCCTTCTTCGAGTGGCGCTATATACCATCATGGAGTCCACACTGCTTCTGGCTAAATCCAGGTGCTACTCGATTCCAGCTCCAAGTTGGTTGGGGTCCATTTCTCCTTTGTGCGCCCTACTGCATCTGTGATGAAATCCCAAAACCACAAACATTACATGGAATCATTCAACCAGATGGACTCCGAAGCACAATACCTCACGCGGTCTTTCATTTCCAAGAAAACTTTCAAGATCCCTGCCTTTAGCAGAAACTTTCGCTTCCGTGGTGAGGTTTCCTGATAGAGAGCAACAACTCAAAACGAATGAAGGCAACTTTCAAGGCAATCGACTTGCGTCTCTCCCCCACTTCGTTTCTGTGTTGCCATTTGCAGGCATGTGCGGCGGCTATCCTCGTCACGATAACAATAGTTGTGAAATTGTGGAGACACGATGGTGATGACTGCGATGAACCCACTGTGCGACACCTTAGAAGGGGATACAAGCACTTTGTTGCTCACAATACGGGACGTTGCTCGTTGCAAATTCAATTTGGAGCAAGGTCGTCGTTCTCCTGACTAAGGAGCACCCGTTCGGAATTTAAATTTGTGCCAAAGACCTACTTTCTGAAAAGGGTCGGGGATTCAGCATGCATTCTGTCATGATTTGCCTAGGACTCCACGTGGTCACCTCGCAGAGACATCGCATGAGCAAATATTCGGGGAGTTTTCGACGAATTCATTAATCCCAAACAGCTTTGATGGAACTTGGGAGGGCAAATAAATCAAATAAATCGAATACAGTAGGGACGGATTCTTTCAGGGTTTGGGAAAAGGCTTTGAAAATGATCTTTGAGTCTTAAGAGTCCTGCTTTAAGCGCGATAATTAGCAATTTTGAGACGGTTGCGCGAGTGGAGAGGCTCATCAGTATGATATGGTGGGAGGAAACCGTTTCCGACGAGAGGAAGTTCAGGTTCGTTTACCCGATCAACGCAAAAGCATACCTCTTTGACGCGGCTAACTATCGTCTCCTTAAGATCGCATAAAGCTTCTCTACCATTTTGCACGCCCACGTGATGTCGTTTATGAACAATCTGAGAGGACTTCATGTCAGGGAAGTAGACCAGATCTTCACACTTTAATGTCAAAGTGGAGCAAGACTTCAGCCAACTTGGTGTGCGCACCAGGAGGTAGCTACCAAGCTCTATAGATGCTTGTTGGTAAAGTTCCAGGTTCCATTGTAATCGCTTACGCATTGTTCTAATAAAAAACTAACTCAATTTGAACCATGGAAAGATACACAATCGAGCAACGCGTTAAAGTTATCAATTTATTATGTTTATTTTTTCGATCAATTTAATCGTCCAAATGTGCGTACAATCGGAAAATCGTGCAAAAATTTAAGCAAACCGGGTCTGTAGGAGATGTGGAAACACCAGTGCATGCTCGTACAGCTCGTACTGCAGAAAATGTTGCTGCTGTTCGCGATAGTGTGGCTGAAGAGCCGTCCACCTCAACTCGTCGTCGTGCCCAACAATTGCACCTCTCACGCTCGTCGTTGATGAACATTATGCATAAAGATTTGCATTTACACGCTTACAAGGTGCAATTGACTCAAAAACTAAAGCCTCTTGACCATTTCAAGCGTCGTCAATGGTCAGAATGGTTGCCAGAAATGGCAACAGTGGATGATCAATTTTAGAAGAAAATCATCTTCAGTGATGAGGCACATTTTCACATCAGTGGATTCGTCAATAAGCAGAATTGCCGCATTTGGGTGAATGATAAATCCAAGAGTGATTGTTGAAAAACCAATGCACCCACGAAGAGTGAGTGTTTGGTGCGGTTTATAGGCTGGCGGCATCATCGGGCCGTATTTTTTCCAAAATGTTACTGTGAATGGTGTTCGCTATCGTGAATGATAACGAACCTTTTATGGCCTGAATTAGAAGATATGAATGTGGACGATATGTGGATTCAACAGGACGGTGCCACTTGCCACACAGCTAACGAAACAATGGCTCTTTTGCGCGACAAATTCAATGGCCGTGTTATCTCACGTGGTAGCGATGTCAATTGGCCGCCAAGATAATTTCCTAAATAATTTGTGTTTTATTAAAAATCAACATCGGCCCTTAAAATTTAACCACCCTTTAGTAACCGTCAACGTAATACACGCGATCATAAGCAACATCTTCTGGATGGATGACTTGGATACTGAAGACAGGTGCTTCCACAGAACCATGATACTTGCCGCAGACACGTATGCCGTATAGACGTTCTCCACGATGATTTGATGGTCTGGTTATGTCGGGCGAGGGTAGCGAATAGTTCAATAACTTCTACACGAATTTTCCTGAATAAAATCTCGATCAAGACTCATGCTTTCATTTATTTTGCAACCAGAATTGGCTTAAGAAGATTTAACCTTATGTAATTGTTACAAACAAAAAAAACACGTACGATTCTTTCGACGATCTACTTTACTGGTCTTTCTGCTCTTGTTAATGTTTAAAATTCTTTAGCCGAGAAGAGAGAGTGATGCTAGCTGAGTAAAATCTAACGGGGGATTGGAATTAATTCGGACAGTGTACAGTGGGTTGGAAAAGTCTCATGTCGTGTGATTTTATTATTTTGGTTTTATTATGTCAGAACCGATCGAAAGGGAGCCAGAAATATCAGTCAGTTGTGCCCGTTGCTTCTGGAAAAAACCTTACATTGAACGTCGAATGTAGAGAGATATCCCATTGAAGCAACATTTAACGAAACTCAACAAAACTGAGCAGGGTTGTTAAAATGGTCAACATGTAGACAATATAGTTGGCTCTTAATTCGTCTCAAATTGATCTATTCACAATATGCACACTACTGTAGTTCGTTTCCACTCGTGAGGGAATATTAACTCGTACAACTCGAGAGGAGGCTATAAAACAGCCTCGGACTGTGGTGCTAGTCAAGGCAGAAGAATACATCCTTACTTAGTTATCAGGCCAGTGGCTCATGGAGGTCTGAACAACTGCTGTCTTCAAATGTTAACCTGGGCACGTTGCCTCCTGTTATCAAGACCAGCCTGTCTTATGTCGCCGTACCAGAGATTCTCCCCTTCTTTTCTTCTCGAACGTGGAGGCTTGTCTTCTGCTCAGATAGCTGGAGCATTGGTGTCCATGCGATCGATGCGACCAAGTCAGTGAAGTCGATGGATTTTTGCCCCCGGACTACATCCACATTTTAGTATAACTCGTGGAGTATGGCGGGTGTTGAAAGAGCTATTATTTTGTCAGAACGACCAATCAAATCCGCCAAGCCAATCAAATTCAACCCAAGCCATGTCTTTATTCTATTCGCTGTTGGACAACGAGCTGAGGAGGGTCTCCTCCGTCGGTCAACAGCACGTCGGTGTTATTAAGTTTTTTGTCCAATTTTTTTAATTTAATATTTTTCATTTAATATCCACTTTTTTTTAAATATATGCGTTGTTAGTTTAGGTCGGAAGACATAGCATAAGTTTAAGTTATCTTAGAGCACCCGCCGAGGGCCAGTAGGTTACATCTAGCATTGTTGGTTTAACTAGTTTTAAGCATTTTTGTCTAGTACTAAAAATGTACTAAAATTAAAAGAAAAAAATACCTGAGTGGCATGAGAGCTCGCCGAGATGACGCAGGAGGTCTCTTCGAGAGTTCTCAGCCTATCAACATCGAAATTGGAAGTCTGTACGCGCCGAACAGTCAGGCAGGACATACGAAGCCTGACGTTAGTCTCTTCACGTCAAGCTTTCAGATTCGCAGGGCATTTAAATGATTGACATTATCACGTCAAGTTGAATAATTCTCCCCGAGGCTCGAGCTTCTCCTGGGCTAACCGAGTCTTCATATCCTGCGCCGAAGATTAGGCAACATGTCAGATTTGTCGTCCCCCCCATCGTCATCGCATCCAGATTAGTCTCTCAGCAATTAAAAAAGTAAATGAAAACAAAGATAGCAATCGAAAGTCTACACAAGAACGACGTTTATGAATAAATTCCATTCCCCCATCCGCCGGGAAACACTCATACAGGCTGTCGGAGTCGAATGAGTCCAATGTCAGGGAAACTTCTAGGATCCCACAAAGATTTGATGGAAGTTGAAACACAAAAGAATAATCTCATCACAAGGCAGGAGCCGCTCCCCACCACTCACCTCGGCCCGGTGGGGGTTGGTGCGCAGGCAATGCGCATGTGAGGCGCAGCGACGTGAACGTCTATGAAAAGGTGCCTCAGTGCGGAGTACTCCAACATTCGGTTTCATACCTTTGCTCCGAACGGTCGTCAGATCTTGCTGTATTCTCTTGTCGCTCAGCGCAACTCCGTAATTTTTATCGACATCATCTGAAGCCAGCAACTGCCGGTGTAGATATTTTGAGTCCCTCGTACCTCGGTTTTGGGCGACAAAGTGCCGCAGTGTCTGAGTGTCAAAGTTGCCGGAGTGTCGGTGGTGTGCTGTTGCAAGTTAAGTGCTCACTTTTGGAGGACACCGGAGACACGGTGTTGGCTGTTGTTTAAACTCAGGGATATCACCGTCAGCCAAGTGAGGGTGAGTACTGAATTACTTTGTGCCTCTGTTCTCTGTTTACGGTGAAAACGCAGATTGTCCATGGCCTGTGTTGAAGGCATTTGCCAGCGGTTAACCAGAAGCCGGCGATGCTACGGTCAGGAAAACAATAAACTCCATTTGGAACGTGTTTTCGTGAATATTTAAAGCCAATTTACAGCCTTTCTTGTGGGTGCTTGTGCTCAACTTTTCACCAATTAGATTGCAATTGATTTGTTGCTGGCAGAGTTGACTATTGCGTTTCCCTTCGACGTTGGCGGAAATTAAACCTGGGGTCTATTGGTTACGGGTATGTTTGAATTCCAGTCTATCGCTTGAAAGGTGGTTTCGAAGGAAATGAGGTTAAATGCTTCACGCGTTTGGTCCTTGCATTTCCTGTGCACTTTGAGGGGCTAAAATTAGACAGCTTATCGTGAAAACAGAGCCAAGTGTTTTTTGGTTAAATTCGGAAGGCACGATAAACGTTTGCTAGTTGATAGCAGGCAGTTAGTTGATAGCGAGTGTAGAGATAGTGGGAGGGCTTGGTATTCAACGACATTTGCTACTGGTTCCAGATTTTAGTTAATCAAAGCAACAATTTCACATGTTTTTTTTTGGGCATATTTTTTTCGGAAACTGCCGTGGCGTTTGGGTTGGTGCGGCGTTCTCTACGATGCCTAGGTTTGGTCCCTGGTCCGGGCAAAATAATTTTCTCGACATCACCTCTTTCGAGTCACTGACAATGCCAAGAGAGTATAACTGTTTACAAAAAGCTTCTAAGATTGGGCGTAAAGTCGGTATAACACTGTGGTTAACTTCCACTTTTGAGAGAACCAGAGCGCACACAGTCCCTGGCCCTTTACGGGCTGCCACGCCACGCATATTATTATGGTATTACTTTTGTAAAGCAAATTTTCAACAAATAAATAAATTGTAGGTTAAAAGGCCCTCGCGTTGGACAAGCTCGGCGTTGCGACAGTCTTCGTGATTAGTTCAAACGAGAGTCCCCTCGTTTGGCAATCCACCACAGCAATGCGCGCTACCTTTGCGCGCCAGAAATGCTATATTATAGAGATGGGCAACTTCACAGCTGATTGACTCCTAGTCCATCAACGAATTTCCGAGACTTTTTGACAGTTATTTATAAAATTTTGAATTTTTAAATGCCCTTGGGCACCTCGTTCATACTTCATTTCTGCTCTTCTTGCCACAGATACGGATTTTTCTCATTTCGCACAGTTCCGTTGATTGTCGATACGAACAACAAAGAGGAACAGCGAATGCAAATAATAAACATCTTCCTTTTTTAGTTAGAAACTCGTTCAACATTATTATTATTTTTCGGAAACTTGCTTGCGTAGCAACTGTGGAGTTTGTTGCTGTGCAGTTTAGTGCGAAAGTACATATGTCAAATTCCAAAATTGATAGTTAACGAGATACGTAAGACTTAACATTTCACAACTTATTCTCAACTCCTTTAATTTTTCCCCACAAAATTTCTAAACGAATTCTCCATTGGACGTTCTGCACTGAGCTACATGAATCCTTGTCAACTTCGAACAACTACATCCAAATGTATTAACCTCCACTATCCGTCCTGCATCTTGCATCACAACTGCTTCAGAGCTACAAGGTCAGATTCCGATCATGTATTATAACATCATTTCTCCTCGTCCTCCACGGGAGTTTTAGCAAGACTCGATTCATGGACAACGTAATTTTCTGTAGCTTTTGGGCACATATCGGCCAATCATTCGGCCAATGACGAATATTCCTTTCTTGTCATGAGTTAACAAATGGTGTTCAGAAACATGATCTTTTTCCTAGCTTCACAAAATAAAATCCAACGCCTATAAATCACCAGTCACATCGATAGTAGTTTGTGCAAGACTGTCGATAAATTTCGAAGTTACCTTTCAGCTGTTTAGCCACTTGTTTTTTTAATTTAAGAATGCTAAAGTATGCACATTTTTTGTTTGATTCTGGAGCGTCCTGCGGTTACTATCTGACATGAAAGGCCTCCCAGACTTCACCGAAGATATTCTGCCAACTTTTTGCTTTCGGATCGAGAAGTTGAACAAAACCCATAATGCCCATTTCACAATGCTGCGTTGGTGCGTCGCCCAATCTTTCCATGCCATTCTCTGCGTTGTTCTACGTTTTGACCAGAAGTGAAGTATGATAGAGAAGCCCAACTTCTACCTCTCTTGTCCCTTAAAATTTTTGACAACCATTTTTTATGTCAGAGACCGACCAATCAGAGAAGGGCATTTAAGTTATTTCGTGAATAACTGTCAAAAATTTATAAATAACTGTCAAAAAGCGTCTGAAATTCGTCGATGGATAAGGGGTGAATTAGCTGTGAAGTTGGCCATCTCTATACTACTTCATTTCAGGTTTTGGCTTTTATAAGAAAAATTAGTGTGGCGAGAGCAACGTAATCTCACGTAAGCGACACACTCTCTCAACAAAATGTTTTCAACATTCTGAAACATTTTGGTGCTTTCTGACACTTCCCTGCGTCACTCCACATATTCGTTGGGCGGGAAAGTTTAATAAAAATGAACAATGTTTGAAATGGCAAAAAAAAAAAGATGATTCTGACATATTTATGCGTCAAAACAAATATCGTAACGTGGCATTGCGAAACAGGCAAAAATTCGTCATCAGTGGCAACATTGAATAGTTGAGTAACGGTACTGAAATGTAGCAAAGTGTGGTTGAAACCACGTAACTTCTACGTGCACATCTTCGATTTGTAGCGGAAAAAATCGGTCAATACATATTAATACAACAATAATGCGGCGTCAGTCCGAGTTAGAAATGCGCCCACTTCTTTAGAGTTGTGCGTATTGTGTTCTCTCACGAATGGAGGGGACCTACTATTGTGCGAAGTCTGCGGCGTCAGTCCGAGTTAGAAATGCGCCCACTCCTTAAGAGTTGTGCGTATTGTGTCCTCTCACGAATGGACAAGTGTGCGAAGTTTGAGATCCCTTTTCTGGACACGAATACTCTCTGAGCATTGTCAATGACCTTTAATTATGAATGTTGCTAGCCTAGGAGTCGACGCACAAATCCACTACGCCACGGCAGCCTATGGGTTTAGCGCTGACAATTGACTTAGACGGCAACACCATTATTGCCCAATAACACGATCAGATCAACTTGCACACTACACAGTGGCTTATTGTGGATGTAATTCTCTATCGCTAGTTACAATCGGGACCAGGAAGGACTTCATTGCAACTACGATCGTGTCATGACTACCATGCAGGTTTGCAGCTGTGCGAATTTTGTCGCAATGTGACCCAGTTTCTATGGCGAGAGGCCATGAAACATCTTCAGCGACTATTTTATGCATATTTCTTAACAGAAACAAGCTAAGTTTCTCATAAGCAATGAATTCAGTTTAAGTAAATGCAAGACTGCACCGCTCCTAAGCATGATACAACCTTAAAATTAGCAGTGGTCTCGGACGGTTGCTACTTTCTCAAATTGTTCAGCGGCAACACTGCTATCGTGTCGTCTTTAGCAGCAGGGCCGATAGGTGTCCTGCAATTCTGTGGAGTTCCCTTTACTCAGTTCCAGTCACTTTTCTCCATGAGAATCATATTCTCCAAGTTCATCCATGCCTCTAACCTGTAAGAGCGCCTCAAGGCTCGCATGACCAAACTAAAACTTACTTTACAAGTCATTTTTGTTTCGCATGAAATTCATTGCAGTTCCTTGAGTTACTTATATCGTGAGAATTCTCTCCAAGGATTGAAATAACTTTGACTTTCCGCTTGGATTCTATCGGCACTTTCCAACAAATAATAAAATAGTAAGAAAACTTGGTTTTGCAGAACCGCAAAGTAGATGAAGTTACTGTCAACAATTTTTGATGTGTAAACATCATATAGCTCGCTCCTGACACACGAATACGGAGGGATTTGAAACTAAATGGGACGGAAGTCGTTACCGGAAATGACATAATTAATGGCCGCCCGCGCAGCCGACTGTATGTCATGAGTGAGAATAGCCCTGTTACCGATGGTGGAAGTGGACTGTGACGGTTTAATGATTATATCCAATGCAAGCAGTAGAACGAAGTCTATTTTATGTTTGAGTAGTAATTAGTATTATTTTAAAATTGTGTGAAGTGTTGAATTAACTGTAAAGGTTTATTAAGGTCTGGTTATTCGCTTTCAACTGTCAACGCTTACGAGCACATTGTAACGACTTCAACGAGGACGTAACGCAAAAATGCAAATTACTCATGTTCTCCGAGACATGGGTCAATGATGAAGAGATCATTGACATTCCGAATTTTGATTGCTGTATCAAGCTGTATACAAGTATACAATTTCTGTTGTTGTTTACATCTCTCCTAACCAGTCCATGGATAGAATCATCGACTTTATTCACTTCGTTCTTTTGCCATTCACAGAAGGTGGTGCGGCTCTACTGGGAAAGAACTATCATCTGTGGCCAACATCTGTGGTACCACTCAAAGTGGTACAGTCATCGACGCAGTGTTCCAACGATAGCAGCTCATAATACAGCACACCCTTCTGATCTCACCAAATACAGAGCATTACCTTCGTGCCATGGATATTCGGCTTTGCCGTTGATTTGGCTACCATAAACTAATACTACCATAAACTAATAAACTCACCATAAACTTAAACAAAAGAACGATGACTTTCGGCAGCAGTTTTCTTCATATTAAAGTAATGGGGAAGAACTCCCCGCAAAAATTCTTTTTCAGCCACAAAGTTCGACATATTTGAGTGAAAAAAAAGATTGCTGTTTACGCTTCAAATGAATGACATATACTGAAACGACGTACAATGACAGTAGCTTTCCAACGCATGTTCCAAATATAAAAATAACAATGGAATAATAGAAGTTACGCTGTCTCTTAGCAAACCGCACAGTTATATCAAATTAACAGCACGTTTCCTAGTTCAGCTATCATAAGCCCCTTATATCAACGTTACCATAAATTGAACCTGATTAAATATTCGCCATCAAAACATTCCCGACTCATTTTTTAAATAACATACTTTGTATCCCGTGAAGGTTCCCTGTTCGTTCGGATATCATCGATTGGGGGGACACTGCGGTGTTAAGATGTTTACTCATAGATCTCGAGTACGTCCACTGCTCGCTCCTTTTTTATTTCGAAAAGGCGTGTATACTTTTTAGGTAAAAGTGAAAATTAAAAGGTTTTGCTTTGCGAAGTGCAAAGCTGAGTAGTGCCTCAGGGCACTGTTGCGGGCTTGAGTGTAAATTTAAAAGTATCATCCCTTAATATTTCATTGCTCGTTACCCATTTGCTACATTTTTGTCGCCTTTGCATCCGCAGACAGAGATCGTAGACGGAACAAATTGTCCACTTTGAGGGATGAACAATTGCCTGAAATGTGTGACTGACTATGAGTTCAGTGTCCACCCAAACCGGCAATCTTCGCCTTTTTTCAACTGGCGCATAAAATGATCAACAGAATTATTTCCGGATTCACTTTTTGAATTAACTGTGTCATAGTTACCCTAAAAAAACTTATCCCAACATTTTTCATTCTTCAAGCCTTGTCCAATGCTCGCTATCAGATTTGAGCGCTACGTCACTGTCCCGAAATGCTTTTTACCATTGTAGGCAAAAAAACGCATGTAAATTGTGAGGCTGGATAGGTAGTTGCTTTAGTCACAGAACGAAGCCAGTCACCTCGATCGGGATGATATCCCTCTATACTCGTTTACCATTAACATATGTCGCCCGCAGGGAGAAATAAAAAAACTGACGCAACGAAGATTGTCACCAGGCCCCAAATGAGTATCTGTGCCAGAGCGTTACATCTGAACATACACCACAAGCTTAACGGCAACGTGACCGTGAACGCACTTCGTGGCCTGCCATGGTTGCAGTTTTGGCCCTAGAGCCATTGCAACCAGATTTCACATTACCGAGGTAACGAAAAACTAAAAGCGTCGCCCCACAGCCATAAATTCCATTCGATTGTCCGGTACGGTATACCGTAATTAAGACTTTACCGGGCTCGGTCTTAATGCCGTTTGTGAGCGGCTAGTCGTGGCGACTAGTCCTGCCACAAAGAGTTCACAGGGTTTTGAGCCGTTTTCCATTTCACTCGCCTTCTCTGGTGCTTTCTGTCGAGGGCTGTTCATTGGGTACTCACAGCTAACCTTCGCCACGTGTCGACTTCCCTGGTAGCCTAAGCTCAGCCCCAGCTTTTTGTAGAGGTCTCTGAAGGGGATTATTCGCTTTGTGGTGTTGCCTGTGTCCGATAATAATATGTGCCTACAATTTTCCCACTCTATCTGCTGAGCTGATGGGTATGCTCCCACTTCACGATGACGTTCGACAGAAATTTTAATGTTCCCTTACTCCTCCTCTACGTCCGGGACAAACACACGGTCTGCTTAATATCGAAGGCACACGACTTTAATAAGACCTCGAATGCATCGAAAGGCACACTTCTGTCTCTCTCAAGGGTATAACCTACCGTACCTCCAGTGCGTCAATAGTCGCCATTAGAATCAAAGCAAATTTCGGTTAAATTCCCCTGAAGAGGCAGCGAATTTTCAAGAATCAAATCAAGAAAGTATGATTTCCATGCGAACTCTATCTGCGCACTGGTTCGCAGGAATCTTCCGACAGGCCCCAATTGAATACAAGGAAGTCGCACATCGTCGAAACAAGGCCAGCGGATTTGCCAGGAAATTTGTAGCCACGACACCGTTTGCCTCCGGCTAGTGCATAAGTCTGTGTAAACACTGCCAAGCATTTTCAAGGTAAACTGACTTTGAGTATTTTTAGCCATGCGACATAATGAGCGTCTACTCAGGTTCCCACGCATTCGATGTGCCTGTCCTTGGAGGAGTTTCCTAACGCCACCATACACGGATAGAGCTTAAGGCGCAACGAATAGAAACAATTCCAAGAACTGGTCATTCGTTGGGATGTGAAATGGAGGAGTACCTCCAGGGGTGGACATCCCCGGAAGAACTGTGGAAATCAGTATAACAAGCCTTCACCTTGTGTGAATAACTAAGGGCTCTCGTCACGACGATGTTCTTCGTACAGCCGAAAAAGTATGGTTTTCTTTCTTTTGTCTTCTCCACGAAAACATGCTGTCGCTGGTATGGCCGCCTTGACATCGTCAACGTGTTTCATTGTTTCACTTCAAGGTCGTCGTCGTCGTCGGAAGGCACATTTTCAAGATGTCACACCACGCTTGTTGCCAGTGCCAGTGGCAGGCAATTAAGACGGCTTGAATGCATTCATCCACAGCCACAAGGAGACGAGAACAGCGACTCTGTCAAGGATTCGCAATGACTTTAAAGGGGGCAAGTCCTTGAGTCTAGGTCACCGACGCACTGAGTATTGACATAATTGCGTCTATGTGGCAGGCAGTGGAGTGTGGCAAAGCTGTGGTGGACGAGTTGCTGTTAAAGATTGCATCACGGACATGGTTTATCGCAGGGACTCAGGGATGGGGTCACCGGGAGAAGTCAATTCGTTGTCAAACTCCTAAAGGGAATAATGAGTAGTAGAGGGTGACCAGATATGAATGAGAGGAAAAGAAATTTGAATAAATCCCCAACGGAGTGGGATATAAAATTGATTCTGGCTTTTAATTGAAACTACATTCATGCCATTTTATTCAAGTGGCCACATTGGCTTCGCTGTCAAGTGTGTGTGTGTTTCAAGCGGTCCAATGTGTGGAGTGTTTCTCTGGCGACGTTGTCCTGAATGTTCTGGTCCAACGTGGTTGGCTTGTTGGGTAGATTCTCTGGGCCTTAATGTAAGCCATTTCATAATCATGAAATCTAATTGATGAACGACCGCCGTGAGGTGACCCAATCGCCAAGATTCTCCTTCACTAGTTCGAGCGTTCCGCCTCTTGTTGGCATGTATGCAGTGTCGTCCTGCTGGAACCACAGAGTGGATTCACCGACCTTGTCGAGCGAAAGTCGGTTAACATCGCTCTATACCTGAGACTATTGACAGGTATAGTCTCCTCCCTCGTTTCGAAAGAAATAAGGTCCGACGATGTCGCCATGACATAAACCGCTCCAAACAGTCAATGTTTGTAAATGCATTGGTGTTTGGTCGATCAATTGTGGATTTAGTTCGCTCTAATAACGACAATTCTACTTGCTGTTCCTCGTCGGAGAAGAATATTTTTTAACCTATATTCAGATTTCTGGCCAACATTTTAAGCGCTCAATTACAACTTTGTCTAGGTTCGTCCAGCTACAGTTCTTGCGTCGTTGGTTGACGCTCTGAAGATGCCGATTTCAGGTGCTAGGCGCAGATTGACATTTCTCGGTCTTTATTGTTGCTGTGTTCTACTGCAGCTGTGGTTTTATCATTTCGAACTTACGAGTATCTCTGTCTTTTTAATGACAAAAGGTGCAAAAGAGCTAACAGACGTTTAAACTTTTTTACTGTGCGACAAATTCTCTGCACATTGAAGCTACTCGTATGATGACCAACAACTGAGCCGGAATTTTGATAGTATTTCGGACAATTTTCCGCACGCTCCATCAGCATGATGACAAACCTTGCTGAATATTCTGACAGCTTCATGTTGACTTTGACAGCAGCTGAAATATAACAATTTTAAAGACTTTCACTGCTGACTCATTCTTCTTCTGGGCCTCAACCAACGAGCCTCTCCAACTAGACCGATCTATGCATTTTCTTCCTCTTATTCAACACATGCAGCGACCAGGAGTGATCTATTGTATCGAAGGGCTGGAGTCAAGCCAAAAGACATTCTATATCCCTCATGGAAGATAGTAGGTTCTTGGTAGTGGTGTTCTTTAGTTCTCCAGACTAGTGCCGGCCATTCACACAACATGTGATCAGAAGTCTCGACCTCTTCGAGGCAAAACTGACAAACCTTGTCTTGACACAGGTTTAGGTGGTAGTTCAGGCCGCAGTTCGTTAGAAGTCTTATGCTATCTTTGTTAACATGAATAAGGGCTGATTAATCGATTTTGAATTGCCTCAGACCCTGACCTCTTGTTGCGAAGTTGGTTTTCTCCTTTTGTTAATCAGTGTTGGACCTGCTGTCGAGATGACGGGTACAAGTACAAGTATGGAGTACAATACGGTTCGGGACAGTTCTCGCGAGCTCATCTGCGTTAGCAATCCCCCTGTGTCCAGGAACCCAGCGAAGTTTCTCTTTGTTGTGTTTAGTGTCATTTAAGTGCTGCTTGACTGTCTGAAAATATTTGAATTGTATCGCCCTTATTACTTTGAGGAGATTTTTTCTGGCGCAGATCTGTAGGACTGTAGGAACTGTAGGTCTCGACCCCACAGGTACGGTGCTGGGTCCAAAGGCTCCTGCCCCCCGGTCTGTCTACCATCTCTAGTCTAGTGGTGGAACACCATTGGAACAGCTTTCGCGATGCAATATTTCAACTTCGAAAAGCCTACCGAAACAAGGCTGCCTCGCCAAGATATCCGGCATTGTGCAAAACATGCCTCTTTTAGGCATTTTCCAAGTCTACGATGTTGTGTGCACTTTACAGTAAAGAGTTGTCCACATCCCAAAATTGGGGTTACATCTAAAATTTATAGGTTTTTGAGGTGTTGTATGCCATTTCTTCTGGACAAAGTTTACTTCTTCTGGTTCTCCTGACGTTGTCCAAGTCAACAAAATTTAATTTCTAGAGAAACGTTACAAGATTTTAGGGAACTAAATTTCAAAAATGATGATTCCTTGTCGTTAAGCATGGACACGGTTAGCTCTGGAGTACCGCAAGCAAGTGCTCTTGGACCTAGCCTTTATGTGCTTTACACTTGCGATCGACTGCTGGACGAATGAAATGTTTGTCAACAGCTACGGTCGACGACTGAAGCACAATGACTGAAAACACAGATTCACACGAATGGACAAAAGCTTGGAGCCTGCACTTAAATAACTTCTCCGCTTCGACCAAAAATCTGGTAACCTCGGGAGTCACGATGACTCTCGTAAGAGTCAAGTGGAAAAGTGCTTGTTAAAAAGAAAGCGGTCACTGGGCTAAGCAGCAAAACCTGTCTGGACGTAGAGTATACACCTCTGAGGTAGCACCAAAACAAGCAACAAAAATATACCACACGCTTTTCAGAAGAACTTGATAGAAAGCAATGAGCAAACTGTCCCCATAGTGTCTCCTAAACACTCCAAATACGAGCCATGCGTGCAAAAAAAATTATCAACGCTTTTGTCAATAGATCCATGGCCATCCTTCGCATTCAGGTGCATGTCCCTCTGCCCCCAAGGGAGCAATTTCATCTACAGTTAATTGGACTTTATTGACTTTTGTGCCAATTAGCAAACAGTTTTCAAGCACAGTTAGCTGCTCCAAAGTTTCTAAGTACAGCCATTCTCATTTAGTTGTTCAATCATCTGCCGGGGTAGTTGGCTGTGTGTTTTATTCCTCTCGTATGGAACAATCTAGTTCACAATTGTGAACTCAAGCAGAACACACTGCTTTTGTGGTGTGTGTTGTGAATCCGTAAGAAAGTGGAAGTCAACAGGTGGCGCATTTGCGGGCAGAGCTCTCTGTGGACACACACCGATTGAGACGGGGGAACGTTCATTTCAGTTCACAGGAGTTCATGTGAAGGATTGTTTTGAAACTTTTAGAGCGTCGGTGGTGGGGTGAGGACTGAGGTCTTCCCCCTCAGTCAATCACGGTGTTAGATTGCTTGTGGGTGATTTGAGGGGATGATGAGGTGGGGGTGCCTGCTAAAGATCGACCCCTTAGAGTCGTGGTTAATCGAATTTGAAATGGTGAGCAAATGGCTTGAATGTTGTGAGGAACTTCGAATGATGTGTGGCTGTAGTCGTGGACGTGTTATGATGGGGTTTCAACACTTTTGACTTGATTTCCCTCGCGGCAGAGATTTTCTTGACATGTTTAACTTGACCTCTTTAGAAAGGAATGAATGTCCTTGACTGAGGACTGGGCTTTAAAGAACAGGAATCACACATGGACATGGTGTGTTACAGATGTAAAGACGGGGAGAAGTGGAAGTTTAAGTCTCTGTCTTTAAACAGTTCTCTAAATTCCGACGCAGCACAATTCCCTTTTGAGGCTGCATTTACTGAAAGGGAATTGGTTTGCGCGGTTCAACGGAGGGGTGCGTTCGAAGATCAAAACGAAAAACGAAACGGGACATAGATGGTCATTAACCACCACAATTCCCAAAACGACGGTAACGAGGTAAATTAGTTCAAAAAAATCGTAGACTCAAGGCGTTGTCCGTCGGAAGACCTTCAAAGATTTAAGAATTTCTGCAGCAAATCGAAATTAATTTGTCATCTCAGAAATGCTTGCAACCTCGATTATGTTGAGCGATGGATCAACAGTTGGTGTGCTTGCATAAACTCATCCTTCTCGTGGCATTCATCGACCACAAGCCTTGGCTAAGACCCACCGGACTTTATGGACCAACCATCCGCCTCACCCACGCAACGTGACAATGATCAGCATCTCATTGTGAAATCTTATGCCACTGAGGGTGGGTGATTGCTTCGTAGGACATCGGTTGATTGAAATTTTGATTTCCCTCGGCGCGGCGACGGACAATCGCGGTTCGTGTCCGATTGGCAAGAGTGATGGAATCTTCATTGTTAAACTCCAATTGGTGTTAAGTAGAAGGCTGACGCCATGGACTGTGCAGAGGACATCACTTGGGGGAGATCCAACTAAAGATACGTTGCAATAGATGTCCTCTGCCGAAGGCAGTGACAAAAGAATCAGATTCAATGCGGAGGCGGACGATTATGGATGCACACGTGACGGGGATTGTGTGTTGCACGAACGTGTGAATTGGAAATGATTTTCAATGAATCGACTCTCATTGTACGTGCGACGTGTGGGTGGAATTGCTGATTGAAAATAAAAATTGTATCAGTTATGAGCTAATTTGGGACGCACGTGCGGCATTCGTATACAAATATGCTGACGTCAAGAGCGTGTCAATTGCAAGAAATCCTCATCTCGTGCGTTTGAAGATGCTGGATGATATCATTTGTCTTCAACTTGGTTCATTGATTTTTATTTGGAGAAATCTGTTGAGCTCCCTTCTCTTGTGTTGGTTTTGACGGGCAATGAGTGGTCCGTCCTTTTCTGCTAAAGTGCACTCTTACTCTTACAGAGCAAATGCCCAGATATAATTTAATAGAGTAAACTTGGTCAGGACTGGACAAAGAGAAACCAGAAGCCTCGACAAATTCATTGATTCACTTAAGCAACCAAAACTTAACGAATCTTAACGACACTTAACGAAACTGAACTAAGTGCATCGTTTCTGCGTATTCGCTCGATAACATGGTGTTGTGCAACAGCTTTTCAAGAAGCGCTCGTCTTATTTCGAACACAGAAAAATTTAACGAAACTTAACGAAACTAAGCGACGTGGTTATTATAGTCGCAAATATTACTTTGAGATAACCAGGAACTTCGTTTTATCCGTACGTAGTAATACAATATTTAACGAAACTCAACGAAACTTAACGAAGCCAAGGGAAGTGCTTATTATGATCACAGAATATTGCTTTGAGACAGACAAGAACTTCGTCTACCCCGGCTCTGCGGTGAATAGTAATAACAACATCAGTGCTGAGATCACACTTGCACTCTATAGGCGATAGGGATCATTCTCTCTCTCACTCTCTCTCACACACTCTCTTTGTCTCTCTCTGGCTATACGGCACAGGGGCGTTAAATTTCAAGAGCGAATGAAGGAGGTCCTGGCCTTTTCGAAAGAAAGGGTTTTCGTTCTGTTTCTGGACCTGCTTCTCTTGATGACGTATAGGGGGGGAAAGATTCAACCATGTACGTGTTATGGTTTCCACGGATTCAACACCTAATGTAGCTTGGCCACGTACAGCATATGAGCAACTGCACTCCGGTCCAATAACACGAATGAACCGAAGAGAAGGATTTGAACTTTGGTGGCAACTAACCAAATACCGTGCTGGCTGGAGAAGCTTGTTGCTCGAGGCCCAGGTCCATCCCGATTTGTATCGAAGAAAACTCTCGCAGACTTGGACACGTAATAAACTGTTGTCATTGTAACTACCTTAATTGCATTAAGAGTATAAAATGTACCCATATTCGCATCCTGCGACAAGCATTCCGAGCGGTGAGCGGTACACAACGGTACCCAAATTCACCGCCGTTTGACATTTAAAACGAACTTTTAATAGCTTGTTGGTCAATTTCTCCACTTTAATTGCCAGAAATCTCATTAACCACCAAAAGCACGCATTAACTGCCTTCACATCCTGACCTCATTTCGCTTGCAGCTTCTCCTATGAATTTTTATCTGTCTCACGATACTCGGCCCCCTTAGAGTTATAAAATCCCTTAAAAGATGACCTTTAAATATCTTATGGTTTTTGAAATGTCAAACAAATCAATCTGCTGCCTACTGCCGCGTACAGTTACTTTTTTATGCTCGACATAGATTTACGATGCAAAAAGGGGCGACAACATATAACGGTCATAAAAGTCAACGACATTCCCGCGCAATTCTGTCGATGGGAAAATAAATGCTTTCAAACTCAGCAAACTCACTTTATCGCGTCAGTGGGGGTTCGAATAGCCGATACGCATCTCGTTTTCGAAAATGTGTCAAGCCGCCCTTTGGTTTGGCCTCTAAGCGGCTTTAGTTCTTATTGATTTGAATTTCATTTGCGATTTAAAATACATCCTCCCTTCACGGTCACGGAAATTTGTGATGGAAATTGATTTGTCATGCGGTTTTGGTTGTTGGTGGCCTTAAGTGGATTAAAGAAGTTCTGATTGGGATATTTCAATTCGAATATTTTAATTTCGCTTTGATTTCTCTGAAAAGGAGAACCTTCGAATACGCGCCCAACCGTACGCATTTCAAGCGGTTTATTTGTTTTCGTGGCGCTCAACGATGTGCCAGTGTTTCAGCTGTACTTGGTTTTAGTGCACTTTGAAGCGGACAGAGCCTCAAATTAATTGACACAGCATTTTGCAACAGTAATCACCGTCCTGGAAGCCTGTCCACGCATCCATTTAACCCCTGCTGCGTCAGATGTACCCAAAACAAAGCCAGGAAAATGCAATTCATGCTGTGATGCTTTTGTCCCGTCCATCGTTGTCAAACGTGAAAATGGTGAAAGAGTGCACAATACAGACAACCACTCCAAAGTGAAAAACACGGCTCTATTCGAATGCTCTTCAAAAGCACGCTTGTACGACACAGCGAATGGAATATGCTATGGCAACCTGGCTGCAAATTGTAGATGGAAAGTGTAGTGTGACGCGAGGTCGAATTCGATTTCTTTCGGACGAGGGTGGAGTGGTATTCAGCGGAGTATTCAGCCTTCAGAAGGTCAGTTGGCACTTTACGAAATGTTTCGTAAAGGATGCTCCCAGAGGAGTGACCAATGGACAAGGCATTGTCCCCTTAAAATGTTGTTGGCATCTGGGGGAGATGTACTGCCCCATTCTGGGATCCAGAATCCAGCCACCAGGTCGTGAACAATTTTGCTTCAACCCTAATCCGAGCTAGTGGGTAACCGCAGCAGAGGACGCCCGCTTAGGAAAGATATCACCCAACTTTATGTACGCAAATCCAAGCAGCTAGCCAAAGATCGCGAGTAGCTTGATTGGAGTAGCTTGCTGGTTGAGGCTCACGTTCAGAGGTCACAGAAACACACAAGTCTTGCGACCACTTTATCATCGTCATCATCCTCTGTCCTGCACGAGAGATCTCCGCTTCACTCGATCCTTTGCCGTCGACTTTAACTCATCAGGAGTTATATCCAAGCGCACGAGTTCTTGGACTTGGTCCAACCAACCACCTCGTCCTTCGACTGGCAAGTTGTCGCCTATGGGATTTCGTACAACGTGACGTGACCAAAACCAACAAAGCAACCAACAGCACCTTCCATTCAAAGAAGTAGGTGCTCAACGTTGACTTCCGCGCGTACTGCTGTCTTTGTCACCACAACTCGGTGAGTAACTCACATAACACGAGAAGTCTCATCTCGGCTGTTTGCATTCGTGATCTTATTCTGTCGGGAGTAACATAAATTCCATGACGAGGTGAGAGAGGGTACTGAGAACTTGGTTTGAAAGCCAAGTTAGCGGCTTTCAATCTAATTTGTCTTTTTTCGCCACGCTCGGCCTTCCCGCTGACAGATCTTCAAAGCTATTTTAGAATCCACCCAGCCTGGCAATCCTACAGGGAAGACTTGGAAACTGCAGAGCTGGTGTCTGTGTCAATCATTAGCCGACACTCAACAACAAGCTACTACACCCGAAAACTCTCAAAATTCCAAAGTTTCAGAGTTCGCCACAAAAAACGAGCATCATCGTCGAGGTGAGAATTTAATAAGCACTTCGTAACACATCAACTGCGTGTCGGCATTGCAATGACAAGTGAAGAGACAGAAAATCCTTTCAATCATTTCACGCTTTCTCGAAATCAAAGGGACGCTTTCATCCCCTTTGCCAGACACACTCATACACACACAGTTTCTATGTCAAATTAATTTGATTGGAAGAACATCTCACGAAGGTCATGATCACACGAGTCATTATGGAAGCATCTAGGCTTGATTATTAAAAATCAATACGTCCGACACGACCTTTTTATCCTGTCACTTTCTATTGTCAAGGTCGTGTGCGATGCTACGCAGCAATGAATGGGGCGCTCTCTCACACCAATCTGATAAGGGACGTTCCTCTTACCACGGGAAGTGAGCACTCTCGCACTCGTGAGGAAGGCTCCAGCATTTCTGGCAAATGAATGACACACTGTCTGAAATGGGGATATTTGTTCTAGGAATTGAATCGCAATTATTTTTCACTCTCTCCCTCTCTTCTGAGGTTTCTCATAAAGATGTAGTTGCTATGTTGCTGATGTTGCTGATGTGCTAGATGTATGTTCAATTGACTGCCAGGATGGGCGTCAGAGAGAAATTGAATTATCCCGAGACCCGCGTTGAGTGCGTTCATCTTGCGGCTCTGAAAGTAAATATAAATAAACCATATTTATGATTCTGATATCGATCAAGCTTTTATTTCAATATATTTGCTGCATCTTGCCAATTGGAATGATATGGGTGGGGCTAAAGTCCATTTTTCTTCGAATGACTGATGACTAGTAACTAGTGGTGCCCATCACTAGTCGAATGATTTTAAGAACCGAGACCTTATTAATCGACAGATTTTAATAATCGAATGATCATTCGAATGACTACTAATCATTCGAATGACCACTAATCACTCGAATGACTACTAGTCCTTCGAATGACAACTAATCATTCCAACGACTGCTGACTATTAATGCAAGCGAACTCGATTAATGTATCAATTTAGAGCAAGAATGTTCAAGGCAATGAGGAGAGATGAGAGGGAGTTTTATAGCTCTCTCGTGTCATTTAAGTGGCCTGAGAACGTGGTGAGACTTGTGGCGATTGGCAAACTGGGGTGATTGACCCACTTTTCAAGAAGGGGGACAATAGAGATTGCTCCAACTACAGTCTACGCTAAGGTGTTGGAAGCGCGTTCTAGAGCTATGGTCGAGCCTAGGATGGGGGATGAACAGTGCGGCTTTCGTCCCTTTCGTCGCTGCATTTGTAAGCATTGAAGTATGATGTTAACGTCTGTAAGATGGCCTGCAGAATCTATTTGAGTGTGGAATTTGAATTAATGAAGCCAACACCGTGGCATCGAGTTAACCCGGGTTTAAATCGACTCAAACCTCTAGCCACCATCGTAGGCTGCAGAATTTCGGTAGCTCTTGGAGTATTATGTGTTTTGTATGGTTACTTAAGTTCTCTCTTTTTTTGCCAGTGCCACTTCCAGCATTTCGGTAAGTTCAGCTGTGGTGTGCTTTGTACGTTTACATAACATGTAAATGCTGCTGCTTTATACTTACAAACCATCACTGAATCACTCGTGCCTTCATAAAAAATGTGCCCGCACGAAGCTAACCCAACTCTGCGAACACAAGATGTTGCGCCTTGCGAAAATACGAAGAGAGAGAAAAATCGAGAAAATTTGCACACAAACAGCCGGTATTGGATACGCCGTGCGCCAATCGCTTCCCTTGCCAACACGTTACCCATAGAACACCGAAAGATACCCGATTCTAAATAGAGTTGGACAATACAACTCGATATGCCCCATTGCATATTCCATGTTTTTTGCTTTCGATTCATCATCAAACCGAGTTCGTTAACCCGGGTTACAACTCGGTCTGCTTCTATTTTAACCCGGGTTAACTCGGTCTGAAAAATGTTCGGGTTGGCACACTACTAATCTGTATGTCATGTTATTCCACTCTATCCCACATAAATTTTGGCAAGAAGGATTAAGCTTTCGCCGGAAAGCATACATTTTTCTGTTGGACATCTTCCCCGTCGTCAGTTTCACGAGTTTATCACTCGTGAATCTCATCTCCCTATGGATTTATTGCTTCACCACCTGACGGTCAATGAACTTCAGTCCTCCCACTTCCGTTTGTACTTCGTTCCAAGTCTTCCCAGCAATAACAGGTTAACGAAAGTGGTTTAGCACAAGTCTATTTGCGTTTGACAAACTGTCCAAAATCCCACATCCCACCGAACTCACGCCCACTCGTTGCGATTGTTGTCCCAACTCACATGACCCACCCAACTCCAAATTCCTAAATATCCAGTGAAACAGATACAGTTCGCATACACAAGATACACCCCTAATACGCAAAACACTGACACAGTCCACTGAACTCTGGCCCCCTACGCCAAGCGTGCTTACCCGCACATGACGGTTTTGTTTACCTAGAGCCAATTTCAAGGCAACTGCCAGAAGCGCTGCTATTCCCAAGCCGTCTCCCTCTCCCTGGGCAGGTGAGAGCTGGGCAAAAAAAACCCACAATGCCTCCATGAGACCCCTCACAGACTAAATCATCAATGAAATGGTATCGATTTGGACACAAAGCCATCAGAGAGTGGGTGACAGTGATGGGGCACTGAAATATGCTCAGTCCTGCATACTAGATAAAGCAAACATTTTTTGTATCCAAGTACGGACACACCCTCCACCTCGATCGCCGGTGAATCAGCGCCAGCAATCTGTTTGATTGATTACGGGCCGCAAGTGAACTGAATTCTCGCAAAAAGTATCACGCTCCATGCTGACAACGTTGGCTCAACGCAACGCAATCTGTGCGGCGGAAGTTATCGAGTCCACCGGCCTCAGATATTTCGGGCTGAGTGGTGATGATTTCAAAAGAATCACTTTGCGGCGGTCTGGGCCGTGGCGTGTCCAATGGGCTTGTGATTAATGGCGTCGTGCATGAAATGGGCGATACATTCGTTGGCTGAAACAATCTTTTTGGCAGGACTCTTACTTGAGGTGACCTTCAGGCGTCGTGAATTGGTGCTAAAGTGGAGCAGGGTTCAATTCTTTGGTCATTTCTTCCCAAAGAATGCCTTTGTCTCAAAAAACAAGAAATTCGATGAAAGTGAGCAGCGACCGGAGATTAACGCACAAGGAGTCTCCCTTGACCTTTGCTTTGCTTCGCACCACTTTCCTTTGAACTTAGTCGCCTCTCTCGATGCTGCCTCAGTTCGTTTTAGGTCCCAATCGGTTGTGTGTTCCCTTGCCAGCGAGTGCGTGGCCAAGTTTGCTCACAGTCTAAAAGAATGATAAGGAATCAAACATTTCTCTCTGCCCACCCAACTTTGCACACAATCTCCACGATTCCCTCGATTTCCAGGACCCACTCCCAGCCCATTCCGCATCTCCACACCCTCCCATCCTGGACAGACGTAATCCCCCATCTTAACCGTCCTTTATAAGTTTCGGTGTCCCGTTTCACACAGAAAACCGCTGATAGCCCAAAAGAACACTCAAGGCATCATCGAAAGTTCTCAACTCCTCAGACAGACATAAAATCTATTTATGAATGAATTTCACCCGCAATCATCCGCGGCAAACCGCTCCAACTTGATTAAATCTCTAAACGTATCTCACCTCGACCGCCGACGCGACGTGGGGTGGTCCAAGGGTAAATTGGAAACGTGCCCGGCATACACCTCTTATGCCTGCAACCCAACACGTGCTGCAAAGAGGAGAATAGAGAGGACACTGCATTCGGTTTAGCAGCTACTTCATGAACTCTGTCAGTGGCTCCGCAGGGATCGGAGTTCATCGCGCTGTTTGAGACAAGAGATGTGGGAGCCGGTTTGGCAAAAGTTGCATCATGGGACAAAGGAGACCGTGGCGTTACTTTCACAAATTCACATCGTTCCCCAGGCACGATAATTGGCATCTGCTGGGCGCGTCTGTCATGCGGCAAGTAATCAACGCGTTCGGTTGGTGTTTGCTTTGGGGACTTGGGTCTTTGTGCTGGACTGTGTTGGGGTCAGTTCATCAAATGGTTCATGGAAGCAGGAAATTGCACGTTGTTTGTCTGCCATGTCATTTCATGGATAACCCCACGTATTTGCTCTGGGAATTGGCTGAAATATTTGCAGATTTCCCACGTGTTTGCCCAGCCTTTGGGATTCAAAATACCGAATTGCAACAATTTTTTTTTTGGTTGACTGGGTTTGTGATGGAGTCGCAAGTTGTAAACGCAGTTGGACTGAAAATTACCGCCAAGTCAGTGTTGAAGAAAGACATTTGTCATCACAACATCGCCTTCGAACTCAGGTGGAGAAATCGTGGCCTCGATGGTCCTGGGCCTCTACTGAAAACACTCTCCAGTTAGCGCGATCTCTGGCTGGAAGCCCTCACTTTCGAAGGAGTTAGATGTTCTTTTCCACTTGTGGGCACTAATTCCGGACGGGCGTCCCCTGCTGTTGGTCCTAAATGCCCGCAGTTAAGGACTCTCGAACCGGAACCAGCCGTGCGTAGACTCCTGGCTCGACACGTGGTATTACAGTACAGTTCGTACAGTTCGCGTTGTTGAATCTGTCCCTCCAATTAGCGTCAGCGCAAACCGGACTAAAGATCGCACGCAGAGTTTTTTCCCGAAGAGACCAAGGACTTCAAGATTGCACACGCTTCCGAGTTTTACATCAGGACTGGGTCAAAGCCGCTTTTACACGCGTTAAAATTCGTCGCCAACTTTTCAATGTTGCAGTCAAGGGGGGTAAGACATGCTTCTCAATGTTGTGTATTGGAAGCGTGTCATACATCTGTGACAAAGGTTGGGAACGAGAAAAATGTGAGAATTGAGATCTCGTCGATATTGGAAAGAGGCCTGGGTAACAAAAGGGAATTTGTAAAAATCGCGAGTCAAAGATCTCTTGTGTAAATCGGCCAAAGTCAGAGGCAACCTGCACCTAAAATGAGAAGAAGTGTATTTTGTCTCGAACCTACCGCCGCATGCGTTTGTTCTTATTCGTATTGAAGAATGTTCTTCCCTCTTCATGGATTCACCATGCCCCACAAAGAGAAATAGACATGACCGCTAAGCAGTGTTGCTGGAAAAATATTTCTTAATGTGCCACCAGCGCTACCAAAAGTGCCATAATGCCGGAGAACGGAAATTTCTCAAAAATATGTTTTTGCGTATTTTAATCAACTTGTCAAAATGTCAGAAACGGATTTACACAAGGCCACACATGCTTTTCACGAACAAAGGATTTACACAAGGCGACACATGCTTTTCACGAACAAAGGATTTACACAAGGCGACACATGCTTTTTCACGAACATTTTCGAGAGACGATCGTCCTTAACTCAGATGCCACCACTAGATGCATGAACTTCCGCAAGTCTATGCAAGTGCTATGTCGAGGACATTGTCATGAACTAATTAAGATCATAAATAATGTATTGGACAGTTCTTCGTCAGTCGGCAAAGAAGCCGATCGACAACGTCTTGCTCCTCTTGACGACGCAATGCAAGTAGCACATGACCATGACAGTACAGTCGTCTCAAACTAGATGACGCGTTACCATCCATCTCCAATCATCCCCACGATTTGAGGTTACTGCATAACCTCCACGATGCTCACACGGTGGGGACACCGCTTTGGCAGACTATTAGTTTCAGGGTTATTGCGGAAGCGTTTACACTCTTTCTCTTTCTTAAGAAAATATCGTAGCACTCAATGAGCCATAATCCATTAAAAGACTGGGGCTAACTCAACAGCGCGGAGAAATCTCATCTCAGCAGCTTGTATTCCCGATCTTATTCTTTCGGTCATTACCCAAATTTCATGACCATAGGTGAGAGTTGGGGCAAATAGGAGTTGAAAACTGCTCGGCTTTGACACCAAGCTCGGGCTTCCTGATTACAGATCTACCAAGATGTTTCAAGTTGAAGTCTACAATTTGTCCCAATTTCGGGCGACGTGATTGTCGCTAGATTAAATGAACGTATATAGGTTGCGACCTATCGCTGCGAGTTACATCTTGGCAACCATGTCAGGACTCGGTGACATCGATCGCCCACCAACAACCACGCACTTGCCTTTATCCACATTTTTACACATTCCTTATCCTCTCATTTGTTCGTGCATTGAGTGCCTTTTCCTAAATTCCTCTTCACCCACATACTGTGGACTGCTCTAACCACTGTCGTGTTCTCGTTTTTCCACTTGTCGTTTCCTAAACCTATTGAGTGATCGATTCAGTTAAGATCTGACCGGCAAAGGAATTGAGCGCAGGAATAAAATTATGTTTCTTGACTTTGACCATATCACCTTTACATCGGTGATCGGCGCCTGACTTTAGTCGGCGGGAGAGCAGGAACCAGAAGCAGCAGAACCTGTCGATTTATTCAGGTGATTATTTTCTTGCTTTCTTTCATGGTATAAAGTTATTTTTCAGCCATGATCGTGCTAGACGCGCGGAGGCACGTGTTAAAGGGCTCGAAAACGTTCTCTAAACCCACCGTTTGCCTTTCAGACATTGAGCTTGCTGAGTGCATCCTAAGCCACTCCCGATCGGACCATTACCAAGCCTGGGTGGTGTCCACTCTAGGAACGAGTTCAGACGCATGTCGTGATAACCTCCGTTTTCCGCGTACCGGGAAAGCTTGTCAATTCCATGATTCCAGGCAAACGAGGCTTAGACTTTTGACAGGAAAACTTTCCGTAAATGACACTTGTCAAATATCAGGCCAAGTTGAGTGAAGCTTCTCTAGACAGTTACAACGCTTTGAGCATTGTCAGTGACTTGAAAGAGGTGGGGCCGTGACCATTATTTTCTTGTCGTTTCAGGAATCGAACGTAGGAGTCGACGGACATAGCCACGATGTCACGGCCGCCTACCAAATCTGCACACTTGGGGTTGTTTGTTCAGACTCCTTGAATACCCACAACCGCCCAACTAACTCAACTTTGCATCCATCCATGAACCAATTTGAAACTCTTTCCACCCTGTGTCGAACGTTATTTGAATGCCGAAACGATGCCAAACATGAGGGAAATTCGATCAGTGACAGATGGCAAAACGTGTCTAAATAGTCAAACTACCCCGCCCCACCCAACCATCCATCTGAATGCGCTTTCTTTTCAGGGAGTCGTGAAAAACATTAGCATTTTCTACGCGAATTTCCCGAAAATTTCATTTAAAAATTTATCAAGGAATAGGCAACGGTAGCAAACTTCCCTCAGCAACGCATTCCATTGTAGCAGCTCCCGACGTCGTAAATACTTCAACGAAACTTGCAAAGTATCTCGCTCCGGTTTTTATCACAATCCGCATTCCCTAGCACACAGCGGAACCCAATTAGGCGGCCATCATCTCCGCGATGCGAGTCTTACATTAGGGATGCTGAAGCGGCAACACCCTTTTAGCTCCTGCTCCGAAACGTGCTGGATTCGACGTCGATTTGTCTTTAATTCATGACGAGCATTATGCCTTCGGGAGGGGGAGTAGCTATCGAGCTATTGCCAACATTCCTCGGGGCTGTGTGCATTTGCCGGTCTGTGATCCGATTGACTGGCTCCGTGTGCTGTGGGGAGCGTAAGCAGCTTTCAAGGGGTTTCGATTTTGGATTTCCCTTCAGTCAAGGTTAATGCTCGAATGAAATGCGGATACACGTGATGCGTGTGAATCGTGTGGCTTCTGGAAAGATGACAAGAGGAAATCCGATTTTCCTTTGTTGTCTTTTGTCCCAGCAGACACAAGGCAGCGTGGTATTTCTGCATAATTACCCAGTTGACAACCGCAATCGTCTCGAACAGCATTCCGTTCCACTCACACCCACCGCACCTGGGCACATTCAACTCCTCACCCAGACAAGGACCAAGCTCGCATAACCCACAAGGGCATTAACGCAGCAGGACAACGCATCCTTTTACAGGGGATGCGTCTTTCGACTGAATGCGCTTAATTGTCGATCAGTCGGAAGTTGACACTTACAGCATCAGCTTCTGATGGGGCGACAGACAAACAAAGGAACCCGAGTCATTGGCATATGTTCACTTTCTCTCTCCTTTCGCATGTTCGTCCGCAGCTGCTGCTGCTGGCAGGAACTCATTGAATCATTGCACTCCCTTCGACTCCGGGCAAAGACAGTCTGAACTGAATGCTGGCGGTTTACGAGCTTTTTGTTTCGGTCGGTCTTTGTTGTCGTTTTGGAACTGTTGCCCTTGTCGCCGCGAGGGAGTCCTCAACATTTTTTTTTATGGATTTTATCATTTTCTTCTCTACAAACTGCTGGTAGTGGTCAAGGAACGTCGTCAATGGTTGGTTTTCTGTGTTTCGGTTAGACTGTGGCGTGTGCACCCTCGTTGGTCGCCACTCAAACCCAACCCGTCCTCGAAGCGGTGAGGGTCTAGAGCCAAATTGAAGAAACGACAGCAAAATCGGGTCTATTTCAGCCTTGACAGGCGTTGCAATAAAGTCCTTGAACAGCGACACACGAAGGACATGTTCGTCTATGTTTACATTTGCTAGTCCCCGAGTGCATGCGAACGTGTTAAATTCACCACAACGCGTGTCCTTTGTCGCTTCTGTGAATTGAGTGATGCTGCAACATGCCCCACACAACTGGAATAAAAACACAAACACTGTCCGTGGCACCCAGTGACCACAAGCGAGGACACAGCATTTGCTAGCTAACACCGAATTTAAAAGAAACCCCACCCATCCCCCACACCAGCAGTGAAACGTGACATCGATTAGCGCCAGATTGTGAAATCCGATGCCTTCCTGGCGATGGACAAATCGGGATTCGTGTCCTTCCGGGAATGTGATGTAATCCTCAATGTCAAACCGAATTCGTGTTCACTGGTAGTTGTGTGTTTCGCACTGCTCTGCCGGCAGCATGGGCTACAGCGGAGGGGAGCTCCAACTAAACTGAACTGATGCATGCAATGAAAGGCTGTGCATTATTGATGGAGAATCGGAGTCTGTGGAGGCGATTCCGAGGAACAGAAGGGGTTCGATATGGACGCGGGTGATTATTAATGCACACGTGATAGAGATTTTTAAAAGCGTGTAAAATTGAAAAGAGCCCAAATGAAAGGGGGAGACAAACAATGTGGGATTCTTGACACGTGAGGCGCTCAACAGGCGAGGGAAGACTTTGGGATGACCGAACCCACAAAGACTCGTGCGGAGAACTGGGAGTTCCATGGGAATTCGAAGAAATGATTCGGGAGGAGATGGAGATTTGTTAGTTGCGAAGTAAGTTTAGAACAGGATTACTGGGTTTCCAACGTCTGAGGACATCATATTCAAGAGATTTTGTTCTCGTCTTTCGAGCGTACGCTTTCCGATTGTTGGGGGATATTCCACGAGGAATAAAAATAGTCCCTTTTCTCAATCGAGTCAAACAGCAACATGAGACTGGCCAACGATGGGGTGAATAAGAGAGGACATAAACTGGCAATCGTATTTGGGTCCGGACTTTGGTTTGCTTGCGGTTGAAATTTGTGCCTAACGAGAAGCGAATCAAAATTTAGGTGTACCTCGGGGAAGTCACTTTGGTCCCGTGCTCCTCTCATGTCATGGGCTATGCTGACATGACAAGATCTTAGTATAGTTTTTGTTGATTTGCGATGCGAATTGTCAATATTTAACGGAGTACCTCAAGGAAGTCGTCTTGGTCCCGTGCTCTTCTCCTCATGTCATGAGCCTGCATTATTCCAAGGACATGAGTTTAGCATTATTTTTGTTCATTTGCGACGCGAATTGTCAATATTTTGCGAAGTACCTCAAGGAAGTGTCTTTAGTCCCGCACTTTTCTTCATGCCATGGACTATTTGTATGAGTTTGCACTGGTATTTGTTCATTTCCGAGTGAATTTAGAATATTAAGCGAAGTACCTCAAGAAAGTCACCTTGGTCCTGTGCTCTTCTCCTCTTGTCATGAGCATAGCTGACTGCATTATTCCAAGGACATGAGTTTAGCATCATTTTTGTTCAGTTGCGACGCAAATTGTCAATATTTGGCGGAGTACCTTAAGAAAGTCACCTTGGTCCTGTGCTCTTCTCCTCATATCGTGGGCTTTGCTGACAGCATTATTCCAAGGACAAGAGTTTTGTATAATTTTTGTTCATTTCCTATGTAAATTGTCAATATTTAGCGAATTACCTCAAGGAAGTCACCTTGGTCCCACACTTTGCTTCATGCCATGGACTATGCTGATTGCATTCCACTTGAGTTAGAAGCTTACACTGGTATTTGTTCATTTCCTACGCGAATAGCCAATTTTTGGCGTAGCACCCCAAGGATGACATCTTGGTCCTGTGCTCTTCCTGTCATGTCATGAACAATTTTCATTTCAATTTCATTTCAATTCCTATCCATTCGAGGATGAAAGGAAAATGCAACCAGCCACCCGAGGAATTCAATGAAGTGCCACGTGTCAAGCGGTGCTGCCTCTTCACAACTGCCCCTTTTTAATCGCAATGCCAACCCCACGAGGAAAGAATCTTAATTGTATCTTTACCCAGCGTTATATCTTTAATCATCATCCCATTTCCTGACCCAAAGAAATAATAGAAATCGAGAGCGAAAAAAAAAAAAAAAAAAATAGAATTACCTACGAATCAACTTGTCAGAGCCGCCTCCTAGCAATTAATCAGCGCTCCCACCGTCGACGACGTCGCCGCCGCAATTGCTGGGAATTAAATTTCCCTGTAATTAAAAACGTAAAACAAGTGATCAAAGGCTCACGGCAAGCCTCGTGTAGCCCTGCTCGCGTTCGACCCCGAAGACAGACAGTCGAGACCCCACTCTAATTCGATGTCCAATGTCAGGGAAACTGTCAGCAATAGCAATCCACTGACAAAGGTTTAAAAAAAGTTATGACACCGACCAATAACGGCTGGTGTGGGGGGCGATTCACGCGCATGTGGCGTACTCCTCCATTGCTACCCAAACGAGGAGAAGTCTCGAAATCTCGAAATCACATTCGGTTGGGAACTCTCGTTCGCAGCGGAAGGCAGTGCACATTCGGGGATTTCTTGAATATCTTCAATTCCGTGCGGTATTTGTCGAAAGGTGAATCCTTGTAGTGAAGTGCCGAGTGATAATTTTTGATTTCAAAGGATAACATCGCCATCACCACAGCAGAGTGAGTATCGCGTTTCGTTGTTAATGTCGGCAGACATGACTGTGAAGTGCAGAGATCCTCCTCCAGTGTCTAACCAGCAACAGAAGACGTTTTAAGCAGTTTTTAGTTTGTTTTACGACTCAGTTCGGGGTGTTGACGGCCACAAGGCCAGTAAATTCAGTAAATTCGTGGCGCCACAGTGCCCAGCTGCTGGGGGATGAGGTGTTAAATTGTTTCGGTGTGTGGAAGGGGTTGAAGCAATGGGAGCATTGCCAGACCATGTACTTGAGAGGCTTCAGCCATCGAAAGTGTGTACGTCCTGAAATAGGAGCAGTGGCAGTTCGGTTTGATTTGAAGTGCTCTTCATGGGCGTCCTTTTCTAATTACAGTCCCGCTGGGAGTGGGTTGGTGCAGTTTATGCCGTTCGCCGGGTGGCAATAACGGCGGGGATTGTGCTGTAATTGAATTCGAGACGAGCGATTGGATGGCGACGACCTTGCACAGCGTCTTGGCGATGAGTGGCGACGGGGAATGGTGTAACTCGGCAAGAGTGGTTGTCGTTCGAGGAAGGGTGAAACTTTCTCGCGCTTGACAAGGTGTGATTGAGGGAAAATCATGGCGGGGTGTTGTACGACAGTTAATTGCTACTGCATGTGAAATTGAAGGTTCCCAGGAAGAAGACAAGGTGATGGGTGAACAGCAAAGTTTGTGATGAAGTGAAAGAGCGATTGTCGGTGATGCAGAATTTGACGTGTTGCTTAGCAACTTTAACTGGTCTTTTGGTGGAATTTGCTTGAACAGTGGTGGTTAAACATTGTGCGGTTCATTGGAGCCAAAACGCGATGGTTGGACTTTTACGTCGAAGAAGGGGATTCAAATTCGGGAGAGTGGATGAAAAAGGTTCTAGTGTGATGGGGTTTCGAGGACTAAATTGAAACGCGGGATGTGTAGGGCAGCAACTCAAATAAGTCTAGTCACTAGTCTAGAGATGCTACGACTCATATGGCAAGACTGTGTGTAGAAGGTTTGAGCTTCCCAGGTCCTAGCAATACGTGGCAGGGCAGGGAACCCACGAAGAGCAGTTGCTTCTGAAACCTCGCTTCAGTTAGAATTCAGGGAGTACTATAAATTGATTGTGTGCTTGGTCATAACTTGGTCGTTACTTGGTATGGGTGCCGTACAGCCTGTAGGGGGCCAGGGCGGAGCAACCAGTGGTGTTATGCGGCCTATTGTTCTGTCATGAGTGGAAGAGACCTACAGTGTTGCATGGGCACTCCGAAGTTTGAGAAGCCTTTTCTAGACAGTTATTACTCTTTGAGCATTGTCAGTGACTCTGGGAAGAGGTGGGGCCGTGAAAATTATTCGTGCGTAGGACTCGTAGGAGTCGACGCACATACACACCGCCCCATAAAAACAGGAAAATGATATTAATTTCCATGCAATTGATTTAAATTTAGATTAGATTGACATTTATTTTTCTCTTCATTTACAAGCCCAGGTTAGGTTAGTTCAGAGTGGCTGACTGCTGATAGCAGTCACACTTAGGCCAATGGTGCTTGTGACAAAGTGGTTAAGCTGGCTATATTGACGCTCAGTAATTGGCTGAGCTCTTTGAAATAGTAGGTCCCTAGACGTCAGTAGCTACGGCTAGCCAGAGCGCTAGACGAGCAGAGAAGGTGATTTGTGATTTCTACATCCCCTTCTACAGCCTTCTTCTGCAAAAATCATTGTATAGGACATCCAACCTGCGGACGTGTCGGATGTGGTTATTTTTATTAAGATAATATTGGTATGGTTCAATTATGTATGGAACAAATATCGGCCAAATGGCGGCGGCGACCTCGGCGGCACACCTCCATCCGATGGTCCAAATTTTCGATGACGCTGAAGCATAATTGAGGTTCTATGCCATTAATGTGCCGAATTATCTCATCCTTTAGCTCTTGAATTGTTGCTGGCTTATCGACGTACACCTTTTCTTTCAAACAACCCCAAAGAAAAAAATCCAACGGTGTCAAATCACATGATCTTGGCGGCCATTGAATTTGTCGCGCAAAAGAACCATTGTTTCGAAGAGCACGATATGCGTTTTGTTTTGAACGCCCATTTTTATAATAAGCCTGAATAACTTTAACGCGTTGCTCGATTGTGTATCTTTCCATGGTTCAAATTGAGTTAGTCTGAAAGTGAGAAATGTCAAACAAAAACTTGACGTTTAGGTGTGGTTCACATTCAACATCGACCCTTAAAATAACCACCCTTTATGAGTTTTCAGAATTCATTTACTAAGGGTATGGAGTGGAACTAACTCTTGGGATAGTTTGTCAGATTTGAGGCTGTAGGTGTATAATCTAAGAATTGGATTGAGGTCAAATAGGTTCTGGGTCACGCAGCATTTCCTGCCAATTAAGATAAAGTTGTCGTTAGCAAAAGCCCTACTTCTACCGGTATTGTTATATGGCAGTGAGATATTCTGCAAGCCTGATTATAAGAGAATGAAAAAAACTAATTGTAGTTTACAATAATATCGTTGTTTCAAGATTTTCAATACAAATTACTGGATATTCCTTCGAAAACTTATTAAAGATCAGAACGCTTTACTTTCTAAACAACCTAATGCGAAGTGGGCAGCCTGAATATCTGTTCGAAAAGATTACATTCTTCCAATCACCAAGATCTTGAATGATAAACCAACCGAGATGCTCAAGCCTTCAGTCAGAACGCCAGTTTTTTGTTCAGGCCACTAGGCTGTGGAATGCTCTACCAGCGCATTTGACAGGGATCACTAGTGCGAGCAGATTCAAAGTCCCAGTTCAGTCGGCATTGCTTATAAGTATATGCTCTTAAAACTACGAGTTAACTTTTGAACACCCTCCGCACAACATTACATGGATCGTGCGAAAATTCGGCAATCTGTGGCCTTTTTTTCCACTATAATCCACGAATCGGCCGCCATTGCGTGGGGGATCCATGGTTTATGTAAAAGTATGTGTGAAATACAAGGGAACATCACTACATGTCCGGTGTGGACAAGGGGCAAAAATGGCCATCTCTATTCCTCCATTATCTCTGGCGCGAGGTTTGACTGATGGGACAAACTTTAGCGTCGATGCCCTTATTTTGATAAGAGAGCATATCCGATTGACGGAATATAATTCATAATTTTTCTTTGTTGTGTAGGTTGCAATGCCTTTATAGACCACAGTCTGTGTAGACGTACATCCAAAACATGATTATGTTATGCCTCATAATAAAGTTTAAAATAAGGCAGACAATGCCAAATCTCATCGCAATTTTAAAAAAAGGAATACTGCATGCGATCTGAGTTCCTTATGACCAATAAGGCTTATATACTTAGGCCCTGATTATATTGCAATAAGTATTTGCTGGGCTTGTAGCTAACCCAATGCTTAAGACCACTGTGTCCACTCTGTTGCGCAGGGCAGTTGTTATCTGACCTCCAATAAGTTCGTACGTTGGGTTGACACTACACCAAGCAGTGACCCTTTCTGGCTGTAGTGGTGGTCATGGCTTATAATTCACGGCCCATACTCTTTCGAGTGAAAGACTCTAAAATGCTTGTGGAGTTTAAGTGTGTAGAAAGATCTTCTTGAACTTCGCCCTTCGGAGTCGCCATAAAAGTGTGGGTCCCATCCACTCACACGAGTGGTTGCTGGGTAAACTAAACCGGGTCCACCTCAATGTGTTTCTTGAATTGAATCATGTTTATTATTTCAATTTAAATTGTAAGCGTTGCTCCGGCTAAACCAGACTAACCCCACGACAACCGTGTCAAGTGTCAAGTTAGCTGTCAAAGAAAACAGTGCTGCCAATTTGTAGTTCTCCGCCTCTAAAAATATACGCCTTACCAGTTCATCTCTGGCTGCTTTAAATTTGTCAGCAGACTGCTGCGTCTTTTGTTGCTTTGTTTGATGCAATTCTCATCCATCATCGTCCCAATTAAGTGGCATATTCTGGTTGACAGCTATATTTGTGACCTTCTGCAAAAATCGACAGCGACTCTACTACCGTGGTTACTTATCTCTCATGATTGTGGCTAGTGGAAGGACTCGAACATGTTGCTGTTGCAACATTTCATAATTCTTCAATTCTCCTTGGTGAACCTCAATCCAATGTCCAATGTGCGTTACTTTACAAATGTGGTCACTTAAGAAAACATGCAACGACTGGTCCATGAGTGCTTATCCGCCTTGAATACTAAGGAAGCGAATAAATCTTGTTGAGGGGATGATTGCTAGTGAAGGAAACCCCTCTCCTGTGAGCACCCTGAGCGCGTAGTGGTGCTCTTTAGGACGTTCAGGAGGATGCACAATATTAAAGAGAAATCATTTCTCCTCCTAGTGAAGACTGCCTTCATAGATTTTTTCCCATCTCGATATTGATCCAGCAATTTAATGTGTATTTAATTTGCTTTTGCAATTTACAAGCCGTGGGGGGCTGCTGGAAGTGTTCGTCGACTGGAAAAGAAAGCCCGGAGTCTCTTATGTTTCCGACACTTTAGCTTGTATCCCTTTCTGCCTTAAGTTGGCTTCATTGCTTTAAGCAGAACTCTCTCCTCAAACTCGTTGACGACAAGCAAAAGTGTTTGGCTCTCAATTGGTCAATCATGCGACGCGAATTGTCACGTCAATTGGACACGTTTGTCAAGTTTTCTTACCACAAGTTCTCCTTTGGCATGTGATTAGACGCATTTACTGGTTTTCGTTCCCTTGGGAAACTGCGTGTGCCAGGCAACACGTGCGCCAGCTCATCTCGTTCATCGCTCATCCACTATCTCCTGCTCATTCTCCGAAACAAACCCCCTGAATAGGAAGCTATTCGGAGAAAGCATGAATGACTTGGGCTGGTTCAGTGTAAAAGCACTTAAGCTTGTAACCTCATTCGGGGGTCTCCCCTTGGGCGGCTCCCTCGGTAATTGATGTCAAAAATATTCAGTTCCCGATAAGCGAGAGGGCGTAGAGAACTTTCCTGGCAACCGGGCCAAACTGTCGTTAATTTATTGAATTCTCTCGCAAAGCAATCATCCGGCACGGGCGATGGAGAGCGCTGGGGGGGCGAGCGATTGCTGGAGGAGCCTCAAGACAAAATAATTATGTCTTTCGATTTGTGAACATTTACGAGACTCACCTTAATTGATGGCAAGTCGTTACAAAGTCTGTTTATTGAGTTTCGTGATACCTTGAGACTGTCCTGGAATGAGGAGGGGTATCGTCCTGATAAACAGGATGTGCTCTGCGGCGATTATTTTCTGCTTTTGTGCTTTTTGTTGGCTGCTTTTTTGTGAAGGCGAAGTGAGAGGGCGACGGTCATGTTGTTGCTGCCTTCCTGGCGAAAGGGAATGGAAAATACATTTTAACGGTAAACAAGTCGACTGAGTGAAGGAGAGTGGGAGGAAGTTTGTGTGGTTGCCTTCGTGCCAGGGGAGGTCCTTTGAAAGCAGCACAGTCAATGATGAAAGCTGGAGAGGCTTATCCCGTCCACGGGAGGCGACTCAAGCGTGACTTGTTTGCTTGGGAAAAATATGGTAAATATTGGTCTTGTCTACGGAGCCATTTCGATGCGAATCCTTTTGATGTTTCGTGATGCATTCATTCCCAGACTGAGAATAAGGTTCTGCTGCATAGTTGCTTTTAATTCATCATGTTTGTGCTGTCAAAGATGTATTGAATGGTGTCCTTTCCGGCTACAAAATCGATTGGGACGGTGCTGGGTGGTGTTGATGTGAAAATTCCAGGATTTGTAGAAGGCACTTAATGCTATCAGGAGTAGGTTAGTGGGTGTTGAAGCCTTAAATTGTTGACGGAAATGTGGCGGATGTTTGAAGTTTCATGAACAATTTTCCCATTCTCCCATCTCTATCCAAGCGTCCATCTCTGTCCATTCGTCCATCTCTGTCCATCTGTCCACCTCTGTCCATCCGTCCATCCGTGTCCATCCGACCATTTTGGTCCATCCGACCATCTCTGTCCATCCGTCCATATCTGGCCATTCTCCCATCTCTGTCTACCCGTCCATCTCTGACCATCCGTCCAACTCTGTCCATCTCTGCCCACAGGTCCATGTTTTTCCATGCGTCCATCCGCCCTTCAATGTCCATCCGTCCATCTCTATCCATCCGCCCAACTCTGTCCATCTCTGTTCATCCGTTCATTTCTGTCCATCCGACCATCTCTGACCATCCGTCCATCTCCGTCCACCCGTCCCTCTTTGTCCATCCCTCCAACTCTCTGTCCACCTGTCCATCAGTCCATCTCTGGCCATCCTCCCATCTTTGTCCATCCGTCCATTTCTGTCCATGTAACCATCTCTATCCAACAGTCCATCACTGTCCATCCGACCATCTCTGTCCATCCGACCATCTCTGTACATCCGTCCATCTCTGTCCATCAAACAATCTCTATCCATCCGTCCAACTCTGTCCATCCGTCCATATCTGGCCATTCTCCCATCTCTGTCTACCCGTCCATCTCTGACCATCCGTCCAACTCTGTCCATCTCTGCCCACAGGTCCATGTTTTTCCATGCGTCCATCCGCCCTTCAATGTCCATCCAACCATCTCTATCCAACCGTCCATCTCTGTCCATTCGTCCATCTCTGCCCACAGGTCCATGTTTTTCCATGCGTCCATCCGCCCTTCAATGTCCATTCGTCCATCTCTGTCCATCCTCCCATCTCTGTCCATCTGTCCATCCGTCCACCTCTGTCCTTCCGTCCATCACTGTCCATCCGACCATCTCTGTCCATCCTCTCATCTATCTCCACCTGTCCACCTCTGTCTACCCGTCCATCTCTGACCATCCGTCTAACTCTGTCCATCTCTGCCCACAGGTCCATGTTTTTCCATGCGTCCATCCGCCCTTCAATGTCCATCCTCCCATCTCTGTCCAACCGTCCATCTCTGTCCATTCGTCCATCTCTGTTCATCTGTCCATCTCTGTCCATCCGTCCATCT
Source organism: Eristalis tenax (assembly GCA_905231855.2). NCBI lineage: Eukaryota > Metazoa > Arthropoda > Insecta > Diptera > Syrphidae > Eristalis > Eristalis tenax. The sequence continues at coordinate 19,682,394 of HG993127.1, read as the reverse complement.
CTGTCCACCTGTCCACCTCTGTCCATCTGTCCTTCCGTCCATCTCTATCCATCCGCCCAACTCTGTCCATCTGTGTCCATCCGTCCATTTCTGTCCATCCGACCATCTCTGACCATCTCCGTCCACCCGTCCCTCTTTGTCCATCCCTCCAACTCTCTGTCCACCCGTCCATCAGTCCATCTCTGGCCATCCTCCCATCTTTGTCCATCCGTCCATCTCTGTCCATCCAACCATCTCTATCCATCCGTCCAACTCTGTCCATTCGTCCGTTCGTCCATTTCTGTCGAATCACAGACCAAATACGCCGAAAGACATGGCCGAGGTTTTCTTCTCAAGTTCACAATTAAATTCATTTATTTGCTAGATTTGTGGGGAACTTAACCAGAAGTTGAATCGCTCATTCCCTCTGAGGAATTCTATCCGGCTTAGTTGCTGCTTAGAAGATATTTGTACTCCGCGTCGTAGGAAAACAAAATCCGCAGCATTCATTCCGAGCATTCACAAGTGAACTGCCAGCATCCACGAACAACTTGTGCCTGCAAAACAGAAGCGATTTCATATCGAGTGGCACAAATCGGATTCCTTAACTTCACTTCCGCAGAGCTCCACTTGAGTGCTCCATTCAAATGCGGTTCCCGTACCACAAAAAAACGAAAAACGAACACTCTGCCTTTATGCAACCCCCGAGAGCGCAGAGTTGCAGGGAAAATAACAAGCATTCAAAAGCTGGCGCTTGTTGAAAGGGCAATAGCCTTGTGCCCAAGCGCTCCACACAAAATTACTGTTAAATGAAGGACTTTGTTTGAAAGTCACAGAAAAGAGTCGTCTGATTGATGAATAGGCGAGGGACTTGTGGAGACATGCATCAACTTCCAACCTTCAGCTTCATGTTAAGCGGGTGTCTGATGCGGTTTTTGAAAGAGATGCCTCGACTGCCAGTTGGAGAAACTTTCCTTTGATTTCGGGGAAGGACTGAGCTCGACATGTACCTGACCTTGGCCTACGTTCTCTGCAACCACAAGGGTGCAGAGCCCTTCATATGCAATCGCACTCGTTATGACGACTTTGAGTAATTTGCTCCACAGATCTGCTCTCTGAGCTTGTGAGAGGTGGCATCAGACGGCATAAGACTTGACTTCCTGACCTGAACACATTCTGTCGAACACTTCAATGCAAAGCAAAAACAATCGGGGACTAAAGATACACCCCTGAGGCTCTCCAACATTTAATTTGTCATGAAATTTTTCTCGGAAAAAATTCAATTTAAAGTGACATCATATTTTGAAATGAAAGAGTTTCCAGGACATGCTACAGCCTTGAACAAATCAGAAGCCACTCCCAGCTAATTTTAATTTAATGGTCTTGTGCTTGGCGATGCCATCAGATTTCCACTTACTGCCGCTTCAGTCCCCGCAGACGAACACAATCGCAGTCATACCCAAGAGAACCACTTCCCCACACTACAGCCAACAAATTGTTGTCCCATAAATCCCCAAATTCATCATTTCAGAGGAGCCCTAGCATGCCTTATTTTTTGATACACCACGACTTCAATTCGTCTTTGTAGAGCTGGAGGAAGTCAACAGTGCTGAGGGAATTCCAGGAAGACACTCCGTCCGGGGGGCGTGGGAGTTCATGAATCTCTCATCCCAGCCCAGCCAGAATCACTTGTGTCTTGCTTGGTATTTTTAGTCGCACAAAAAGAACAAGTACAAATACATTCCCACGTGCCCACGCATTCGCAACCTCTGTCAGCCACAGACACAGCCCCCGGCCATCGACGCTTTTTGCGCACTTGAAACGATCTCATTTTGACGCCTCAAAAGTCGTCAAACGGAATTCATCGGGAAAATCAAAACCCATGTTGACAGCCTGTGAAGTGTGAATGGGTCTTGTTTCAGTTTCAGTTACCAAACTCGTGGGCGGCTGGGTCAAATGCTTTGCGGATTGGAAGGACATAAGAGAACAGTCGTATCGGTTTAACCCTCTTTGACATCAAGAAGCAGCCATCGAGTCCGACAATTGTAAATATACTGCTGCTTTCATCATTTTGGATAAGGAGAGGTGTGAGTTCACTTTGTGCTCTGGGTTAATGGCATTGAGGCTGCAACTGCTAGGGGAAAGATTTGATGACTTTGACCGGTTGGGGTCCATTTTATTGACAGATCCATTGTTCGTTGTTCAGCTGCTCATTATTTTCTTTCACCTTTATCTTAAAAGGGAATGGGTGGAGAAAGACGAGAAGAAATTCTGAGCTTAAGTCCTGCTTCAACGGCAGCACAGCACTTTGCAGTAGTTTCAATGCGAACTAGACGGCACGTGTGACAAGCAACTCGTCACTCGAATGTTCTGCAGTGTCTTGGAGCATGGAGTCTCGGAAACCATTAAACCCTCTCGAGGTCCTGTCAATTAAGTGCTGGAGTAATGATGAATGAAATTTTCAAATAGTCCTGTGATATTGAGCAACTAATTGTGTTCAGACGTGCAACTAACCATCGGTTCGGATATGGCTCGAGACTCCAGTCAGGACCTTGTTAAACATTCGGTCCTCCCTAGAAACTATAGAATCCATCACAAATAATGAGTAACTGATTCACTCTGCACTGCAGGACGCATCGTCAGTCAAAGGAGTTTGTGGACATTTGCCGTTCTAGTTCATTCATTCACTAGGGACTAGGGGGCTCGTAGGGATTGTAGGACTAGTTTGTGTGCGAAAATGGGACCGCATAGTAATGCCGATAGCGTCATCAGTGTCAATCAATTAGCCTATACTTAATTACTTACCACACCTCTGACTCATGGAGGGCCTGAGTCTGATCTGTAGCTGTGTCCAATCCATCAAGGCAAAGCTGTCTTGTGTGCGCTGCGATTTGCTCTTCATGCCAGGGGCTTCATTTCTCCTCGAACTGGAACCCCTGGATAAGTGGTTGAACCATTTTCGAGGCCCGGACTGCAAAACACATCATTGTACATTGTCGTGTTCGTGGTTGTGGTTGTGTCTTCTCCTTCATCACCATTAAGAGCAGCTGCTCTCTGACGGCGGTATACCAAACCATGCTAGAGTTCACGTATCGATGTCGGTTGTCTATAGAGCACGTAGTAACGATACGATAATAGTAACGACATTAATTGAGGAGAAACGTTTCGTTACATGGTACTTTATTGAATATTCGTTACTCAGTAACGAATACATACATGTTGCTACAGTACTAGTACGGTGGACTAACTCCAAGCGATCTACATTCTCATTTGTTTGCGTTATTCAACAGAAAACGCACACTTTCCATTTTAAGGTCTTTTCATTTTGCATAAGAAACACATTTCCACATAATTTTCTAGCATATCTGGCAATAACATGATCGGACTACTCTGAATTTCTGACAGCTTCTATTGACGGTGTTGCCAGCAGGGAAAGCAGATGATGGGCAATTGTGAACTTTATTTAACTGAGAAAATAACTAAAATTATATCGAATTTGATGAAAATGGGTGAACGTGAGGGAATTATATAATAAATAGTAAATTCTAAATAATGATCTAATTCATTGGTGAAGCTTCATGAACGTTTTCAAGTTCATTTAGGGATCGAGATCGAGATTCTTTTGTTTCCTTTTTTAACAGCCTCTATCTATCACGCACCAAATCCAGGTGTCAAACCTTACTAATTGTTTGTATTTAAAGATAGTTCAGAGCCAGACAGAAGCCTTCAGATTAAGTAGGTGACTCGAACTTGTCAACGTCCGAAGTGCAATTCTAAAAATTTTCTCAGAATGATGTGCACATACGTTTGAGCTGCAGAGATAGCAATGCCGCATTTTTCGTTAACTTGAGGCAGAAGCCGAACCAGGTGTCTACGAATTTAGCCGGGATATGGGATCACATAGACCATATTAACAGCACTCTTTCAATGAATTGTCGACTCCGAGACAACACAAAAGAGTATGAAGATAACGCACATTAGTGAAGCTATCTCTCAATAAGCCTCGTGTAAGCAACTCAACTAGGGACTGTAACCTTCGCGTCGTGCTGGGCACTTGTTAACTGAGAACCAGGTCAGGATAAAGAAGGTCCATGGTGACAGTGACTTCTTGGATGAATTTAAACATGCCGGCACACTACGGCTATTATGATCAAAATTTACTTTATTAGCCAAGAGCATCGTCAAATTTAAAAAATTGTCCATTACTAATGCAGGGATCTCAGGCAAAATTCATATCATCTACGGACGTAGAGAGCGGTTGACTTTAACACTGGAAAGACAGCAAGGGTCATTTGACCAAGGCAATAAATTGTTGATTGTGATCTAGTGAATCTTTTAAAAATAATCACTCAGTTAACAAACATTTGAGCTGAAATGCAATCATAATAACATTCTTCTTTAACAGCAAAAGTGGACGAAACTTAACGAAACGTAGTGAAATGGTTATTATGATTACAAGGTATTCGCTTTTGACTTTATTTACTTAACATCCAAAAATGTTGGGTCTCAAGTAGTAGTCGTGGTCCCAGAGCTTCCAAAACGAAGCGAGTGGACATTTTTGAGAAGCTACTGTTTCCGAACATGCTTCTTAAGCGCTTCTGACTCACAGCAAGGAGAACCGAACTTACTATTAGAGGTGTATCCGACCCTTGGCAATGTCCCCGGATCTGCTGTTCAGTGCTCAAAATAACCCTTTAATCTTCCACCATCGGGAGACTATCGTCTACATCGTCTCAGTTTTGTTTGTTCATCCTTCCATCGCTGATGACTGGTATTCTAAATCTCATCATCATTCTCCTCCCGGCATCCCGGGAATTGTGGCATTGTGAAAGGACATCTTATCATCAGCCCTATACTTATTTCAAGCAATGATTTCCTATGCGACATGAGACTCCCCGCTTTTTTCGAAGAACACCACCGAGCTGAACGAATTTGTGTCTCTGTGACTTTGCGTGTTGCCTTGGTTTGCAAACGAATGATTTTATCCGTTTGTTGACGAGGAACTCAATGTGTTCGACTGCAATTCATTGCTCACATCAAGAAAAAGTTTCTTCAATTTCCATGATTTTTTCCAACCAACTGGTCATCAACATGAAGTGAGTGAGTGAGCCCCCATTGGAAATAACACAAAGAGCAAAGACAAAAACCTTAACAAGGACTAGCTAGGTGTCTTCTTAAGCAAAGGATAAAGTTTCCCTGTCATTCCATCAGCAGCCCCCTTTGTCGGCACTTGAAATCCAATTTCTCAGCTCTCGATTTACGACCCCCCGACTGTCGCTCATAAAACTGCGAAACGACTTCCTGCGAATGTGTGTAATCCAAGGAAATCCATCAAATCCAACAAATCCAACAAAATCCAACAGATTTTCGACTGATTCCCAGAGTTGTTCATCGCCACGAGAGCTGGAAACAGACTCAATGACCCACATTCCCATTTGGGCCGCCTCCTAAACGCACATTTACAGCCATCCCTTTAATTGCACAACGTTTATAAATAGTTCCCTTACCCAGACGATCCCTTTACGCGCGTGGAGTCACAAGCCTAATCGAGCGCACATGAGTAGACTGCGTCCTCTTGGATTTTCAGTGTCTTCCAAGAGAAACCCTTGAAAGTTCGTCAAGCAAAAATTGAAAAAGTTTTATCGTAACATTGTCTATGACCAGATCAAAGAGGTAATTTCCAGTCCAGGCGTTCTCACTCTTCAATCAAGGGGAGGTCGTTGAGGTTTGCGGCGACCGGGCAAGAAGGATTTCTCGCCGGTGGTCTACTTTATTGATTGGATAACTGTCACGACGTTCATGTGGCGGAGACTGCAGGGAGCCGCATAATTCAGTCCTTATCCGTCTGGAAAGTAACGAACGATCGATTCTTGGAATTGAATGAAAATACTTTTATGAGCTTTGGGCTTCAATTATTTTCGCCTGTGCACTGGTGAGGGGTTTATTGCTGTCTATTGGCAATGACCATCTTTACCTGTGCAGTTTCATTCACAAATTGGCCATTATTCCTTTCCAAGGGTATGTCTTTGACTTTGTTGCACATTGTTGGTATTTCTATGCCTGCATTGCTCGTCACTATGTACGGTGTCTTAAGGCTCGTAGGGTAGATTAGTCTGACAGTATTCTCATGGTCAAACGTCGTCGTGTCCGCCTTTGATGAGGACGACAGCTGCATTAGCATGGATGGCGGTGTGAACACACTTAGAATTCCAGTTCACATACCCAACGTCTTCAGGAACCACGTCTCCCGAGAAAAGGGGCTTTAAGTCGAAAAAAATGCGAAAACTCTCAGAGGAAAGTTCCCCCCAAAATCCCTACTAATCCGAAATATGAGGAAGATCTCGAAGCAACCACGCAGAACAATCCCCCGGTTCGCTGCTAATTCCTACCACAAGTGTCCCAGATTAACCTCCCCACATTCGCACACACAATCATGCAAATCCGAGAGGAGGGTGTTCGTGTACAAGGCCAAATTGAACGCTTGTGTGATTACACGCGTGTCCACAGGATTAAGCTGAAACAGCCTTATAAGCATACCCCAAAGTCGGTCTATTCATAACCAAAACAAAAAAGAAAAATGTTGTCTCCACATTATAAATGGAAAGCCGCCTACCATAGCACGACGCCGTCGCAGGATAATTCAATGCATACACTCCCTAGTTCGACAGAGTCAAAGCTTCAACGATCCATGCTGACGAGGGAGCATTTTGTTGTCACAGCGAAAGAACAATATCTCCTTAATTATTCCCCACCATGGCAGTCTGGTTGATCCTTTTCTCGAATAATAACTCGAAAGCAGCATGATTTAATGCAGCACTTGTTCCCGGTCGCACCGTGAACAGAGCCAATTGAGAAGGAGTAGGAGTCGCAGCATGGATCAACTTATATTCTGCAAATGTGATTTGAGAATTGTTGACGCGGTCGATGTGCACCACCACCAAGTGCCGCGCCGTCGTCGATTACCGTCATTAACAAGGATTTGGTTGATTCCGGGGCGTCTGGATCTGCCAAACCGGATGGCAGTTGAAGCTAATTAATGCAGACTCGCCCACATGCCACCTGTCGGTAATCACATCTCTGACATCTGAGTTGTGAAATTTGTCTTTCATGGAGGCACAGGGGGATGACTCCTATAGGCCTCCTTCGACGGGAATCTGCTTGCCGAGTGCGAGAGAGTTGTTGATTTGCAATGCAAAACAGTCTTAATTTTCCTAAAAGGCCTTACCTGGCAAAATTAGTCGTTCGGGTAATGGAAACGAACGGTAAGGTGGAGGTTTGTTTGTTGATCTGGAAATTTGGGAATTTCAGTTCATTCTGATGGCATAGGAACCACAATCTTCTTCCTTGGGCTATCAAAATGAATTCGAGAAAGTTCGGCAAATTAAGGGAAATGCCAAAATATGGCAAACAAAAAACTGGATTGAACTTAGAGGGAAATTCGACTCAGAGGGAGGTGACTGTAATTCTTGGACAAAACTTGGGCCGCCGCGCTGGTGTGAAATCCGAAACTTAAAGGGAAAGTGGTGCATACTTTTAGGAGATCTATCGGATTTGAATGAACAAAGGGAAATTTAAATGAATTCCTTTGCTATTGCTGGTGAAGCTTAGGGAAATTTAAATTAATTGCTTTGTTATTGCCGGTGTCGCTTTATTTTATTATGCTTAGCATGGGCTGGGACGTCTCTTCTTCTGCTCGTATGGAGGCGCTATTGGAAGAGGCTCCCTTGCATGAGACTTTGGAAAGCACGATGGGCAGGATATTTGCACCCTGGACAAAGTACTTCGAACCTGGCAATAACGTCGGATAGTCGAGCTGAATCCAAGAGCTGAGCAAGAGGGACAGAGTATAAATGTGTAGGAATCCTGGGAATAGAGGGCAATGAAGTAGCCGACTCCCTAACTAGAAAAGGAGAATCGGAGCCCTTTCCCAAACCATTGTGCGCTGTGGGAGATAATTTCCTCAGAGAAGAATTCTGGAAACTACATATAATGGACTGGATAGAAACTTGGAACAAGGAGCATGGTATGAAGCAGGCCAAGAGACTCTAAGGTCAGTATAGCCGAAAGAGGTTGAAGGCTTTTATCAAAAAAGCAAGTACTTACGGCCTCTGCAGTCTCAGTGGGTCTCAGGGTTATGCAGATTGTATGGAGAATGAGTTACGAATGGAAAACTACTATTGCTAAATTCTCATAATTGTCCTTCTTCAAATGGGACTACAAAATACTGGCATCATCCAAAATTCAAGACACCCCTTGACAAATGAAGTCACCACCGACCAATGGCACAGCTCTGATGGCATATGTCTCATGATTCGTCATCCCCCAGCTGTCACCACCTTGCACCAATGTTTAACCCCCTCGACTTTCTCGACCTTAACCTTGTGGCGATCCAAATGGACGACCTAGTTGAGTTGAATCAGCCCCCGCCCCCGGGATGCTTTGAGAAATTGTTTACTTCTCGCCGCACACAATTCCTTGGCGACAAAGTGGCGCCCTTCGTCAAACTTCTACAATGGCGCCCAACACAAGAATCTCACTCTACCACTTCCGCCCTATCCACTCCCACTTGCACTTGAACTCGTGCTCAGCCCACGACGGAACACGGAACTAGTACAACCTTGCGATTTGCCGAAAAACCCACGAATTTCGCCTCTCATCCAGCAGCGCGCACAACGCATCTAGCAGTCCCATGATGATAAGCACCGCAGTAAGCTCCTGATAAATAGCCTATTTCCGGAACAGATCCACTCGTTGGTCGAGAAGCGTTCACGTTTCACCATTCACACAGGCTGCGCTGCGACCTCGCGGCGGTGGCAACGTAACACTTATCACGTGCGGCTCGTTAATCACCTGTCGGTGGGTCGAAACTTTCTCATGCCGATACGGGCGCGATTGATTGGCTGGCCCACCTCCTGCAAGAGCGTACATCGCCTTTAATTAGAAAACATTCGACATTCGACCGACTCCACCGGATGTGTTGTTGTGCCTCGCGGGCGTGCATGTGGTTTATTTGGATTTTGTCTCCGTGGCCTGCATGTTGTACGTGTGCCAAGTCAACAATCAACAGAGATGGTCGCTTGCGAAGGCTAATTGCTTGTTTTCAATTAACGCCATGTGGGAGTGGCCTCATCTACCGCATTGTCCGCATCTGGGGAGAGTCGATCCGATGATCCACTTAGCAAATGTCTCGTCCCAGGAGCTGCATATCTAATCGCAAGTGAGTCTGGGGGTGGGACAGGCACTGGACGGATGCTCATCAAGTGTCCAGTTCGTGACATGTCGGATGGAACGTATTTTTATTGACAAAATCAATCTGCCGGCCTGTAGAGAGTGACACAATGATGTGTTCAGCTCACACTCGTATTTAGGGGGCAGGTGAAGGGGGTTTGGTGCTGTTTGGGAATCGAGCACGTATGCGGGGTTGTTATTCATGACCTTGGTCCAGAAGGAATGCGCACGATTGCGTGTCCTCACTTCATGTTGTTGTTGAGAGAATTAAATTGAATGCAAACACTTTTCGTTGGGTCGTGCTTCATTGGAGGATAGTGGCCTTGGCAGTGGCGTCGTTCCGTTGGGTTCCCTATACGCTCAAGGCAAAGTTCATGTTAAAGCCAAGTAGGATTTGCTGCGCCCTTGTCATCAGGGGATGAACGAGTCCTTGAAAAACTGCATTGCTTTGACCCGATCGACATTCGTGGCTCTGGAGGGTTGATGCTAACAGTATATACTTGTGTGGATGCTGTGATTTCTTTTCGGGACAAGGCATTTTTTTGCAGACAACTTGACTGCAACGACATCTCTTTGCTCAGACGCCTGTCAGGAGAATTGATTAAGGCCAAATTTTGTTTTAACCAGATGTCAAGTCAGAGCCACCCTTAGACAGAACCCATTCGAGAAACGCAAAGCCAAAAGTCACCTTTAGAATCCACTTCGAGTCAGAGCCGATATCTGGTCAGAATCAACGGCAAGTCAGACGCCGCCTTTAGACAAAATCCACTTCGAGTCAGAGCCGACATCTGGTCAGAATCGACGGCAAGTCAGAAGCCACCTTTAGGAAGAATCCACTTCGAGTCAGAGCCGATATCTGGTCAGAATCAACGCCAAGTCAGAAGCCGCCTTTAGACAGGATCCACTTCGAGTCAGAGCCGACTTCTGGTCTGAATCAACGCCAGATCAGAAGCCACCTCCAGACAGAATCCACTTCGAGTAAGAAGCGACTTCTGTTCAGAATCAACGCCAAGTCAGAAACCACCTTTAGACAGAATCCACTTCGAGTCAGAGCCGACTTCTGGTCTGAATCACCTTTAGACAGAATCCACTTCAAGTCAGAGCCGACTTCTGGTCTGAACCAACGCCAAGTCAGAAGCCACCTTTAGACAGAATCCACTTCGAGTCAGAGCCGACTTCTGGTCTGAATCAACGCCAAGTCAGAAGCCACCTTTAGACAGAATCCACTTCGAGTCAGATCCGACTTCTGGTCTGAATCACCTTTAGACAGAATCCACTTCAAGTCAGAGCCGACTTCTGGTCTGAATCAACGCCAAGTCAGAAGCCACCTTTAGACAGGATCCACTTTGAGTCAGAGCCGACTTCTGGTCTGAATCAACGCCAAGTCAGAAGCCACCTTTAGACAGAATCCACTTCGAGTCAGAGCCGACATCTGGTCAGAATCAACGCCAAGTCAGAAGCCACCTTTAGACAGGATCCACTTCGAGTCAGAGCCGACTTCTGGTCTGAATCAACGCCAAGTCAGAAGCCACTTCTAGACAGAATCCACTTTGAGTCAGAACCAACATCTGGTCCACTTCCAACCATCTTCCAGTCTGCTCTCGTCCTGCCTGATGATTTCATCGTTTTGCTGCTATCGACTATGTGATGATTAAGGCACGTAAACTTGTGGCAAATCCCGTCCTACTTAGATCTGCAACCTAACCAGACCAGACCATGATTCAATCGATGCCACAAAAGATAACCTCCTTTGTCAGACTTAATTGGATCGAACGAGGAGCTGCTGCCCCCTTTTGTGGGGAAGCCCAACTGCAAGAGATTTCTCAGAATCACTTAACCAACTCGTACGCCATCATAGGAGCACTCATAAGCCTTGCGAGGACGCTCCACGACAAAAGTGGGTGCGTCAATGCCAATCCAATTGAATGTGATCACGTAGGTGTGAGCCAAGGACAATCATGTTAGTGGACGAGAGAGCGAAGTGAATGTGAAACATGAAAATGGCAGTTTGTCAGTGCCGCACGATAGGATTTTACAAGTCGAATGGAGCAGCGAGAGGAGATTTCCCACGTCTGTATGTTACGACTGCCAAGTCAATGTCCGAAAAGAAAAGTTAACCACTCCATGCCGCCATTAAAACATAATCAATGCACTCCATTGAACCGCTAACCATTTTGCGATAAAAGTCAATAAACAATCACCTAGTCACAGGCACTCAGTCAAGGCGGTTTCTAACGAAGTACCCGCCGAGCATTAGCCACGATATTACACCGCCATCCACCCGGCCGCGACGTCGGCACATCTGGGACTTGGCATGGCGGTGTAGGGGTGGCAGCGATTAAAAATTGATTGGAAATTCTGGCCACACAGCCAGGGTTTGGTGTGGTTTCGCGTTTTGTTGGCACAAATTGATTGCCAACCAACACCCGAACAATGCCAGCAGACGCACACTTAGGCTCCACTCGGCGAGGTCCTCAGACGTCAGAGCCCGGTTGTGAAGGTGACACGTCTCGTCACTGGGTGCAGAGCATTCGGCATGAATCCGAATTAATTTGCGATGATTCCTTCACAATCGAATTTCCCATGACATCTGCCTGTGCTTCGACTGAGTGAAGGACCTTAAAAGGACATTTCCACGCTCCATGGAGTTCCCTTTCGAAATACTGATTCAATTATTCACACACACCCAACAAAGAGCGGAACGATTTTGTCGTCGTGGAGGGACGGACCCACCAGCCACACACTCCCATTCCAGGCCTCCCGCTTGATGAATGTCAAATTGTGTTATGTCCTGGGAATTTCTGCTTTGTGAGCCTCTCACATTTGTGCCTCGGGGCGTGATAAGACTCTCCCCCTCTCCTCGATTGCTCACGAATTATACACAGCTAATCAGCTATTTATCTTTCAGATTTTGTGGCGAATTCCGAGGAGGCGAAATTCCATTCAGAGAGGATGCCGGGGCCATGTCAACGACTACGCTTGCCCTCGCTGGCGACCGTAATAAGGACTTCTAGGGCGGACTACGCTCACACCACAATCCGCAAGGAGCACAGACGTGTGGTCGTCATGGGATCGGCACGGGTTGGCAAAACCTGCATCATATCGCAGTTCCTTTATGACAAATACATGGCGCGTTACCGCCAGACGGTGGAGGAGCTCCACCGGGGCGACTACAACTTGCCGGATGGTTCGTCGTTGACTCTGGATATTTTGGACACATCAGGTGCGTTTGAGTTTCCCGCAATGAGGACACTTTCGATCTCGACGGCTGGTGCCTTCATCCTGGTGTTTGCGGTTGACGATGTGATGTCGTGGAGCGAGGTGGAGCGCCTCAGGAAGGAGGTAAGTCTGCTGCGTGGTTAGTGTTAAATCGAATGGAGATTGAATTTCAACAAGTCGCGCATGAATTTGAATGTGACTGTGGTTGTTGGTGGTGGCTGTTGTTGTTTTGATTTTTCGCTCCATTGCCCACGTCCTGGTGAAGCGTGAAGGATTTGCGAGGAAACGGTCCTTCGGGGCTCAATTTTTCCTCCCTTGTTTCTCGTGAATCTCGCGAGTGATTCTGACATTTTTCCAATTTCTCTAAGTGGAGGACAGTTAAGGAAGATTATCGTTCGCGGCACTTGAGTGAAGCAAGCCCTCCAGCGGCACCGCCTTCGTCAACCGCATGATGTTCTTCACCAACCGTCATCTGGTTAAACATGCTTTTCCGTTTCGGCCTCTTCTATTTTTGCCGTTGTCGCTAAGAGACGACTTGTCGTATGGTTGGCGCTACAGTCCGAGGTGGATCATGGCTTAGCTTGTACAGCAACCACTCGTGCTGCGGGGCTTATTGTTCTCTTATGAGCGGATCTACGATTATAGGCTGAGTTCGAAGGGCGGTTTCTTAAGCAATTGGAGGACTGCCTGAGTATTGGCCATGACATGAAACGACTTGGAGCCGTGATGATTATGAAAAGTTGTTCTCGAAGAAGTCGACACACATATCCACTTCCCGACGGCAGCCACAGACACGCCGTGTTGCATTTTATGGTCCTTCGAGACAGATGCAGGCACGGTTGCCAGGAATGTTGGATAGTCACTAGGATGGCATTCGTGAAGTTCACTTTCGCTCGGATGTCGACAAGCTCTGTAACTGCCTCAAAGCCTGTACCCAAATCATGCATGACATGAAATAAGCCCAAATTCTAAAGAAGGCTGTGTTCAATCTTCCACCGCCTTTGGTTTTCTTTGGTCACTAAGTGACAGTGTCAATGCTTGTCAATGCTGTCGCCCGTCACTCCGTGTGCCACTCTCGCCCCTTCAGTCACTCTCCCACAGCACACTTCTAATCCTTTCATTGTTTGCCTTTTTCAGATTATCACCGCCAGAGGCTACAAGGTCCCCATAGTCGTGGTCGGCAACAAGACCGACATCAATGAAGACGAACGCAAGCTGCAGCGGGAAACCATCGAGACGATTGTCACCGACGACTGGAAGGCCGGCTACGTTGAGTGCTCGGCCAAAGAGAACATCGGCATCGTCGAGATATTCAAAGAGTTGCTGGTCCAGGCGAACATTCGTTACAATCTCAGTCCAGCTGTGCGCAGGAGACGACAATCGTTGCCCTCTTACTCATCGCACAACAACAGCAAATCAGCTTCGAATAAGTTCTCATTTAAGCGGCATTCCTGCACGGTGACCTAAGCGACTTGTGGCCAACCACCCCATCCCCAACTAGCCGGGATTCCGAGGACGTCACTCCGTAGTTTGCTATGTATTAGGGTGCAGGTGATATTTTTGTATTTGTTTATACCGTTTAAGCGTATCCATGTGTACGCATGTGTGTGCTAAGATAATGTATATCATTAAGTGTAAGTGTAGCTTAACGTTGAAGGTAACAATATTCAATTGAATTGAACTGTTCAGCTGTGGCGTTTGTTTTTTTTCTTGATTCTGGTGGTTTGAGGTGTGGGCTTAAAGCGGGTAAGTATCGGTAGTTGGCCCTGGGTCGGGGATCCTCTAAAGAGACGGTTCAATTCAGTATTTTGTAGGTCTTAAGGTAAATGAGGACATGGCAAAGAAGAAGAAACGATACGTCGGTCCCTGCTTTGGACTGAACTTCACGTTCGGTGACCAACGCCGGTTTTGGAAATTTGGCCTTATTTCACGTCACCCACGATCGAGATCTAGACTTTTGAGGGAGTTAATGAGCTTGTCGACGTCCGGACAAACGTGAATTCCACGAATAACATTCTCGTGGATACCCAACATCCTAGGCAAATGCTCTTACTTCCGGCTCGAAGGACCAAAGAAACACTCTTGAAGAGAAGCACCCACTCGCCCAGTCTTCCAGTAGGGAGACGAGAGCTGGACGATAAGCAGAATGGTAGAGGTGATCGCTCTTGTCTTCGAAAGAAAACTGGCCCGTGACAGGGCTTGTCGAGAAGGAAGGAAGAAATGGAAGTGCTGTACAGATATGGGCACGGCACTGTCCGGAAGGAAATGATCCCTTGACTGGCTCTAGACCACATCTTTAAACCCGAGCTATGAAAGAAACGTGTTTTTAATAATTACTACTTACTTTTTTCACCAAAGGCCGCTTTGCTATTGCGAAAGGAACTTTCAAATAGTTCGTTTCAATCTTGACAGTATCTAGTTTTAATTTTGAAGTACAGATCAACGGCGATGTGATAAAATAATCGGCAGCACTTTAAAAAGTTGTTTATCTTCATTTGAACGAATCGTGAAACTTGTTTTTTAAGAACCTTGACCTGATAATTTTTCAAAGTATTGCCCATCTGAAGCTATGACTTGTTCCCATCTTTCTAGCAATTTGTGGATCCCATCCCAATGAACAGCGCCGGCCTGGCAGCCAAGAATGAATCAAGCCAATTTTTAATATTCTGCTCTGATGTGAACCGTATTTCCGTGAGGGCGTTCTGCATCGACCGGAACAAATTGTAGCCAGAAGGGCAAGGTTTGAGCTATAAGGCGGGTGGGGTAAGACTTTCCCATCCACTGTTTTCCAAATAGTTCTTAGCCGGAATAGCTACGTGGGGCCGAGCGTTGTCACGATGGAAATTATTGCCTCGTGTCTGGTTGCATACTCCGGGCGTTTTTCGGCTACTGCTCTCTTCAAACGGATTAATTGTGTTCGGTAGCGATGTCCATTGATGGTTTCACCCGGTTTTAGCAGCTCATAATACAGCACACTCTTCTGATCCCACCCAATACAGAGCATTACCTTCGCGTCATGGATATTCGGCTTGGCCGTTGATTTGGCTGCCAAAATTTTGGGCCAAGCCAAAATTACCACTTTTGGCACGTTCGCTCAGCTAGCGCTTGTTCACCATAAACTTCCACAAAAAACGATGACTTTCAGCAGCAGCTTTCTTCATATTGAAGCAATGAAGAAGAACTCCCCACAAAAACACTTTTTCAGGCACAGACTTCGACATATTTGAGTGAAAAAATTGTTGTTCACGCTTCAAATGAATGATATATACTGAAATGACGTACAATGACAGTAGCTTTCCAGCGCATGTTCCAATGGAATAATACAAGTTACGCCATCTCTTAGCAAACCACACGAATTAAGTTATAGACCTAATATGTAAAAAATTTGAGAAGCTTGTTCCAGACAGTTATCTCTTTGAGCATTGTCTGTGACTCAAAAAAGCGGGTGCCGTGAAACGTGTTCTCCTGGTATCGGGAATAGAACCAAGGTATCGTAAACGCAGGCGTCGACGCACCAACTAACAACGCCACGATCGCCAAAAAAAAAAAAACAGATTAAACGAAACAAATTTGATGTGTGTGGGTGGATCAGTTAACCACTAGTTGGAGCTTTGTGGAGCTAAACGGTAGCTCAAGGAAAGGAAAAATAAATCTTAATTCCAGTCCACTCGGTATAGCCCAGCTAAAATACGCAAATTTTATTCTTTTGTAATTCTGTAGTGCCTCTCTGTAATTCCTATCGGAGGCGCCTCTGTCGTGCCTATCCAGTCGTCTCAATTAAGGCACTCCATAGCTACAGCATCTGCCAGGCTTGTTTGTTGAAGTCGATTTCCCCCTCGGACTGTGTACGACATCATCTCGTCCGTTTTCTGTGAAATTCCGAAAGCAAAACAGCACGTCCTCCTCTTACAACAAGCGCTATTATTAATTTATTCAAAAAGTATTTATTAAACATCTAACATACAAAATAACAATAAATTAGGACGACACACTCTGGTTGAAGGCGATCAGCTGGCTTAGTTTGCTCTCGATGTCGTCCAGGCGTGCCTGGAGCATATCCTCGCGGGTCCTGCGTTGTGTCCTCGCATTGCTGCGATCGATGACGGCCATTGCCATCTTGACCGTCCGCGAGTCCATCCGTGCGCAATTGTCGGTGATGAACGACAGGCAGCAGGGCAGCGCCCGCGTGGGCCTGTCCATGGGACGTTTCTCGTAGTCATTGTCGTGCAGTGGCAGGAATCGGTCAGTGGAATTACTTCGTTGCATGTCACGCATCTCACGCATTCCATCGCCCCTCGAGACCGGAATGAGGACCTTGTTGCGATCGTTGGGCAGAATCGAAATGTGACTGCCGGCGATGAGATGGGGAAAGATGTTGATCCGTCTTCGGCGGAAGTCGAGGCAAACATGATTGGGATTCGCTAGAGTCTGCTCATAATGCGTCAGCAGGTTGGCGCGACAAATTGATCCATTCAGCTCGGCTTGTTCTTTGATTTCCTGCAAATGGATAGATGTGATTGAGTGAACGGCTAAGTAAATGCCAGTTTTATTTTAACAGAGGATGCAACTTCACAAAAAGGTCCTGATCATGAAGAGATCTATGATAGAGAACAATGAATGCGTTAAGAAGGTCCTTCTCTCCATTTCGGGAGACCTTTAGGATCGATTTTGATTAAAAACTCAGTTTCAGCGCTGTAGACCAAGAAATCTTGTCTTTACAAGGAAACTAGGACTTTTCATTAATTCCGAAGATATATAAAGGACCAAGCCAAGGTAGATAGAGAAGAAGAGTCACTGCTGCCCGGTGAGTCCCCATATTCTCTTAGTCATGTCACACGTCACTGTGACAAATTGTACTGTCTTAGTCACTTTATGTGAGTGACTAATTGACTACGAATTTGTCACAGGGCCAGGGCCCACCCCGCACTGTAGCGCCACCTTAAGAAAAAAAGTAAGCTTTGATGTATGGACGGAGGAGTGCTGCATGGCAATAAACTTGTACAAAGTTGGCATCAAGAATTAGTTTGTGCCATCGATGGATACAGAGAGAGACTAGCAAAGTAGAAAAGTCGATTGCGCAGACTGACATTTCTGACAGACAGTCATGTTGTGCTATATTCTTAGAGCACAATTTGACGTTTGACGTGCCTATACAAGAAGGCTGGAGCTCAATTGTGCTGAAAGACAAAACTTTCTCACTCTGCGTCAAACTTTTACTGTTCTATTAAGCTTATCGATGGATGTAGGTCCGTTGAGGAATCACAGGTCTAGAAGTAATAACGGGAACTATCTGTAATTATTTCCCTACCCCTGCCCTCTCTCACTCTCTTTCTCTCTCTCTCTCACTCTCTATCTCTCTCTCTCTCTCTCTCTCTCTCTATCTATCTCTCTGTATCCCTCTGTCTCTCCGTCTCTCTATCTTTCTCTCTCGCTTTCTCTCTATCTCTCCCTCTATCTCTCTATCTATCCCTCTATCTATCTCTCTCTGTCTCTCTCCGTCAATGTGTCTCTCTCTCTCTCTCTCTCTCTCTGTCTCTCTCCGTCAATGTGTCTCTCTCTCTCTCTCAGTTGTCCTCTTTCTAACTATCTCTCTCTCTCTCCCTGTATCAGTTGTCCTCTCTGAGTCTCTCCAAGTCTCACACACAATTCCAATGGTTTCCACTCAAGTAAACTGCTGCGTTTCCAATGACCCACCTCAGGCTTCCATCTTGTCCACTGCCCTTTTAAGTTTAACTAATCCCTGCCCCCCAAGGGAGATACCAAAGCCATCACAACCTCGTCGTCGGTGTTTTAAAGCCCATCCCATACCCGACTCTGATGAATTCTACTTACGTGAGTATCATTTACTGCCAAACCGTTGAGCAGATTGAACAGAACGATCGACATAAAGATGACGAACACCAGGAACACAAGGTAACTGTACATGGACTTGAAGTCAATGTCAGAGGCATCGAACTCTCCGGTCAACATGACTATTGTCTTGATGACAGCGGTGAATGGGTTTGAAAAGTTGTTGATTCCCTCCTCACCCGACTTGTCGCCATCGGCGGCACCGTTTGTTGGAGCATCGCTATCCTTGCCGAACAGAATGAAGAAGCTCAGGCTGAACGTGATGACGAAGATCGAGTAGAGGGCGAAGCTCTTGATGAAGCTGTTCAAGACCGCCTTCAACATCAGCATGTGCGTTGAAATCGACAGAACTGGCAGTGACCCAACCAGAAGACTGAGCTCCACGGACAGCAGAAGAATAGCGAACACTGCTATCACCCGCTGCGTTTGCGCGTCGTATGTCTGCTCAACCACCGTCGCGATGCACAAGACAATCATGATGAGCTCGAGGTAGTTGATGGGCGATTTGACGTAGCGCACCGGCGATATGAGCATCTGCATCAGCTCCCTCACGATCAGGAAACAGATGCCGAAGATGGATAACCAGCCGAAGAGCTTTATTGCGGCCTCGTTTTCGCTTGCGCGGAACTTCATCACCGTGTGGATTAAGAACGACACGAAGAACAAGGAGTAGGCGAGGAGGTTGAGGTAGAAAATGAGCGAGAGCCGGTGCCACTTGAAGAAGAGGAAGCTGGTGATGAGGGGGTGCTTCAGCAGATGGCGCATGCTCTTGGACTCGGCCAAACGCGTGATGGGCGCCATCTCATTCCGGAAATCGAACAGCACTGACTTGCTTTGAACTGGTTGGCTAGGGATGAAGTTGCTGTAGTCGATGATGATCTCGCAGTCGTCGTCGCCCAGTTTACCGCCGTTTGTGGTGATGCACGAATCGAAGTACTCCTCGAGCAGTTCCGGATTCATCTGGTCAATAGGAAGTTCGTTGAACTTGCTCTTAGATCCTATGTAGGCTCCCTGCTTGAGCAGCTGCTTGGTGGCCAATTCGTTGTGGTACTTGACGGCGTAGTGCAACGCGGTTGAGCCGGACTTGTCTGTCTCGTTGATGTCGATCTTCGACGAGTGGAGGAGCGTGTAGAAGCACTTTAGATAGTCACAAAAGTCGTTGTATGACTCTTCCTGGAGCTTCTTCACGACGGTTATGAGGAGGTTCTCGTGTGGCCTTAGCTCGAGGTCATCTCGTTGTAACAGCTTGCGAAGTGCCACCTCATTTCCCCATATACAGGCGACTGCAATAGCGCTCTGGTTCTCATGGAGTAGATTCACGTTCTGAACGACATCTAGGATGGCGTCGAAGGCCTTGTGCAAGCCCTTAGTGGTGGCCGCCTTGAGAAGTTCCACATTCTGCTCCTGGATAGTGTTCATCTTGTTGTCCTGCTGCGAAGTGTTCAGCTGGTAGTTGCTAAAGTCGTTGAGGAACTTCTTCTCGTTGCCGTGATTGAGCAGAATAAGGAGCTTCTTGAAGCTGACCTCGTCTGCCGTCACTGTGGGCAGAACCAAGTCGGAGAAGCCCTCCTCCAGCAACCGCCTCGCTTCGCCCTTGCGAAAGGTGTCCAAATCGATGTCCGGATGATTGAGAAACTCCTGCAGAAGCAATCGTTTTTTCTCCACAGGGATGTGTGTGTTTTTGAGCACGTGCAGAATGGGAGTCATTTCGCGCTGATCTGCCACATTTGGCGACGCACCAGCGTGCAGGAGCAGCTCGATGCAGGCGGACACATCTTCAAAGTTCTCAGCGGTGAGATTCTTTGCCAGACTGTTGAGGGGTGTCAACTTGGAGTACTCTTTGTCCAGGTGGGCCTTGCTCTGTCTCAGCACGCATTGCACAATTTTCGGATCTCTGGAGTCGGCTGCGAAACTGAGTGCTGACTTGTTTGCGTGTCGATTTATCTGAAAAGAAAGGGAAGATGTGTGAGTTCAATATTTGAATGGTTTAGATTTGTTGCATAGTTCTGGTGGGTTCGTTGCAGGAACGAGCGAAGCTCAGAAAACAATAGTTCTTCTTCTAGTTTGACCTAGATGTAGTACATGAATGAGAGATTTATACCCATCGTCATTGAACTGCTGGGAAGATGCTGAATGTGAGGAAGGAATCTCACCGATGGCCAAGTCATCAGCTGAGTTTCAGTTGGTTTCCTACACGACCACGTTAACAGACATCATCTTCTAAGACGTCGTTGGTCTCCGTTGGTATATGTCACGTCGCTAGTCTATAGCCATAAACCAGAGACAGAATAGAAATCAACGTTCATCACGTTATTGTCTGTTTGAACAGTCTTATTTAGGATATCCAGATTGTGTCCCATTTCAAGTGTACAGAGCGAGCGCAGGTCAGATGACATATACAAAACAACAAGGACATGCGATTCTCTTTCAAACTGGATCAATAGCGTGCGCATACGTATGAATTTAATGTGTTTTCTTTCGGTTTAAAATTCAGTACCCTCAGAAAAAACCATGATTGGGTTTAATGGTCAATAGCTTTTTATGTGGCATACTCTTAGGCTGCATCGAATGCTCTTAGGCTTTTCCTTGGAATTGTCACACTTTTAACCTCGACGTCTGCACTTATGCTTTGTAAACCACTTTTTTGTATGGCTGTCCAAGGACAAGGTGACATTAAACGGCAAGAGTGATCAATCGAGTCCCTCCGACCACTTCTCTCAGTTTCTCACCGAATCTGCTTCTCATCCCGAAACAAAATAAAACCCCACTCCCAGCAAATACTTACTTGTGCTGCATTGCAACCATGTCTCAGGCATTCTTCAACAAAGGCTGCATATCCCCAAGTCTGAAGGGCCTTCTCGAATATGCTCATCTCCATCTTCTCAATCGTTCGGTTTGGACTCGCACCCATGTCCAGAGCGATGCGAAACTCCGAAATATCACGTTTCTCCAGTGCCAGGCCCAGTAAAACCTACAGCAAACGAGCACGCAATTAATTCACAAACTACACGAAATCATCCGTGAAGTGCAGCAATTACCTGTGGGTCGTCCAGGCCGCAATTCATTCGGTCCGACATTATTCTGCTGTGGTTCTCCCGGCGTGTGCGTGTGAATGTGTGTGTCGCGTCTATGACCGCCGCAATCGTAACGTGTCCGAAACGTGCTGATATGATCTGGAATTAAGTGAAAGCAAAACAAAATAAGTTGAAATCCAAATCCATTAGTGTGCTGCGATTCGTCACGTCGGTTCAGGGCGGCCGGCGCGGCGGTATCGAACGATTGATGACAGCGATACCTTCGGCGGCGGAAACTTATACGCCTGTTGGAGGTGGCTTATTTCTGATACTGAGCTTGAACCTCGCCAATTAGGGGGCCTAATAGAGGAGGAATACATCACTCTAGCTGAGTGGAGTGGTGGTGGTTCGGCACTTGAAGAAGGCGTAGGTACACAAATCCGACCGCGGTTATTCGGGCGGGTGAGTATCGTTCGACAATACAAACTGCCCGCATCAATTTATCGACAATACATTGAGAGGTGTATTGTTGTTTGCTAAGGCACTCGATGGGAATCGATGTGAATATTAGCCGCGGAGTGTTATCGACACCTTCCCCCCAACCTGCTCACAGGCCGAGGCCACCTCATCGGCCTAATGAAGACTTTCTATTCCATTCTAATTGGTCATTTGTTCCATGTTTTGTCAGAGCACGAAAAACAACGCATGTGTCAACGTGCCACTTCAATCTCTTGTTAGAGGCAATCACTGACCTGTCACCAGCCAGCACCCGAGCTGGCAGCTTGGTCATAAAATATTCAAAAAACAATCGACAGCCGATGTCAACAAAGGCGATTCATTTGAACATCGGAACAACTATTTAAAGCCGCACGCTGATTTAATGTGTCGCGTCCCCAAGTGGACTCTGCTTTGTGTCACACTCGGTTTGTGTCAAGCCATTGGACGGCAACAGCAACAATTAGCATATTACGTCATTTTTGCTGAACACTTTTCAGCTGTTCAGCTGCAGAAGATGATTTTCCGATTCACCCGCCACCCGCGGACGACACGTTAAATTACCATGACT
This sequence comes from Eristalis tenax, assembly GCA_905231855.2. Taxonomy (NCBI): domain Eukaryota; kingdom Metazoa; phylum Arthropoda; class Insecta; order Diptera; family Syrphidae; genus Eristalis; species Eristalis tenax. The sequence goes on along the minus strand of HG993127.1, from coordinate 19,660,038 downwards.
ATGGCCATTAGGAATAATTAGAGACCGAGGGAAACGGTCGACACTTTCTCACAGTGGAACGCCAGTCCACTGTTTGGACTGGCTGACACTTCCTCATCGGCGGCCGCGGTGGTTTCGACACGGCTGCTTACAAAACTCTTTCCATTGTTCGACAGACTGACCAGCGGAATTTAATGGTTCCGCAAAGCAGACGACTGAGCAGACAGGCGTGGGAACGAAGAACTTGGCCAGACAATTTGTCTGTGTTGACACTTGCAGATAGACGAATGAGTTGTGGTTGTCTCGAGGTCGAGTGGGGGGAGATACCAATGTGCGGCAAATTTTTGTGGGACTGGCTTTAAATCGGGTGGTGACCTTTGTCGGGAAGGGGTAACGCATTTCTTTCGTGAATTTGAAGAGGATACAGGGTCACGGACGGGTTCAGGGTGCTCAGGCACCTCAGGGGTCGGATCTTTAGGTTTTCGGCTAGACTCACGTCGCTGCACAGCCTGTGCAGTTCGTGGTTGGATCGTCTCTTGCACCAACACACACAAGACCAAACATCGCTAGCAGTACATTTCTCCCAAAGAGACTTCTTCATCTGCTTTCGAAGTGGCCATTGTTTTGGCTCCGCGGAGCGGGGAAGATCAGAGAGATCTTCTGAGATTGTGGCTCCCAACGGTGTCGTCTGTCCATCAATAGGTTAACCCTCACGTTCGGTATTAGGCCTACTGCGTTGTTTCCTTAAAACCTCCGCATGGTACTTGGTATTAGGGTGGTACGCTCTAAAGATGAGATCGTAAATACGATTTGGCTGTCTGGTGTGAAGATCCTGTTGTCTGATGGGTAGAAAAGATTCAAGTTTTCTTTAGAGGAGCCTGCCCTCGGGGCTTGTCCAATCAGAAAACGGACTTCCCTTCGACTTGAGCTTCTCCAGAAAAAACTCCGGGCTTCTCTTGTCAGATGATGGATATGTTCTCAGGTGTGGAACATGTGCTCTTGTTGAACGAATGTCTTGTTTTCATGGACCCCCGTAGGTTGGTAGGTTAGGTGACTGCTTGTGAAGAATCAAGCTCACTTAGACCATCCGGCTGTCACATGGACCCCAGTACCAGATGGTATAATTGTCCTCGGCCTCAGAATATGGTTCCCTTCTAGATTCTACTAGCCAGTCGATGAATTTGGTCGTGCCGCAATGAGTTCCTTTCAATCTTCTTCTCTAAACGACAAACTTGGTCCTCCTGGCACCAGGTTAACACCCTTAGAGCGCAGCATGTAATAATTCGGTAGCGCCCACGAATTCCAAATTTGTTGCTCCATTCGGTTATTCTCCTCGTACTACACTTATCCGGGTTTCATTGCCAAGAGGAGGCATTTGAATCAATTCATCCCCACTTCTCCTGTCTCTACCCCAAGTATTCGTGGCTAGGACTAGAAGAAGGAATGTACAAAGAAACTACCTACAAATGCTCACGTCATTCCAACGCAACGCCGAGGACAGATTTGATTGGATTTGCCCAGCTGCCCAGTGATTTCTCCCAACTTGTCCCCCCTGAATCGAAGTCGACCCACTGCCACCCAAAATTTATGCACGGCCCCTTGCTTAAGGCCTGATCAACAAACGACGGCAAACAACACCTCTCCACATGGCCCTGTCGTATAGTTTATGGCTCATATACCCTGCCCGTCACACCCAGAGGCTGGAGTGTTAAACGGTCGTCTTCGGTGCTGCTGACTTTCATGTCTCCGACACAGCGTTCATCTCGTTGATGCCAACCAGATTAGGGTTCTTCGGCGTCGCCGCTGGGGGCTGCCTTGGCAATTAATTAACATAACTCTCGTTGTGTTTTGACAGCCCATTAAGGTTAATGCGATGGAAGCGTATTGTCGATGCGTCCAGTCGCCAAACGTTTGGCGATAATCAGCCTAAGCGCTCTGCGGAGACGTGAAACGTGCTGCGGGCAGACCATTTCGTAATTAATTTCTTCCCGTGAATGCGTGCGTAGATTTAATACCTGGGTAAGTGCATGGTGCCGGTAGCTGACTTGGCCAATGTGTAATTGCCCACTTCGGTCATAATTACAAATAATGTAATGTGCCCCTGAGACTAGGAAGCCCGGGAGCTTCACTCTACTGTGTGAGCGTATTCTAAGACCGCAAGTCCTATAGATCGGTTCTATGCTCGCCACGGACGAACAACAGTCTTAGATGGGAACTTTGCGGACGAAGGCGTTGTCAAAGCTTACAATCTGTCAAATAGACGAGGCACGTAAGACTGGCAAAACAAGGGAAGCATCTATCTATGGCACACACATCAGTAGGACACACTTGGTTGCAATTGTCAAGAGAAGAAGTTGATACAAGTCCAGGAGAGGGCTGAATTAAAAGCGCTGTGGCAAGACCGATGCAGCAACTCAACGTAAGCAAGATGGACAGCAAGACGGAAAGAACCTCCTTACGCAGTTTCGTTTGAGCACGCTGCATGAATTTGCCGCACGAATTGTTTGCCTGGAATCCCACATCATGGAAGAGGATGCGGAGCACGTGATGTTCCACCGTAGACGCTTTGCGGGGGACACGACTGAGCTAGCAAGTAACGGCTGCAGTCTAAAAAATTCTGAATCGAATAGATGCCAACTTGCATAAGCTATCGGTCGGGATGCAGACTCTGGGCCGCGGCCATTGCTCTGCAGAATAAGGGCCCGTCGCCGTCCAAGAAAACCTGATCATGCTGTGCCACGAACAGAGCCGAAGCTGGGCAGAGTTTCTAAGAAAGAGCGCGAAAGTGAACTAAAGGGTGACCAGGTGGCAATGATTGTTTTTCCAATTGATAACTTCCAGCAGCTGTCAAAGTTACCGATGACATCTGGCTGTCAAAATATTCAGTAAGGTCTGCCATTTTAGCTCGCATCATTTCACACTTGACGACCGGCCGACCGGAGATTAATCCAGAATATTGTGGTGGTCACCAGGACCAGGTGGTCATCAGGACATCAGTGTGTGAGCAATTCAACACACCGTGGAAGAGTTTGAGCGTCAGTACACTCTTTTGGACCTTAAGCCACCAACTAGAAGAAGACCCAATTATGCCAACTCGAGGCCAATCAGCTGAATTGCTCATCGCCAGGGAGTGAACCCGGCTTATATTGCGGATGGATCTAGGCCAGGATGCACAAAAGATTGGCTTTATGCAAGAATTAAGTCCAAGCGACTACAGACATCCGTGCGTGTTCAATTGCTCCGGAGATCCGCACGAAAAATCATCTTCCCGAACGATGTCCGCTTTTGGCTCAGCGGCCATGTCAACAAGCACTATTGCCGTTTTTGGATCGAACACAGTTCACAGGTGTTCGACCAAAAACCAGTGACTATTTGGAGCGGTTTATGACAAGGGCATCGTCACACCGTATTTCGTTCGAGAGAAGAAGAAGACAGTTACCGACATTGGCCGCAGGTATAAAGCGATGTTAACCGAGTTTCTATGGTCAGAGCTCGACCAGGCCGATATATCCGAGCCGTGGTTCCAACAAGACGACGCTGCATGCCACGCAAGCGAAGCAACGCTCGAAGTCGTGAAGAAAACATTTCGCGATTGGGTCAACTCACAGCGGGGGGCATTGGTCACACCCGATTATTTTCTCTGTGGCCTCGTCAAGTCCTTAGTTAAGCCAACTTTGAACGAGCTCGAGGCCAACATCGAACTTGCCGGAATAATACCGCACAAATTGGAGCAAGTCATCAAAAATTAGGACCGACCGCTTGAAGTATTACCATCGAAGCCAAGGTGGCCATTTGACTGATGTGGTACTCTCGGGTATAATGGCATGAATGTGGCTTCAGAATACAGCCAAAATCAATTTATTTTCCCACCTTATCTGGTCACCCTGTAGCCAAGGCAATTGACATGAGATATGTCGCTCAGTTGACAACTGTTGTGGTCGTTCGTCGTACCTTGTGATTATTCACATCGGTTTCAGACGATTCAGAGTCGAGCCAGGGTTCAAAACACTTGTGTCCGCTCCCGCATACTTTCAGCAAATGCACACTCCACCCCCATCACCGTTGCAGTGCACTCCATCACTGGTTTGCAGTCAAGTCATCTGTCCACAAGTGGCTCCAATTATCTACTACACGTCTCTCACGCGGCCTATGTTGTCGTCGTAGGCATTCTCTAGTCACTATGTGAAGTAATCAAGGCGTGCTCGGCATGCCCAAGTGTGAGCACATCCATGTCGGACGTGCTTACAGTCGACTGGCCCGCAGATAGCCTGCCTCGAGCCTCTGCCTGACACGTCGAATTAACTTTATTAATCATAAATCGTACGCCAAATTATATGCTTGCGGGATGAAACGCACGATAAAATCTCAAGCGTTCAGCCCGCACTCCCACTCGAGAAGCTGATTGTTCCCGTCCATCACCCATCTGGGGGCGCTGGCGTGCGAGAGAACAACAGATGACTTGTACCCTATCCAGACCACCGCGTGGCACATTGTATGAACAGCACTTGACCTCGCTGCTGGCGGTGTTTCAAGCAACCCATTTTGGGCATGATTTATGAACGCTCATCATGCCCCCTTAAATTTTTTTAATGGACTGCCTTATTCATCTTTCGTGCTCGTACATACGTGTCCGGATAGCTGGTTACATTTGGGATGGGATCGAGGGATCTGTGCGAAGCGGAGCAGCAGTTCACTGAATTCACTCTGGGCGACTGGATGGCCGTGCGAGTGCTGGAGAAGTGCTTCGATTTGTTGCACTCGAACGAATGGAATGGAGCGGAATCAATAACGTTTACTTCATTCGGCGCCACTCGCTCATAAAACAGTCTCCGCAGATCGGCGCCAACCTGAGTCCATGCATTTTAATGAATCGATGAATGAGCGCGTTCAAGTCCATGGGACGTCGTCGTCAGAGACTGTGGTCTGTGATGGGAAGGGAGAGAGACTTCAAGGGAACTGCAAGGTGTGCTTGTTCATCGATACGCACTGGGCATGGGACACGAACATTTGTGAAGAATGTCCAGAGAACTTGAATTTTTCTTCCATTCGTGTCTGTTGTGAGCAGGGTGCTGAGGCATGACCCCAGGAGAAGTTCCCAAAGAGAGATTTGATCGATTCTGATTTTAGTGGCATCACATTCAGACCGAAGCTTACGCTTGGGTGCTGAACAAATTGGTAAAATCCGTCTGCTCCTAACCGAAGGTGGCCCCTTGGTGGGTGAAGATAGACGGAAGTCCCGCTGGCTGGAGGGGCTGGTTTCTGAAGCCCAGGTCCACCTTCCTAGATGAAGAAAGGTGAATCATCAACTTTCCCAAATTTCACCCATTGTGACGTCTTTTGCACTCATAGCACACCCTGAAGACAACTTGCTTGCAATGTGCACTCCAGTTTTTTGCCTGATCAACTGGAGTGCACATTGTTGGAGAGAAAGATCACTGGAGCTGATCGCCTTCGTTTCTTTGGGGCTGAGGGAATATAATTCCTTGGAGGAACTCTAGTTAGCCCGGGAAGCTAAAGGAAACGAGCAGAGAGAGAGAGACCAAATCGAGACATGGTACATCCAACTTCAAATCAATTTGAAAATCCTTCAAATTCATCGACAAACTTTCATTTCACACTTTCCGTCAAACCCGACTTAGAAAGCCTTCATAGGACCTTCCCCCCTGGACCACTGGAGTAAGAAACGGTTGCCGACGTGGTCCAGGAGATAAGTACAAGAGATGACATAATGCCTAACCGAACTGAGGCGAAGGTTGATTCGGGAGAATTCATGCATCGATGTCATACTCTTGGGCATGCGTTTTGAACGATCTTTCTTCGTGTTGGAAAGTGCGGCCGCCTGAGTGACTGCGAAGCACTCAAAAAATCGAGATGTAGTCAGAGGGCTTCGTGCCGTAAAACAGATTTTCTGTCAAACCAGTGAACTTCTATAGCGAGGTCAAACACTTTGGAAGATAACAAACTTCCAAAGATTGAGGAAAACGTCGAGCAAGCAGTCTATGCTGACAGCATGAGGTCTACACTTCAAGACACAGCTTAGGACCTGTAGTAGGCGTTGAGCAAGTAGAGTGTTGATTCATTTTCCCGCACACTTAGCCTTCAACCATCAAGCCTCAAACCCGTCAGTCTCATCCACTGGCACGATCGTTAGCTAACTGCCTTCAATTCCGTACGTCAAACTGTCACATTGCGGCACATTTAGAGTCTCTGCTTTCTGTTGCACTGTGGGAGTCGATAGCTCTTCGGGATGGAGCCGGAATTCGTTCATGGGCTATACATGATCTACCAACCTAAGATGTCGGCTTGCTTCTGCAATTGCGCTCCAACTGAGAATACTGACTGCCAGAACCTTCAGGGGTGCAAAGTATTACCTAAAAAATATCATCGTCACATGCACGTGGTGCACCCTGCTTCAGACTAACCAGGCTCTGGACTAGGGTCAATGCAACCTCCATCCAGACATGCTGGATTACCCAAGTCCGAAGACAGAAGCCGTGGCCTTGAAGGCTAGCGTGTCGAATTCCTGAATCAGAAATAGGCCGTAAGACCGAGTCCAGTAAAGTCTGACAATGATTGAATTTTAGAGTCTATGATTGTAAGTCCGTGGCGTTGTGGGTATATGAGTCGATCCCTACGCAACTGCTACGATTCCCGGCCGGTACGACCAAAAATAATCGTTCATAGTATAATAGTTCATAGTTCTCTCTCGAGTCACTGACAATCCTCAAGGAGTAAAACCGTCTAGAAAATGTTTCCCAAACATCGCCGTTCTGAGTCGGCATAAAGCTGTAGGTCCCTTCCACTCGTGAGAGAACAATAGCACGCACAGCACGAGCGGTTGCTGAGAAGGTAGTTCCTGGCCCTATACGGGCTGTAGCGCCACCCATATTTATGTATTATGGTAAACGCGAGTGAAATCCGGTTAAAAGAAGAGTATATTATTTCACGTGTGTCCGTGTTGACGAGATGCACGTGAAATAAAAAATTCACGTGAAATTTACCATTCTTTACCAGATTTTTCGTCATAGCTTGTAACATTCGTATTCCACTTCTGAGCCCGAACATACAAATATGGCAAAGAAAGCTTACAAAAATTACAAATTTAAAGTGGAAACCTAGAAACAGCAATCAAACGCGTTCATTTTAAACATCTACACTGTCTTACCGGAACTTACTACAAGCCTAAACTGACCACTTGCCTGAGACCCGAGATAAACAAAGCCACCAATCCCTGGCCACTGTTCAAAGCCCAAGATAAGTACCCCCAATCGCACCCGACGAACATTTTCCCAGAAAACCTCTTCACGCGAAACCGCCTCCAAGAGTCATAGCAAATCAAAGTCCGACGCACAGTCTTTCTGAGCAAATCCAGTCCAGCTCGCTGAACATGACCTTCCCGTGACTAATTCTCACACGAATTCGTTAATTAGTCACTCGACTTCTCGAAGACTGTGCGTCGAAAATCGTGCGACGAATATAAAACACTAAGCCTTGGCAATTAATCACCAAGCGATACAATTTAAACCAGCCACCAAAAATCAACCTCAACTCACGCGCTCGTGTCATAACCGACATTAGATCAGAGACACTCTTGCACGAATTAGCATTCCGATAACGAAGGCAACCTCTGGCCAGAATTAGAGAGACTTACACGTCCAGTCGGTTGCTTCCTGTCTCCGAGCTGTTTCATGGCGCATTTGACGCACCATGCACGCCCGCAGTCGACCGTCGTTGGCGACCCAATTGAAAGTGGGACCAGCAGCGGGTGATTATTGTCAACTCGTCTACCATATCCGAACGAGGCGTGCAGAGCCATCACCAAACCACTGAACTTCCGGTGGTAGGTGACGTGCATCGCATTCGCTTCGCCTCGGAGCTTTGCTTTCAGACTCATTGTTGCGTGGCGAAACGTCACAAAAGCTTTCCGGTTGTGCGCTAAGGCGGGCCACACCGACTCGCTCGCTGTGTGCGGCTGTGTATCTGTGAGCAGCAGTATGTTTATGAAATGTATCTCAATCAACGCCCAATCAAAACGAATGAGTCTTCGTTTCTTCGATTCTTCGCTCACACCAGTACTTAGGGAATAACAAATCGAAAGCTAATTTGTTGCGAGTATGAATGTTCATTAATCAAACGGATAACCGAAGAATATTCGTTCTGCTACACCGCGAGATACTGCTGCTTGTGGCCACACCTCGATACTGATTCAGAGAAGATGAACGGAATGCATTGTCATCGGCTGGCTCCCCTCCTGCTGTACTGATTAGGTAATTGACATTCTCTGACAAAGACAGCGTGTTGGGTTGCCTGGAGACACACTTGTTCTGTCAACGAAAGCCTTGGTGACCCGTTTGATCAGATGAGAGTACTCGGCAACTGATGATGAGACTCTGTAAGCTGTCATCAGAAATAACGGTGTTTGATGTGTCAGATGAGTAATCAAGATGGCTGCCATCTGACGCAGAGGAACACTGATGTCATACGGCGTATGGCAAAGCCGATTCAGGGCCAGCAAGCTGCGGATGCGAATTTATTGCTTGCAATGGACTCAATGTTGGAACAGAATGCCTGGAGCGTCGCACATTTATGCAAAATAAATAGTGGTGGCGGATAGCTCGATCGCATTTAACGTCGTCAGACGGTGGACAAAATGGTTGAGGTAGCGGTACAGAAGCACCGTAAATAGGCGGGCTCATAAATGAATGCAAAAACAGCTCGCAATGGCGTAATAGTTAGCTTTGCAAGTGAAGTTCGAAATTGGTCGCGATGTTTTAGTGAACCAGTGTTATCAACAGTCGCTTTAGTCTAGGAAAAAATGTGATACAGCGGAATGTCACAGGATGGCTTGAAAAGATCCGAACAATCACATTTAAATGCGATCAAGGCACATTTGAATGTAGAGATGCTTCTGGACTTCGAGTGACGTCAGATGGGTAGCGATGAACATTGGGGCCGCATCCGAAGAAACAATCACATTCGAAACAATTAAAAACCACATTTGATAAGTGATGCTTGCTGCGATTAGAGGGAGGAGGATTTTAAGGAGATGAAGCGGACTTTAGGGGTGATGTAGAAATCCATAACAAATGTCGCTGAAGTCATTGGCATACAAATGTTGGTAACATGTTTTATGGATGTAGAGAAGAATATAGAAATGAAGGCCCAAGTGTTGGACGTGAGTAAGATCTAGCTTATGTCAGAATCGAATGAAAAGTAGACAGAAGCATGGTAAGATGGTAACGTGATCATAGTTTGTTCTCAGTGAAACTTAACGAAACTCAACGAAACTTAACGAAACTAAAATAAGTTTAAATTATGGTCACAATGCATTATTTCAGTGTCCTTCGTCCTTCGTATCATCGTCGTCGCGTATGCGCTGATGCTGTTTGGAAGGGGAGACTGAACGATAGACTATTCAGTCTGTACGTCTGTGACGTCGAGTTGAAGCCTCTCGTCTCAAGTCACATGTAGGTCATGCAGAGCGAACGAATCTGCCCGGAAAGTCTTCGATTCCATGCCCGAGGGGCAACGCGGTTAAGGTAGACCGCGTGCATAGCTTAACAGGGACCTCTATGAGCTGAACGTGTGTAGATGGATGGAGAGGCATGTTCTCTGAGGCCTAGGTCCACCCCTGAACCGTAGCGCCAGCTAAAGAAGAAGTTTGATTCCTTGTATTCAACTAGCAACTAGTTTTGAGACCAATTTCGTTAAAAGTCTCCATAATTTCCATTCTAAAAGATTTAGGAGGACGCCCACGTAGATAACATAACTGGCGCCCGGTCAAAAACCAACATTCATCCGTTCAACTTACTTGGAGCGAACGAACCGCAAGCGATGATTGTGGATAGCAGAAATGAGGTTTTGATGGTTGAGGTTCGAACTAAAGTCGGGTTGAGTCACGGCAGCTCGAGTTTTCATTCCCAGAAGCCTCGATCTGTGGTATGATTTGAGGCTTCATGCAGCTAGTTAGTTGCTGTTAGTCATACGATATTTCTATGAAATCGGGTGCTGCGGTTCGTAGTGTGTTTAATTGGCAGTCTCACTAGCAGGAGAGGCTTGTTGGCTCAAGCCCAGCTCCATTTCGGAGGTTAGAGCCACACAGACAAATGGAATATGTTAAATGTTAAGTGTCGCTGGTGGGGCAAACCGTATCGCTTCCAGAACTGGTGGCATTGACCCAGCGAGTGAAAACGATCACAGAGTGTGTACTTCAACCCCAACGTACTTCATTTCATTCCAAGAAGGTGTCCAATGTTCACACAGAAACCAAAGATGTCCCACAAGATACAGTTCAGTGAGAATCTGCAAAGGCAAGGCAAGAAACCGCAGCACGGTCATATATCCCCTATCAAGTCTCGGCGTTCACACAGCCATCCATAGAAAACGCGGCTCGAACGCAATGAATACGAGTGCCGACGGAGAAGGCATGAAAGTGAACCGGGTTCATGGAGGTAAGCGGATAGACCGGTTAAAGCAAGTTCCTCTGAAAGGAACTGCAGTTTTGTATCTATTTGCGTCGCTTTAACGGATGTCTGCTTGTGAAATTGGCCATCACATCCCCCCGCTCGCCGGTCCAAAAGCAGTCTGCGAAAACGAAGCGAAAAGAGACGGACGAACAAAGCCAGAATGGGTATCACATTGAAACCGTGTTCAGAATGCACACACAACTTGTCTTGGACGTAGACGTTTAATCTCGACCAGATATTGATGCAAAATATTGCACGTGGATGAAGTTGTTGTCTGTGTCTTACTCCAGCTGGGGCGGGATGAGAGGAGGAAAACGAAGCAGAAAAAGAGCCGATGGCAATCGCATTGTGAAGCTGGTTTCGTCGTGAATCTTTCGGCGATCATTTAAGACACGAAACACAGGGAAGCACTGAAGATTGGGATGACGGTTTATTTTGTGCTGTGTTCTCTTGGTGTTCCATGGCCGTGCAGGCGGGGAAGGGATGGCCGAGGTAAGTACTTTGACATTCCGATTGATCGGGGTCCTGTATGTTTTTTTTGTTTGTTTTTCGACGCAGAAGGGCTTTTTTGTCTTCATTGCTAAACGGAGGTTGTTGGATCACATCCAAGAGCTGGATATTATCAGCAGAGCTGTGGGGGATGATGGAGAGAATAATCCACTTCACGTGCAGGCGCGATGAACTCTGCCCATTCGCTTATGTGGAAATTTCCCCCAAATTAACCCGAAAATTTAACAAAAGCCACTTTCCAAACGATTCAAGCGTCACAAGCGCCCCCTCCCGAGTCCAACCATTCATAAACTCTCCTCCCCCGTATTCTGATTCATACGCCGCCGATAAAGATGCAATAAAACGAGACGTTAGCACATTCAAACAAACCATAATTGCTCATGAATGTACGCATCTATATTCAATTAAGAAACGCCACAGTGCCAGCATCTGTACAGCACTCGTTTTCGCCTCTCCGCCCTGGTTCCCCAGCACCCAGCAAACAAACAATACAAGCGACTTCAAACCAACGTCGACGAGGGCGTGGAATAAGCTTTGATCATTCAAATTTCGAACAAAAGTCGTTTGTTACTCACAAATACGTGCACATTCGCCACCCGAAACAGAAAAAAAATCCGCTGACTGGACAGAGCTATTCGGTTCCATCAACTTGTGTCTGTAAAAGCAAACAAAACGCCCTGGCAGAATATTTTATTACATAAACAGCCGATCGGTCGCTCCAGAGTGTGGGCAAGTGCCCGAAGGAGCTGTGCTTGCACTGCACTCCGGCTGGCACATCCACGGAAATCGTCATAAAATTTTGACACTCCCGACTGGATGAGTAAATAAATTGGCCAGCAACGGCAGCGATCACCACCGAATGCCATGCAGCAGTTTACTCTCGAACAAAGGAACTAATTAAATAGAATTTTTAATTAAGTTCGAGTTCAACGGAACGACCGAGGGAGAGGGGGATCTTGCTGTACGCTGGCTTCATGGCAGCTCTGAGTTTCTGTAAACAATTCGGGGGAAAGTTTACAGTATTCCGCTGCAATGAGGTCGTTTGTTTAAGAATGAGACCGAGACTGCTGTGTCGGAAGGGAGCCGGTGGGTTGGTGTATATTTGCGTTGGGACTTCTGAGGTGTCTGGGAATGTTATCGGGGGATCACGGATGGGCTGGAATGCGGATATTTAACCAAATTCGGTGGATACGCACTTCTAGGAGATTGAGCAGACCCTCAAGGGACCTATTGTCGCTGCTGCCAAGGAATGGAGTGTTTACACAAGGAGGTGCTGCTAGAGATCTTGGCGAGGAGCTGTGTAATCGCTTGCGGCATAAAAACTTTGGGGGCATGACTTCAACTGAATTGAACAATCTCTAGGGTGCCTGGCGTGGTGGCAATTGCGAAGCATCTCCTACTCAATGCTGATGACGACATCAAATCAAGCTTGTTCTACCAACTAGAAGTGAGAAGTGATTTAACAGAAACATCTTGAAAGATAGTCGCCATTGTGGGTTGGTATGTCGACCACTACGAACTTGGGCCTACGATTCTAGGTTCAAATCCCGGTGCGGGCAAAATAATGTTCGCCTCTTTCGGGTCACGGACAAAGCTTAAAGAGTATAACTGTCTAGGAAAAGCTGTTCGGAAACGGCATAGAGCTGTGAGTCCCTTCCACACGTTAGAGATCAATAGCAAGCGCAACGCGTGTGGTTGCATAGGAGCTAGGCCCGGGAACTCTGCGGGCTGTAGCGTCATCCATCGCAAGCCTAATTTGCTGTATTTTCCCTTATTTTTGAGGTCTAGCACCATGGTCGTCGGGTCGTTGTGAGAATGTGAATCGACTCCTGCGATGGGTGCCCACAATCAACTCCCCACTTGACGAATTATGTTTACAGAGTCAACGAGTACAACAGTCTAGAAGAAGAATTTCAGGAGTCGGCATAAAACCCTATGTCTTTCACTCAGGAGAAGGCAATGACTGAAGGAAACTGTCCAGTGGTTGCTGAAGACGCTAACTCAGGTCAGCATGGGCTGTACCCTTTTTTCACACAACCAACTACTTAAATTTTTCTAAATAAGCTCTTTAGACGACTGGATGGCGCAGTTGGATGATGCTGGTTAGTCTGACTTTCAAATTTGGTCCAGTTACCATTTGCCGTTGGTGACAAATTAGCGGCACTGGAGTAGTCGATCAGGGGCAGTAGTCTGACTGCGGGTACCACAATGGACCAACGTGGTCTAAGTGTGCTGGTGAATCCACTAGCAGTCACGGGCCCTACCAACCATCGTAGTAAGCTCATTGAAATTTTCGGAGTACAACAAGCTGCTATTTGCCTCACAGTCAAATTCACTTGAATATCTGTAGACAGGGTTCTGCAATATCTCGTTGCTAGGGTAATGCCTTATATATACGCGCCATCTAGGAGGACAGAAGGACGAGAGGAAGCGTGTTCAAAACTAAACACCATCCCAAATGCAGCTTGGACGAGAAGGAGATTGAAGAACAGAACACAAGCCACCTGCGTGACATTGTCGCCTCTTAGAACCGAAATGATTCAAAGTTCCACTTGGTAGCACAATGGATCCAGTCAAGGATTTAAGTCCAAAGAATGTGGACCCACTTTTCAAGGATATTGCACAAATGATTTCAGGACAGGGAAAGACAAGAAGATGGCATGGTGTGTTCAACAAATGCATCATCTCTCTACAGTCCGGTTTCGCTAGCGAGGCCGAACTAGCTAGAACTACTGTAATTCATTCAAGAAATTTTGTAAAATTGTAACTAGTGATGAGCATAATCGAATGATTTTACGAATCGAAAGTTTAGTAATCGAATGATCACTCGGGAAGGTCGCATTCGAATTACTATTCGAGTCATAATCGATTAGTACAATGTATCGATTCTCACGAATCATTCGAATGACTAGTAATTAATTACTAACAACTAACACGGACATCTCGATTAACGTCTCACTTCAGTGCGAAAACAAATAACAGACAGTTTTGGGAGAGAAATACTAATCAGGGCTATAACCAGGATGAAAGAAAAACGCGAAAGAAATTAACTCAAGTATTACTCCACTTCTCGGTTCATTAAAAAGAAGAAGACAGAAAAACAAATTCATGCGAATGATTTTGATGAGATTCATTCTATTCTGTCAGTAGTAAGTATTTAGCAAGTAGTCATTCGAATGATTTTGAGAATCGATACATTGTGACCATTCGATTACTAAAATATCTCGATTACTAAACTTTCGATTCGTAAAATCAATCGATTGTCATTCGAATGATTGATTGAGAATCGAGATGTTCTCAAATTGTTGCATTCATTTTCGAGATTATCACACGAATTATTATTGGAATGCCCCAATCACTTATTTGAACCAAGAATTATCAATAAAATCAAGTAGTCATCACTGCACAATGCAGTATTTCACTGATCTAAGCCTGCAGCCAAACTCGTGTTTCGGTCTCTCTCGCAGTAACTGACTTCAATAAAACGATCACACCAACACTGCTTCAAAGGTCGAGATCGTTGTCGAGATGTTGCCGTAGCTACATATGTACTTTCGATGGCACTTGATGCCAGAGCCAATTTCCCAGATGTCACCGACTCGAATGAAGGAGAATAGTTTTCATCAACAGAAAAATAGAATACAATTGAAGAAAGTCGTACAAGCGTAAGGAATGGTGAATAATAACCTCTTACAAAAAAGGAATATTTTCACATTGACAGCCTCTGAACCTGCATTTTTGAAACACCCTTTTGTTGCAGACCAGTAATCAAGTGCTAAAGAGACGTTCACAGAAGTGCAACTTAAAATATTCACGGAAACATCAGATAATACCACTTACATGGGCACTGAGTTGTTTGCGGAAATATGATAAAATGTCAAATGAGTGATAAATCAATTGTTTAGACTAGAGGTGGACAAGGTAACACTTAGTACACACTTTTAATGTGTGATTGGATTTCATCTGTCTTTCCGAGATATCGAACATCATCTTTGTTCCGTATCTGCCAAAATCAACAGTTTGTTGAATTGTTTTCTAAAGAGAGTATTTCGCTTTCCAAGGCACACGCCAAACTATGTTATCAGGCTGGAAACAGGTAACAGGTATATTTTGAAGGTCTTCAATATGTCTTGTACACGACTTGTCAGAACAGTTATCCCTGAAGCTATTCCGGATAGTTGGTACAGTGGGTGGGCTAGCCTTGCGGATGGTTGCAACTTGAACTTTGTTTTGGATGTCGGAAATGTTGCGAGCACTAGAGCCATGCTGTCAGTAATGTACTCAATTATTTAAGCAGTAGATGAGAAGTGTAGAACAGACTATATAGCTGACGCTTCTGGTTCTATATTTAGAACAACATACAGCCTGGGTGCGACAAATTACTTCGGTGATTCGAAGAATATTCAGGTGATCGCTACCATGGACAAGCTTCGAAGTGAATTATGCAGACATAGGTGTGATTGATTTACCTCTGGAATGTGGCATCTGCAACTTACAAATATCACTCATTTCATCGGAAAATGCCCAACGCTGAGAGAGAATTATTTCTGGAAGCGACTTTTTATAGGAAGAACAAGTCATTAAGGTGTTGAGTAATTTGGATGTTCCCAAATTGCAAGAATATTGCAAAATATTATTAAAAAATGAAGACAGAATAATCAATGAAGATTTTTGATGTGGGAAAGTGTGAAAAATTAGAACAAGTAAAATTAAAAAAATTTAATTCGTGCGGTTTTTTTTTCGTCTGGTCGCATATTCCGGGCGTTTTTCGGCTACTGCTCTCTTAATTGTGTTCGGTAGCGTTGTCCATTGATGGTTTCACCCGGTTTTAGCAGCTCATAATACAGCACACCCTTCTGATCCCACCAAGTACAGAGCATTACCTTCGCGCCGTGGATATTCGGCCTTGCCGTTGATTTGGCTGGTTGGCCGGGTTTCACATATGAATTTTTGCGCTTGGGGTTGTTGTAATGGATCCATTTTTCATCACCAGTAACAATCCGATGCAAAAATGACGTCTTTTGTGGCGTCGTGTGTCGTATGTGTCTTGTCCCCGTAAAAGCACAAAGTTCGACATGTTTGAGTGAAAAAAATTATTGTTGTTCACGCTTCAAATGAATGACATATACTGAAATGACGTACAATGACAGTAGCTTTCCAACGCATGTTCCAATGGAATAATACAAGTCACGCCATCTCTTAGCAAACCGGACGAATTAAGTTATATTATTTTATAGATATTTACATCTTTTGATCAATGATGCGAATACTTATACATTAGAAGAGTTTGATAATTGCATTTTTAAAACTATCCCTGCTCAATTGTAGATCGACTTCATAAAAAATAGAGTTGTATAGAGTTATTGGACTGTTACACGCATAATTTTTTCTATGACTGGGAATGGAAAGCTCATTTTTATTTCCAAGGCAAGTGCGAGCAGCTCTTCAGATTTAATACTGTTACAAACAATGTCTTTGAGAACAAGAAAGCTTTGGGTTTCTCTGCAGCATTCTAAAGTTTTTAAATTGATTGGCGCGCATCTTGAAGAATAACCAGGCATTTCATCCGACCATCTTATATTTCTTATGGCCAACCGTGTAAACCCCTTTTGTATTCTTTCAGCTCTTTTGCTTGCGTTTTCATACAATGGGGACCAGTACAGCAATATTCGCATGTTGGCAGTACCAATGACATGAAAATTGCCTTTAACGTTTCCAAGCAGAAAACAGCAATACCTACTTCTGACCGTTTTCATCACAAAAAGATTTCAATTGCTTATGAACATTCTTAAAAGATAATTGGACAAGTGTGTAGCGGAAAAGGAGGAGATGCGTACGGAACATTTCTGTCACATAAAATCAAAAACAATTCAGTAGAATTGGGATGAGATAACGCTTCTCTACAGAAAGGCGGAAGAGATGTTATCACTTGAGAAACTCGAGTGCTACTACAACATGCACGAGCGAGTAGAAGAAATTTTATTATTGTTGTTTGAAAGGGCAACTCCAGCACACCGTCCACAGCAGACGGAAGCAATAGCTTCCGTAACAGGTGTTATGTGAGAATACAATTATTCATACAGTAATTTACATACTTTTTAAATCAAAGAATTTAATTAACATTAGACGGTTTTCACGGTTTGGCAAAACACTTTGTAAATTGTTAGTTGAACTCTTAATAAGAACCGGCTTCAAGTCAAAAAAATAAAGAAAAATCATATCCCACAGTGTCAGAGTATGAACGCAAAAATTTAAATGCGTCTTTCTCGAAGAAGAGCCAATGGCGTCTGGAACAAACCAAAGCTTGTGGCGACGAGTTCCGTACGGATTTGCTTCTAAATAGACTCGACAGGGCTGCACATTTCATGAAAATGTATTTTTAATGAAATAACGAAACGTCAAAGAAAAGTCAAGTTTATCAATTTCTACAATTTTTTTTTTGCGCAGCCTTCTGCTCTGTCATTCGGTTTCTTAGTGACTGCAAATCGTAACGACTACTGGACTGGACTCTACGGGATACCAGAAATGAAGTATGACAGAGATGCCTAACTTCTACCTCTCTTCCCCCTTAAATTTTTGACAACCATTTTTTATCGTTTTCTAAAGCCAAACTGACCAATCAGAGAATGGCACTTACGTCATTTCGTGACTAACTGTCAAAAATTCATGAAAAACTGTCAAAAAACCTCTGAAATTCGTTGATGACTAGGGGTTAATCAGCTGTGAAGTTGGGCATCTCTAGAATACTGTCTAGAATTCTCTAGAATTTCTGTTGGTACTTCATTTGACTCGATTTTGTTTGTGGCAAGTGTTGAATAGGGATACCGAAGCCCGACTGTATTTCATCGGAACCACAAAGGTTACAACCCCGTGAACAATTAATGTAATGCCAAAATCTTTATTGATGAAGATGCTCAGGGAACACACACACTCTGACCGGATCCGGCAATGTATACGTATTATAATTGAAATGTGACGAAATCGAAATAATTGCTAAGAAAACACGGGATCCATGGCCGATAGTAGGGATAATATTGACGAAAGTATTTTTACACTAAGGCACAAACCGACAGTCTAACAACTTAAACGACTTAAGCGTCAATCATATGAACCGCGAACTTTCAGAAACAACAAATTTCCAGTAAATATAAACAAAAACTTAGCTTCCAAAAAAGATAGAGATGAGAAAAGAATCTCAACAATAATTACTTTAAGTATCCTTTTTAAAAATCTTCAATTGTTTGTCTCCACTAATCAATCATTCTAGTTGCGAACTGTCAATCTGAGTTCGCAATACACAAGAGAGGCAAATGCGATCCACAAATTCGTGATGAGCATCTGTTCGTACCCATTGCTCTCTGGGAATGAGAAAACTGCATGTCGATGAAGTGCCAGAGTTTGGGAATTTCCCAATACGCAGTGAGCGCATATATGAAAGGCTCCCTCCCGTGGAATCCGTTGCGTTCGTGCGTTTAGATCGCACCGCAAATTTTGCAATGCAAATAACTGAAGTGTACGTCGTTCAATCAACTTGTGGATAAATCTAAACATTTCGAAATTTTAATTTTCCAATATTATAAGGAAATATTTTTAATTCATGAAACATCGTAAAGACAAACAAAAAAACAAAGAGCCCTCGAATGAATACACATGGAAACATCTGTCAATTGCGGAAAAAGTTGAATATTCACCGATTTCATTCGGCGTGATGCATACCACTTGTGGACCGCATTTGCCATCTCTCTCCCTCTCATTAAGTCTTAAGAGTTGTCAATTTGGTTGGGTTCTATGGGCTGGGGCCTTTAATCTTAAAACTTTTCTTAAATAATCAGTAATTCCGCAAGTCGATTCTAAGAGTGGACGCATTTCCTTATTCTGCGTATTTTGAACCCTTTGAACAAGCAACTTGTGTCCTGAATTATTAAGCACGGAAGTTCAGGCTCGAATCCACTTCTCAGAATCACCACAAGTCACAGAGGTTAATTGTAAGACACCCCAAAAATCATTGCTGCCAGGAGTCACATCAAAATACAACAACTCGATCGACATCAATCTCCGAACAAAGAGCGACTGTTTCACAAGCAAAACGAAACTTTGTACATCCTGTTCTCGTTTATCAACGGCCACAGCAGTTCTACAGAAACCTTCGTTTTCTAGATAAATGAATGATGAATTTGACTTCCAAATGCGCGATGTTTCGAAAACCGAACCGAATCCCAGCCGGCGGCGCTCGGCCCAAAGCAGTCATGCTGTGTCAGCGAAACTCACCCTATTCGACTGTATGTGCTTGTTTCAAGACTCGCCCAGTCCGTTCGCATACATTCCCGATTTGGAAGACTGGATTGTAACCGCGAGGGCGTTATTGCTTAGCGTCGGCGGCAACTGCAAACTTCGAAACTTCACTGCTATCCACAACTAAGGAGCGAACGGCTATTCTCGTTCCCTCTGCACAAACACTTGCCTTAAAACCGTGGCTCAATGACGTAATTTCTTTTTTTTTATTTTTCACCGAGCTCTGTCGAGATTTTCTATTTGAATTGAATTTTTGAATTTTTTTCTTTTTTGAAAACACTTGCTTTTCCTCTTCACAACTTCACCCGCTTGGAATTATAAGCGCCGCTTGAATAATTGTTTCGAATAAATTTTAATTGGATTAGAAGAGGAATTATTCAATTAAGACGAATGTACGCGATCCACACGCGTTGACGGGGCGACAGTTCGTTTCCGCCGATCCACAATGCACCGACTCGAGATTCAAACTGAGTCTCCGGAATCAACAAGTGATCATCGTTGCGGATGAAGCAGAGGCAGCAGCAGCGAAAAGCTGTGGTGCCCACACGATCGGACGATCTTGTGGAGTGCGTTGAATGCCCACGACATTGAGTGGGCACTGTGTGGTTGAGTTCTTCACAGCGGCAGTTTGTGAAACACTGAATAGTAAAGCAAATGAGGCAGTTGTCGTTTGAGTCATTTCAAATGGCATTCACGGCTGAGTTTTACTTTGCGACGATGAAGATGAGGTGGCTTGATGGGTTTTGGCTTCGTTTCAGTGGAATGGTGGGGGCATTATGCTGATCTGCTTAGGCAAGTTGAGGAGGAGAGCTGATCTAGATGTGTTATTACTTTCGTGTGCAGCACATAACCAGGTGAGCCACTGCACTTAAAGATCAGTGGCAGGGGGAGAGTGAAGCGAGGGAGGACTGGCAGTTGAGTGGGATGAGCGGGAAGGGAGGAAGGAATAAGGGCTTTCGAATTTTTATACGTGGGCAATAACGGGTGTTGTATGCCAGTCTGTCCTACGGTCTGGTCCAACGTACTGGGTGATCGTCTAAGGATCGAATATAGTCCACATATTCACAGGAAGTCAACTCCTAGAGAAGACCAGCGCGTTTCAAATCTATACACACCAGCTTTTCATGGGCGTACGGCAGGGTTAATGGCAAGGAACAATTCCGTGAGACGCCGAATTCGGGATCCCGGGAAAATTTATCGTGTCGCTCCACGCTAATACATACGCGATGCATCGTGCAGTTGGGCTCAAGGACTTCTCCGTTGAACCAGGCTCCGGATTTTGGATCGGAGAGCTGTCGTATGATTTCTTCAGTATGGGACTGGTAAGGTTTGTGCGGCGACGGGCTTTGGTAGACACGAACACGGACACGGACAGTCTTCTACAAGTCAGTCCAACTGTTACGGGTTACGCAGATGACGTCGACATCGCCGCGCGTTCCCAACCAATGTGTATATAACGGACAAAAGGCGCTGGTCCCACTGTTAAATACAAACCAAACTACAGGCAGTGTCAAAAGTGAGTGTACATCTGTCGTCTTTTTTGAGCCGATTATCGGGTGAACTGCTTCAAGTTAAAATTAAATACATCGTATTTTGCATTTGAATTATGATTTGGAAGCATTCAATTTACTGCCATAGCTCAGCCCAATGTATTTTAATTAGGTTCGAGTGGCTGACTTCGTTAAAGGCAACACTCTTGGGCCAAAAGTAGGCCTGTTATCTTACCACAAAATCTAATACAATCCAATTTGCGAACCATCTGGAGCTTTAAAAAAAGGGATGAAGTTGACTGATGCTAATACTGCTTAGATATGTCAAGTCTTACCAAAATGGGGCGTCCAAGTGACTAAATCTGCGAGATGGAGGGCACTGAAGTTGCAAAAAGGTGTGAACTAGCTTGTTCTTCATCTTCAGCTCTGCAACTTCTGAAAAAGTCGTTGCATAGGATACCTAGTCTTGAGGCGTGAATGCCAATGGCACAATTCCCGGTTATGACGCCGATGGGAGTGCTAAGCGCCTAGTTCCAGAAGACAGTCTGCGTTTAGTGCGATGGGTTGCCTTTTCTAGCAACTCTCTGGGATGTCACTATGCCCCAGCACCCACATAAGTTGGATGCTCAAATACTTGGCCATCTCGTTAAGACATAGGATGTAGGAGATAAATGTGAGTGCACACAGAGATTTTATCGCTGCCTGGCTGTCCGACAATATCTGTGCCTAACATTATCTGTGCCCGGACAGAGCTGCTTTAATCGCTATAGTCTCTGAATGAAAGGCGCTACAGTGGGCAGGTAGTGGGAATGATAATTGAAAGTCCAGATACTTAGAGTTGACTCCTACAACCACTCCTTCGCCCATCTTCGATCCATCTGTGTCTGGTGTTCAGACGTCCTGCAGATCTGGAGGCCATGCTGGTGGGGACATTTTTCTCGGTATGGTGAGGTCGGTGTTCCTTGGTAGGGATCCAAATTGTTCGAGGATGGTAGAGTGTCCGGAGCTAAACCTTTCTCTTTAATCTATTCGATTTCAACCGAGTTGGTAGCAACCTGCCTGCCGAAGAAGTTTAACACAGATCATGCACCGCTGATGCAGATGCTTGCCATTCGCTGCTTTCGAGCAGTTTGTAGGTGCTGTCTTTGTCAAAGGCAGTCCACCAAATCGGGTGTGTGTACATGTCGTACAGGCTTTCGACGCGTTCCTGGATGTTGGGTTTCCAGCTTAGCTTCGCGTTGCTTAGTTTTGGTGTATTTTAATTAGAGCACACACTTTCAGCAGATGACTGTCCATCCACTTTTGACGCTGACTGTACATCCTGTCGAGCAAGAACCGATCCGCCACAGGCCACATGCGACAAAAGTTTACGAACCACAGCACAGCTTCAACCATAAGGTATATATGAAGGAGTGAGTGTACCTCGGGACAAAGGTGAACTCCACGACGACATCGTAGGGGCGACCGCCCTTGGCAACCGGTGCTACAAGCAACCGGGCTCAAAGCTCGTAACTCGAAGGACCAAAATCATCCTCGACCAATCTCTTATTTTGCCCTGCTAAGAAAGTTGGACGACAAGCAAAACAGCAGAGCTGATTCTTGGTTTCTTCGAATGAGTAGTTCTGAGTCCGGTATCTGTGAGGAAGGTATGTGGAGGAGGAGGCATAACCGCGAACTCTACGAGCTGTACCAAAATGTGTCCATCGACTGCACCGACTCGGCACCGACTCGACTGTACACCATTGTTCCAGCCAGAGGGTCTTCGAATCCGAGTCTCCCGGACCGAGAAGGAGAGGGAGACCGAATCCAATTCCGTGTTCACAACTGATGTTCAGAAGCGTGAAAGCGAGGGTAAAGGGAGGAATGCTGCTGTGGCTGAGGTTAAGAGCGTCCATGGGTGGCAGAGACTCATACGACAAAACATCTGCATGCTGCAATTATTCAGGCCTTCAGAGGCCTTCAACAAATGATGCTTTCAAGCTTTCTTCAAGCTCCCCATTAACTTTGGCCAGCAGCAGTTGAAGTCGAACCGTCATGTCGAACAAGTGGTTGCCTGACAAGCATTCATTGCGTTTCAGACTCCCAGGGATCTGATGAGTAGAGTAGTGAAAACCAAAAGGCAGCCAGCACAAGAATGTGTTTATATTTATTCAAAAATGTATTAAATCCAAAAATTCAGCCGACATACTCTGATTGAAGGCTATCAGCTAGCGGAGTCTGCTCTCGATGTCATGCAGCCGTGCCTCGAGCAGATCCTCACGGGTCTTGCGTTGCGTTCGCTCAGTGCAGCGGTCGATGATGGCCATTGCCATTTCGACCGTCTTCGAGTCCATCCGCGTACAATTGTTGGTGATGAAGGACAGGCAGCAGAGCAGCGCATTTTTGTGGCTATCCATGGGACGTCTCTCGTAGTCATTGTCATGTAGTGGCAGGGGTCGGTACGAGTCATTGCTTGCATGCATCTCAATCATCTCATTGCCCTTCGAGGCCGATACGAGGACCTTGTTATGATTGTTGGGCAGAATCGAAATTTGATTGCCGGCGATGGGATGGGGAAAGATAGTGATCCGTGTTCGAAAGAAGTCGAACCACCAATATTTGTGTGTCTCAAGAATTTGTTCGTAATGCGTCAACAGGTTGGCGCGACAGATGGAGCCGTTCAACTCGGCTTGTTCTTTGATTTCCTGCAAATGAAGAAATGTGATTGAGTGGAGAAGTGTCTGTGAGAACGGTTAAATGTCAGTTGGGTCAGGTTTGATTTGCTTCGACGGAGGATGGGGTTGGTAAGTAATTGTTGTCGCTGAAGTTCCCAAGCTTATTCTGGTTGTTCTTCAAGCCAGACGAGAAGAATGAACAACAGTGACGGCTTGCGGTGTCGTTGTGAACTTGAATTGTAGACATGGCGATGATGAGTTCGGAACACAGTTGGAGTGTTTGGACTGTTGTCCGGAACGAATATTCGCTCTGACAGGAGAATGAACGGCGACCGATTTGTCATGGACTCCTTGATGTTAAGTCAGCACAGCCAAGAGAACTACGCAAAGTCTTCTTCTGTAAACCGCACATATTTAAAAGAAGGAGAGCGAAGGACGATTGCATGTGTCGGAGTTGGAAGAGTGATAAATGGCAATAAGCCTGTACAAAGACGAAGGAGGGACGGACGTGGACCAAAAAAGTCGATGGCACAGTCTGACATAAGAGACAGATAGATAAGCTGAACACGTGACGTTCACAGATCAGGTATGGATTCATGATGTCTTACACTTTGACTTGAATTTGCAAGGAGACATGGGCTCATTTATGCTGAAATGCAAAATTTCCTCACTCTCAGCAAACTTTTGCTCTTCTGTCGGTAGGACTACCGTCCTCAGTGCATTGTGACTCCCCACAAACTTCCATATTGACCACTACCCTTTTATGTTTCTGCCTTTCAAAGAAATGGTCAACGTTGGCACCACCCTCCTCATCTCACTTTCAAAGCAAAACCAAGCCAATCCGCTCTCTTGATCGGTTCTACTTACGTGGGTGTCATTAACGGCCAAACCGTTGAGCAGATTCAGAAGAACGATCGGGATAAGGACGACGAACGACAGGTACACAAGGTAACTGCACACTGATTTGAATTCAATGTCAGAGGCATCGAACTCTCCGGTCATCATTAGAATTGTCTTGATGAAGGCGGTGAATGGGTTCCAAAAGTTGTTGATGCGCTCCTCGTCCCTTTCTGGACGATCGCTCTTCTTCTTGTACAGGATGAAGAAGCTCAAGCTGAACGTGATGACGAAGATCGAGTAGAAGGAGAAGCTCTTGATGAAGCTCTTCAAGACAGCCTTCAGCATCAGCAAGTGCGTTGAAATCGACAGCGAACCAATCAGAAGACTTAGCTCCCCGGAGGCCAGAAGCATGGCGAACACTGCTATTAGCTTCTGAGTATGCTCGTCGTATGCCTGCCCCACCACCATCATGATGCACAGGACGATCATGCTGATCTCGAGGTAGTTGCTAAGCGATTTGAGGTAGTGCACCGGCGATATGAACATCTGCAACAACTCCCTCACGATCAAGAAGCTGATGCCTATCATGGATAACCAGCCGAAGAAATCTATTGCGGCTGTCTGGTTTTCGCTGGCCTGGAACTTCATCACCGTGTGAATTAAGAACGACACGAAGAACGAGGAGTAGGCGAGGAGGTTGAGGTAGAAAATGAGCGAGAGCCGGTGCCACTTGAAGAACAGGAAGCTGGTGATGAGGGGGTGCTTCAGCAGATGGCGCATGCTCTTCGACTCGGCCAGAGGCGTGATGGGCGACATCTCAGGGAGGAAATTGGATCGCTTTGGCATGCTCTGATCTGATTTTGTGGGGATGAAGTTTTTGTAGTCGATGATGATCTCGAAGTCGTCGTCGCCGAACTTGCGGCCGTTTGTGGTGATACACTAATCGAAGTACTCCTCGAGCAGTTCCGGATTCATCTGGTCGATAGGAAGTTCGTTGAACTTGCTCTTAGATCCTATGTAGGCTCCCTGCTTGAGCAGCTGCTTGGTGGCCAATTCGTTGTGGTACTTGACGGCGTAGTGCAACGCGGTTGAGCCGGACTTGTCTGTCTCGTTGATGTCGATCTTCGGCGAGTGAAGGAGCATATAGAAGCACTTTAGATAGTCACAAAAGTCGTTGTATGACTCTTCCTGGAGCTTCTTCACGACGGTTATGAGGAGGTTCTCGTGTGGCCGTAGCTCGAGGTCATCTCGTTGTAACAGCTTGCGAAGTGCCACCTCATTTCCCCATATACAGGCGACTGCAATAGTGCTCTGGTTCTCATGGAGTAGATTCACGTTCTGAACGACATCTAGGATGGCGTCGAAGGCCTTGTGCAAGCCCTTAGTGGTGGCCGCCTTGAGAAGTTCCAAATTTTGCAGCTGGACTGTCTCTGTAATCTCGCCCGCCTGGAGCGTGTTCAGCTGGTAGTTGCTAAAGTCTTTGAGGAACTTTTTCTCGTTGCCGTGATTGAGCAGAATGAGTAGCTTCTCGAAGCTTAACTCGTCTCCCGTCACTGTGGGCAGAACCAAGTCGGAGAAGTCCTCCTCCAGCAACCGCCTCGCTTCGCCCTTGCGAAAGGTGTCCAGATCGATGGCCGGATGATTGAGGAACTCCTGCAGAAGCAATCGTTTTTTCTCCACAGGGATGTGTGCGTTTTGGAGCACGTGCAGAATGGGAGTCATTTCGCGCTGATCTGCCACATTTGGCGACGCACCAGCGTGCAGGAGCAGCTTGATACAGGCAGAGACATCGTCAAAATTCTCTGCGGTGAGATTCTTTGCCAGACTGTTGAGGGGTGTCAACTTGGAGTACTCTTTGTCCAGGTGGGCCTTGCTCTGTCCCAGCACGCATTGCACAATTTTCGGATCTCTGGAGTCGGCTGCGAAACTGAGGGCTGACTTGTTTGCGTGTCGATTCACCTGAAAAAAAAGGGAAAATGTGTGAGTTCGATAATCGGGGGCGGTTGGTTTCATGACAGGAACGAGAGCAGCTCAGAAAACAAAAGCTTCAAGCCCTTAGTACATGACGTGCTGGAAAGATGCTCAAGTCAAGTCATCAGCTGAGATGGACACCCTGTTGAGTTTCAAGTGTCAACTTCCAAGGCTCCGTTGGTTTCCGTCGGTATATGTCAAGTGGCTAGTGTTTAAACAAAGACCAGAGAACGAATGGAAGTCAACATTCACAACGTTATTGCTTGTTTTGGCAACAGTCTGGGAAATGGACCATCAGATTGTGTCCCATTCGCGAGCGCAAGTCAGATTTCATATACCTACAAAAAAACATACAGATGCAAGTCGCTTTCACGCAAGCCAAGTACCGTGATAATGGACATTCAGTGAGACCTCCTAATGGAGACACTATGGGGGGCACCTGCGAATTGAATCGTAATGCATGCCTGCATACACTCGGTTTTTTGATGTAAGCGAACCTTGGGGCAAAGATTTCCTTAGAAAAACTTAAGCTATAAAGACAGGTAGGAGTTGCAAGACGTGTCGGAGCAGATTGGTTGGCTGTGTTCATCGACGTTTGTACATGCCGTAAAAAATAGGGGATTCCCCGGAATTTGGGAAATGCGATTTTCTTTTCACACTCCTTGTTCGTGTTCTGGTGTTGCCACAAAGCACAGGCCCAGCTTAGAGGTCCTCTAAAATCGCGGCAAATTTGTTCTCATTGGAGTGCCCCATTTAGGACGGTTCACTGTATTTGCTTTCATTCGCTTTGAAATTCAGCACCTTTCAAAAGAAAACCCACGTCAACCATCGCCTTAAAGTTACACATCGTGTTATATTGCATACTTTTAGACTGTATGCTGTATACCTTTCCTCGATGTCGTCACACATTGATCCTCGACCCAACAAATGCAACACATCTGCGGAACGCGGAACGAATCAACTGTGAACCCGCGTACGGCCCGATCTGTTCGGTTGGCCGAGTGCGCTGGTGAACAGTTCACATCTTTTTCACATCACGCACGGACTTGAACAACCCGATGTAAGCACCAGCCATTGTAGGGCAAAAGAAAAACCAATAAACCGACAATAATAGTAAACATTAAATTAAACAAAGTACATCAGCTGGGCGCCTGTTGTTGAGCCAACACCCAAACCTTAAGCTTGTACGTCTAGTTGTAATCTCAATTGTAAAAGGAATTCCGTTCAAATTAATTTTTAAATCCGAGTGTAACCCGAGACAGATGTTGTTTCAATTTGTATTCCTCATTTATTCGCGGAAGCGTGCACGTGAGACGTGAGAAGAATTCATTCGTCTGGGTGGACTAGATAAAACGGTGCTTGGTTAACCACTCTCGAGCCCTCTGACCAGTTCTCAGTTTCTCACAGAATCTGTTAGAACCAATCGCTTCTCATCTCGAAACAAAATAAAACCCCACTCCCAGCAAATACTTACTTGAGCTGCATTGCAACCATGCCTCAGGCACTCTTCAACAAAGGCTGCATATCCGCAACTCTGAAGGGCCTTCTCAAATATGCTCATCTCCATCTTCTCAATCATTCGGTTTGGATTGGCACCCATGTCCAGAGCGGTCCGAAACTCCGCAATGTCACCATTGTCCAGAGCCATGCCCAGCATAGCCTACAACAAACGATTACACAATCAATTCAAAAACTGCATCACATCACTAGTGGAGTGCAGCAATTACCTGTGGGCCTCTCCGGCAATACATTAGGTCCGACATTATTCCGCCGGGGTGTGTGTCCGTCTATGACCGGCGCACTCGTGACGTGTCCAAAACGTGTTGATTAGTCTGGAATCAAGTAAAAGAAAAACAAATTATGTTCAAAAGCCAAATCCATTACTGTGCTGTGATTCGTCACGTCGTCGGTGAGGCAAACTTGAAGAAGATGAAGGTACGCAAACCGGCGACGGATTACTCGCCCGGGAGAGTGTCGTCCGTCAATCTAAAAGTCAAAGCTGATAGCATGCCACCATGAAAAAGCCAAATTTCATGAGTACATATAAATGCAAGTTGAATCTCCGCTTCCCTGCAACCAGGAAAGAAATAAGTGTTCAACTTGCAAAGAGGCTGATACTGACCCATCCGTTCAATACTGAAAGGTGGTCGGCACAATCTTAGTGCACAGCGCAAAAAGTACTAGGCCTTACAAGTAGACTTACCGGATAGCAGATATTTCTTTGCTTGACACGTACGTGAGCAAGTCATGAACACTCTGAAACGTGAACAACAGCGTTTGCTTCAAGTCAACAGTAAACTGCCAGCCGTATTTAAGCTTGACATTCCTTATCCTTGGTACTTCGTTTTGTACCGTTTCCGGTGTCAGTTTGTTCCTCGTTGTTCTTTAATTTAATTAGTTTTGATTGTCTTGTCTGCTCGATTTTTGTGGTTTTCTCAGCTTGTTGTCATCATGCGTTTTATACGCGTTTGGTTTTTTAGTTCTTTGCGTCAACATGTCCTTATGAATATCGACTGCTCTTAACGGTCTAATATTTAAGACCAGTGTGAACAGGTACCACGTACGCCCGTGTTGTGTGTGATAGGCCTCGACTTGGTCTGGATAGAGGGACTCGTCTATAAGATGAAATCATCTACAGCTTTCTTCATTCAAGAAAGTCTTGCGTGCAGGTAGAAGACAGCCGGTCAATGGAGCGGAACATCGAAGCAGGATACGTCATCTACACGGCAGACCTTCCACCTCTTCTTCGGTCATAGTCAAATGCTGTTTATTCGCAGATGACTCACTGATGTACGCCGCGTCAATGTCACCACAAATCGCGGCACGGGGGGTAGAAAGCCAGACAGCACGAAAGTTCATCAAATGGGGTATCCGGTACTCATGTGCTTCAGAGGACCATCTGGAAGTAGATGCAGATCAGCAACCGCATGCCGCAGCATCAAGATAATCCTCCCCAATGGTGCCGAATTAACAACAAAGGAGAACGTGAAGTATCTCGTCGTTAACTTCACCGACAGACTAAAATTCAACAACTATTCGAAGTTGACACTTAGGAAGGCCAACTTTGGACTTGGGGTAGATACGAACCCTCTGATGCGAAAACAAAATGGACTAAGCCAGGAGACGAAGTTGCTACTCTACAACAATCGTATGGGTTCCGTGTGTGGCATACCATCTCCAAGACCAACATGAAGAAGCTTTCGGTCTTCGAAAGGAAGATACTCCGGTCTCGCGTACGACAGAGACCGTCAGAAGTATCCCAGCAACAGGAGACTTTACGAAGAAACTCGCATCATTCCCCTACAGCAATACTTGGTGACACTGTTCCAGAGACAACTGCACGACATCGGAAACCACCCAAACATGGACATCAGAGAGTTGTGAAGCACGACTCCCGGACAACGATTCCTCAACGCATTGAATCTGCTCAACGAGCAGACATTCCCACGAACATTAATCAACGGGCTGTATCACTTGTATCAAAGTAGTGATAGCAGTCAGCATCGCGGCTAATTAGGCTGCAACACCACCACCCCATCCCGAGCGGACCAACAACGAACACACGGACCTGAACATCCCGATGTCAGATTCATGGATCAACATTAAATTTATTTAAATATAACAATAATTGGGAGGAAAACTTTGTCAACAATGTAAGCTCTGTAAACACTGTACATCCGTCGGGCTCCTATTGTTGAGCCAACATCCTCTCGTAGTTTAAGCTTTTAGCATATAAATTGTATGGTTTTTGTTCAAATAAATTCAAATTTAGCAATTTTAGTGTTAGGCCGTTAATTTGGTCCCAACTGCAAATGATGACTGGACCAGACTTGAAAACCAGATAAAAGCGTATTAACTTAGCTTTCACTGGGCTTCGAACCGGGGACCGATCAAACAAAGGGAAGGCTGCGCCATCCAGTCGTTGAATCAGATATGACAGCCATATGTACAACCAGCTCGATTTCAAATGTTGTGAAGAGAACTTGCTACCTTACGTGCGTGTGTATTTTCAAGATATTTTAAATCGCAACACACAACTCCCATACAAAATGTCTTCTTTGAAACATTCCTTATCGCATAGATTTGCGCTACCAAAATACAAATGTACACGATACATCTCTCGCAACTTCATAGTGGCGTGGAACGTGGAAGCAGTGTGCTTGTGAGTATTGCAGAGTACCGCGCATTATGCAGATAAGAAACTCAAGCGTTTGACTTCCTTATTTCGGCCGGCACCTATTATGATATAAACCATACACAAATGTTCGTTGTATGAGGCGCAAAGTCGGCATATAAATAGATTTATATGACTTCAGAGGCTTTGCTAGGTTTCAAGAAAATCGCGGTAGGGATGCCTGTGTTTATTTCGGTTGTTATTTCATTGAATACTCACTGGGTCTGGTCACTGGTCGCTATTACTTACCTAATAAAAATGAAAAAAATTCTCTTATTTTGAACACACCCAATGCTAAGACCAGTCCAATGCTTAAGACCGGGTGCCTTCTAAACAAAAGTTAGCAAAACTTAACGAAACTGAAAGACTGACACTTGTCAGTGCTAGCCTAAGCGTTGATCCATCCATTTCACCGTGAAAATTTAACGATAAATTCCACTTAAGTAGTTGTTTAACTCAACACTTGAATGTCTTATTTTTTGATTCGATTATATTTTGATTCGCCTTGAGACCGCATGTAAACATTGTACACCAAATCACAAACCGCCAGCAGAACTAACCACGAGTCGAACAACCCAAACGACTTAATCTTAGATAATCAATTATCCCGCAAAAGTTGTCCCATTTTTTGAACTTCTTCAGCAGCGCCTCTTTACCTTCGATTCAAACACAGTTCCCTCATCCCTGAATTTTTGTATGCTCTTGAACAATCAACTTGTGTCCTGCTCACTTACTCACAAAAGTTCAGGCTCAAATCCACGTCACGTCATACAGAAGATCTCAAGTCAAGGCACAGAGGATAATTCCTGTGGTGGCAGGAGTATAAGAAAAACCACAGCAAGATGCAACACTTAGTAGACAGCACTCAGTTCCCGTACAAATAGCGACTGACCATACTGATTGTTTTTCAAGCGAAACGAAACGTTCAAAACGGCTTGCATCTTGTTCTGGTTTATCTTCAAATTGAGAAAAAAACTTTAAATTCGAGATAAATGAATGACGAATCTCATTTTCAAATGTGTTACGTTTTGATAACCTAGCCAAATCCCGTCCGTCGGCGGACAGTGGTCCCGTTGTGCGGCAGAGTTGGAAATAAATCTGCAACTTTCGAAGCCGTGGCACGATTTTAATGAAATTTGAAAAATTCTTCAACAAGTGCGGGCACGAATTGGTGGCGAAAAGGAAACAGAATTATCTTCTAATAATAGTATGGGTGCCGCTGTAGCCCGTAGAGGGCCAAGGCCTAGCTTATCAGCAACCACTCCTGCTGTACGTGGTATCTTAATAGTGGAAGGGACCTACACTTTTATGCCGCCAAGTTTAAGAAGCTTTTTTTCTAGACAATTATTACTCGTCGAGCTTGTCAGACTTGACTCGAAAGGGGTGGAACTGTGACCGTACAGGCCGGGGATCGAACCCTGGGAGCGAGTTTCAGTTGCGAAGGGGTCACAGCACATACCCACAAAGCCACGGCTGACACACATTCTCCAAGCTTTGAATTTCAAACTGTAGGCTATGGGTAGTAAGTAAGGCGGTTACATGCATACATTGCAAGGGTAATCGTTTGAAAATGCCGAAAAATGAACGACATTGCTCCACTTAAACACCTCGTTGCCCTAAAGTGGTCGAGAGCGGTTTTGGTTTTTTTAGAATCGATAGACAATACATTTAGCTTTCAGAAAAAGCCGCTGGAGACTCTTGGAGCATTTTCGTCACAGCCCTGGCTTTCCTTTAAGCCTGTTGCAGCTTAGAGGCCAATTGTATGTCTTTTCAAAAAAACATAACTTTAGGTTCCAAAGCACTTTATTTGAGCAAATATGCTAAATGTGCTTAAAAATACGTAAAAGCCTGTGAATTTTAATGTCCCAACTTTGAGCTAACAGTGCAACGAAACGGCTCATCAACTGTCGACAAAATGTTGGCTTTACAGGTTCTCATACATATTTGTAGAATCGAAAAGCCCATAACATATGGCCGAGAAGAATATGTCACTTCGGGTATTTTGTTTCCACTGCGGGAACACTGTGCGGCGCCCAAGGCGGCTTTGCTGTGCCAACGAAAGTCGCCATATTCGACTGTGTGTGTTACGGTCCGATCGCATACACACATTCCCTGATCTGGAAGACTGGACTGTTAACGAGCGGGCATTACAAGGGTATCGTGGTATAGAGTCCGAGTGTTTGTACAAAGCTCTAGAATTGTTTGTAATCAATATGTTTTGTCTTTGCTTTCACATGAAAAGAGGTAATCCGACGCGTGTTCAGGTGTCGGATCTATCTGTCAGTTGTTTCCTTTTGGATTTCAGCAGCGTCTACTATTTTTGGGACTTTAAGTTTCAAGTCCAAGGTATTATATATCTTCTTTTAAACAAGACGCATGGAGTCCCCTAGCAATGACACGAATAGGTCGGTCGGGTTTGTTTCCATGAGTGTACCACTGGCTTTTTTGCGCATTCAGTTGTTGCGAGAGTAATCTATAGCTGTCCTTGACATTTATCTTTCACGCACTGTTGTTGAGCACTGATAATTTTTATTTGTATTGTTGACTTTAAAATAGAGTGTAACTTACTGTACACTGATATTCCGAGTACTTCAATGGCGGGGATTCCCGTTCTTTTGGTAACTTAGTTTCGTTGTTACGAGTATGACGTACATTTCCTGTCTTCTTTACTACCTCCGGTGAGGAACTGGCCTTTCGTTTTTTGCCCGGTAGCCTCTCTGTCATCCAGTTGGTTTCACGAGCGAGTTCTTGCTCATCCGTGCAATACTCAACTTTCTCTGATCGGTTCCAGCCTGTTCTTAGTTCTTTACAGAGGTCTTCCATATTAGTGAGTCTAGTCCTTAATTCCGCATTTTCTTTTTCGAGACTTTCGAACCTCGCTAGAGCCTGTTCTTTGTGTGTGGACTAGTGTTAATTCGTTGAAGTTGTAATTACTTGCGTTTTAGACGCAGTAATTTTAATTGGTGTTGATACGCGCGTGTTTTTATTGTTAGATCCTGCTGGTGGTGATCCACGAACATTTTTTGAAAGGGTGCATGCAAAATTGGCTCTCTGCAGAATCCATAGAGCCTGACTCCGAAGAGGGTGCATCTCGAAAGAAACATACAGTTTTATAAATTCATATAAAAAGCTATAGACACGGCGGGTCATAAAGCAAAAACGTATCGAAATGTATTCCACCAATAAATGGGCCTTCTAAGCTTTGCTTGCAAACACTTGTTTTTTAAATTGTTCACATCACACACACTACGTTCTCTAAGTGTTAACTCTCATAGATCGTCTACCTAGTTTGCATACATTACATCAATTAAACAATACCAATTTCAGGAATAGTAAACTCCAATCGAGACAAGCTCTAGACAAGCTCTAGAAAAGATTTCTAGTAAATTTCTCAAGCGAAATGATCTTTAGGGAGCATATATTGGATCTATAACTTAATTCGTGCGGTTTGCCAAGAGATGGCGTAACTTGTATTATTCCCTTGGAACATGCGTTGGAAAGCTACTGTCATTGTACGTCATTTTAGTATATGTCATTCATTTGAAGCGTAAACAACAATCTTTTTTTTTCACTCAAATATGTCGAACTTTTTGACTGAAAAAGTGTTTATGCGGGAAGTTCTTCTTCATAACTTTAATATGAAGAAAACTGCTGCCGAATGTCATCGTATTTTTTTTTGTGGAAGTTTATGGTGAACATGCGCTAGCTGAGCGAACGTCCCAAAAGTGGTAATTTTGGCTTGGCCCACCAGCCAAATCAACGGCAAAGCCGAATATCTATGGCACGAAGGTAATGCTCTGTATTTGGTGGGACCAGAAGGGTGTGCTGTATTATGAGCTGCTAAAACCGGGTGAAACCATCAATGGACATCGCTACCGAACACAATTAATCCATTTGAAGAGAGCAGTAGCCGAAAAACGCCCGGAATATGCTACCAGACACGAGGCAATAATTTTCCATCATGACAACGCTCGGCCCCACGTTGCTATGGGATGGGTAGTTTTACCCCACCCGCCTTATAGCCCAGAACTTGCCCCCTCTGACTACCATTTGTTCTGGTCGATGCAGAACGCCCCCACTGAAATACGGTTCACATCAGAACAGAATACCAAAAATTCTTGGCTGCCAAGCCGGCGCAGTTCTTTTGGGATGGGATCCACAAATTGCCTGAAAGATGGGATAAAGTCATAGCGTCAGATGGGCAATACTTTGAATACTGCTATTGGACATGTTTTTCTTAAATAAACGTTCAAATTTTGAAAAAGAAAAAAAACCGCACGAATTAAGTGGACCCAATATATTCATGAGAAAAAGTAAATCTGGTGAATTTGCACGGCCATTAATAATGTCGCGGATGAACATGGCTGACGCTGCCTTACGCCTGACACCTAAGGTCTGCAAGCCTATTATTTTACATCTATCGTCAGCAGTTTTTCGAAGGAATATAATTTACGGACAGCGTATCTCGTGAAATTTGTTTGTGCTCTTTCGAATCTGTGTTCTTGTGTATCATATGGGGAATCCCACATGATGGAAGAGTATTCCAAATACGGTCTGACTAACGACAAAAAATGGACTTAGGGCCAGTCATACTCCGAAAATCTTTACTATTTCTTTTCAGAAAAGCTAACATAGTGTTAGACTTCGCAATTGAATCATAATGTCATAATCATCATAACGTAATGAAAAATTTAATTTTTTTTAATTTTTGTATCAAAAATTACACCGACATCTTAAATCTCTTCTAGAGACAATCGGGGATGTAATTCGATACGCCGTAAAAATGTTACATTTTTGAATATTCAGCTCTAGTCCAGTGTGCTTTCACCATTCCACTAGTGCATGGATATCCACTTGGAGATTATTACAATCTGTTAAACTGTTTATAGATAAATATAATTAAAAGTCGTCTGCGATTGTTAAAATTTGCCAATATTTGAACATTTTATGAACATCGTTCATGAACAAAAGGAAGAGTAGTGGCCCCACATGGCTACCTTGTGGAACCCCCGGTGTAACTATTACTACTCGAGATCTAAAACTATCGATCTTTACGAATTGCTTCCTGCCATTTAAGTAATTGGAAAACCACTCTAACATTGACGAAAGAATCCCAAGGACTTTAGCTTGTTTAAAAGCAAGGCTTTTGAGAAATCGATGTAAAGTACATTCAACTTGTAAATGATTTTCCAAATTTTCATAAATGTAATTTTAAAATAATGATAAATTAGGTGTACATGACCTGACCTGCATAAATATGCTATGCTAGTTATTAGAAATAATTTCTTTTACAATGAAATATGATTTTTCTTTTACAATTCCTTCAAATTACTTTGGTATCGATGAAAGCTTTGGTATTGGTCGATAGCTTTTGTATACAAGCGTCAGACAAAAATACTTCCATTCATTTAAATATTCACCCGTTTTTAGGGATTGAATAAAGATAATTTTAAGTGGACGAAAAACCGAAATCATACTTTTTCTTAAAATTCCAGCCGGAACCCCATCGGGGCCTGGTCTGTAATTTACACTAAGCTCGTTGCTGATAGTTTAAGTAACCAAACCCATCCTCTTTTGATTAGTTGGCACCAAAATGATCATGTTAGCTTGGAGTCTCCTTTGAATTTAATTTCTGTTGCCAGGCAGGCACCTTTATATTGTATAGTGCTCTGGATCTTACCCGCCTGGTACCCATTTCGACAATCACCCGGGTACCCAGGTTTAAAAATTTAAAAAAGTTAGTTTCTGCACCCTTATTTGTGAATACATCACCGCTGCGAAGAAAGGGAAACCACCGATGAAAGCAGAAGTCAGTGGTGGAGCATCCACCGAAAGGAGTAGGAGTATAATTTATTTTTGACATGCATTGAGTACGAATCGCATTTGAATTCACTGTAATTAGCTGATTAATTTCGTCTGATTCAACGGGAACCCGACATATTGCAGGCGCCCAGATAAATACGGGTAACCGGTATTTTGGCACACGAGTGACAGCCGGAAATGCGGGCACCCGGTAACCCGTGTAAGCGGGTATCAAGAGCTCTGATACTGTATGCGCACCTTGTCGACTGACTGTACATGTGCGCAGATCTGATGTATATTCACACGCAAGTTTGCGTAAATGTGATAACATGTGATTCGTAACAATCATTCCTGCACAAAAATCTAAAATTTGTGATTATCCGTCAAATTCGTCGGCTATATCGTTCGTAGTGGCTGCAAAACGTAACAGTTCTGTTGCTACTGTAACGATGTATAACTGATTTCTTAAAAGCACCCGCCATGTCCGGATTAAGCTCGTGATAAAGTTAGCGACATTCCGGTCTTTCATCTGTAAACCATTTCACGCCAACAAACATTTTACACATAACTACCGAATTGTACAACCAAACTGAAGTAAATAAATAAGCACAATTCTAGGGAAGCGAATATCTCCCATTGATGAGAATGTTTTCTGTTTTCCCGTGTTTCAACTCAAAGTTGGCCTTTAATCTATGTATCTGCATATGCTGCATATGCATATGGAACAATTTGTACGCTATCACAGCTTGTTGAAGCGTTAAACACGGCAACAGAAGTGTAACCATACACCAGTTCTTATCTCTCCAGCTGGGCTGCCAGCAAAGGTTTGTAACGCACGTGCACGTTCCCCAGTGTAGGGTCGTTCACTCATTCAAAACCCCGCCAAATGGAATGCGGACTTCTTCGCAGAGCTGATAGCGACAGAGGTCGAAAAAGAATCGCTACCACTGTCGCAGACCACTGAAGTTTGTTGCTGCTCAGCTCCAATCCAAGCAAAAGTGGACTTGAATCCTCGACTTAAGGATGAGGATCATCGCAAGATCGTTGTTGAAATCTGCCCCAGAATCAATGACACATCAAATCGTTGTGCCGTGTCAGCTGCCAGACTGAGTCACTAATTTTTATTTTCAGATCAGATCAACGTCAACGTGTTTACTGCGGTCTCAACTTTATAGATCGAGTTTTCGTGCGCAAATTACTTTTAAAGACTTTGTCAATTTCACCAAATTAGGAAAATTCACGCCGAGTGTAATCCGATACTCGTCGATCCCCTGCGAACCTGTTTGGCGCAAGTGACGTATTCTGTCGCTTCTGTTAAGCAGCCTCATGCAAATGCGAATGACACACATCTGGCAGTTAAGACATCGTAAATCGTATTTTTTCAAGCGAAACTCCCACACTCTAGTCTGGCCAAGTGACTTGAGATGCGCCCCGACATGCCAAGTGAGTGAGGGGAAGGGAGGTGCTATAGCTTCCGCTGTGAATGATGATCTACGGTGAATCGATCAGTGGAAGTGAAGTGACCTTTCTACTGCTTCCGTTGTGGTCAGCGTCGTGGACGGTTTTCTAAGAATCTGTATGAGAGGCACTTAGACAAATGGCGATGTTGTTTTTCTTCTCCTGTCGAATCGTAGTCTCCGCTGTTGGATACCAGATGAATCGGATTTAGATCGGATGCTGTGTGTCATTAATTACAGGCCGACAGATCAAACTTCTTCTAAAACAACGTCTAGAAGAAGGGAATAGAGTGACCACGTCTGTAGCAAGAACTTCTTTAATGATAACCTACAGGCTGCAGGTGATTGTTTAAAAAAGGAAATCTTGTGCAATTACTGAACAGACACATTACTTAGGAATCTGGTGGAGTCCAAGGCGGTTGATGCGTGTTTGTTGGAATGCTCGGTCCAAGGTGTCACTCTTATCATTTAGGTGCAATCCATTAACCGTTCGGAGCTGAAGATGCAGCAGAATACAAATGCTATTGCTTTCCCTCTTGAATCAGTAATTTGCCTCTGCGAGACATCAGTCTATCTCGTCTCCATATATGGGCCTTCTGCCGAAGTCCTTTTCAATGACTTTTTCCCGCCACAAAGTTTCCTTTAAGCTGGAGTACATCACGCAAATGCCTTATGTGCTTATCTATCGGGAAATTGAGAGGCAGAGTTCTTGCGCAACTTCATTGCTCTTAAGCTGCCAGGAATGTTTATTACTTTGGCGTCCAGTATAGCCATCTCATCTCAGTCGTCTGTTTTAGATGTGACCCACGCGTTGATACAAGCTACACGCTGTAATATTGGGAGTCAGCGAAGATCAAGAAGATACTACTGCCAACTTTTGTTTCCGTTTTCGAACTATCCGCATACATGAGCTCGGAGTTCCTTCCCCTTGCCTGGTATCGGAGCTGCTGGAAACTTGTAGAGCTTGCGTGCACTACCATTTGTTGGACATATCCGAATCAGCGTATTTGATTGATACCATGAAATCTTTAAGTCTCTCTGCAGTTAACTTCATTACCCGCACACATTTCTCCAAACATTCCTGTACACTGTTAGATGTCTTTTTTGTTGTCACCAAA
Organism: Eristalis tenax; assembly: GCA_905231855.2. NCBI lineage: Eukaryota > Metazoa > Arthropoda > Insecta > Diptera > Syrphidae > Eristalis > Eristalis tenax. The sequence goes on along the minus strand of HG993127.1, from coordinate 19,621,285 downwards.
CATCAACGAAAAACATTTTCTATGATCAACTTTCTGCACCTGGTTTTTCTAAGCATGACTTAGTTTACTCAACATTTCGTTTCAACTATGTTTCTGATAGGTTCGTCCATTAGTTCAGGGATTTCAAAAGTCTGAAATACACAACAGATCTGCTCTCCGATGTAAATCGAATTCCAGGGGATCAAATCTATCGCAGACAGTCTGTTCATGAGCAAGTAGCCTTTTTCCAACAACGAGTATCCCTCCTATACGACAAGCACGTCCCTTTAAAAACTAAGGCTGCTGGTTGAACTCGGAAATTCTGGCTCTCATGCAAAAACGCAAATCTGCTCTCATGCAATTCTGAAATGTAAAAAGTATCGCATTGATGAGTTTCTGTCTACCTACCTGTACCGACGTAATAAAGTTGTTTATAAAATTAGAGCAGTTAAATCCACTCATCCTAGCAGCAAGCCGAACTTATCTGCTTCAAGTGGAGAAGTAAGGACAGCCCTAGACTCGCTGATGATCTTGACTGCGATAAGCTGAATGCTGATTTTATCACTGCTTCGGGTGCTCCATCAGCTGAGCTAAGTGAAATCTCAAATCGGGAGGAAGGTTTTCGTTTCCGTAGAGTATATCCAGAAGATGTTGTTGAAGGCATTCTATCTATTAAATCTAATGCCACTGGTCTCGATAATCTAAACCCTAATTTTATTAAACGTTTACTGTCATTCACGATAAAATATATTACGCATATCTTCAATAGTTGTTTAACTACTTCAACCTTTCCATCAGATTGGAAGAACGTCAAGATGATCCCCATTCCATGAAATAAGTCGAGAAATGCCACCGAATTTATACCTTCGCTATACTTCCCTTCTTATCAAAAGTTTGAGAAGTCAGTTACCTAATTAGTAATAACTTTCTTAGTAATGAGCAGTCCGGTTTTCGATCTAGAAGGAGCTGTAATACTGCTCTTTTATTAGTGGTTGAAGAAAGCCGACTTTGGATGACAATAAGCCCACATTTCTAACACTCCTTGACTTCTCTAAGGCATTTGATACTGTCAACCATTCTAGCCTGTGCAGACAGTTGGGAATCATCCATTAAACTCATCTCATCGTATCTTGGTGGAAGGCAACAGTGCGTAATCGCTGGTGATAGATCTTCAAGCTTTATTAACGTGGTAAGTGGAGTTCCGCAAGGGTCTATTCTTGATCCCACGTTATTTTCACTGTATGTAAATGGCTTGCCTGAAATTACTAAATACTGCAAAATTCATATGTATGCCGACGACGTTCAACTTTTTCTCTGTCGACTGCTTAATGAAATCGATAGTGCAATTAATTATATGAACGATGATTTGTCTCTACTTTATGATTGGTCATTAAGAGAAGACCTGCCTGTCGAAGGTAGTTGCTATATATAACAACTTGTTTACCACGTGTTCTTCTCAATGGTGTCCCCATTGAGTGGGCTACTACTGCAAAAAATCTTGGAATAATCTTCAATCGTACACTATCTTGGGACAATCATATTAATACGACTATTGCTAAAGTTCACGGTGGACTTCGTAGTCTCTGGGTCACGCAGCATTTTGCTGCCAATGAAGATAAAGTTGTTGTTAGCAAAATCCCTACTTTTACCGATATTGTTATATTCTTCTAATGTGCGCTATGTTAAGACGCAGATATGTTTATGTTTTTATACTCCGCTTAAACTTTCTTAAAGCTGGCAATTATTTAATAAGATTTCTATAGTCTTCCTATTGCAAGTAATACTGGTTAAATAAATGTGAAATAAACTAAACGTGGGATCATAAATGGTGATTTTTTAGCTATTATCTTTTTGGCAACACTCGTTTAAACAGCTGACGCACGTTTCGTGTTTTGTTTCTCTGTCAAACATCTTCAGTTTGGTCTATAATTTAACCATGAATTGTCTTACAAACGAACAACGCTTGCAAATTATTGAATTTTATTACCAAATGCGTGCTCTGTTAAGAAAGTTCATCGCGCGCTTCTTCCATTTTATGGTCAGTTATGGTCAGACTCAATGGGTACGTAAATAAGCAGAATTGTCGATTTTGGAGTGAATATCAGCCAGAAGCATTGCAAGAGCTACCAATGCATCCAGAAAAAGTCACAGTTTGGTGCGGTTTATGGGCTGGTGGCATCATTGGACCGTACTTCTTCAAAGATGATGCGAATCGTAACGTAACTGTGAATGGTGAGCGCTATCGTGAGATGATATCCATCTTTTTTTTGCCCAAAATGCAAGAGCTTGATTTGCATGACATGTGGTTTCAACAAGACGGTGCCACATACCACACAGCACGCGCAACAATGGACTTATTGAGAGGCGAGTTCGATGAACATTTTATTTCACGTTCGGGACCGGTCAGTATGCCAAAATTGGACTAAGCGGATGGACCATTTGGGGCGCAGTCAAGGTCAACATTTGCATGAAATAATCTTCAAACATTAAATTATATGGACCGTACTATCGATTCAAATAATTTTTTTTGAAAAACTTTCCAACAGCTTTTAAAAAATCACCCTTTATGTAAGTTACCAAATTCGTGCGTGCGACTGCAAGAAGGGGTGAAGCCGGAAAGCAAGACAGGTCAAGTGATTGCTGCTGATCTTTCTGAGGGTATTGCAGTTTGTAGTCTTGTCTAGTTTTCATCACTAAATATGACACTACTACACTCAATCATGTATGGTAGGATACACCATAGTGAGCAATACCCGTTCTTTGCCGTCGCTTTGCCTATACGATACGCGTTGAGTTTATGGAAGGGGGATCAATGATGAACTTGATACCTTCTGGACAAAACAGTTATTTCTGATTGTGTAACGAAAGATTTGATGAAATTCAAAGACCGAAACAAATTATGACCGTTCAATAATTCAAATTATGATATTTTTAAGTTATTCCTAAAAGTATGCAACGCTAAATCAGAAATAGAACAACTTTGAAACAGGGTGAACACAAGGCTTTGGTCGGCAAATTCAATAGGTGCCTCAGACATTAAGTTCCTTTGATGGTTGTGTTATCTTATTGAATACAACTTTAGAGTTTTAATCACGCTCAAACCCTGTTTAAACTCCTATAATCGAAACTAAATTAGAAAGGCGTCACCAATTACAAGTTTCTTTAAAAATGTTTTGCTTAACGGACAATTGAGCATTGATCATCAACCAGATCATGTTTCTTGAAGTGCAATGAAGTAATGAAGCGTTATGTGACTGAGTCAGTCGTTAATTTCATAGAACCTCAAAACATAGGAACTAACTAAACACTGCCATGTGTAGTTTTAGCTTCCCTGCCAACGTTATATTATTGTGCAGAACGGCGATAAAGAACTTGCGCTCCTCAATCGCGATGGCTGGGGAGGCTAAGAGAGTCTGTAAGGTCTCACAGATAATGGACGAAAGTTTCTTGATGACAAGTTAAGTGAAGTTAGCAAGAGACTGACTATAAAAGACGTTTCAAGACTTATCAAAAGCTGAATATTTACATTGCTGGCACATTCGTTAGATAACGATGCAGACCTCTAGCTACGGAATCAAGAAGTTGAGCGAGCTCTACGATGTTTTGAAAGTCGTCACAGTCATATTGTATAATATCATTATTGTTCAAAATCTGCGAAGGCCTACAATTGACTTAAGTTTACACAAGCATATGTCAGAATCGTACAAAATGTAGCCAATTCCAAAGACCTGGGAGCTTACGAACAGCTCCATGTTCACATACCCAGCGATGCAATTCGCTCACGCTTAAGTAAGCAAAACCCAACGAAACTCAACGAAACTGAGCAATATACATAGTTACTATTGTCACAATGTGTCATTTCTGTGGATTCATTGCAGCTGACTCAAGTCTACATACGTCGATTATGGCTGGACTGGCTGATCAGATCTTTTTAGAGACAATTTCACTGAAAGCGGCATCACCTTTCAACCACATGAACAACGGATAAAATCTTCCCTCCTGCAAGGGGCAGTGCTTTTAGTCTGCGATTCATAGAGAATATTTAGCCCTTTACAATTCAAAATACCGCATTCACCACCTCAGTCTAACATTCTTAATTCCCATTCCATCGAACATTATGCCGTCCCAATTAAAAACCATAAAAATGTATAAAACTGATCTGACTTTTCCGGCGTCGTGGCGCGCAGACTAATTGGCGTCTCTGCATTGTGCGTTCGTCGGGCAGCGCACTCTCCCGCTCTCTTCTGGGCGGAATTGCCTCGAGTTTCTCTCAAGAATCAAGATACACCCTCGCCCTGACTGAGTGACGACAATCATTGTTGCCTCCTATTGTTGTAGAATCTTCTCACTTGAACTTATCTGGGTTTGCATGTGTGCATGCAAAGAATTAAACAACTAAAATACACATACGTGTGCTTGTGTGTTTCATGTTTTCGGATTGTTTTTCTGCGCGTCCGCACTCCGCTCGGTTGCTGCCGCGCTCGTTGCCCCTTAAGGCTACCCAGATAGACTTATGAGATTGCTCCGAGCAGTGTCTAGATACATGTGCGTCAGATCATTACGCCGAGTGCAGACGAGATACTTTACACTTCTAAGCCGTTCAGTCTTCGAATGAAATCAATTTCGGCAGACGCGACAGTACGAGTACATTCGTTTCGTTCGGCAAAGAAAGTGAATCTCCTAAGTGACGGCTATCTTATGGACTTTTGTTATTTTTTTTTCCTCAACCGTCCTATGACCTGTGGTGTCCGGATTAAAAAGAATACCTAATTGCGACTGTATAGTGGCCAAGCAGAAGTGGTCAACTCGTGATAAGATCTTCTCTGGTGGTGTTCTTAAAATAGCCTCCCTTGATTTAGTACGTGTCCCCGTGGCCCCTCCGCACTGCCAGTGACTTACATCGTGGGACAATGGATTTGTGTAATTTGGCTTGTCAATGTCAGTGCTGTTGTTATTGTTTTGTTGTGTGAATTCGCCGAACAGACGGGAACAGCTGATTTCAATTTAGAGCGCATGCTATAGCCGCACCACTTGCAATTCAATAAAACCGGATAAAATGAAGATGGCAAAATATTCAAGGTAAGTCCACTGACTCACTCAACTATTTGCTGCTGTTTACCGGTGAACGCTGTTTGTCGACGGGATTAGGCAACGCGGAGTTTACTCGTATTTGTGTTGTGATAAATTTTGTTCTCACTTCTAGCACCTGTGTGGTAACCGGAATTTTTTCTCAAACTCCTTAATCTTCCAGCTTTGGGTGTTTGCTGGGCGCTGACAAGGCGTTTACTTACATGAGGCTTGCTTTATCCAGCGTTTGATTCTGTACTGATAACTTAGCCTGCTAGGCATTGCAGGTCTTAACTGACGTTGGTGGCTTCAAGTGCATGATGTTGTACTGATGAATGAAGGAACGAAGCACGTCTGCTGAAGGTGCAAGGCGCATGCTGTTATTATTCATTTAATTTTGTAGGTATAATGTCGCCTAAAGTCTCCACCATTGAATTACCTTCTATCTTGTGTCCAAGTCTCGGGGGCGGAATTTTAGTCGAGAGCAATTTTAAGCCAATCTTGAGGGAGTCACACAATTGAGTGGGGGACGTTGGAGACGATAACTTAGCGACGTCCTATGGACCTATGCGCGTAATAAAGGCGAAACAACAATTTACTGAAGTAAGCTTGAGATTATGTCAGAACCAAGCGAAAAGTAGCCAGAATCATCATAAGTTATCCATAAATGCTTCTAGGAACTTGCACAAAATTCCAATACCAAAGGATTATGATTTCCGTCCGCATTGACATCGATCCTACTTAAGTAAGCAACATTGAACGAAACTTAACGAAACTGACTTTGCTCAGTCACTGAGTATCAATTCTATGTATTCCTTCTATCGTTTAAGCTGAGGTAAGTCTCCGTACATCCATCGTGGTTGGCCCTTTCGCCAGAGAATATGGAGGGAGATAACCAATTTCGGCCGTTTTTTCTCCTAGTCCATGGCGGCATTGAGCCGTAAAAAATAAGAGTGTAGTGGAATTCCCTTGCATTTCACACATTCTTTCACAAAATTCTACAGCTGTTCTCAAGAGCTCACACGTATTCACAGACACGGGGCGAAAGGCGTATAAAAAACGCTGTCAGATGAAATCAATTGCCAAGGAAGTAGAAGATGGATATCTCTATCCCTCCATTATTTCTGGTCGGAACAGACCAGGTATCTTTAACGAAATCATGCAAGCTGAAGTCGAAGAAGATTCTTGTTATGGGCACAGATTCAATTCAAATGTTAGAAGACCGATAAACCCACTGTCATTGGAACCCCGTCAATCTTCACCGCTTCAAGCCGTTACAATACAAGCCCAGTCTCTTCAGATCTGCAGCATAAGTGCCTGTTTTATGAACAGACATTATTATTGTTGAGGGTAATTGGCACCGCTACTCACAAGAGTTCCCCTCACATATAGTTCTTTTTAGAGAGTACAGTTCATACAGTTCTTGTACTCAGAGTTATGTACTCAGCCAGCCAGTTTCCCTAAGGAATCAGAGAATGAGAGGAGAGATGGTTCTAGTCAGAACTGAAGTATGATAGATACGTCCAACTCCACAGCTGATTGACCCCTAGTCCATCGACGAATTTGAGGGGCTTTTTGACAGTTATTCATGAATTTTTGACAGTAATTCACGAAGTAACGTAAATGCCGTTCTCTAAAAAATGTTGTCAAAAATTTGAAGCGGCAAGAGAGGTAGAAGTTGGGCATCTCTATCAGACGTCATTTCTGGTTCTAGTGATTTCATATCGATACCTTATCGGCATTAGGAACCTTAATCGACTCGAGCTCATGTTCCACACACATTCCAAAGCTGCCTGTCAAATTGAAAGCTCAGGGGTAGTTTTCTTAGATTCTGTCAGAATTAACAATTTTAAATTGTTTTTTTTTTTTTTGGGTGACATTGGATGACTACATTTGCGTGACTACGTGGACTTTACGTACATACTTAAGTAAAATGTAGACAACATTGATTTGAGTGTTCAGAAGTTCAAGAATTTCATATAAGGGATATGTGTCAAATAAGAAGTATTAGATCATTATCCCTTGAGCGCCATTCATATGAGCCGCGAACTGCGAACGCGAACTTTCATAAACACCACAAATTTCCTGTAAATACACGGGCCGACATAATTCATCGTACGAGGCTTCAAAAATGCTCGTAATAATGGATTACATTTCAGAATTGCAATAAAAAACGAAGATTATTTACGTATAACACAAAAAGCAGTTTTCAATTTTTGGCCTTTATTTAAAAAAAAAAAAAAAACAAATTCTAAATTCATTTACAAGACAAAACTCATCGTACTCCTGCTTTAAAAAAATGGGTTATTACACCGCAGTAGGTTCCTAGTAGCTTGTTGGACCTCCACGGGATTTGAGGACAGCTTGTAGTCTACGCGGCATTGAACAAACCACCTTCTGGGTTAAATCTTCGGGTACCCTATCCCATTCTATTAGCAGAGTGTAGCCCTTGAAGTTATTGTGTGCCTGTTCAGCTCTTTCCCAAGGAAGTCTCACAAATGCTCAATGGGGCTTACACCTGTACTCTGTGGAGAAGAATACAACTGTCCCAATGCTTGACTTTTCTAGCTGTGTGCTTAGGGTCATTATCCTGCTGAAATATCCAGCCAGGATCTAAACCCAATTTCTCGACTTAAATTCTCCCTCAGTATATCCAGATACGTGTGCTGGTCCATATTTCCTTCTATGAATACCAGGTTTCCCACACCGGACCACTCCATGGAGCCCCACACTATAACACTGCCACCACCATGTTTAATTGTTTTTCGGAGATTTTTATTTCCAATGCTGTGCCACTCTTTCGCCATACTTTCGAAGGACCATCGTTGCCGAAAAAGTTGTATTTACTTTCATCAGTGAACAACACTTTCTTCCAAAAAGACAAATCATCGTCATCGTGTAAGTTTGCAAAGTCCATGCGTTTCCTCTGGTTCTCGCAATGGTCTCTCTCTCTCTGTCTATTTAGGGTCCTTTGGTATCCGAGACTTGGTTTTTTACTATGGTACAATTCGTTTTTTGCTCTTTGCGAACAGTTTTGCTAATGACCCTTTCATCTCTTGCGGTTAATTTCCGTGGACGACCTGATCTTTGCGCGTACTTCATGACTTCCTGGATAGTGCCGTCAATTTTATCCCAACGGCAAATGGTGACTGGACCGGATTCGACAACCTGATGAAAGCGTATTAACTTTGCTTTCACTGGGATTCGAACCGTGGACCCCACTAACCAAGGGCAGGCACTTAACTAACTGCGCCATCCAGTCGTCTTAGTGGAATATCTAAAGACAGACCGTTTCTGATTGGATTTGATTCTGAATGTTCCTAATGTTGACCATGGTGTTTAAGAAGGCATACAGATTTGATGTCTGTGGTCGATTCAAGAGAAATACAAGACCCATACAGCATTCTTCCATGAAGTCTTCTAATCCGACACCTGTGGGGGCAACGCAGTAGAGGACGCCAGCTTTTAAAGTACACTTGGAGTGCAAAACTGTTGAGGCCTGGGTCCACCCGACATAGTTACCACTCATAAAAACTCAATGTTCTTGGAACGTTTCTTCTGATTAAGCTCGTCACAGAGGCCGATAACACTTGTGATCCGGAGAAAGAGCCTCGAACGTGATTAGTTCTATTTCCCTTAAATCCCTCGCCACATAGTCTGTCGTTGCATTGAACATGGGCTGAGATAGCCGTCCGCTTTGTGATATAATCTCATCGTTGCACAAGAAGTGAATATGTGGCACCATGCTGGAGCTGCTGTTCATGCTGTATGGCTCCAAGAGTAGAGAGTCCCAACTGTGTCTATGCGAGTTGTATGCCGATAGTGCCGAGACTTTTCATTTCTTCCTGGACTGGCATATTAGGCACAATGAGCAAGAGTTACCACCGCTGACGATGAATGGCGGCAAAAAGAGCACAAACTCAAGCCACTTTGAACCGCTACTTAGTTTATTACTATTAATATTAGGATTCCAACATTTACAACATTTACTCAGCTGAACGGAAACAAACTTTGAGGAAAAAGGCATTTCCCAGCTGGAATATGAATCTTACGCTTACACAGATGTACATTTTTATTGAGAATGGATTACATTACTACACGTTGGGAAATTAGCCTGTTATGGTGGCCTTGTTAAATAGTTCCAGAGTGAGTGAGCTCAGGAACGCGGGAAGTGATTTGTGAGCTACCAACTGGGATTGCATCATGTCCTTGAGTGAAATCGAGTACGGGGTCTCGAGCATATCAAGGATTCCGGAATCGTTCAGCCTGAAGTTCAGGTAATCATTTGGCGTCTCGGCATACATGCTTGATATCCTGGGGGGAGACAGAGACAGGAGCTTCATGAGTCTATGAAAAAAGGACGAATAATTGATGGTGCTTACTTGTAATTGTTATTGCTTCCTATTCTGTCAATTTTGTAGCCAAACAGCATGTAGCAGACTTCGCGGAATTCTAAGCTTGCTGACTTGTAGAAGTCCTTCATCTTCTTCACCTTGTTGTTCATCGACTCTAGCTCGGCACGCAGTGTGTTGATCTCTTTGATGTTGACCGTCATGTTTTGTGTTTCATTCACGCGGCTTGTCATTTCTTCTTGGTCTTCTTCGAGCTTTTGATTGCGACGCTTAAGACGTTCAATCTGGGGAAGTTTTTAAAATCAATTTTTTAGATTTGACGGACTAAATGGATTGGAAGACATCTCTGTTCACCAGTTTTCGACAAAAGCATCCATTTTGGAGGATGTAAGCCTTTGCACTCTAATAGCAATTATTATCGCAAACATTGGTGGCCATGAAATTTCAGTTCGGTTTAAGTAAGAACTTACCTCCGCCTGCAACTTTTCAAAGCGATTGTTAGCGTTCTCGTATGCCTCCGCCGCTGGGTTGTTCGCCAGATGCACAATCTGAAAAAGAGGACGCTCTGTGAAACCGTAACCCTAACCCACAATTCAAAAGCTGACATGAATGACACGGGAGGGATTGTCGTCATTCAAGGCAAGCAGCAGTAGGAATCCCCACTAAATACCTTGTATTTCCCAATGTTAAAGTCACCCTTCAAGCACCGATGCTCCAGTTCCAGTTCGAGCTCCTCCTTGCGGCGTTTCAGCTTGTCATTGTCCAAGCGCAGCGTTTCGATTTCCTTCTTGAAATGATCGTAGCCATCGACACCCAAACCTGCTTCTATCGACAAGTCCGGAAGGAGTTTCAACGAAGCCAATTCCTTTTCCAATGTTCCGCACATGTCCTTGTATGCCGCCAGCGTCTTCTCCAGCATCTCCAAGCGACATCGCAGCTGCGACTCGGGATTTGCTAATTCAAGCGCGTTGGAAACTGAAAGCAAATGAATTGAAGCATACCTCGGTTAACTGGCTTTCGGATGTGTACCTGTCAAGTCTGATTCGAAGTTCTCCAGAAGGGCTTTGTAGCAGTCACGCTCCTTGGCCACCAGCATCAGTTTCTTCTGCACTCGCATCACGATGTTCTTGTGGTGCTTCAGGGCGGATCGAAGACTTTCATTGTTCTTTGTGTACGTTTCCAGTTGCTGCAAGAGAAATGGGTGTTAGGAGTTTGGGCTTTTTGACTGAGGCTGTTAGCGCACCTGCTGCAACTCGTGAACTTGTGATTCAATAGAGTGCTTCTCGCATTGGTTGGTGCTCTTCTCGGATGCCATTATGATGTCGTTTTGGAGAATTTGTTCGATTCTGCAACGCAATGCTATCGGACTGACCAACGTGTTTGGCAAGCAATGATCCTGTGCAACTTTAACCCACTCCTTTAGTTCTTGTTCTAAGTTCGATAGTTTCACCTGGAATGGGAGGAGTTTGTGGATGCTCCGCGAACGGGAGATAACTATGAATTCATCCACTTACCTGCAAAGCAACAACATCAGTCTTGGCATTTTCGCTTTTCTCCAAGCGACTCGTCAAATCATGAACTTGTTCCTCTAAAAGAAGTTTGTTTCCCACCACATCGTGGAGATTCTTGTTGTTTGTCTTCAAACGCTCGATTTCTTTGTCCATATTGGGAATGCTAGCCAAGCGCTCTTGTGAATTCTAAACCGAATCAAAAGAAAAACATTACATTCCTCTTGTCTCCACCACACTTATCCACGCCCAACAGACCTTAGTGATCTCCTTCCAATCAGCATATGAAGAGATTTCATATTCCAACTCTTTGACCCTTGATTTCGCCTCGTCGCAAGTCTGGCGTTCCTTCTCCAGGCTCAGTCTGAGCTCATCAAACGAACCGGCCTTCTCTTTGTACTCAGCCAGCATTACTTTCAAATTTCCAATCTCCTCCGTCGCCAACTCTAGTTCCTAAAACAGATCACATATCAATACCATCGTGTGAGAACTGTGTTCTCGTCGTACCATCTCAAGCTTATCCGAGTGGCGGCGGTAGTCACTGAGCTCATTAGCCATGCCGTTTTGAATAAGTCGGGAATTCTCTTCGATTTCCGCATTGGTGCGTTGAAGTTTAAAAATTGCCTCTTCATAGGAAGTTTTCTGTTCGTTCATTTCATTCTTTGCCTGCACTAGCTCGGTTTTTGCCCGCTGCTCACGCTTGCGTGTGACTACGAGGTGTTTCTCCAAGTCCTGGATCTTTGAGGACGAGTAGTCACATTGTTTGGTGAGTTCACGCACTTTACTGTCGTACATCGTCTCCATTTCTTGACGGATTTTGTGCTGGCGTTCGATTTCTTGTTTGAACTTCGATATCTGGAAAAAGAATATAACTTTACTACAGTGCGACGCAACAAATTATTCCTATGATCTACAGGCTGTGTTGTTTCAAAAGACAAACTTTAAATTACACATTTTCCACGTCACCACAACAATGAACAGGATTCCCTTGGAAACAACTAACCAAACAATCCTAGAACTGCGCCAAAACACTAAGCACTTGGGATGTCGAACACCACGGAAACACTTAACTTACCCTGGCATTAGATTCAATCAAATCCGCACGCAACCTTCGGCTCTCCCATGGACTGGCCGGGAGTGATGAATTCAATGAAGTGTCAGCACTATCATTTCGCAAAGAGCTATCATTCGCTGATCTCCCAAAAGAACTATTCATAGCACTAGATAGACGCGGCCTTTTTGGCACTGAAATGGGATAAGTTTCATTGAAATTTCACTTAGAACAAGCGAACTACACATCATAACTTACGGGTCTCATTGAATGAATCATTTGAAAATTCAAAACTTAATTTCTTTGGTGCGGTATGTGCTACACTTTCATTGAATTGTGCCATGATTTTATCAAAATCTGTTTTGATGTGTTCCATGGTACAATGAAAAGCAGCCGGCTGGTGTTGCCCTACACACACAATTTGTTTCTTCAAATGTTGTACGAACTATACACGGGATATGTTAGAAGATTATACACTGTATGATTTATTGAAATGAGAACAATAGAAATATGCTACGTATGCAGGGTTTTATGTTGGAAATCTATGAAAAATTGTTGATGAAAAATTCTTTGCGCAAAAAACTTTTGTTGCAGGCAAGCGCCATTGTGGTTTTGACAGTCGCAGCGCAGTATGAGTTCGTTGTTGTTGTTTTATTTTATGTGCAAATTATTTTAACTGATCCAATGCGACATCTGGTTGTGGATGTTGGTACTTACAGTGATGCCAAATCTATGCAGTCGAATTATAATGACTAATATGATTTTTGAGCGATATATTTGATTTTAACGAGATAAGTAATTGAACATATTCTACTTTGTTGATAATTTAATTGACTTAGTAGAGTCTTGAGAAAATGATTAAAAATACTTATCTTATACGATCTTCTTCTAGGTTTATAGTCACACCAATTGTTAGTGATATTCTTCAACTGTTATATTTTTATAAATATGAGTAATGATCAGATTTTACAAATAGAATATTTAATAACCGACTGAACGTTTTAAGAAGATACAAGTGAACACTTAAAACATAGTATTATTAAACGCTTGCTAAGCCTGGTATTATAAGCCGCGTATTGGTGGTGAAATTGTTTGCGATCGGAAATCACCGACCAGGAAGAGATTGGTGCAAAATGAAGGAAACCGTGGAATGTCGATTCCGATTGTATCTGGGCCAACATCCGTATAAGACAGTGATGGCACAATAACTGAAGACGAATGGCTATAGACAACGTCGTGATTGATCCGGCATTTGGCCATCGGGCGAGGCAACTTGTCTCATAAATGCGTCCACAAAGATTATATGTATACATGGCCCGGCGGCATCTTCGACGCCACGCAACATCGAGTGCGAAGGAGACATTTGGCGACGGGTCATGTCACGGCAAGCTCTCAACTTGATACCACTTGATTATTTTCTCTGGGGCAGCGTCAAATCGTTAGTTTACGCTAACAGGCCATCACTTTGGACGACCTCGAGGTCAATCGTCGAATTCAAACCATATAACATTTACGGAGCATTGACTTTCGGAGGCAATCAATTCGAAGCTTTTTGAAAAAAAAAAAACAAAAGCACGTTAATATACTTTTAAAGTCAGAATTTAATGAGCTTAGCATGAGCAACGGCTCAATTTCAACATCCAAGTTTTCCTGAAAACGTGAGTACTGGCAGACAAAAGATTGTTATAGAAAATCAAGAAGAGCGCTGGAGATAAAGCAGAGCCCTGCGGCACACCACTGTTTGTAATGTGGACTCGAAGATGTGCAGAACGATTGAGGGCGTTTCTAATCCATTTCGTTGACATGAATGCATTCATGGAAGACTCTGCAAATTGCCATTGCTTCACTTTGCCTTCACCATAAAGATGCAAAGCACGGCCTCACTTTTAGGTTAGATTAGCCGTCAGATCACCAGTGAACCTTATTGACGGTCACGTAGAATTTGCCTTAATTCAGGATATCGCAAGAACTGATGGTTAGCAAAGATATTAGCGCAATTGCTCATAAGCTCCTTAGACAAAGCAAGTTGGTACATTTTTGTGATGGCTAGCCAATGTCAACAAATGCCATCGAAATGTCAAAGTTCAATCGACGCTCTTCACTTTCTTGCTTTGGGTTGAAATCCTTGAGGACATTGCCTACAAGGATCTTGCTTAACCCAACATGACCTTACCTAGCCATTCCCCAAACAGGTGGCGAAGGTGAAGGGTTGTGAACTCCTTGAGACATTCGCTCCGAAAGGTTATGTAAAGCCGTGCGTTTAATTAGACGATGCCGACGGCTCTGGATAGCAATTTGATACTCATCATCCCGTCATGGTGGAGGTCGGTCCACGAGACGAGATACTATTGTAGTTCCACAGAAAACCCCCCTTGAGCGGATAAATAAACGCAAATCAATTGTGTGCGGTCGAGAGGTTTCACTCTTTCTTACGGATTTTCTCGCAAATCCATTCATGCGCCGCTGCCAAAAGCATGCCGAAGCACCTTAAGCGCCAAGGACGTGATTACAGACAGCGACACAATCGAATGGCAATCCTTTTCAACTATAATCCGAAGCACGAAGTGGGAAATGGCGGTGGTGGGGGCAAATTAGGACTTTTGATACAAAAAAAAACACGTCATTTGCACGTGAATGTGTGGGATGCTGATGCGGAGATAGAGAAAGAGGGCGAGAGGGGGAGGGATTAGTGCAACAGGTCTTCGTTAATGGGTGTTTTGTGACAGGGGCACGACGATAGAACTCGATGAAAATCCATAAGGAGGTATCACACGCGGGGGAATGGATTCATGGTGATGAGTCTGGTGACGGCATTGAAAGGGTTTTGCTCCATGAATAGAGAGTTCCAGAGTAATCCAGACCGGAACAAGGTTTTTCTTCAATCTCCACTCGTTAAAAAAGACGGGTTTCTCATTTCTCCGTTAGGAATGAGGACTTCCAGTGACAAGTGTGGCCAGACAGAATACTCCAAGAATCCGCAATAACGCTGTGGACTACAACCGCGGCGCATGCAAGTGAGATAAGAAAATAAAAGGAATTGACGCGAACCAATAAGGGCATGAATATTGAATAATTGAATCTTAGTCCTCTGTCGCTGTGGACATTTCCGTCACAAACCGATTCAGCGGCAGAAACCGCTGTAACGACTTAGCTTAACACAAAGAATATAAATTGCGTTTGTGCCGCGTGACAGATCGGGTTAAACTACTTACTTGCTTTTGAAAAACCTGTAAAAATGAGTGAAAAATAGTGGGTGAGTTTATATGTAGTTGAATGCCTACGACGAGTTTTTGTTTCGATTGTATTTCCTACCTGAAATGTTACATTGCCTAACTTGGGCAAGGTTTTCTTTGTGAAGATGCTCTTCAGGGCTCATGGTTGGCGATCCCTTCATCGTGTTCAGGACTCAGTGACTGCCGATCCCTTTAATCACCATCCCATGTCTTTGATCCATCTTTGGAACTATTGGAACTTCTAATAATGTCCTTAATAATGTTTGACAAAATTCGTCGCTTCACACACTTCGCTGACAATTCCCAAAACTATGCACTGGAGACTCGATCACTGATTATCACGTTTTTGGAGTGGTCTCCTTATATAGTGCTGGGTAAACAAGTAGTCCAGCCAAGGGACGTCTCTTGTTTACGCAAATTCGGGTAAGCATGTGCCCAACACAAGTTATTTTGAATCAGGAATGACAGCCAACAAGATTGCGCATTTATTTTTCCATTTTGACGTAGGCCGAGACTGCGTGATTTGATAGCTGACTGGATTTGATATTTATTTACATACAATTTGGGGAAAGGAAGATTAAAGTTTTCGGTTTTATAATAATATATTTATTATATAGTTTATAATAGTTTAGACTGACAAACTAATCCAAGCAAGAAGACCAATACATGGTAGCAACAAGAAGAATGTGTTTTTATAGAACTTCAAGTGGAGTGTAATATGAGACTCGTTTTATATCATAAATATTACTAAAGGGTGATTTTTTAAAAGCTACAGGAAAGTTTTTCAAAAAAAAAGCACATACAATTCAGAAAAATGTATGAAATCTTTATTTGAATCGATAGTACGGTCCATATAATTTAATGT
Source organism: Eristalis tenax (assembly GCA_905231855.2). Classification (NCBI taxonomy): domain Eukaryota; kingdom Metazoa; phylum Arthropoda; class Insecta; order Diptera; family Syrphidae; genus Eristalis; species Eristalis tenax. The sequence continues at coordinate 19,605,230 of HG993127.1, read as the reverse complement.
TTGAAGATTATTTCATGCAAATGTTGACCTTGACTGGTCCATCCGCCTAGTCCAATTTTGGCATACTCTTTCCAACATTTCGGCCGGTATCTCACGAATAAATGCTTCAATGTTGTCTTCCAATGCGACAATTGAAGCGGGCTTGTCTGTATAGACATGAGCTTTAACATAGCCCCCACAAAAAATAGTCTAAAGGCGTTAAATCGCACGATCTAGGCGGCCAATTGACCGGTCCCGTGAAATAAAATGTTCACCGAACTCGCCTCTCAATAAGTCCATTGTTGCGCGTGCTGTGTGGCATGTGGCACCGTCTTGTTGAAACCACATGTCATGCAAGTCAAGCTCTTGCATTTTGGGCAAAAAAAAGTTGGATATCATCTCACGATAGCGCTCACCATTCACAGTTACGTTACGATTCGCATGATCTTTGAAGAAGTACGGTCCAATGATGCCATCAGCCCATAAACCGCACCAAACTGTGACTTTTTCTGGATGCATTGGTAGCTCTTGCAATGCTTCTGGCTGATATTCACTCCAAAATCGACAATTCTGCTTATTTACGTACCCACTGAGCCAAAAATGAGCTTCGATTAAACTGACCATAAATGGAAGAAGCGCGCGATGAACTTTCGTAACAGAGCACGCATTTTGATAATAAAATTCAATAATTTGCAAGCGTTGTTCGTTTGTAAGACGATGGTTAAATTTAGACCAAACTGAAGACGTTTGACAGTGAAACAAAACATGAAACGTGTGTCAGCTGTTTAAACCAGTGTTGCCAAAAAAATCACCCTTTATTTATGCCTTTACAATGTCTTTAACTTATAACATCGTATTTATTATTAATTTTACCAGTTATCTGTACCCATTGAAATGAATACAAAAAGATGCCTTTGCTTTTATTTAATTCCATTTTTTTTTTTGTGTTGATGATCAACTATTTCCTTACATAATTTCCTCATTATTGTATAAAATACATTCTTGCTCTAAAAAACAGGATGTTCTTTCCTATGACACTCATTTTTAGCATGAGCTCAGTCATGTCATTTAAAAGTGGATCTTGGACATCAAAAGCTAAACCTTATCCATAAGTTCGCTTTCTGGAATCTGGATATGCTGCTCTGATGTTTATAACATCGAACCAGTCATCGGCCTGAAAATTAGTAAAAAGTTTAGTGTTTCAACTTTATAAGCAAATAATCTCAATAAATATTACAGTTTTAAATAATTTGCGGCAGTCCTTTCAATTGTGATCACAATCTTAACCTTTTGTCTTTTGACAGCCTTTAAGACAGCTTGGAATAATTTTATGTGTTATTGAGAGTTCCCTAAGGAAAGTAGTGATAAAATTATTTCCTTCCTTACTTCTTTGCCATTGATTATAACCCGTGTTCAACAATGTGGTTTCTCATGAGTTCTGTTAAATGGGGCACATCAGAAAACACAAATACTTTTTTTCGTTGTGAAAGTTAACACGACGACCTTGACCCTGAACCCAGTGGAAGGTAATAGACTGTACGAGAATTGCTGACACAGTTTGTTCAGGTGCATACTTGTTCCCACGACAACTGAATGGTATGGCATCGCAATGGGATCATGTTGCGTCGCTCCGGATACACGCGCCGACATGAAAATGATGAGTCTGCATACTGGGCGATGGGAACGGAGGCTGCTCATATAAAGCGAGGTAGCTCTAGAGTTAGTCTAAGTTTGGACGTGTAGGAACTCGGTTAAATAAAAGAATATTTAAGTAATAACAGAGTTGTTTGAGGTAGTAAGTCGGACCGTTGAAGGCAGACTCAGCCTCCGCGTCCGCGTTTGTTTTTTATGAATCCCCTTCATGGATTCGTTAACTTGAATGAACTTAGAATGTTAAATGATTACTAAGGTTTCTCCATAGTTACTTCTAGATTCTTTTCTGTAGTCCTCAGTTTCCTCCTCCCAGATCACTGACAATATCAACAACATTATACTCAGATTCGTTGACTTTGTCAAGAATATGGAAGTTCACTGTAATTTGACAATCTGCAGGCATCACTAAAGTCTTGAGCCTCCTCCTAGAATTCACCTCCATCGAGACCAAACAATCGGTTGAATGACTCAGAAAACATGGACCATTACAAGAAAATCAACACAAAACTTGTCAAGTGCGACAGACCAGCTAAGCATCCCCTCATCCATCGTCGCAATCCCAAGATCACACTGGAAAATCATATATCATGTACCGTTCGATTTTTCACCTTGAACCGACCAAAGCAGCCAGCACCAGGGGATACCCTGGGCGTCACTACACTACTAATGACTTGGTCATAAATCAAATCTTCCGACTGAAGTCCGCAATTTACTCGCATTCACATCGGTGGGTCGCAAGGATGTCGAAGGAGCGTCCGCGTGTAAGTGTGGCTGTGCGTAGTGGCGACAAGAAAGCCCATTAGCAATTGAATTTGACAGAAACCCAACCCACCCTCCGTTCAATTAATGTGCGACCCGGTGCCACTCTGAATGCCTACACCTGCGCCGCCCCGCACCGGTGTTGGATAACATAATTATTAATTTGTCGTCCTTGTGTTGTGATTTACCTTCGCCGATCCGGCCAGTAAATGCATTCATCCCCAATGAGGCCGAATTCCTGGACACATTCGTGCCACGTGGAGAATTAGGACGCCAGCGGTGCTGGTGGCGCTCAGTAAAACGTCCTATTTGTCCAATCACTGCCAAGGCAACCAGATCCCAACTCCCCCCGAACATAATTTCGGATGTGATTCTTGGAAGGCAATTTACCATAACATGACAACCGCTTGTGGAGCTGCCTCCCCGGTGACCAGACACATCAGCAGGGTTTACGCGAAGTTTCTGGCTCGTTCCCGCCGCCGCCGCCGCCGACACGGCTTCGGGTGCAGCTATGGTCCCTGAATTCGAGCGATAAAAGGCAAATGATATCATTATGCGTATACTGCAGAGTCTGTTGTCCCGGCCAATGGAAGCGCTTTGTCAGGTGTCCGCTTTGCGGGATGGCGTCTCATTCAGTCGGTCCTTGCCCATGTCCCACTCCGACCGGGTGGCGGGCGGTTGCCAAATTGAAATGGAAGTCGTTGCTTTCATTTGAAACAATCATTTTGGGGCTTTCGGCGCTTTAGATGGTATCTCAGAAATTGGGTGCCGCTGTGACAGGCTGACACTCTGACAGAGTGTGTCTGGGGAGACTTTAAATCTATTATTCGACTGTAATTGGAGCGGTTGGCGAGTTTGAAGCTCTATTCGCTCGTTCTCCTGTCGTTGCTGGAAACTGTAATGAATTTTGAAGAATTCTTCTAATCTGTCGTTCATTCACTTTGTTTCCTGAACGAATTGGGTTGGCTGCGGGGAAAGACAGTTTTTAACAACTAACGCGGTATCTTAGAGCTTATTGCATGAATATTGAAATTAACAGAAGACCCGGTTTTCGGAGAGAGGAAAAGGGGAGTGAAGGAATTGCAAGAATATGACAGAATGTGCCCAGTGATTATCCGGAGAAGCTGTTAGTTTATACGAGATTAGGGGGCTTTCAAGTACACTACTCATCTAATTCAGTGCATTTCTTATTCTAACTTTGTGGAAGACTTCCCCTTTTGCTTTTAGTCAGGAAAACCAGAGTAGAGCAAGATGAGTACCGGGCAAGGAGAAGGGCTTCTTCCATTGCAGAAAAGTCCTCTCGCAGTCAACCAGACAAGCTAAAAATACGGGCCATTTATAAAAAAAGCTGGAAAGGCAACCAGGTTCTTCGAAATGGTGAGAGTCACCTAGTTACTGACCCGCAGGGAAGAGTGGATGTGTTTAACCAGCACTTCCGAGAGCTGTTTAGTGGACCTGACAAGGAGAGAGTGCTAAGGAATGAGGAAATCCTAACTCCAGGCGATGATCTGTCAGTCATTAAACAGCTGAAGAACATCAAAGCTGCGGGTTCAGATGGCTCACTTTCATCAGATCTCTTAAAGGCCGGTGGCGCTGTTCTGGTAAGGAGCGTGGAACCGAAAGCGAAAGCATGTACGACGAATGGAATATGAACTCCATATTGCCCTACAAAAAAAAAAAGCGATATTCCAGCTTGCAACAACTATAGAGTGCATCCCTGCTTCAGGTCGCCTAAAAGATCCTGTCCAGCGTATTGTGCAAATATTTAAGGCCGTTTTGCACAGAACCAATCAGCACGTTGTAGCGCGCCTTTCGGTCCGGCAAATAAATCTAGACCAAATTTTTACACAAAGTCAAGGAGAAGACCAGCTTGTTTAAAATCGAAAAAAAAACGCCACTTTTTCGTCCATCCACAATTTCAAAGCCGCATGAAACACCATTTATCGCAATTATTCGAACCGATGACCAAATTCGGGATCGATTACTGGTACGGTTTTGTAACACAATACTAAAGTATACGCGATGCACCGTACAGTTTTGTCTCGAGGACATCCGAGCCGTTTAAACCTGCACCAGATTTCAGCAAGATGAACTGCCGATGGATTTCTTCATGTTCTCTAAACACGGATGGGTATACACGGCTGTCCAACTGACATCGACATCGTCGCTCGTTCCCAACGTGCCGTAGTGGAAGCTTTCACGGCAATTGAGAAACAGACTAAGCGAGCTGGTCTTAAGGTTAATGAGGGAAAGACAAAGTGTATGCTGTCGGGCAAGAACTGATTTGTCTCACACCACCTTGGACAAGAGATTCCTATCGACAGCTGCAACTTCGAGGCAGAGAAGGACTTTCTCGCCCTCGGGGCAAACGTGAACTCCACAAACGACATCATAGTAGAGATTCGACGTACAATCGCCCGTGGAAACCGGTGCATCTTCGGTTTGTCGAAACAACTGGCCTCAAAACTCCTGACTCGAAGAACTAAGATGATGCTCTACAAAACAATTATTTTGCCAGTCCTGCTATATGGACCTGAAAGCTGGACGATCAGCAAAACTGCGGAGCTGATTCTTCGTGCCTTCGAAAGAAACATTCTACGTCAGATGTATGGTCCTGTCTGCGAGAAAGGCGAATGGATGAGAAGCCATAATCGCGAGCTCTAAGAGCTGTACCAAGATGTGGACGTAGTCCGGAGGGCGACTGCACTGGCTCGGCTCTAGCAGAGGGTATTAGAATCGAACCTCCGGCTTGAGATGGAGATGAAGACTGAACCTCCGGGTTAAACAAAGTTGTCGCGGATGCAAGACAGCTTGATCTTTATGACTGCAAGCAGCGTGCCCAGGAGCCTCACCATGGGAGCTCAGGCTGAGTCGTATGTCCGAGTTCGACCTGGGCTTCGGACATCCCCTTCCAACTAGCGCGATCTATGGCTAGCTGCTTCCTCGTACACACCGTGTTGGTTGAGCTTCTTATTCATTTGTGTGCGCCACTTTGCCACAGTTTGACGAAGAACCTAAATACCTCCAAGTTAGCTGTCCATTGTGCAGCTTTGTCTAAGATATCGGTGCTGTGCGTTTATTCTTGAGCACAGCTCCATGTTAACCCCTTCCGTCTCAATGCTAGCAAATGTCGCTTCTAATTTGGCTGGCTGCGTTCCGTCAATGTAACCCGCTCACACTTCATGAAGACTATAGTATATAAAGAAATCACATGACAGCACGTGAGTTCTTTAGGTCGTCGAATGCACGAGCTCCCGACGACTGCAACATACGGGGCACCTGATGAATTCACCAAGAGACTGAAACTGTTCCTTTCAACGTCCTCGTTCCACATGACATGACAGCGTGCACATGAACAACTGCAAACACTGTTGCAAATTGCCATTGTTCCCATCTCACTCTTGCAACTCCATAGGGCTCATGACAGTCGCTGTCCCATTATCTCCACCATTGCCATCAATCTGTTCCGGTCTTTTGTTGAAGACATCAAATGGAAGAATACATCAAATATTCCAACGTTCATTCAGCAAACTTTCGCAAAATCAACTGGGTTCAGTTTCACAATTCCTTTTTTCTTTCCCTGTCGACAAATCCTAACTACTCACATTTCCCGACCTAATTAGGGAAACTCCTCAAGCTGCCACCCGAGAGAAAAAAACCCCACCCACAATTGAGTTGAAATTACTTTGAATAGTGGCTCAACAAGTGCTTTTAAGAAACAATTATGGAGTACTTCACTCAAAAGCCATTCGCCGCTTGCAACGTACATGTGCGGTAGGGCTGGAGGGACGGAGGGCCATGCTGGTTATATCCTTAGACTAATGAAATTTCCTTCGCTTATACCGTTTTTTTCCACTAGCAGTTAGTATTTCCCTTTGAATCATTAATTTTTGTCGTTGTTTTTTCCCTTCACTCTAAATGCGCACATTTCAGACTTCATAATGTGCTGTGGTTGGCAGTCCCAAAGTTGAATTCCTTCCTTTTTGTGACACCCGAAGTAAATGACCACGCCGTTACTGTCTCAAATCGAAGAGATTACTTAGGTGACACACGACACATGGAGGGTTCGATCCTGAAATATTGCTGCCTTCCATCGTTGACGGTCCTGAGCACCCTGCTTCCAGTCATGAAGACCAAGCTGTCTTGTGTACGCGATGGTAAGCTTAGTGTCCCTGATTGCCCTGAAAACCGACTGCCATACCCATACGGCACTTTCCGACTGATTTGGTTTAAATAAGCAAAACCTAACGAAATTTGACGAAACTTAACGAAACTTAACGAAACTCAATGAAGCGCTTATTGTGATTACAGCATATCAGTTCGATTGCTTATGTCCATTATAATATAATATGGGTGGCACTGCAGTTCAAAGGACCTAGCTCGTGTTGTGCTTGGACCTACAGGATCCTAGAGTCTTATGTCAACCCTAACTGTCAATTTGAGAAGCTTTTCCTAGACCATTGCACCATCTTGTTCCGATTCCACAATCACAGCAATAGGTGTACCCATTTAAAAGCACACTCGCATTCCGCACAAATGTGCTACCCCACAACAACCTCTGTCCCTATCGAGTGCTTTTCTGGGAAAACACTTCAAGGGTCTCCCCGTACGATTTGTAGACTCATGCACAGCTCGGCGGGGTGGGGGAGTGGCAAACTTCATAAATACACATTTTTTGCAGCACCGACGCTCAGTTATCCTCGTAACTCGCAAATCCGTTTAACAATACAAAACTGTGAAAACTATTCTCAAACCAAACAGAAAATACAAAACCGTCGATTAACCGAAACGCAATAAGAACAGCATCCAGAAGCAGCTCCCTGTTAATTAATAATCGTCCTTTAGTTCGGTACGCTACCGGTGTCCGCGACAGCTGTTCGCCGTTCGCTTGTGTTGTGGAAGACGTCAGGACTACCGGAGCTTGGTGCAATTTATGACCTTCAGCCTTGGGGTGCAGATTCACTGTAAGTGTGGGTGAGTGAATTGTGTGGAGCGAGTTTATCGAACGACGGGCGAATGTAGATGCTGATGCCGGGTTTCCGAGTTGTTGTTGTCCTCTGGCGGAATGCAGGTTAATCCGATCGAAAGGATTACCTTGGGGATGGAATCCCTTCCTTTCGAGGGCTTTTTCTTTTCCAATCTGTGTGCTGTGGGGTGATATATTGCATTTTTTTCCCAGAAGTGCATCCTTTTGAAGTCCTCAGCTGGGCTGGCACATTTTTTAAGGGAAAACGGCGGAAGCATCTTGCAGCCACGTAGTTGGTCAAATGACTATAGGACTTCCAGGAATTATGCCCAAGTTTCCGTGAAAACGACACCACTTAAGATGGGTAAGAGTGAATCGCCAGTCCTCCTGAGATAATCAGATCACAGGAATCTCACTTCAATTGCAGAAGTGAGTCTTTTGACAGACTGACTGGCGATGATTTCGCAAAATTCATTCGTTGATTCTGAGAAAAATGTTCGTAAATGGTTGTGGGGGCAGGTTGATTTTCTGATGAATAATCAAGACCCCCAAGTGCTTTCTACAAGGAAGTCCTTAAGTCATTGACCTGATTCGACGGCTGGCGTGATGTTATGCTTCGAGTAGGAAAGCATTAAAGAACATTTGAGGACCAGTTAGTCATCAAGCAGGCTTTCGAATTACAGTCGAATTGTTACGGGAACAAATATTGTGTGGAGTTATGGAGTGTATAAAATATAAAATGTATTCAATTTAAGTCTTGCGCCCCTTTAAGTTCTCAAGCATTTGTTCGACTTCTAGAGGTTTGACTGGATTTATTCCACATCGACTAGTTTAGAGCTTCTTCTTCGTTATGCAAGACAAGAGTCCCTCTGCGGAGTTCACAAGTTATTCGTCTTCGGAAAAGAAATAGCGATTTGGCAAGAGTTCTTTGGGGCTAAGGTTAGGGTAGAGACTTAGGACAGTGTAGACCGGTTGTGTTCCCATTAACATCTCGTCAACAAAGCAATGCAGGTGACTGACACTAATTCTGCTTATTTCCGCCAGGTCATTGAAGAAGTAACCCCCTGGGCGGCTTCTCCTGGGCGCTGCGATAGTTCCATCCTCTTCTAATTATCATTGTTAAGAGAATATTTCATCGGTAAACCTTTGACCATCTATTTCGGGTCACTGACAATCTAGAAAAAGCTTTTCAAATTGCCCGTTCGAAGTCGTCACAGAACTGTAGGTCCCTTCCACTCATGAAAGGACAATAGCGCGGACAACACGATTGGTCGCTGAGAAGTTAGGCCCTGGTCCTCTACGAACCATGGTCCTATACATGTCTCAAACCTCTTTCGGTTATATAGACCCAAGAGTTTATTGGACTGCTCATGCCATGAGCGTTCTTCCAAGTTTCTGCCCGTTTCCTGAATTATTCTCTGATGACAGGGTCTCCTACAGCGCAGAATGGTTCAGGGCCTATGAAGGGTGCAATGTTGCCTTCTATCCCCGTTTGGTCAGATAACCACCAGAGTTTTGCTCTGTTTCTCCTTCAGAAGTTCTGTAAGAATTCCCAAACACGCTTAAATGTGAAGATGAAGGAGCCTGCCATCCACCTATGACTTGAACCCATCCACCTCTGGCATGGATTTCAGCTTGAATGATACTGGTACGCCTTCCCATGGATTCGAAGTATTTTGTCCGTTGTTCAAATACTCATGCACCTGTTGCTGTTCCTGTTCATCATTTTACCGTATTGCTACTCAACCTGAGAACTATGAGTTCATTGCTCCAGTCATTTCTGGTGATGAGCTGCATTTCCTAATCACGGCATCCTTGGAAAGGTATCTTTGACGAGTGCATGGAATTGTCTCGATTTAATGCACCTATCTTTTACCATTATATACCCTCCAAGCTTCGACAGATCATTAGTGTACGAGTCGCTTTGGTTATCTCTTCTGTGTGCTTTTTCCAGATGAGTTCGCTGTTCAAGATTACTCCGAAATATTTACTCCTAACATATTTAACTAACGTTTACTGGAACCAGTGGCCGACAGACCGTTAGTCGTTACAGTCTCTGCTGTTCTGTAAAGGGTACTATGGTGGTTTTGGCTGGAGTTTGTTGTAGTCCAGCCCAGGGTATCCTCACCTTGCCTCCTGCTATAATGGCTATGTCATCAGCGTATGCCTGGTATCTGATCCCACGGTTTGTCAGTATCTCTAGAAGCTCATCTACAACTAGGCTCCACATCAGAGGACCGTGCGGGCAGGAGCTCGAATAATTGCATCTTTGCATGTGTTCTCAAATGCACTTGCAACATCCAAGAAAGCACATTCAACTACTTCTTAAAATTCAATTGCGCTGTCGATAGTTTCGGTTAGTTGATAGAGTGCAGTTTCTATGGACCTGCTTGCCCTCTATGCATACTGACAGTAGTGAAGAGGGGATACATGTAGCACTTCCTCTCTAATGTAGCCGCCCTACTCTTCCTTTTCTCCAGCTTCTGCAAATCGATTAAGAGGCGTGAGTTCCAATCAGGCAGTGCCCAGTGATGACGCTGATAAGAGTCCTGAGAGTCGGCCTGCTCATTCTGAAGAGGTCACATCGATCAGAGAATAGATAATAATTCCCCTTTTTTCTCTTAGTCTTGTCACTTGTGTTCCAGTCACTTGATGTGACTTTTAAGTGACTTTTTGAATACAAATTTGTCACAGTGACATGTGACACGACTATGAGAATAAGGGTGCTTGTTTCGTAGTGAGGTACCCAGTGTCAATAGATGGTTTCGTGTTACAGATGATGCCTTGCACTAGTCATAAGCTGGATGACATATCTCCACTTCCAAGCGAGTTCAGCAGCTTCGCAATGTTTTGGGATGTCACAGTTTCTACCCTCACATAAGATGGATGCTAAAATCCTCCGTCTCCGAGTTAAATGTGACTGCATCCAGAGGCAGAGATGATACCTATTATTTCATTGTTTTTAGCCCTGAAAGACGTTGAGTAACCAAACTGATCCTTAGCCAGCAGCACGCCTTCGTGCATCTTGCATCCATCTGTGAGGACACCCCATCTTGAACTTGATTTGTAAACTTCTTGGGCATTTATGACTTACCGCTGAAACCATCAGCTGAGCTTGATCTCCCGTCAAAACGACACCCGCTTATTTTCTGTTTACACCCAAAAGTTGTCACACAAAAAAACCAATCGACCAGAACCCTCCCCTACGCACTGCTCCACCGTCCAGCACACAAAAGCGATAACTCCAACCGCTAATCCCTTCTTTAGCTCAAATTGGGTGCTTGTCCAGTTGAAACGGCGATGTTATCCTACCTTATGGACGTGCAAACACACACATACACTCGCATCCACATACAATACGGCTTATCATTCATCTTCCAACCAAAAATCGCATTAGGCAAAACGGAAGAGACACCTCCCCCACACCGGCAACCGAGGGCATTAGTTATCCCAGCGCACAGAGCCAAACACGAAATCAATACGGCAGTGCCGATATACCGATACCGATCCGATAGCCGATATCCCATTCTCTGCGCCTGGTTCCGCTGACTCGGACTGGGAACTCTTTTGTTGTAAATCAAATTCCCTGCTTTTTATTGAAACCCATCCCCTGCACACACACACAGTCGTACAGAGCGCCGAGCCAAGGTCAGAGCAACCACAAAAATTGTACCACCTTCCCACACCCTCCATACGCTGCGTGAATATTCCGAAAACAATAATACAAAGGCACCACCGACACAGCAGCAGCAAAAAACTGAAAAAAAAAACAAAACAAAACAAAACTGAAAATGAACCAAATACCGTTCCTATTCAAGCCAACAAACAAGTTAGCCGTAGTCCGAGGCAGCGGACCTAGTCAAAAGCCCACCACCGCGACCGATACCCGCGCCACGCCACACACAGGACTTTTCTACTTTCCTCTCTTCCGCTTCATCGGAGAAAATCCGTTTACCCAAGGCGCTCGGCGGAGGAAAAGAACTGTTATGTCACATCATTCCCTCGTCCTCGTCCGAGTATGGCCATCCTAGGTATCCTGCAACAGCACAAAACAATCGACTGTGCTGCGCGCCAACACACACCGCACACTCGAAGGTGCCCTCATTCCGTGGATGGGTGCGTGTTTCTCTGTATTTGTTGGGCGTGCATGTGAGTGTGTAAGGGTCGTGGAAAATGTTTGCATTTTTGTTTTCCCTGAAGGTCCTCTGCTCCCGGACAAGGACCTGTATCCTCCACCGTGCAAGTAGCTTCACTCTCTGTACCACGTCTGCAGAGGAGCCAAGGAGCCACACACCAACGCCGCCGCTGCCATCGCCGCCGCCAGCAGCTCGACCCGTGCTGCACAACCAAATGGGGTTTTTCATCATCATCATCATCAGCCAACTGCCCGTCCAACCTCCCACGTAGCAGGGTCCCACGGTTGTAAAGTTGTACACACTCGTAAAGCTGGCGCTGCTGATGTTGTGTGCGCGTGTATTCCTGCAACTTGTAGCTATTTCGTGCAGAAAGCAAAACAGCTAAATCACGGATGGTCGGGATCATTATACCGCGGGCATTTTGTGGGCTATTGGCACCAGCACAAGCACAGAGCACACGCAGCGGAGCCGAGATGAAGAAGAAGTCCATCAAGCCAAGGCAACCAAGAAGAAGACGATGAGGGCGAAATGGTGAAAAGGAAAAGCTCAACAGGAGAACCCAACCGACAAGTGCTTGCTCACACGGGCGATTGTATTGGAAACCAACTCAATACGAGCGAATCCTTTCGCTTTCAGTTCGCTCTGGTGCTCTCTTCCTGAAATTGGTGCCTCTGAGAAATGGTTTGAATTTCCGATACCTACACAGACGCCTGAATAAAATGCTGACAGTGTGCGAGTCGGTGCGCGAGTGTTGAAGTGGTGTCTGTGTGTTACAGGAGCGGATTGAAGTTAAGGGTACCGCAAGTGTAGATGTTCCTACTCGCTTCGACAAACAACCACAATTGACTGCAGTAAACTTTAGATTGGAACCGAAAGAAAAGTTTCCTCAGGCATCGTTCAAATTCAAATAACAACTGATTGCTTCTAGACACAACACGCCGCTGCTTTCTTATCTAGACCAAGGTAAGAAAAAGTGAACGAAACTTAACGAAACTTAACGAAACTGAACTAAGTGAATATTGTGATCACAGTTCTGTGTATGTACTCGATTCCGTCCACTCCGTCTTTACAGTTTTACAAGATTACGAAACATTCGAAGTGATTCCTGGTGCTGCACGTGATGGGTTCCAGGTTTGTCGAATGTTCGGGTAATGCTGTGAAACTTGTGGCCATTTTTGAGTCCGTTGACTGTTCATATGAGAGTTGGTGTTGGCTTCTCTGGAGAATCGAACAGTAGGAGAAAAGCAAGAATCTGTTTAGTTGCTGATTGATTAAGCATCTGCCTGCTAAGACTTGTACAACCCTAAGTCTTGGGCAAAAGCAAAAACTGAACTCTTGGACTTATTATATCAAGCAATAAATGGGCAAGATGGATAATATTCTAGGAACTAACTCTGCACCGGGAATTCACAAAGAGGGTAAGTATATGCTGTCTTCAAAAAATATCCCCCAAGATCGAGGTCATGGACAAAGTGTCAATTGGGCAGCACTAATTTTAATGTCATGAATTTACCGAGGCTCCGAAGTGAACATAGTCAATGACACCACCGAGAAGAATCGCGATTGACAAGGCTGTGTTTGGGCTTGGAAGGCAATTGAGGAATAAAGACCTCTCTCGGAGAATAGTCACAAGTCCTTTTGGGATGGCGCAGAAGCAGAACGAAGGGATTCGAGAGCAAAGTCCTTCGCATAATCTTTGGTCCTGTCCGTGTTGATACGGTATTTGGAGGAGGAGAATCAACGACGAACTGCAAGGGCTACACAGCCCCATGGATTTGGTCAAAGGAGTCCCAGTCTCTCGCCTCATATGGCTAGGTCTTGTAGAGCGAATGGAAACAAATGCTCCGGTCCAGACAGCCTACACCACTCCAACCCTGGGGAGCAACGGTGAGTACAGACCACGCTTCTGGTGGCGTATGCCGCTGGAAAGGGACAACAGACAGGTGAAAGCAGATGGAAGCAACTAGCAACAAGACTGTGCCGCATGGAGAGGCATATTGGCGGAGGACCAAGTCCATCCCGGACTGTAGCTTGAGTTTTTCAAGACCCAAAAACATGGTTTTTTGCAAAATTGATAAGTCTCTATTACAGATCTCTCGATGGCTTTGGCTGAGTACTGGGGCAACGACAAGACCACTATGACCAACGCTGAGCAAGAACAGATCATCATCATTGATCAGTTCTAGTCTCAAGAAGGTGTGGTGTATATGCAAATTGGACTCCATACCACCCACCGGCTAAGTATACACGCATGTGAAGCGGAAAACACTCTCGGCACCTGCCTACTCGTTGACGTCCAAGATCCAAGAGAGCTCATGTTCTTCCTCGATGGCCAAATGACGTCAGCGGATCGGAACGAAAATATAACTACTGATATGAGCTCTTTCAGCTTAATTGCTGGTACACACGCATTGCGTCTGAACATACCCAGAACGACTTTTGTAGAAGCTGCGTAGATAAGGGAGGAAGAGAATGTACCCAAACTCTGTTCATCTAATGCCCAGCCCTAGCAAACAAAAGGAGGCAATTTCTAGGAACGTACTTCTTCGGAGAGCTGGAGGACTTAAGCGCCGTTGAACTGAGAAGGGTCCATATACGATACCAATACGTTGGTCTAAGTGAGTCATACTGGGGATGCCCGTGGCGGATTGGCTCCCAAAAATCAGAGACGGAAGGCGCGCAAACTTACATTGAATTAAGACAAAAGAGACATAGACCAGAATTTTGCTGTTTGACGGTGTGAGAATTTATTGAACAAGGTTTTGAAAAGGCACTGCAAACCAAATCTTCCCAAACATTCACTAATGCGCTTTCACTTTGGAGTGTTTACAAAAAAGGAAAAAAGTAGGACCTAGAGCAATCCCCTGCGGTACCCCAACATTTAAAAAAGTGATTCGCAAGATTCACCCAAAGCAAAGGTTTTCTAGCGCCACCACAGTCTTTTGAATTTTACTTTCACCCGAGTTCACTCTCTTTTCCCACTCGCGTTCTCTCGCTCTCTATCCCTCTCTGTGTTTAGATTTCCCAACGAATAAAAGTTCAAAATATGATTTTACTCCAGATACTACAACTACTATCACCCAGCCACGCGAGGCTGCAGCGTGGGCGAGCGAGTTGTGTGTTTTTATTTTCTCTGCCTTTACTACGTACTCACACAGACGCACCAGCCACTGGGCCACTGGCGGGCCTCCCAAAGAGACCAACTTGCACACAGTCAACGCAGCGACAATCCATTCTCAATGTTGTAACAATTGTGGCAAAACGGAGACTCGGGACCAAGCCACGTCTCCCTTGTCAGACAGTATACATGGAAAACCCGCGTCTGACACTGTATGCGTGAGCGCTCTTTCTCTCGCTCTTTGCGAGATAAACGAAAAGTTCAATATTTTCCTATCCAGGCAAATGTACCCTTGGTGCCGTAAAATTAGTTGCAGTGCGTAGGCGGTTGTCGTAGACGTAGCCACCACGTGCTACTCTGTCTGCTACTCTATAAAAAAAATTTAAAAAAAATTACATTTATTTTACAACTTTTTATAACGAACGACAATAATTTATATTTAACACTAAAAGTAAATTAAATACAATTTCTTTTAAACTCACGACAATACAAGAAGAAAACTTAATCTAGGATAATTAAGGGAAAAAATATATTTTTAAGGACTCTTTATCTCTGTGTGCGGGGAGGTGTTTGTGTTTTTGTGCGGAATTATAAGCCCAGCCAGAGGATCGTGAGACACCACCAGGAGGGAACGAGGCGACAAGGCAGGAGGCAGCTCATCTGAATCCTTCTCAGCTCCCCACACTTAGTTAGGAAACCGTGGTTTTTTTTTTCAATTTTCGTCCTGTTGTGCTGTGTTTTGCTGAAGTTCGGCTATTGTTTCGAATATTTTGCTCGGGCGATGGGTGAGAAGAAAATCGATGATTCAAATTGAAATTTGTTTTTGGGCGTCGAAGAAGAGGCAGCACCGTTCCACCCCAGCATCTGCAGCACACGTCCTTTAATAGTTTCGTTCTATTTCGTTTTTTTTTTTTTTTTGTCTGTGCTGTGGGAAGAAGACAAAAAAGACCACACTCTCAAGTGAAAACTGAATAAAGCGATGACAAAACAATAATCATTTTGCTTGCGCTAGAGACTGCTGAAAGCCAGAGAAAAAACCAAACCGAAGAAACGAAAAAGGAAAAACGAAAAACCGAGAAAAGCTTTAAATTACATCTCGAAGATATCCCGTCGTGGTTTTATGCTTTTTTTCCTCTTCTGTTGTGCTGAAGGCGATTGCGATTCAAGTGCGTGTGTACGGCGGCGTCGTGTATGTGCTGCGGGGCAAGCGTCTGTGTGTGTTTGTGTGCGTGTGTATCGAAGCATCATTTCAAAGTAACAAGAGTATGTCACGATAAAGAAAGCGGCTACATTGGAAGTTGATTTTTGTTGGTACGAAAGCAACCACCCGAACTGAACCCGAACACTTGCTTGTCAAACAACCACCCAATCAAGCACCATCCTCTTCATCAGCATCAAAGCAGCAGCAGCAGCAACCAGCAGCCAGCGAGCTCAACCTACCCTTTTGGCCGGTTCCGATGGCAGAGGAGCAGTCACTCGAAGACGGAGGCAGCATCTGAGTTATGATAGCATAGCAGAGAGTTAAAGTGGAAATTCCATAAGACATAATTCGCAAGCAAAAAAAAGTAAGTATACGCCACAGTGAGACTGCGAGAGCAAATGAGAATGAGAGAGAGAGAGAGGTTTGGATGAACTATGCAAAAGTTTCAAGGATCAAGGGGTTTTTTGTTGATTTTTTTTTTTGTTATTTTATTTTCGGTGGTCTCCGCCGAGGGTCTGATTAGAGATGATTGGGTTTCTAATGGGGCTCTGAGGGGGACGTTTGTCTTGAGATTGATCACATTTGCTTACCACGCTTATCCTTTGGGATTAGACTCCGACCATGGGACTGATTTAATTCCTGGTGAGAAATTACAACTCGTGGCACAGCTGGGCGGAGGTTGGCCGCCCGCATGGACGATGCAGGAAGTGCTTTCGTTCGGATTCAAGGTCTAGTAGCAAAGTTCTCGGTGGACCATGCCAGTGTGCCTCTGCCGACCTGAATTCCTGGTGTATTGCTTTCCATCTCGCACCAGATGGAGGGGAATTCTCCATATTTTCACGACCCAGCCTGCTGCTCTCAAAATTCTGAGATAAAACCGTTGAAAAACAATCAAAGCAGCAGCAGCAATCCGCTATAGAGTGATCCAACATTGTTTTTGCCAAAGGCTGTGGGATCTTCTGGAAATACGAGTGGCCCGTGCCGAGGCTTCTAACGAAATGCCCGCACAGTTCGCGGATTATACACATCGTGCTTACTCGTTAACCTCCTTTTCTGAGAACCCGCCGTTTGCAGGTGCTTGATGGGAGATGTTAACAAATATGATCTCATATTCGTCAGAAATGCGTTCAGTACCTCATGGATTGAGTTGGAAAATATTAGCTGTTTGTGGGTTATAGACCCCCTAAGTCTGGAGAACGACATTAATACCATGTCCACGAGAAACATTGCTTATTTCGTCGTTCACGTTAACAATCTACTGTAGTTTCTCGGATGTCTCTCAAATCTACAGCATCTGCTAAAAAAGAGCCATTATATGCAAGATTTGATGAATGTGAGAGGACTCAGCTGTCAACTGTAAAGCTGACAGACTGGCCTACAAATCCTGGCCAGCATATGTATCAGCGGAGCATTGAGAAGCACTGCGTTTGATGCACGTAACTACTCCTCCATCTTCTACTCCTATTCTATTTGATAAGCAAGTAGTGGGCAGAAAGGAGCTGAGGCTAGGTATAGTCCGACTGTGGTAGGGTTGCCATGGCTGTCCAAACCAGCCGAGGACAAAAGCTTTTAATACCCTGGACTTAGGAGGCCATCGCCTACAAAATGAGACCAAAAACTAGGTCCATGAACTCAAACATAAAACCAGTTTGACATTTTGAGAGTTGACAAGGTGACATCCGTTTTATTTTATGTTTTGCATCATATTTTGAATGGCTCTGTTTTTTCGAGTTCGATGATTTTTTTTACTCTCAAAATTACAATTCAAATTCTTAGGGAAAAAAAGGGGACAAATTCTTAAAACGTTGTAGGACGTTCCGCGGCGGTTTTAAAAAGAGGTCACATGGCAACCCTAGACTATGATCCTGAACCATTCTTAATTAATTCAACTTCCTACTACTCCAAGCTATCTTCGAGAAGAAATTCTCGACCAGCATTCCTTCCAGACCGGATTGTATCTCTCTGACAGTCAGACACTGGACAATCCCAGACACACAGACGGATCGAAGACGAACAGAGGGATGGATGTAAGAGTCTATATCACAGACCTCAATATTGGTCTGTTTCCAATATTTCAATCCAATGTTTCAAATATTCAAATCCCTTTGAAGCTCCCCGCCCACTGTAGCGTCTTGCAGGCAAAAGCTACTGCGATTAAAGATGCAAAGTCCTGGCTCAAGAAGATTTTAATATCTGGTCTGATGCCCCAAAACCACCCTGCACCTTCTAGATAGAATCCAAAAGCGAGAGACAAAGCCTATAGGAAACGCATCGTCTCTTCTTTGTCCGTATGTTACCGCTTTTTTAACGAACGATGCTCAAGTCAGCTAGCCAACTGCATTCCAGCTCCCCATGAATTCACCCGCAGTACCCGTCTTGCCAGGAATGCTCATCAGTTTAGCCCTAAGCCTGCTTTCGGACGCACAGTTAAATTTAGAGACACGTTCTTCCGTCGCACCACACGAATACGGAATGCTCTTTCCAGCCTAATAATTCCAGCAGACTACAATCCGCATCCATTTAACACCGATGCGCAGGTACCTCCTCTCCCTTTCTCCATCTATGCCTTCGACCCATGCTGTGGCTTGAACCTGGACACTCAATGGTATTAACAATCTCTTGATTCTGTTGGGACAGCCAGGCCACAATTAAGTCCCTGGACAATGTCATGTTCGACTCCAAAGCATCCCTTAACTGCCGACTGTGTCTAAACAAAATGGCTGAGCATTTCAATATAAAGCTTATGGGGGTGCCGGACTACTGTGACATACCGGGCACTTGCACAGCCGATGAACTAGCTTGCTATGGTACAACCTCTTCTCCACCACAGCAGAGGACCCACCACCTATGCCAACCCCTTCACACTACCTTCTTCTTCAGATACACACAATTAGAAGTACCAGCACTAAATCTCAAACGATCACTCTGTCTGCTCAGAGCTGAAAGCTGGCCAACACTGCGAGCAATTGGCTCGCCCGCAAGAACGGTGTCCCAAACAACAAACCATTTTGTAGAATTGATAAACCAAACGTATTCATTTCCGAAGCGATGAACCAGAACCACGAATTGGATGACCACGTACCTCGGACGTACCTCGCGTCACACCTTGTAGGAGGCCGCACGTCAAGGAAATCTCTGGTGGAAATTTTCTTTTCAATTTTATAAGCTTTAGCAAATATGAACTGCCTTCCTGTACTGAAATCTTAGCTTATAATATTTTAGGCAGTACCCATCCATCTAGTCTCAAGCTCAAGCTCGTTTGAGATTCAATTGGCCTTTACCTTGCCCCGGTGAACTCTGCTCGATTACCAGAGACTCTCTCCAATTTGCTTTTGGTTGCAATTTGAGATGGACTTCCGTCTCAACTGGCTGCTTTCCATTGCACACACACGATTTTTGTTTAGCTACTTCTCTACTTTTGTGATAAACTTTTGTGCTTTGGACCTCTGCTGCATTGTCCCACATGACCTGTCCCTTTCGTCCTTCACCAAGTGTTCCATGTCATCTAAAGGGCCTTCTTATGCTTCGAATTCGCTTGACCTATGCCACGGAACATTCCATACCTTCAATCACCTCCTTTGGAAACAAGACCAATAGATGGACTTTTCTCTAGAAGTAGCATGAACTTTTTCATCCGCAGGACTGGTCGATGCCTTGTCTACAAGATGCCTACGATGTGAGTAAAGGACAGGGCCAAGAAGACTTCCTTGTGGTACTCCACCTTCTCTAAAATGACGGAATGTTTTCTCGATAAAATTGGCACAGAGGGTGGCTAACACCTGCATATTGCATCGACCTTATTTAGAAGGAAGTCTTTAATTATATTCCAAGTTCTTCATCTTCTGTGACTCATGCCAAGGTCCAGGGAACATATTCTTTGAACTATAACCACACTCTTCACAAAAAATCGTTCAATTTCCTCCCACACCGCAGTCGAAGTCTCCGAAGAGCACTTCCCCGACAAAGATCCCTGTTGCGTATAACCTAGGATTATCCCTTCTCTCGAGTCTCGCCCATGGAACTTCGAAACATCTGGGTGTGGCCGAACGCTAAATAATCTCCAAGTCTCATCGCAATATTAAGTGCATCTCATTCCATGCCGTAATGAATTTGTTTCGCTTCTCGCTGACTTATCGCATAAATCCTTAACAAATCCTTGCCAGTTTTGGGATTCGCAAATCATAATTTTATTGCCAACCGTATTCATGTCCTCAACTTCGGGCGCCACCATGCCACCTCTGCGAGGCACGAGCAGGGTTCCAGCTTGAATTCCAACTGCCGCGCCGTCGTCGCCATCACTGCGCCGCAGGGTTTCATAATTCAGCATCCTTTCGGGACGAAGGTCCCTTCGAAAGGGAAATGCGCAAGTGTCGCACTGTCAGAAAGTTTGTAAATTAATTTGAATATTGAAATAGTTGACGAGGGTTCGTCGTTTCAAGTCACACCAAATTGTCTGCACGCATTCCGGCCGCTGCCTGGTGGCGGTTACTCAGGTGCTGCGGTTGATTCCTTTCACGGCGCATTCAGCCCCACCCACCCCTTAGCCATCGGTTTATGCACGGCTTCGGTGGCTCAAGAACTTTCGTTCGGAGTCCACATCTGTCGGAAAACACCCGATAAATAGAAATTTCTGCGTGAAAGGCACTCAAACCAATTCATTTTAATGACTTTCAGCATATCCTGCACCGTTCAGTCGAACACTTCTTCCATTGAATTACTGCACAAGCAGCACTTGAATTCAATTTAATCGATTACTGGACAGATCCCATCAACACATGGTCGCATCTGTGACTAGGAGCAGAGCTCCGATTGCAGATGCACTCTTCCCTGGAGCATCTGCAAGCAAAACTCATTTCCGGAATGTGTACACCACTGGGTGGCAATGGGTGCACGAGGACTCGTTTAATCCCATGAAGAGGGCACTTGTTGGTTTCTCATTCCTGTTGGCTGTTGGCTCTGACGAGCTCGGAATTTGCATCTGCCTCTGAAGCGATATTTTTCCACATTTCAAGAAGTGGTGCGAAGGACTGCCAGCGCTGTTGCGTCGTCCCTCGGTCGGAGATTGTCTTAGTGTGATCAGGTGGTCGATTGTGCCATTTAATGGTGTGGATATGTTTCACTTTATGGTGGCTCACGTTGCCCTGACATCAAACAGAGTCGTGAAGCTATGGGACATTACTTGTCCTTTGAAAACTGACTGAAGACGGAACCATTAAATCCTTGCATTCGCTTTTTTGTTGGGTCATATATTCCTTACGGACGTACAGGAGGTGGGGGACACTTTTGTTTTCAGAGGAGGAGTACACATACGTCTGTTGAATTAAAGACTGAGGACCGCCAGTTAGTGAGGCTTACAGAGCAAACAGGCGGGCTAGACTGCTCTGCAGGTGGCAATCAGAGCTTTGTAGTGTTTACATGATCAGTAAGTAATAAGATGTATATAGGCCATGGACGACTGTATGGCGCTTGATAAGTGGAGTCCCCGATTTGAATCCCAATGAAAGCAAGCTTTTCTATCTCTGGACTGGTCAATCAGTGTAAGAAGCCTGATTGTGGGTGTCACAAGGGTTCAACATGGTCCAAGTGCGCTCACTAGCAGCCCCTCCCCGCCCTGATCAGTGTCCTGGATTCTTAAAATACAAATGCAGTGTATTTTTGTTTCGTCTTAGACTGGAGTTTTGATCCACTCTTTGCTGGTACATGCTAGATAAATCAAATCTGCTTTGCGACTTTCTGGCATCTTTTCTGATAGTGGAGGAAACCTACTGCGAATCACCCTAGAAACACTCGGAGATCATTTAACAGTCGTCTTCGATTCAAACATGCTTCTGCTCTGGAATGCTTAAGTACAATCTAGTACGCTTACACTCTAACATACAGAAGTAGCTTTTGTGGCGAATACGGCGCAGAGGTTGGATTTTCCCATTCTCGTGTTTGTACCTTCTCTCAATTGATTCGCTCACATGAACAGTACGAGCATGTATTTAGATTCAGTCTACTGAGGGGAACTTTTGAGTCCCGAAAGCGGTTTGGACCATTTCATCTTCTCGGTAGCGACCATCCCTTCCGAGGGTTTGTTGTGCACATCAAGACGGCTCTCGCCAAGCTCCTACTGTTTGTTCATTGTCGGCTACCGTTGGCTGGTGATATACTATGTTGCCATCTGGCTGCTAGCCGCCTGTCCTGAACAAACGGACTGTAAAGTCAAAGAAAGTGGCTGAAACTGCTTTTATTGCGCCTTTCCCTCGTCATTGATTCAACAACATTGATGTGCAACAACCTTTAAACAACTGGACAAATAAATGCAGCATCCAATTGTGGATCAATTGAACTCCAACAAATACATGATATGGCGCACTTACTGGCCACTTCATCTGCAACTACCACCCGTTCAAAATGGCGCATAGCAGCTCAGAAGACGGCAGACATAGACCTACAAGTTCCGTGTCCAAATCACACGCCAAACACGCCACATACAAAATAACCAATAGAATCACATTAACAGCAAAGCCCTGTCTAAAGAAACCATCAACTTTCCCAAGAATTCTCTGAAGTAGATCAAATGTGGTCGCAGTGTTATGTGGCTCTAGAGAAGGGGACTGCTAGCGAAAAACAGCACACTTAGACCCCGTTGGTCCATTGTGATACCCACAGTCAGACTACTACCACCGATAGACCACTCTAGTGATAGTGCCGTTAATTTGATCACACCGGCAACTGGGTTTCGAACCGGGGACCCCACTAACCAAGGCAGGCAATTAACCAACCAGTCGTTGACTCTGTAGTCACTCCCCATTGTCTTCAACTCAATTTTTTTTGTGGCATATATGTATCTACAGTGACTGCCATTAATATTCGGCTTTTTACTCGAATATGTTAAAAATTACAGCTACATGTTAAAACCATGGTGCTTCACCCAATCTTTCCCTGCTCGGTGAGCTCCTTTATTTTCTTCGAGATTAGCATTTTTTGAACAAAAATCACTTACCATTACCACAAGATATTCAATTTACACGAAAAGCTATGAAAAATGTACCTTCATTATATGTTGGCTATAATTTTTTTTATATATTCCGGACTTGACAGACCCAGGAAGAGATGGTTGGACCAAGTCCAAAAGTCGCACGGCTACGCTTGGGCATAATCCTGATGAGTTAGAGTCGATAGCGGAGGATCGAGTTGCCTGGAGATCTCTCGTGCGCGGTTTACCCCCGAGACCCCTTTCGAGGAGTAGCGGGTCAGAAGAAGATGATGATGATGATGATGATGATGTTGATGATATTCAGTCCATTCTTCCTGCAACTTAACCTTCAGAGCGTTTACTTACGCTCCCCCACACTCGCCGATCCAATTCGGCCCACAAATTGTCGATGGAGTTGAGCTCGGGTGATTCTGCGGTCAGTTGTATAGCAGCCATTCGCGGACAACATGGGCGCTTTATGTTTAGGTTCATTATCCTGATAAAATTTGAAAGACTTCCAAATTCCAGATTTTTTCACTTATCGCGCTTTCTTTAAAATTTTCTCTCAGAATCCTCAAATAATGCTCCTTATTCATGATCCCATCTATAAAGAGCAAAGTGTCCACGATATGCACCCCCACGCCATAGAATGACCTCCCCCATGCTTCACCGTTGCTTTCAAATAATTACTTTTCAGTTCTTCTTCGAAAAGGTGGAACTTGCTCTCATCTGCGAAAATTACAACTTCCCGCCATACTGGATCTGTTTCTTTGCAATCTTAAGCAGATTTTTGAAGAATGTTACGGTTGCGCAAGTTGATGAAGGCCTTTTTCCTTGCTACTCGACCCTTGAACCCTTCTGATTTGATAGTTCTGCGAACCGTAGACCGAGAAACACGCTTTCCGCATTTTACCAACTTACCATTTTAGGTGCGACGACTATCTTCAACTTTTCTTATTATTATGCGTTCTTCGCGTCGTGTTCATTTCTTGGGCTGGCCTTTTTGAGTCTTGAATTCGATACGGCTTTCCTTCCTGACGAGTCTTAAGCAGTCAATGACCGTATTAGGTTTCATTTTCAAATTTTACGCAATTTCAAGTTTTGAATTTTAAATGATGGCTTAACACCAACTCCCGTTTTTCCAGCGATGTGTTATTACCGTTGCGTACCATTTTGTTTAACTTTTTTTAAATTGTGGATAATTATAAACAGGCAATAAAGGCAATAAAGGAACTCATCGAGCAGGAAAAGATTGGGTTAAAAACCAATTGCTTTTAACCTGTAACTGCAATTTTTCATACATTCGAGTAAAAAACCGAACACTAATGACACCCACTGTATATCGGTCGTAGTATGTATAGTCTAGAGACAGCCGACTTCTACCTCTCTTGGTCCTCAACATTTTTTGACAGTATTATTTATACGTTTTCTGTTTCCAACCCAACCGACAAATCGGAGAGAGTCACTTACATTATTTCCTGAATAACCGCCAAAATTGCATGAATAACTATCAAAAAGTGTGGTTGCAGCAGGGGCCTTGAATCCGAAATTTGAGTTCGACGCTCCTATCTCATAACTACTGCTAGAAATTATACGTCCTGTCTAATATACGTCCTTCCTGCACATCTGACCATGTAACCGCAACATTATTTCGATCTGTGAAATATCCTCTATCCGCCCAAGTCTGTCCGACTTATCTGACCATGTAAACCCTTATATCCAATTTAAACAATCACAAAAAACTAAGAACTTTGTGTCTCTAGTCCTTTCCAAGACGACAGTCATTTCCTTTGGTGTCACGTTACGTACCTAAGCAAGAGACTAGCTTGGTGTCACGGCAAAATTGACTACAAAAACTAACACGCAGACAAACAACAATCAAAATGAAAAATTCCGCACATTTTTAAAATTCAATTCACTTTCGCTCGTTGCCATACACAACAGCAACCCTTTTCATCATTAAGGATTAATTAAATGCATCCGATAAATACGCATGTATGCAGGCAGACAGAATGCATTAAATGAGCAAAACCTGTGAGACTTTAAAATATTTTCAAAAATTAATTCAATTTGTTAGCGACAACTGCCACGTCGTCGTCCGGAAAAATACTTCAAATTCCACAATCTGACTGTTGCGAGGATGTGTTCGTAAGGTGACTCGTTTATGCTCATAATTATGATGACGAGGAATGATTTATTATTTATTCAGTAAATAATTGGATTACATAACGGGATAATTATGACGGTCAATGATGACAAATTGGAAGAAACACATGCCACATGCAGCTATCAAGTCAAAATGGAACATCAACACGAAGATCACAAACACAATATAACCTACGTGAAAATATATAAAAGATGTGACTACAAGGACCAAAGCGATAAAGAAGACACTGATTCTCAGTTTGGACAACAATGACAGCAGCCTTAATGCACCGGATAGTACGACTGATGCTCTGAACTTGATCCATGTGAAGAAGATAAAATCAACGCAATTTACTATCCGCATAAATACTCAAATTCAGTGGAACAAGAATGAGAAGCCGTCAAGGAAGTCCTATTTCTCGCAAGTACCTTTCCAGGGAACCCTCTTCACAAACAAGCCTTTGGAAAGCATAAAATACTTCAACGAAAAAGAGATTCCATTTATCAAAGTCCACAACAGCGAACGGACACACTGGGGTAGCGAAAGCTTGGATCACCGCAAGTACGGATTTTCACAAATTAAAGTGAATCCAGACCATCAAGCGTCTACTTTAGCTAGAAAAATAACAAGGGGGAACTTGATTTCTTCCCAAGTTTCATTCACGTACTTTCGTGAAACCGTGTACACACAGCACTGACATTCCACTTGACACCTGGATTTACGCTCGCCTTAAATAAAATAGAGCATAATTTAATGAGTCGAGCAAACACACTGTCATAAAAACCACTTCGCTCGGTTTCGTTAAGTTTCGTTAATTTGTGTTCACTTAAGTTGGAGATGAATCCATCGTCCTTTACGCTCATTGTTGTTGACAATTAAGTAAGTTTTCCCATTCAAATTTGACGACGCATCTGGCTATTTTCGTTGAGTTTTCACACAAGAATACGTTTAATTTAGTGAAATATGGTTAAACGTGAAGACTAGACTCAATCAATTGCTGTAGAAGGTGGACACAAGTCCACCTTGGTTTTATAAATTAACGCCGCTTAAGTCTTGCTCCGAGTAGTGTTTTTCTAGAAAATACTGACTAAAATATGGACTGACCATTTGCATAGCAATTGGATAGATTCTGTTTCTTCCACGTCTCTGCAGCTACCGCAAAAATTATCGTTCGCCTACCTGCGTCCTGCGACTAAAGCCGATCAAAGAGGTTGATCTCATCTTGTTCATCGTCGGCCAAAGAGCCTTTGCTGTGGCTGCACTATTCAAGCTGAGCCAATGAGTACTGGTTCTGTCCAGGGCCTCGTCCACTAGCTTCTTCTTCATGGAACTGTGTGGCGTATGCACATACGGGTTTTGCTGAGGAATCTCGCAGCTCCAAGCTCTTTTTCGCGGACGGTACCCAACACCCGAATTCTGCAAGTATATCTCGTTGACGCTTTGTCTGCAACGTCTAACCACCTTCGATGTCAGAATGTGCGATGCTAGCCAATCGGCTTTTATTGCCGCTTGGGTATCAGAAAAGATCGTGATCGAATCGCCGGTATCGCTTTGGTCTTGTCTCATTTATGGCAGCCACTTCGGCTGGAAGACACTGCAGTAGTCCCTAAGTGCCAGGGACTTCGAAAACGTCACAGATACGTTGATAGAAACTCTCTTCTTCTTTTCCGGAGCCGAGGTCGGTGGAGGGTAATCGATTTGCCGCATGTTCTGCGTTCTTTTCCAACTTCCTCCTTCGGAAATTCCGTCTCTGAGCAGTGCGTGTTTAACAATTCGGAGGAAATTCCCGCGACAGCGTCTTCTGTCGTCTTTGATCCGTCCGTATCGACGTGGATGGACATCGGTGGGTTCATTTGTGTTCTACACCTCCATTGTGGGAAATAACACTGGAAGGGCATTTCGAAGTCAACGAATGGAAGAGAGTAGTCGCTTTCGACTTGTTCAGTTTGCAACCTATCCAGTATGGATATCAAATGGCGCTCTGTCTAGACGCCATAGGTAGTAGGGGCTGCTAGTGACTTTACCAGGCTTGTCCATTGCGATAGGCACAGTCGGACTACTACCACCGAAGGATCACTCCAGTGATAGTGTCGTTAATTTGACGATAACGACAAACCAGTATTAACTTTGCTTTCATTGGGATTCCACCCGGGGACCTTGGTCAGTGGACCAAGGGCAGGCGCTTATCCAACTGTGCCATACAGGGCAGAAGTAGGTCTTTTAGATTAACTTCAACCCTTCAAAAAAAACAGATTTCTTCAGCTCGTAGTCATTGCCATCACGACAGTGCTTGTACAAGTTGAACACAAAGGGAATTGCCAGTTCAACGCGTCTCTCGCGCAAATCTTCCAACATGTGTTGGAACATCTGCGCCAGAGACTGCATTCTTACATCTAACTGCGCTGCTCTCATTTGTCTCGTTTTTTCACCCCACCAATCCATTTGTTGCAGCATTCTGTTCATGCTGAGCCCTTATAGCTCTCGAAGGGACCTTCGACTTCCTCACATGCTTTTTGAAGTTGTCCATGCTTCTGTGCCGTACAGCAGGGCTGGGATGATCAGTGTCTTATACAAAGTGAACTTTATCCTTGGAGAGAGGGGCGGTATGACTCAATTGTCTCTTGAGCTGAGTTCTGATAAGAGACGTTTGATCTCGGTAGGTAGACTTTTTGGGTATTTGCCAGAATCTGAAGAAGTTTTTTTCACCTGTCTGATTTGTTGATAAACGACAACGTACACTATCTTGTACGTTATTTTAAGGAGACGACAACAGACCGAGTCAGTGGAGGAATATAATTTAGGGCATCTCATTTCGACACTATTCAAATTCGTTTATTGGTACTGCACATTGAGAATACAGTGAAACTTCTCTTTACGGACACCCCTCTTCAACGGAAATCTCTCTTTACGGACAACTCGTGACGGTTTCGGCATGAAGATACTCGTGGATTTCGACCTTCAGAACGGACAATCATAATGGTCCCGAGGTTTCACTGTATTATGTTCTTTTACTTGTACATTCAGGAACGTCATAGACAAACAAATCCACAATACTTTGCACGTCTTCCAGAAGGGCCGAGGTATACAACCCGAAATTTGTAAAATCCTACAGCCAAGCATGATGGCAGATTATTACTAAAGGGTTTTGTTTCTAGACGTGGAAATTCTTGAAAATGTAACACTGCTGTGGGCCGAGAAACATGCCCCTCAAATGAACAAGACGTCCCGAATCATCTGATCAAACTTGCGCCTAAATGGATTAAAGGCAGCTTAAGATTTTCGAATACAGTCTCCGGACATATTCGCCCCTTTGGTCGCGTATACGACTCGCATAGTCTGTCATCATCTCTTAGTTATCGTGACACTGCAGTCCGGGTGGACGAGCCACCTTGATCTTCAGCTAACTGCCTCCAGTTTCATACCACTGCGCCGTCCCTTGGAGGTTGATTCGAATACTTTGACTTCGACATTGGTTTTCATTCGCTCTACATGGCCTAGCCATCTCAATCGCTGGTGTCTTCACTCCTCTGGCTTGGTCTGGCAGTCCAAGTCTCCCCCACTCACCGACAATAGCCTGAAGCTGCCAAGAGCAACCTCGTCCGCTGTTGACAAAGTCCATGCCTCTGCGCCGTATACCAGGACTGAGACGTCATGGTCTTATAGAGGGCTTCGTCTTACATGTTATTTTCTCTTCTAGCTTGTCGCGTGTCATGTCTGGAAGGTAGCACGGATGGCTGGTCCGCTTAAACCACCAGTTGCTGGGATTCTCCTAACCTCGGCATTTGCTGATCAGTTCGACAAAGGTTAACACATTCACCCTCATTTTTGCGTTGCGAGAAATTTGCTGAGGCGGTATGAAAAATTCCATTTGATCCTCATACCTCTCCATATTCCTTGTGGGAATCAACAATGCTCGCCCACTTCAACCCGTCTCACACCATCAAATGGCAGTCCATGGATGTGGCTGTAATTGCTTCCAAATCCATAGATATCCCACGCATGCATGCACCTTATTTGCTCTCTCAAAGAGAAAGCCTCAAACCACGCGCACACTGTTGCTCCCTCAGAACTTCTGCTTGAGGACCCATTTGCAACACCCCCCGCCCTCCACACATTCGGCGGAGATTGGAATTCTCGGAAAAACGTCTAAAAATACACGCACAACTCTGTTCGTCATTTTATCGGTAATCCCCTGGCCATGGATTTATTTATACTCCTGCGACCAAGTTAAAATCTCTCCGTCGCCGACCGTCACCTCATTTTGTGTCTTCTGGCTGAGACAACAACACACACTCCTCTGTCCCGAAACGTGTGCCGTCCCGGTGCAGTGTTGAAACACAGGCTGTGTCCTGTGCATTCCGGGAGTCGATTGACATTGACACACACAAATCCTTTCATTCCTCACTGCCACTTGTGTCCTTAAGAGCTGTCGATGGCTAGTCCACCGGGAAAGCGCTCGCCAGAGGAAATGAGAAAAATTAAGCACACAATTGAGGATAAACCAAACAAGACGCCTTCTAATTATTCAAATGGAAAGGAAGCAAGGGCTTCTTGAGCGCACCACTCTGACTGAGAGTCAATTGAAGTGCTGCCCGAAATTGAATTAAAAAAGGATGTGTATGCCGGTTGGTAAAAGGGTTCGAAACGACATCCGATTAGTCCTTAGGACCGTTGATCGGTGGGTTTGGAAACGATAACATACCTTTTTTTCACTAAAAGGTTTCTCTCTTTCTCTCTGACTCTGAGCTCTTGTGTGTGTGTGTGTTTCTCTTTGTTTTTATTGACAAAACCACACACATCCACTGGAATCCTCATGCCCGCCCGCCCGCTCGGTGCACACGCTGGATTGAGCTTTAGTCAATACGTGTGCTCATGGATACGCACATCCTTACGGTTGTGTGTTTTTTTCTCTTCTGCCAACCCACTCCTTCCCTCCCACCGCCGGCGTGCCTAATAGAGTGTCCTGAGAAGAAAATCATCATTGTATCGCCATCAAATGGAATTGACATCCCTCCTTAACTCATTCACGTGCTCGTACATGGGAAAATTAATTTTTTTTCCTCTCTCTCTCTCTCTCTCTCTCTCTCTCCTCGCACCCCCTACCGTGCTGCGTGCACGATGCTGAGGGGAAGGCGTGAGCTAAAACGATGACAAACAATAATGACAGGACTCACAGGAGCTGCAACACAACAGACAGCAAGTCTATCGACAAAGGACTAGGAGGAGGAGGGAAACGAGGAGAAATAGATTGTGTCCTTATATAAGGATTCACTGCGGTGTACGTTTGTGTCCTGTGTTTCAATCCTCAGGTATACACACACAAACACATGTGCAGCATACCTCCTTATACGGGCCACATGTCAAGTCATTTTAAAATCCTTTTAATGAAATGTTTTCACTTTTTTCAATTACGTGCTATAGAATGAGTCCTTATAAGGGGATTTCACTCATTAAGGACTTATGAACTCTTGTTGTTTGTTTGTTGAATTTTGTTTTCTCCCCTTCAACCCCACTCACCACCACGTTTTCTTTTCTGTTGCTAAAGCGTCAGCCTGACAGGGTTGGCTTCGCCAGATTCATCAGGATGTCCTTGCAATGTGACGGGCGTTGCTTCGCTTTAAGGAAACAAAGTGAATCCTTGCGGCATTTGATTTTTAAACAAACAAATTAACCTCGATGATTGTTGTTGAATTTGTCTGCAGGGAGTACAGAGGGTTTTGCTCGATATCACATGGAAGCCATTGGAAGCAAGCCGTGTGTTGTCAGGAGGACTTCGACACAAGTGTCAATCATTCCTGAACGCTTTCTGAAACAAAAAATTCCTTTAAATTTGTCGATCTTTTCGGCGAGGGGAACAAGGAAAACGGTCAGGCCATGTGATGTGGCTTGAGTTGGAAAGTGGATGTCCTTGGGAACCAGGAGCTGATCTAAACACGCAGAGTCGGAACGGTCTCTTTGAGTGACACGCAGGGAGCGAAAGTATTGCATAGTAGGTCTCAGGGGATCAACAACAACTGCCTTAAGTCCTTCTCCACCTGTGAGCGAAATCGGTTTCAACGGCTGCTTCTATTAAGTTTTGGAGTCGAAGACTCTTCGGGCTGGAGCAGTGTTGTCTTGTTCAGGCGCTCCACATGGCGTAGCCATCTTCGGCATTAAATCCTTAGGCGCCTGGCTAGACCCAAAATCGTGGCCGAATCATCTCCTCCAAAAACGCATATATGAACAAAGTGGCAACCGTGACTTACACTATCGCCAGGGCCGGACCCATCATATGTGCAGGATGTGCAAGTGCACAGGGCGCCAAGCCCTAATGGGCGCGTTCTGAAGCCTAAAGAAGGGGATCCCTCCTCCCATTATCGATTTCAAATTTTGACGATTATCAATGGGCTGGTAAAATAACATAAATTATTTTTCAGGCTTGCAACTTTCCATACATTTATTTGAAGACTTAAGAAAGAAGAAACAAATTTTACATCAAACAAAAGCCCTTCTTTTCGGCGGCGAATGTGATTTCCGCTCACTGGAACATCTGAAACCAAAAATTACAACGGGATTAGAAAAAGTACATGTATGGATCTGGTATGAACTAGGATTATTAATTTCGCACAAGTATTAACAAAATGGCGGACCTTTGAAACTCTCACAGGTGGAGAAGGACGCCTTTTTTTCAGCCGCAAATCAAGTTAAAAAGTAAAGAAGATCTTCAACGATTTGATTTATCCTAGTTCTAGTGCAGTTCCTAGTTTAATAGTTTTTGAGTAACCTCATGCACCAATCGTAAAAACACTGTTTCGAGAAAGTTTTGAGAAGCAAATTCTTGGCTATAAAACTTACCTACGTTCAATCAGCTATGCCATATCCATGTACAATTCCTTCCGTTTCTTTATAGGCTCGATTTTCTTCGGCTCGTTAATCTCTTAAGCACTTCTGGCCTCTCTGGAAGGCTCAGTGAGGTCCTCATCCTGCTGGATACGCTGCTCCTCGCACTCTCTGCCCGTCCAATTTCGAGTCCCATTGTCTCCATTATTTTTAAAATTGTGACAAAGCCTTCGTTAAATAAACATGCCACTGTTTGGGCAACAATTTCAATAATGTTTCTACCATTGTTGGGGCGTACCATGTGTTGGGGGCTAAATTCCAGACACAGTTGTTGAACGACTCGTTGTTGTGCTGCGTATTATTCCCCAGACATCGGTGAAGAAGTTCATCTGCTGACAAATTTATGAAGATGGTCTTGATGGCTTTCTGCGCATCATCATGAAATTCCGATGGATGTTTATAATCTAGCGGCTTCAGACTTGCGCCACTTGCACCAAGTGTCAGGTCCAGGAGGGCAATTCATGTGCTGCGGATTTTCATCAGTTGCAATTTTATGTTAAAATTAAGCCTAAATTTAATTTTTCATATCAAATGGAATCGGAATTACGTCGAATCGCTAATCCATCCGCTAAAAAAATAGCCATATCTTTCAAGTTTTTCCGTTAGTTGAGCTTTTTTAAGAGGCTGATTTTCACTTATTTTCGTCGGTGCGGCTGGCTCTTTACGTTGCTTTTTTATCTGCGTTATTAATGTTTTGGCATCTTTCAATTGTCGGGGCATTCTTTCTTTTCAATAATAAAGTCAGGTCAATAAGGTTGCTTGTCGCCGATATAATATCTATATCTCTCATCGTGTAGATCTTCTGATCGCTCGAACATTTCGTTTATGCCGTCCACTTCAATTTTCCCTGCACTTCCAGAATTATTGAGAGCTAGGTACCTGCGATGTGGCCCATGCTGCACGCGCACTCTCGCCGTTGCCTGACGCTTCCACCATAAATCGGCTATATCTTCAAAAGTTTTTTTTTAAAATTCTCATTTGAAATTCTCACTTGAAATTTTAAAGGAACATTCTTGAATAGTTATAGGTTCGAATTGAATGGGGGGTCTCCATAAATAAACGCATCGTATCCACTGTTCACATAATAATCCGTTCACATACAAAACCCCTCAAGCCAGTGCTGCAGAGATAATGGAGGATAGAGGTATCCAACTTCGGCCATTTTTACCCCTTGTCTATGTCGCCATTTAGCCGTAAAGAATAAGAGTGAAGTAGAATTCCCTTTGCATCTCACACATACTCTAACAAAATTCCCGGCTCCACGACTCATCGCAAAACCGTATTAAAAACGCTGTCAGATGAAATCGTGGGGCAAGGGAGGTAGAAGTTGAATATCTCTGCTGTGCAGGAAAGCCTCTTGCACAAACACTCACGCATTTCCATAGGAAAAATTCTCAAATCAATATACTCAATTAATCATTTCAATGGAATCATTTGAATAAAACTCCCAGAATGTATTTCTGCTCGTACATTTGAAAGTCACTCATTTCACAGATTTGGTTGAAAAGAGAATGAGTATGATGGGCATGGTTCTACTCGTTCTCACACAAACCAAACAACATATCTCTTCACAAAACCAAACACCATTGACAGTACAAAAAAAATCTCGCAGAGAAGTTGCGCGAAGCAATGATGGACATTTGCCAAACAAAATGTGTCAAACATTTGTGACACGCTACCTCTTGTGTAATCTGGAAACGACTTATGCTACAAAAAATTAAGAAGGGCGCCAAACGTAAGCCCTACGCACAGGGCGCTCACTTGGCTCGGGCCGGCCCTGGCCATGACAATCGGTGGTTTATGTTAAACCACTACTGAAGTAGAATTGTAAACGTGACAACGAAATTTGTATTGATCCTGAGTTTGTCAGTTAAAGAAAAAACTATTTACTGTCTGCGCTTCTTGGAGTCCCTCATAAGACCACTTAATTCTACGGAAACAAATGTATTCATCGAAGTGATCGATGTGTTCAATAAAAATGAAGGTGAAGGAGAACTTGGTTGACCCCGCGGTAAAAACTTTGCTAAGCAAGTTTCAGCATAGCTGCTGGTGACGATGTTGAAACAATTTCACGACACAGCGTCTCTTTCATCAAACGATTATTCGATTACGACAGAGTGTACACTCAATTTTATCGAATTCAAATGTTTAAAAGAAAAATATTTCAATATCCTGTAGGATTGGTCAAGCTGGGTCAATTTTGAAACAGCTTGGTAGATCTGTAATCAGGGAGGCCGAGCTTGGTGTCAAAGCCAAGTCAGCGGTCTTCAAGTCAGTATTTGTTCCAAATTCGGGTAATGACCGAAAGAATACGATCGCGAGTACAAGCTGCTGAGATGAGATTTCTCCGTGCTGTTGTGGGAATCACTCGCCGGGATAGGTGGAGAACAGCACGGCAGTACGCGAGGAATGCAACATTGAAGAGCTGCTTCTTCGAAAGGAGAGGACTATGCTTCGGTGGTTTGATCACGCGGCACGAATGTGCCCTTCATCACGACTTTCGAGGCGGGCGTTCGATGCGATTCCATCAGGAAGGCGACTGCTTGGCAGACCCAGGACGAGATGGTTGGACCCAGTCCAAAAACTCGCTGGTTACGCTGGTGCATAACTCCTGATGAGTCAGAGTCGATGGCGGAGGATCGAGTTGGCTGGAGTTGGCTCGAGTTGGCTGGAGATTTCTCGTGTGTGGTTTACCCCCACGATCCGGGTCAGTAGATGATGATGATGATATTTATTTTGCCTTCTAATAAACTGAATGTTTATTCCTTCAAATCTACATCTTAAATAGCTTAAAAACCTGACACAGAGCTACTGTCGATGATGTGCCTTTGCAGGTGCATGTGGATGCTAACCTGTTCGATCGTCTGTGTCGAAATGTGATGTCAATGTGGAATGTGTGGGGACTTGAAGTTTGACTTTATTTCTCGTAGTTGTGTCTGCGATACATGGGTCAGCGGTTGAATGGCCTGTCATATGAGACGGTATCATTTTCCATGGATTGGACACTTAAGCTCGCACTGTGAAACCGGCCATTATATACATTACGTTCTCCATTAACACAACTCCTCGATTTTCGCAAGAGGCAGTAATTGCTGGCTCTGAAAATCAAAATATGTTTACAAAACAGTACGCTAATTATAAGTATGCACTTCTTCAGTCTTTTGATCAAAAGTCAAGAAGCATCAAGTCCATACGAGTGTTGTGTTTTTAATTAACATCATTTCTTTTCTAAACTGGACCCATTCAACGCAGGAAAGTTGAGAGCCATTGAAATCCACTCTATGGTCGTGATACCAGCCAACACACACTGATCACAATCAGGTACGCAATAAATCTAAAAACAATTTAGAAAATTTACCTTTACAGAACTTCTTGGAAAAGCCATATAATCCTACATTCATGGGAAATGAAAACTATCGTTCTCCAGAACCTGATGCACAAGCAAAAGAGATACTATTCACTAGAAAATAAATCGGTGATTGCGAACAGCCACCAATTGCTTAGCATCTCTTCAAATTTCCATTTAATCCCATCTTTGAAGCAGTGCGCTCTTCGTGGAAAAAGTTTTAGCCCTCAAACAACTACATATACTTTACTTGTGGCTTTTTAATGTGTTTTGTGAAAGTCCCTTCGCTACCTAACCTCCAAGCACCCTACCTCAGCTCAACTGACTTCTGCTCGGCGAAGGGACGACTTATAATTAATCCTTCCAAAGCCACCCTCCAACCAAAGCCATCTTGTTGTGTCGATTCGAATCGAAGAAATCGTCTTCGGCTCGTAACTTAATCCATCAAAGAAACCGCTCATTAGCTCTGCTTCGCATGCGAAAGCCCTCAGTCCTCAGAAGCGAGTCCTGGAACTTCAATAGAATAAACCGCGCTCCCTCCAAATGGCGTTTGCTTTTGAATGGCTCAACCGAAGGCACTGCGCACAAAATTTCATATTTACAGAACGCCAAGCGACAGAGCGAAAAACTACAATAACATGCATGGTGACATGGATCCCCAGCCAGAAAGGAGGGTTCCTTGCCTGCTGATATATTGCTGTCGTCGTAAATGCGTCCTAAAAGGAAGCAATCACGGCGGACGTGAAATGCGAGACACTATTGCCGTGCCTCTGAGATGTGGCAAATGTGTACATCTGCTGCTCCTTGCGTGGGTGCGGATGTTGAGACAGCACCGGGGACAGCGCCTGCGATGGGGGACCAAATGAAACGAAAAACTGAAAGAACACCATGGACAAAGTATCTAACAGGGGTTTTTCGGGGTTTATTGGGGATGTGATGTGTTTTCATTTGGTTCTCATTTTCCGCTCGGTGGTTAGTTTACACCAATTCACGCCCACACACGTGGTGCTGTGCCTCCACGATTTCATTTTTCAAATAAACCTCAAATGGAATAGCTTAATAATAACGGCAAAATTGTTTACCAATAATTCGCCCATCCACCCGCCCAATGGCGACGACCGAATGGGTGGACTCTGGCCGGAGGCTTGTTTATTCCTAATCGAATGGCCCACACTAATGGCCAATTCGTTGCGTCGGGTTTCCCGGCCCCGGGTGACACACAGTGTTGTTTGGACGACGAAGAAGCCGTATGGTCATGTGGCCATTAAGTTTGTGTTTACTGTAGACGGGTCGAATTTGGCGGCACAACGAAAAGATGACTGACGGCAAATGATGCATCTTCTGGAGTTTAACGAGTGCCAGGACGTCGTTAACTTTTGTTGTTGAGCTGGATGATGGCAAAAAAAAATCACGAAGCTCCTCGGGGCTATTGAGAAAAATTCGCACTGATCAGAATTCCATCTGCCACATGATGTCTTTGTCAAAATTTGACCACTTGACCAAAGAAACTCACGAAATGGGGGACAATGACAAGGCAATTTTGACAGCTCCGTCACACAAATCGATCGATCAAAAATCTGTTGGGTCGGTTATTTTTAGTGGACGTTGCTCCCGGTTAAACATGGTTTGAGTTGGAATCCTTTTCCGAGTAAGAAACCGCGTCAGAGACTTGATGCGCCTGGTTAGCGTTAATCTGAAGCAGAAACCTAATTAGCAATTCAGCTTCAGTCCGAAACATGGTCCGACTTTAAAACGTGGTCGGAGTCACAAGCATCAAAGGATTGCGTCGGAAGAATAGTTCGAGCCAGAAAGGTCTTGGTCATAAGCGCCAAATGGAGGCCCGAGCCACAAACTTAGTCCGCGTTGTAAATTTGGCCCGAGTCAGAAACTCGTCGTTTGAGTCAGAAATTTGGTCTGAGTCCAAAACTTAGCCAGAATCAGCATTTTTGTTTGAGTCAGAAACTAACCGCGCCCTGGACCTCATCCGAGTCAGAAACTTGATCTGAGAAATTCAGCCAGAATCAGCACCTTTGTTCGATTCAAAAACTTGAACTGCATTCGAGTCATACACTTAGTTAGAAGCATAATCAAAGTCGTAAGCTTTATCCGTGCCGGAAATTTGATCGGAGTCAAAGTCAGCAATTTGGTTCCAGTCAGAAACCTGGTCCGACATAGAACTTGTCAGAGTCAGACACTTGCCCGGGTCTGAGTCAGAAACATGATCCGACTTAGAAACGGTGGCGTGCCGTCACAAAAATTGGTCTAAATCTGTAACAGAAACTAGATCTGCGCCAAAAACTTGGTTCGAATCCAAGACTTCGTCTGAGTCTGACAATAAGTTCGAGGCAGAAACCTGGTCCGCGTTGTAAACTGTTCTTCTTCTTAGACTTGTTCAGCGTCCGAAACCTGAATGGAGCCATAAGCTCGTAAGCTTTGTCCGAGTAAGAGACTTATCTTAGACCGTGTCAAAAGTAAAGTCTAAACCAGAAACTTCGTCCGAATCAGCAACTTAGGATCCACTTCAAAAACCTGGATTGAGTCAACAACTTGGTCTGCGTGAGATACTTGAACAGACTCATAAGCTCTATCCACGGCAGATACCTGGCCAGAGTCAACAGTTTGGTCCAAGTCAGAAACTTGGGCCGAGTCAAAAGATTCGTCCGAAATTCAGTTTGGGCCGGCGATCTGGTCCGAGCTGGGAACATGCATCGAATCCGAGACTTGATTCGAGTCAGAAACCTAGTCCAAGTCAAAAACCAAGCTGCCAAGCCCTCTAAAGCCATCCCCTTGGGGCACAAGCTAAATGAGTCTACACAAAAAATGAGATTTCCGCTTCTGACACAGCCACCAAACGTCCTTCCAGCGTTACGGCCCAATCAAGTGCTAAGCTCTGGTTTCTCAAGGATTACCCAAAAAAATCGAATTCCCACCACAATCTACTCCTCTTGTTTGCAAAATCGAGTGGTGAGATCCATGTAGGTTTCAATCACGTCACCGCAGATTGTGATGACCAAACAACCGACGCTGATTCGGTAGTCTGGGTTTCTCCTTCGTCCCCCTTCGCACATTCGGTAGATTAAGGTGCTCTCCACCAGTTGATTGCGTTTCATTTACGCTTTGACTGTGTGGCAAAACAAACGTCAAGAGCCCTCTGTCCACCACTTCACATGCAGTCAATCCATCGATCAAAGGACTTCGAGTGTCTTCACTTCCTCCTTTTTTCCATCGTCGCCCCCACCAACATCCGTTAGCACAAATTGCTGGAACATGTTGATTCTCTTTCGGGAGTCTATCATTTTTCTTTTTTTTTTTGGTTTGTTTTCATTGCGTCTCCGATTTCGATTCCATTGTGGCCGCACCCGTCTTCCTTCGAATTTCGGCAACACTGAATTTCCTCGGCGTAGGTATATTTGCGTTGCAAACGAATCGTCGTCATACTGCCGCGTCCCCGTCCCCATCTTTCGCACAAAAACACGGTCGAACTGGGAGGGTGAACATAATTTGAATTCCATGGAAATGTAAGCGTTTCCCGCTGCGGGTACCCCCGGCCAGGACGCGCTCAAGTATTTCATTTCGAAATCTTATTACAAGTGGCAGTGATTGAAACAAATAATTGTTTTCGAAAGCCCGACGACGAGCAATCAATAATCAGTAATCGGGATGAAAAATTTCAATTTGGCGCGCAAATACGTCGGCAAACAAACGAGGGACGCCTCCGCGGGGCTGCTGAGCTGAGGTGCGGCGCGGAGTATGGCGCCAGAAAAGTGTTATAAGACCACGACGAACAGGTAATGTATGGATTCACAGTGATCCCTCATCTGTTGGAGGGGGACGTCAATTAGGGTTTGTTTACGCTGCGAAAAACAATCTTAAACCCCCGCGTGTAGGGCTTCAAGGGTGCGCGTGATTGAGTTGGATGAAGAGAGGCTGTTGTTCATCAGCATTTTACCGGTGAGACGGTGAGTGGACTTGAATGCTTTCAGATGTTTGCCGGGTGGTAAATACTGACAACCACATCTGTCGCAAGAGAGAGAGAGAGAGAATGTTCAGGGGGAGAATAATAAAGCCCAGGTTTGCCTTGGCGGACAAGAGCGATGGCCATTTAATGCACTGGGGATTAATTTAGGCAAACTAATCTAGACAAAGTCTGCGGTCTCCGTCTCGGAGACGCCAGCTTAATGGACTGCACACGTCGTGGTGGGTGTTGTGTGAAGAGATGCGGAATTAGACATTTCTTTTTGAAGCACATTTTGAATTGCATAACATCGCTGCAATGTGTATTGGATCCTGAACGAGCCGATACTTAATTACGTAATCTCTGGTGTGGACCTCGAAGTCAACAAGCTACACGCACTAAATTGGTTGAATTTTCCCTCCACCGTCCTTTGATGTGTTGTTCCACAGTTTTGCTCGTTTTGGAGGGTCTAGTAGAGCTGTTTGAGAGATTGTGGGGCGTATTTCGATATATTTCAAGAATGCACAAAATTGTTCAAGTTTTTCCTGAGAAACACAGTCGCGTGTTTGTGTTTTGGTGCAAATTTGCGCCAGATTTTGAAGGCTTTCCCTTAAGGCAGTAGCTAACGGTTAAGGGAAAGCCACAATCAATGTTGGCAAAACTAAGAGCAGGCAGTTTAGTTCGCGTTTCTGAACAGCAATCACCCAGCTCCTATTTGAGCGGTAATACAAGCGAGAAGACAACCCTTATGACAGCAACTGCACTTTGATCGAGTAAACCACGTATCAGTGCCGTCTGCATAATCTGCACGCAGAGGGCTCCAGGTACGCATCTGGATTGATGAGGACGGAGTAAACGTGGACTGTTCATTGAGCGGCATCACCTTTTAAGTGAGTGAGTGAGTGTATTGTGAGAGTTATATTGTTGAGTTATCTCTCGAATGCTGGATAAAACCTTGAAGCTGTAGAAGAGAGTCCATGTGAGACGTCGGTTGGTCTTACAACATCTGGATTCCATGAAAGACAATAGAGAATCTGCGAAGCCTAGAGGCTTGTCTGCAGAAGATTATTCAGAAAAATTGTTTTTACATATAAATCAGAGCAATTCTCGTTATTATGGGAACGGAAATAGATTAATTATTGTATAATTTTATAAGTTTAGGTTGTTCACTAGTAAATATTTCTGGTGTGCACCGACTGCAAACTCAATAGGGAGCGTGGAAGTTGGTTGAATATTCTTGGCACCACAAAGGAAAGTTGCTTTCCTCCATACGAGTTGTGTATCCTTGGTATTTTCAGAACCCCCTTTGCTCTTTGCCTAGTGTTGACCCTGTGATCAATCGGTTGTTTATATCGTTGGTCGTTGTACATCTCATTAAGAATATTGAAAAGAAAAGAAAGGTTTTTCGACGGTTAGTACATTTAAATCTTCACTAGGAATATACAAAATGCCTATATAGCGACCATACTTAGCTGTGAAGAGAATCTTGAATATTCTGTTTTGAACCCTTTGCAGTTCCATAATTCTATAACGCGCTGCATTACCCCGCGCTGTTATTCCGTGTTCCGACGTGTGGTTTCTCAGGTGGTATCTGAAAGTATGATAGAGATGCCCAACTTCACAGCTGATTGACCCCTAGTCCATCGACGAATTTGACGGATAATCATGAAAATTTAGACGGTAATTCATGAATTTTTGACAGTTATTCACGAAATAACGTAAATTCCGTTCTCTGATTGGTCAATTTGGCTTTAGAAAACACTATACAAAATGGTTGTCAAAAATCTTCAGGGGCAAGAGAGGAAGAAGTTGGGCATCTCTATCATACTTCATTTCTGGGTGGTATAGAGCATATGTCAACTGCCGGAGTCGCCTGCACAAGTACTTTATGTGGCAGTCCCACTTAAAGTTGCAGTCTACTTCCACGCCGAGATATCGATACACGTCAACTGTATCAATATATTCTGCGCAGCTATCTATCTCAGGTGTTTGATGAGACTTGTGCGGGCACTCAAAATTATGGAACTTTATTTTTATTCGATTTTTTTACTAAATTGTTCTGTCGAATATGCATCAGTTTGGTTTTTTTTTTCGAATTTATAACTAAACCATTGTCGTG
This sequence comes from Eristalis tenax, assembly GCA_905231855.2. Taxonomy (NCBI): domain Eukaryota; kingdom Metazoa; phylum Arthropoda; class Insecta; order Diptera; family Syrphidae; genus Eristalis; species Eristalis tenax. The sequence continues at coordinate 19,564,012 of HG993127.1, read as the reverse complement.
GCACCATCGGAGAACATTGCTCGATTTGCATTGTCTGTGTAGCAACCTCAACGTCTTTGTTGCTCGCAATTATGGCAGTGTCGTCCGCATATTGCAAACCGACGCTATTTTGCAACACAGATAGCATACCGTTCACATAAATAATGAAGAGAAGAGGACCCTGTTACTGAAAATACCTCGAGACGAGAGATAATGGAGGATAGGGATATCCAACTTCGGCCATTTTTACCCCTGGTCAACCTCTGGCATTCCCTTGTATTTCACACATACTTTTACACAAACCATGGATCCACCACGCAATGGCGGCAGATTCGTGAATTTAGTGGGAAAGAATGAGGCAGATTTCTGCTTTTGCCCCGATCCATATCAAAAGTTGGGTTGTATTCATTCCGAAGGGAACACTTCTGTCTGCATTCATAATAATTTCGAGCAGAACTTAATACTTTTCGAGTAAAAGCGTATCCTTTTGTTCAAATTAAAGTAAATCGGTATTCATAATCTTGACCAGGAAAGAAGTATGATAGAGTTGCCCAACTTCACAGTTGATTGGCCCCTAGCCCATGGACGAATTTGTTAGGCTTCTTGACAGTTATTCATGAATTTCTGCGATTTTCTGCGATTTGTCAATTTGGCTTTAGCAAACGATATAAAAATGGCTGTCAAAAATGCGAAAGAGGCGAAAGAGAGGCAGAAGTTGGCTGTGTTTCATTCACTTTAAACGAAAAGCAAATCCTTCAAAAGTCTGAGTTAGGTCAGGACCAAACTCATCTACGTAGTAAACGGTTGTGTTATTCGATTTTCAGCGCAATGGCAGATTTTGTGTATGGGAGGCATGGCAAAGGTTAGAAGCCCCGCTACACTTTTTCGTGAGTTTAAGGATTTATATCGTTTTGAAGAGAGAAATTTACAATTGGTCCAGGACAGATTTTTAGATACGAATGAAGATACTCGTGAAAGTGCCTTTTCATCTGGCATTAGAACGAAGGTATGTTTGCGATATCTCAGTTAGTCAAGTCACGGAATTTAAAGTTTCCGACAGCTAAGGGTGTAATCGATTGTCCCACGTGCTGACCCCAAAACTCGATGGCCATGAGTACATTAATCTAAAAGATAGACCTGTTCGAGCCGCTTGTGACGACAAAGAAGATTTTACCTGTGTTGAGGTTAGTTGGCCTGGATTTGTACAAGTCTCGAGAATATGGAAAAACTCGCAAGTGTGCAATGAGGGGAACTAGATTAATGCATATTAAGTGCACTAGGGTATACGCACACTCGATAAAAAGAAACATTTTGACACGATCCGTAAGATAAGTGAAGAAATACTGAGCGAAGAGAAAGGAAGGGATCTGGCACAACAAAAAGCAATTAAAATATATTCCAGCATTCCACAGACGAGTCTACGTTTTACTTCTGCTTGAATGATATCCTCGCAAGTATGGATATATGTGTAAGGTAATCATCATGAATACAAAAAGAGGGAAACGCTTACACTTCAACCTTTTACTTTAAAGAATTACGTTATATAACTTAATTCGAACGGTTTGCTAAGAGATGGCGTAACTTGTAGTATTCCATTGGAACATGCGTTGGAAAGCTACTGTCATTGTACGGCATTTCAGTATATGTCATTCATTTGATTCATTTTTTTTTCACTCAAATATGTCCAACTTTGTGCCTGAAAAAGTGTTTTTGCGGGGAGTTCTTCTTCATTACTACTACTTCATCGCTAGCTGAGTGAACGTGCCAAAAGTGGTTTGCGCGATTTAAAAGTGGTGATTTTTCCAAGGTAATGCTCTGTACTGGTGGGTTCAGAATAGTGCGCTGTGTTATGAGCTGCTAAAGCCGGTGAAATCTGAATGGACGATGCTACCGAACACAATAAATCCGTTTGAAGAGAGTAGTAGCCGAAAAACGCTCGCAATATGCGACCAGACACGAGGCAATAATTTTCCATCGTGACAACGCTCGGCCCCACGTTGCTATTCCGGTTGCGAACTATTTGGAAAACAGTGGATGGAAGTTTTAACCCAGCCGCCTTATAGCTCAGACCTTGCCCCTTCTGACTAACATTTGTTCCGATCGATGCAGGACGCCCTAACTGAAATACGGTTCACATCAGAGCAGAATATTAAAAATTGGCTTGATTCAATCTTGGCTGGCAAGCCGGCGCAGTTCTTTTGGCTTAGGATCCACAAAACAGTCAAAAACTAATTTTGAAAAAAAAAAAAACGCATGAATTAAGTTAGGTACCCAATACTTGGGAGGATATCCTTCAGATTCAATGCAATATCAATTTTCGTATAAAAAAATATAGGCGTAGTTTTACAGCGTTAAAGGATCATATTTGGAGGTAAATCTTATTTAATCCTTTTCATTTCGGATAGCATACTTCAGGAAATACCTCAGGCGCCCTCTATTAATGGAAGCTGTTGTTCAGCCTAAGCTCTTGGTTTTGCTTGGAAAGCCCAGTGCTTCAATTGTGATCGATGCCTCATCCGTATACTGGTAATTCTCACGTCGGAGGGCTCAAGCTGATTTGTGTTCAAGTCGTTCAAGCTGGCAAATAAATGGTTCAAAAAACCCAGCTCACTACTTTCAACTCTTGCGTACGATCGCACCCGAAGAGTACAAAATCGTTTAGAAATGAGTAGGGAAGGCGGCTGCTAGTGAATTTACCAGCAAACTTAGACCATCTGAGTACATTGTCACCACAGTCAGACTACTCATTGACCACTCCAGTTAATTTGATCCAAACAGCAAATGCCGAGTGGACCAGGTTTGAAAACCAGATAAAATCGTATTAACTTTGCTTTCACTGGGATTCAAACCAGGGACCCCACTAACCGGGCACCCCACTGCCAGACACTTAATCAACATCTAAACTTTTTTTGAGTGATGGTTTCGAGGTATAAACAACTGCCAGCTCTTAAGCCATTCCGTAGATGGTTCAGCTGTCGCTCCTACCTCCATGGAGCTTCCTCAGCTTTTGGGGCACAAGTACACCGTTCAGACTGAAACCCTATCCAGTGAAATATAGCAAGGCAAGGCGCTTGTAGTGGCAGTTGAATTGTCAAGAGGAATAGACAGTCTACAAAGACCAACTGAGGCAGAGTCTCGTCCACGATTGAGTACTCCCTTTCGAGCGACTTTAAAGGTCGAATAACGTCCAGAAATACCTCTGGAATACCTCTACCGCTTTAATAAGGAGGCGAAGCAACGAAAGACCCTTAAATCAAAAACGTAGACGTCAGCTTAGTGTTCCTAAAAGAAAATACACCTTTTCACGGCAGTTGCGCGACGTCCTCAACCTCTTCGCCTCTGCATTGCTGCCGCAACGAACAAATTAAAGCTAAACGCGCTATCGCGACATAAAACGATTTCATTTTTTCCTTATAAGAATTTACCTAATTGGGAAAACATCAACGTGACCGTTAAAATGTTCCCCATAAAAAGGATATCCTTGCGAGAAGGAAACGCGTCTTCGGCGAGATGTCCTCGAAGCAATCATTATTTTGGGACAACTGAACGCCCATAAAACAATCCATTCGCTGCGCAATCATCAACGCGAATCACCAGCAATTTACGCAACAAATAACTTAAAACTGTGCCCACCGAGTGCTCGGCGACAACCAAAAAGGCCCGTAAAAGGTCCGAGTCTTAATTACCGTTGCCGATGAAGTCGGAATCCGAAAAATGCCCAACGACGACCGGCCTGGCAGACAGGGCATAGTTATTTTTCAATGTCATTGTACGTGCCTTCAATGATATCAATCTAATTATTACATAATCGATTGGTACACAAGAGACGCCGAAAGGACCCAAGGGACTGGGCCGGAATGCGGTAGTGTGTTTAGTCAGAGAAACGAAAGGGAAACGGGTGAGTGTCGAAGTCGGTCAGGATCCACTCTTTGTGTGGGAGTTGTGATGTAACATAATTTGAAATGGGACACCAGCCACCCGCCACCATTCCAAGTGCTGTTTCATTTCTTCATATAAGCGAAAGGATAAAGTTAAAAGTCCAAGAGTCAGCCAGGAGTGAGGCGCAGAGCGACTCAATGGCACACATGTCTGTTGAGGCGTGTCTTGGCCAGCAGTAGAGTCCCTTTCTCGGAATTTCCCTATCAACTTGGGTCTGCCCGGGGCGGGGGAGATCATCTAATAATGTGATGGATTCATTGAACAGATTGTTAGGGGCACAGTGACTGAAAGCGGCTTTTATGTCTCGGATTGAGTGATATCCCCTTTGAATGATCTTGTTAGGGAATAACCAAGTTATTGCATAATACCACACTCCTTGGAATGGAATTTCTTCGACTTGTGTCATCCAGTCAACCGACCCTTCGGTGTCGAGGTGTGTCCAGTGTGTGTCCTTTGTTAATGTTACCCGGGCGAAGGGGTCCAAGACACGAGTGAGTTCAACAAACGTTTTCGCAACGTGAACGCTCATGATATGCTGTCGAAGGAGGGACCATCGGACGAGCTTCCGAGAAAGAGAAGAAGCAGTGTGTTCAGTGCACCCCTCCGAGTGTGTCCTTTCCATTTCGGCTGCAAAGTTGTGTTCGTTCTTGTTGAACGATTGCTGGTTGCATATCCCTCCACACACTCGCAGTAACTTCAAAGCAAGCCGACCATCCCTTCTGACAGAACAAGTTCACAAAAAGCCGTCACACTCTCCGACAGAGACGTGACACTCGACTTGTGTTCACATTATCAACAGCCTCGAGCCGTCATCGACTGCGATTATGAATTTCATCCCCCCCACCCTCGGGAAACTTTGCCAAAAACTTATGGACTTTACGCCCAAATGGCCAAACTCATTCCGACATCGTCGATGATTAACCCGCCGCCGAAGCTCATCGCTTATTGATTTGCTTCAGCCGGTCGAGGTAATCCATTGGATTGTTTAGTCTGTTGCGTAACTCAATTAAGGAATTACGTTCAGTTAAATCCTGAAAGCATGTCTTTCATTTATTTCCGTTTTAATTGCCTTGACATCGGGCGGCCGCACGCTCAGATGTGCATGCACACCTTTCCTCAGCCGCCCGCCAATGGCAGCGCGGCGCCGCCGCCCGTAAGCCGACAGGTTTTTGATGAGATTTGACAGGCAATTAAGTTTGAAAAGTTGCACAAGAACCCGCACACAGTCATCCAAGGATACACTCATTCACACCGTGCGCAGACGAAATGCATTCGGCTGGATGAGGCGGCGGCTGGGCGATGCGTTGTTCGTTCCTCGTGCACGTCCGGGGCAGTCGCACCGAACAGTCCAGGAGCCCCGCTTCGGCAGAGGCATCCTGTCGCATTTATTGAAATCGATTTTTCACTCTGTGTTTTTCCATCTTACTTTTCCTCATCACGGGCTTCTGTTAAAGCCTTCTGCCAACAGTTGTAACAAGGATATGAATAGTCAGTTTAGAGACTGCTTCCGATGCAGCCACCAGCCAGCACCCACCAGCGGTTGCTTGCACTGGGGATTAAAGCGAACACGAGCACTCCAGTGCAGGCTTCGAGTGAGGAATCCGCTGCGGCGAGCTGTGGCAGCGGCGGTCGCCTTGGCATGGAGAAGGCACCTGCTATTTGTATTTACTTTATCCTGGCAAATGAATTCCACTGGAAGCGTTTCGAAAACAATTTCCGATGCGATGCATCGACTGTGGTGGTGGCTGGGTGCGGCTGCGATTACGGAACTGCTACCTAGAGGCGGCCATGTGGCTGGGGCGGGGCACGGGTGGCGGACATTTTTCAACGGAATTTTGTGCAGTCAATCCTTGATTTTTTGCTGATTGCTGACGGATTATTGTTTGAATTGACTTTTTTTCTGGATTAGAGGTGACATGCAATGAGGGGTTATTTTTTTTAATATTTCAACTTGAATGGTTTCCCTAGGGAAAGCAACTTTTTCGCTGAAATGTGTTGCAATGCTTCGCTTTTGATTGATTGTTCACTGGAAACCTCTTCGCATTGAAGGGCGTGTAGTGTGATATCTGCCGGTTTAGGCATAAGTGTCTACTTAAAATGTGCGTCGACCTGGGAGGATAAGCCAACAGTTACTGTAGTTAGAAGGTCTTGCGCAAATGTGGGACGAATTGTGGGGACACACCGCAGCATCGCTGACTATGGCTTAGTACTCTGCCTCAGCTTGTGCAATTAATGCGCACAATTAGCACGATGTTTTGTATTCTAGTTGATGACAGGAAAGGCTGCAGAATTCCCACGAGAGAGGATTGGGACAGAGATGAAGTCTGTTTTGTTGGGTGCAATGAAAATATTCATAGACGGATCCAAATCGGGTGGCGGCACAGGTTCAAGTGTATCTATCGGGTATCTCTGCAGAATTACTAGGTGTTCACCTGGATTTTGGCACATCACTGAATACCACAAACCGTTTATTGGCACATAAATAATATGACAAGACAAACAATTTTGCTAGGACCCACGTGAGACTGTGAGACCACTTACCTAACCTAACCAAAGGTCCACGAGGAGTCAGGTTTAAAAAAGCCAGAAATAGTGGCAGGACAAAAGTCTAAGTGGAGCATTGTTTTATAAACATGCATTCACCCTGCCTACCTACAAAGTGATACTGCCTTCAAATATTCATACAGTCTCCCATGGGCGGACAGCGACAGTCGCATCTGTTGGAACTTCTGTCAACCAGCGCTCTGGCAATACCCTGCCAGTGACAGAAATTTTAATGTCATGTTACTGTCAAAACGTTCTGAAATAAAGTTTCTGTTATAAATATTCGTTTTTGGTTCAGTAGCATCACCTTTGGCCGGCTAAGAGAGTTGTCCATCCATGGGAAAAAATAAAGAAAAGAACATTTTTTTGTCACATCTAAATTAAATCCTGAGAAATTATTCCATCTGCAGTCCATTAAATACAAACAAACTTGGCAATACCACGTTTCCATCGAACGAAATTGCGGGATTTCATAAATTTTCTCCAAATCTAGTAGGTTTCGCTATCCATCGGGGTTCGAAACCGCTCGATTTCATTGACATCTATTTGAAACCCGCTCGAATTCATCGGTCCGCGAGAGGTCGTCAAACCGAACGAGCCTGCAGCGTGAACTTAAGTTTATTTTGTTGTGGTGTTCTCACCTTCGGCTTATGAGCGTAACACCGACAAAAATCCAACGTTTAATGTTCTTCATTTCAACAAAACCGTAAGTCCGTAATTCAATAATTCACTATTGGTTTTTTTTTTTTTTAATTTGCGCGCGCTCATGGTGTTACTAATACCCTTAAGTGAACGGGGTGAAGACACAGCACGGCCGAAGGTATAGCGGGAGAAAGAGAGAGGAGGTCTTAAATTCGTCTTAAATATCTGCGGACTGTAGTCTGTGGGAAATATTAAGCTGTGAAGAGCATTCCATATTCGTGTGGTGCGGCTGCAAACGAGTCTCTAACTTTAACTGTGCCTCCGAAAGTAGGCTTCAGGGTACAGTGTTGAGCTGAGATAAGTATTCCTGGCGAGGCGGGTATTGCGGGTGAATTCATGGGGAGGTGGAATGCAGTTGGCCAGCTCACTTGAGCATCGTTCGTTAAAAAAGCGATAAAATACGGAGCGACGGTACGTCGATGTTTTAGCGAGTCTTACGACTTTCCAATATTGCTGTCTCCCATAAGTTTTATCGCTCGCTTTTGAATTCTATCTAGTAGGTGCAGGGTGATCTTGGGTAGACCAGACCAGATTTGAGCGTTGTAGTCAAGCTTGGGGCGGATATGCGCCTTATAACTTAAAACCAAATCAGAGGATGTGAAATATTTCTTCCATCGATTAAGGAAACCTAAACATTTCGCAGCATTTTTGGCGACCTCAAATATGTGATCGTTCCAACTGAAGTGCTGGCAAGCTTTCCGGTTTCATCGGCACAGGCGCCATTCATGAATAATGGCTGATTAACAAGGGTTCGCTTGAGTGACAGCAGACAGCGTTGAGTTTTTGAAGCATTGAATTCCACTCGATTGTTCTTTTCCCAGTTAATTATGCGGTCAAGATCGGAATCCAATCGGAATGCTGAATATAAGCTGCCGTTCCAATTCTACGGCCGAAGGGCGGGGTCGTAAGCCTTGGAACGAATGTGAAAAGTTGAGGGTGTTGTCATCAGCGAAGGAATGGATTGGATTAGAAGTAGCAGACAAGAGATCATTTATAAAAAAGAGAAAAAGTGTCGGAGACAGAACAGAGCCTTGCGGAACACCAGCGATATCAGACTTGAACGCATCCAAAACAACTTGAATTGATCGGTTCTAAAGGCAATTTCTAATCCATAGATGAAGAGATTCATCGATACCATAGACACGACAAGAGAGCTTGATGCCAAATTCGGTCAAATGCCCTAGAAATATCAAGCGCAACGATCTTGCTTTCGCGTGCATTGTGCACAGATTGGTTCAACTTTTCGGTGAGATAAGCTCTCAAATCACCAGTGGACCTGTTACTGCGGAAACTGTAATGCCGGTAATTAAGAAGCCGACGATTGACATAAGCTGACGATTTATCAGCGTTTTAATGATCTTATTAAGAAGGGACGAAAGTGCTATGTATCGGTACTAGGTGGGTGACGTACGAGGTTGGGGACGGGCTGGACAAATGCTGTTTTCCATCTTCGCGGAAAGAGACCTAAAGAGTAGGATAGGTGGAAAAGCTTACGAAGTGGTTTTTTCCAGGGCAGAAGAACACCTCTTCAGAAGTATAGGGGGAATACCATCCGGGCCAGCGGATTTGTGCACGTCGGGATCTTTAAGTACTCTTGCAGCTGTACGAGTGCGGAGGTGGATTTGTCCCATGGTGAAATCAACGCGCTCAAGTACAGGTGGAGACATATTGGAATCTGGCAGTGTTGAGCTGGCTGCAAAGTGAGCCGCTCTAAAGAGCAGACAGCTGGGATGTCATTGTAAATGAGCGTGGGAATTGAAGACGAGGCGGAAAATATATATCTGATAATTGCATTGCAGTCATATCTGGCCCGTTTGAACTTATTCCGGTTTTCCTCAGTAGGGTTGGCTTTGTATGTCCGGCTTTTGCCTTGGGTTTGATACTCTTCACTCTATGAGGATGCAGGATCTCAAGCCCACGTCACTATCGAGGAGGCGTAGTTAAAATTCCTAAAGAAGTTGAATGGATTGGATCCGCTAAATAATCATCACCACCTGCTTCCAATGCAAAAACATTCGCCTTCCCTCTTGCCTTGGCCGTAGATTTCGCAGACCTTGATCGCACAGCGGTTGTGATTCCATCAAATCCATTAGCAGCCTTTATATGCATTAATTCCTCTGTGCATCACCCGCTGGTTCTTATGTCAACCTCATTACAGCGCCGCTCAAAATAATGAAGTCCGCCACAGCCAAATTGGTTCCTCTCATAAAGCGATTGAACAGCAAAGAAAGAGGCATCCCTCGTCAAGGATCAATTACGACGACGAGGAGTTAATGTATGCCCACGAGTTCGAGCGCACCCCGAGGGCATGCATGCTGTGTGCGGCCCCCTCCGCGTGGGTGGCTGGTAGCAGAGTGGTGTTCATGCTCGTTGAAAGCTACATGTGTCGTACACATCTCCTACATAAGTGATTACCTCGGATGCACAATCCTTTTGCAAACCGAACCGAAAAAGGGGGGAAAATGTGTGAATGCAAGTTCCCCCCTCCACTGCCCTCCGGCATGTCCGCAAACAAACATAAATTATAACAAGACCACGAGAGCAGGCCGATGCTGATGCTGCTCGGCTTCCTTTTCTTTTCTTGTCTTCTTTTCGTTTTCAGTTTTTAAGGATTACGTTTGATGGCATGGGAAATTGAAAAGGGCTTCAGCTCTGAATGCTAGGCAGCAGCGCCTTTGTCGAAAGCCCCACTCACGACAGCTCCTCACAGTCGGGCAACTGAGGATGGTGGTGGTGGTGGGTGGCGTACACGCCATGAGTTCACAGAAGGCCACTCTCCGGAGGTCGCCACAGCACTCCAATGAGATATATCCAAGAACGTACGACTGAATTGGATGCCTCTCATGTTTAATGTTGTCACCATTTTGGTTAATATAAAATTACTTGTCGAGGGAAACCCCCGAAATGGACGTGCTTGTGAAAAGTAGGTTCTTCGGTATTCTTCGTTCTTGCTTGTCGGTTGACGGTTGTTGGTCCATGGTGCTGGTGCTGGTGCTGGTGGCGACGGAGCGATCTTCACAGTGCTCCGGCACCCCTCTGTGGGACGCAGGGTGGCCGAGATTCTTGCCTCGAAGAGCACTGCTGCTGCCAGCGGATACCATTTCCAACGCAAATTCGTCGGATGGTTTAAGTTCAGATTTTTCGTTTAAGCCTTAATTTAAATTCATGTCATGTCTTTGCTTTTCAATAGAACCATCCGAGAGTGCCCCGGCGCGGCGGACGAGGAGGAGTCTACTCTGCACCGGGCTCTGTGGGCATGCGACCGTAGAGTCGGGTAGGGAAAATTGATATGGAGCGGATACATGCGGTGTGCCTTGGAGTGTTTCATTAGCATTATTGATTTCTTGTGTGTATCTGTATCTGTTCGGATGCTTGACTGACATCTGTTTTTTTTTCTTCTTCTTCTCCTCCCTTGGAAGCTAGCAACGGGTGACAAGTTGTGACTCCAACATTTGACCATTTGATTGGATTTGCTTGATCAGGGTTACTGACTTGTGTTGTGTTTTCCCCTGGAAACTACACAGAACATGTGTAGTGCGTAAATTTGTTTGACTCTCCAAAGGGAAGGAACAATTTGCATTTATAACAAATAATGCCACGGAATCGAACGAAGAGTTGACAAGTTGATACGGGCGATGTCGGATGTCGAGGGGTATTGCATTTTGTGACTACAAATGTCAGTAGTTCAACAACCACGGAATTGGTTCATCGAATTGGTGGTGCCGACGATTAGCGCTGCCGCAGTTCGAAGGTCCGATTGTGGGGTTTCGATGATGGCGAGATCGGTCGTTAAAAATTTCATTTAAAAGGATAAAATATTGGTGAACCAACTGTGACATAACCACACCGGTAAGGACCGTGGCAATTTTCGGAAATTGCTGGTAAACAGCAGTCACACGAAGGCCATCCGCAAACCAGTTCGTGCTCTTGATGCTACTTACTTCAGCCAGTTTGTTGAAGTAGTACATTTGTAGGTTTCTTTTTCGCGGGGAGAAAGCGCTTCTTGCTTCTCTTGTACACGGCTTGTGCAAAAATCATTCTAAGGAAGGCCTAATATAGAGCCGTGAGTTCCAATGGCGCAGTGTCCGGTTGTAGCACCGATGAGAGATCGGCCTGAGTGAGCGATTTGGCTCGAAAGTAGGTCATAGTTGATTATTGATGAGGCTTCATGTGTCAGTAGACTACTGCGAAACGAGTTTCTTTCTATCCGGAAAAAGTTCCAAGACAGTGCCATTTTTAGCGAGTTTGACCGCTTCGCAGTGTCACGTCACCCACATAAGGTGGATGCTAACATTTTTGGCCATCTCGTTGCAGTTTTGAGTGGAATGTGACCGCACTCAGAGATTTGTTGCTGGCTGTCTGAACAGACCTGACCATATCTGTACTTGATATGACATTGTTTTCCAGCCAGGATAGAGACTTCCTTTATGACCATTGTTTCTGCCTGGCAGACGCTACAGTTTACTCCCGCGACCCCTTTAGAGGATCATGCGGGCCAGAAGATGATGATGATGATGATTTAACAATGCTTCCAAACTATTTTGGGATAGCTTTGGATGGAAAGCTTTGATATGGGCCGATAGTTTTTTGTCTTAAACCACTCTTAAATATTAGCGTAATACAGGAATGTTCCCATTCCCTGAGGAATTCCCCAGTGACAAGCGAACGATTAATAATAATTTCAAGTGGATGAAAGATGAAAGATAAACGCATTTCCAACAGGACCCCTTAATTTTAAATGGAGGTTTCTAAATCTTTGCGATGAGAATGCACTTCATTCTTCGTATGACTCTACACTCCAATGCCATGTGCCTGAACTATCGGGCTATCTGGATATCTGGCTAACACAATATTGTTCTAGTTGTCTTTAGGCTTATGTTCTATTGTATATATCACCATTGTTGCCACAATTATGCCTTGGTTCAACCAATACCCACGACAACTGATATTTTTCTTTCTAGATCTCGAGTAATAAAAGCTACATCGGGAGTTCCACAAGGTAGCCACGTGGGGCCATTTCTCTTTCTTTTGTTCATAAAGGATGTTCACGAAATTTTCAAATATTGTAAAATTTCAACATTCGCAGACGACTTTAAATTGTATTTATCTATAATTAGTTTAACTGGTTGTAATAATTTCCAATTGGATACCGATGCACTAGTGGAATGGTGCAAGCATAATGGACTAGAGCTGAATATTCAAAAATGTAATATTTGTACGGCCTATCGAATTACATCCCCGATTGTCTATGATTATTTCATAAATGATCTTAGTCGCCTGGAAGAGGTTAAATTTGGGTGTAATTTTGCCGCCGAGTCAGAGTGCGTGTGTCGAATCTCGTTAGAGCCAACGTGGGGAAGAGATGGTGCTTGATGAGCGATCAAGGCTAATAAAGCTGTTTCTGGCCTTGGAAATTCGTTAAAGTGTTAAGAGAACTATTCTTGTAACGATATTTCATCATCATCATCATCTTCTGACCCGCTTACTCCATTAAAGGGATCGTGGGGGTAAACCAAGCACGAGAGGTCTCCAGGCAACTTGATCCGCCGCCATCGACTCTTACTCAACAGGAGTTATGCCCAAGCGTAACCAAGCGAGTTCTTGGAGCTGATGGAATCGCATTCAAAGGCAAAGGGCAACGTGCCGATATGAAAAACAAAACGATTTGTCCCATACATCGACGGAGCACCGGTAACGACGCGTCTGAATATTGAAAATAATAGCATGATCGTAAACTATATAAAAATATATATTTATTGAAAGACTGTCCATCTTTCATCGCAGCCTACTCACATGGTCGTCCATCTGTCATGTGTTGAGTCCCGGACAACAAGTCTGAACTTGCCTTAATAGGGAGACCCCCGCTCCTTCTTTGAAGGGCAGCAACAAACTAACAAACGTCATATGGCAGACAAGCATTACTTGCCTGCTCTCTCTCTGAACAGATAGTACCGTGCTTGGTGTTTTGTTTTTAAAGGCCATTCTGTAGCACTTAGACCATTGTGTCCATTATACTGCCAGGCTGCAACCACGGATCAGACTACTACCACTGATCGACCGCTTCAGAGATAGTGCCGTAATTCCGGGGACCCTCGGTTGGTGTTAGTACAGAATTCCTTACAACGACTTTTGCAGAAGCTGTAGACTCTTCCTCGCTCTCTCCTCGCGAAAAAGAAACCCACAAATGTACTACTTCAACAAACTGGCTAAAGTACGAGTAAGTAGCATCAAGAGCACGAACTAGTTTGCGGATGGCATGTTTCCCATAGCAAAGACTGATGAAGCGATAGTAAGCTGGCAACACCTGCTCTGCTCTGATGTCTTGCGGCGCTAAAAATTACTGGGTGCTCTCTTTTTCAGACACTCAATTGATTTCAGTGCCTTAGGTCAACAAGTGGTCAATGTGTCACTGCCATGTGATCCGAGTGTCAAGATAATGAAAAAAAACGAACTCAAGTCTAAGCGGATTCCATCAGTCACCTCAATGTTCCACCTAAGCAGCGTCACGAATATTTTGTTCCCAAATCATGCGATGATACAAAACATCCGAATATGCGAAATCCACGATACACCCTCTTGCGATTTTAAGGTCTTATGTGTGCTCCAGCTAGAGGATTAAATGATTGAACATTAAAAACGACCGACTGCAGAAGTGTGGTCTGGCACCGGAAGCGGTTGCGGGTCTGTAGTTTATACACATTATTCGCGGAAAGTGAGGCCTATTCCAGGCCTATTCCCTATTCCAGGCGCAGTCGTCTCTGTCATCTTTGTGGTCAACTCCAGCACACACAAACGTTGCTTGTGAATGAATCACAACATAAATTGTGTTTATATCCTCAGAATTAATCGCTGAGTTTAAATTCGGTAACGGGGCATGTAGTTAGGGCAAGAAAGTCAATTCTTTCATTCTTCTGTAGCGAGGAAAACGAATGTTCCTTCCCATCCAGGAGGAAATTTGTCAACCAAACTTACTTCAAAGCAACCACAATCCCATGACATTTTTCAGCTCACTGACTCCTTGGTCGATACATTCTATTCCGCACTCTTTTCGAATAACATCGCGGGATTACGTTTCGCAACCCTTTATACCAACAGCTTGGGGTGCCAAAAAGAATTGGTGCTCAAATTGAGGCGAAACCAAAGCCAAATTCATGCGACAACGCCGAAGTAATCCGAATTCAAATTGAAGACAACGCGCAACACACACGAACAACAAGTACGTCTCCATTGGTGATGCCGCCGCCCCCACATTCGTTGCCGCGAGGAATTGTCACTCTGACAGACGTAATAGACTCTCAACAAGCCATTCCTCGAACCAGCTTAAATCAGAATCAGGTGACAGCTGAAAACCAATTTCGAGCAAAGAGCATTGTCTTGCTGGTAGGACACCCCCCACTCCGCTGCGAAATGAAGCTGTACATACCTGCAATCAGTTGGCGTTGAGAATCAACGCAGGAAAGTCACTTCCGAAAGGGATTTTGAATGGCATCGGAATGTTCCACCTCTGGTGGGGTTGGCGGAGGGAATTGCTTTCATTTTCTGCCAGGATTTGCCAGGATAACGACCATTCGATGCCGAATTTAGCAGCTCGTTCCGGTCCCATTTAAATGTCAGCTTTCGTGGCACCTGGGGAGCGAGAGTGTGAGACCATTAAAAAAAGTTTTATCAATGTCAACGGCTCTTGCCGGCGCCGCGCCGCTGGCGACTAATCTTGTGGAAAGTGGTGATGACTGCCCCCCAGAAAGGCCATCAATCATCGAACTAATAACAATATCTTCTCTTATGAAGCCATTCCTAGCTCGATATTCATTGCAGATTAGGCCGTTTGCGGGAATTCAATTTGTTCTGGCGACGCCCTGCCTGGGGCTGCGACTGAACGAAACAGACGCCGGACGGACGATAAATGTGTATTTACTTCGCAATTAATTACTTGTCTGCTGTCCGATCGTCGCTGTAATTACGTTCACATGCTGGCTCAATCCGATTACGGCGATGATGTTCGCCTCGCTCAATGATTGTGTGAATCCCTCGAGAACACGTCGGTGTGGAGAGGGGTTGGAGTTACTTAAGTCACTGTGCGGGAATTGAAGGCTTCCTCCGGAATTTTTGCGATAAATTGGAGAGTCTTTGGCCTTTCTGTTGATTTCTTTTATTTTCCACTGATTTTTGTGGCACGTCTGTTAATAGTCCCTTCCCCAGTTCCGTTTGGGGTTGAGAGTGGTAGCAGACTACAGCTTCCTCCTCGTCAGTTAACTGACGTTACAGCAACAGATTCCTCCAACTGACCTTCGCTGTTGCTCTACCTCTCCGCCAAGCCTTTGCTTCTGACTTTTTACACCATGTTCTAAACCATTTCAAGTCCAAGACTAACGAATGACGCTCTTTTTCTCCTCTCTCGATTCCAGCTCCAACCGTTTTAATGACAATACTAGCAAAAATGACATCACTATCACTGAATCCAAAACACTTGACCGTATGTGAGGACACGTCTCGGAGCAGTTTCGATCAATTGAATCGAAGCCGTCCCAGGTAAGTGACCAAATAATGCAACTCCAACGCACGTCTCGCCGTACTGAACACTCAAGAATGCTTCTTTTCATGTTTTACAGATCAGAGCGAGCTTCAAGCCTTGCGTTACCTAACAATTCCCTGCTCGATCTGTACGATAAGGAGCAGGAACAGTGCAGTTCAATTGCATTGCTCCCGTCGAATGTTAACGTTGTTGTTCGACGGCACTCTTCACATTGTTACCCCATGTTAGATGACAAATCCCCGGCAAGGACAAATCAACCAAAAGACGAGATCAATCGTAAACTGGACCTTAATCTGAAGACAGTCAGTCACAAGTTAAGTCATCCTAGTGCGGAGAAGGTAAGTTGATGGCAAAGGGCAAAGCTGGTGTTAAACCTGTTCATAAACTCCTTCGTGTAAGGTCGGCTGGTGACAGGTGAGAAGTGACAGGTCTGCTGTGACAGATGGTGGATGACCGATGACACTAGACAGAAGTCAGAAGATAGAACACAGGTGGCATTTGGTAGGTGGCAGGTGACATTTAACTGATGACAGCAGACAAATTAAGTGGCAGTTGACATGTGGCAGGTGACAGATGAAAGATGACAGAAGACAGTAGACAGTAGACAGAAGACAGAAGACAGAAGACAGAAGACAGAAGACAGAAGACAGAAGACAGAAGACAGAAGACAGAAGACAGAAGACAGAAGACAGAAGACAGAAGACAGAAGACAGAAGACAGAAGACAGAAGACAGAAGACAGAAGACAGAAGACAGAAGACAGAAGACAGAAGACAGAAGACAGAAGACAGAAAACAGAAGACGGAAGACAGAAGACAGCTTAGCTGACAGGCGACATGTGGCAGGTGATATTTGACAGGTGACAGGTGAAAGATAACAGATGACAGATGGCAGATGAAAGCTGACAGAAGACAGAAAAGTAGGTAGTCAGTGACTGGTCAGAAGATAGGCGGTATGTTAGAGGTTGCAGGTGATACGTGACAGAAACAGAAGCGAAGATGATTTTAACTAGCTGTGTGGATATCTTAGGAACCATCTGTTTCGCCACAGGATGGAAAACGGCTCGACAGTCGATTCTAGCCTCTCGACCGTGAGAGTCTCCATACAAATCCTTGAGGAATTTGCATTCATTCGCTTGGTTGCGCTTATCAGAGAAATGCTGATACATGAACACATTTCTTTCGATCTTCTCTTCGAAGTCCCGCATTTCGAGTCTATCAATCGAAAAATTCCTCATAACATCAACTGTGGTATTACCCTGTCCCCGCGCACATCTTCACCACCCCCCTTTCTCAGCAGAGCCTTCTTCACATTGTTCCAAAGAGCAGCCCCCCTCTTCACTTAGAGCTTCGAAATTGTTTTCAATTTTCATATGACATGTTTGCGTTTAGAATTCACGTGAATTGCCCGTTCCTCGCAACGTTGACGGGCACCCTCACACCGGATGGTAGCCATCCACAGATGGCGCAATGATTGCTACCAAATCCGCATATAGTCACGCATGCATGCACTTTGTTTGCTCCCCCGGGAGAAGCTCCTCCCCTCAAAACTTCTGCCTGAGCAACCATTCTCGTTCTCCTTCGTCACTGTAGATTAGGATTATTGGAATCCGCCTAAAAATACGCACATTATTCTGCCTCTCTTTGTCTGCGCTCTTGCTCGTTCCTTCGCGTTTGGTTTTATTTATACTCCTGAAACCCGGTCGGAATTGCTGAGCCCCTTTTGGAAGGACAATCTCTCGTCATTTCATGTCTTCGTGCTGAACCAATAAAGCCCTCTACCCCGCCCGATGTCGTCCCAGAAGAGATTATGTCCCAAATTGAGATGAGCGATCCCTTTGTTGAAACACGAGCTATGTCCTGTGTAAGGACTGCATTACCCGGAAGCCCCGATTGACAGTGACACAGAAAAGTTTTCACTTTTCACGGCTGCCGCTTGTGTGCTTGCAAGTTGTTGTCATTCGTCCCCCAGAGGCACAATGAACAGAGACACAAGGATAGAGGATAAGCTAAGCTAAGCTATATTCAAATTGCTGGCTCCATCGACAGCATGGACTCGGTCGTCGTCGTCGTCGTAGTCGTCGCTCATCAAGAGATTTTCCGCAAGTTTGCAACGTCTTTGGCATGCTCCTGCCGATTTATGATGCTGCCGTTCAAGGTCTCCTTGAAATTCTCTCTTAAATGGATTTACCGGCAATAAACGCAGCAAGCCGCCCATGCCATTCCCCATCCATCCTCTCATCCTCGATGCTGTATGATGCCCCAAGCTGGTCAAGAACTCTACATGATACATACTCAAAGTTCGAGTAGAGCTCCAGACATTCAATGGTCACCTCTTGAGTGCTCAAGTGGTGGGGGCACCATGGACTCTAATGTATTCATTTGTAGCAATGAAGGTATTGTCTACGGACTAAACCCCACTCCTCAAGTTGAAATGTGTGTCCACTCAACCGGGGGATTGTGCGGGCATGGGACAGATAAAAACCAGCAATACTTGGCACTTATGTTGAACACCGGAACTCTGTGTGAAATTAAGGCTAAGGTTCTGAATGTGAATGCCGAACAGGCTTCAGAGTGGGCGGCTAAGCCCAGCTGCGGGTGACTCAATTTACAGGGCAAAGGAGTTAAGTCCCACCACAATTCAAATTTGTTGCATTGTGGCACCCACTTGCCCTGGGATTTCGCTCAGCAGTTACATTAATTGCTATCGTCTCCTGCCGCGTTCTCCGTTAGCTGAGCGCCTAGATGGTTGTTTAGACTCAGCGTTCGACGCCTTGAGGCGGCCTGAGTCCTCTCTCGATGCCGTCTTCTTTTATCAGACTGGACCCAATCAACCAGCCGCTTCCGTTGCAATGCCAGCCAACACCTCGCCACGTCCATCCAATCACCTCACTCGCACTGTACACCTCACACAGAATAGGAGACGTTATCATAGAACGCCACAATTCCCATTGTGGCACCCACTTGTCATCTCACTTGATATGTGACCTCGTTAACCTATCATTTCTGACGTTTCCTTATCGCAGATGTGACAATCAACAACCGGGCATTAAATGAGAACCGCCTCTCCTCCCACCCTTCCATCCTTCTCTCGAATATCTTTTCCACAAACATTCAATGAATTTTCACGTTTCTCATTCTCTCTTCCAGACGATTGAGCAAGTGAATAAAACCGCTCCTCCACCACCGCCCGTGCCCAAGCGGACGTTCCGTGGTAAGCTGTCGTGGAATGCGGGCCGTAACGATGACAATTGCAAGCAAAGCGCACCGAACGTCAGAAACGTGCAGAATAATCACAAGCAGAACCCCGATCAGATTCACTTCTGTTCGCTCCTGAAGAAACCCTTGTCCGTCTCACCGACGCCTATGTTCGGTGCATACCAGCACGACAACCCCACACATGTGTCGCATCAATGCATCTACAACGGTATATCACCAAATGAACAAATTTCCGACGACGACCGGATGAGTCTAGAGAACTCGGTCTTCGACGAATCGATATCAATCGCCTCGAAAGCACTCGTCCCGAGTGGCATGGCCAGCATCAGCCACCGCCCGCCCAGCGGCAGTGGCAGCGCCAGTGGCAACAGCACCGGTTCGACACGCAGCATCCCCGGCAGCATCAAGTCATCGGGTGGGGGACCAACCCCGCCCAATGGATTCGCCTGCAATGCATCCACTGACTTGTGCACCGTGAACAGTTCCACTCGACGGGCGAATCGCTCATCAGGCGATTCGAATAAATCCCAGACCACATCCGACACGGGCTACATGTCCAGCAATGGCAGCGAACGAAATCCATCGGACTTTCGCAGTCGTTTCTCCTCGGTGGACACTCAATCATCCCTAGACAGCTGTCTAACTGAGAAGACCATCGACTCGCCCCTATCGAAGGATTCCTTTAAAATCGATTCCGGCAACGAGACGACCGAGTGTGGCAGCAACAATGCCAGCAGCTTCTCCAGCGCAAGTGCCGTAAAAGCCAACGCAAGCCCCGGCGTTGCCAAGCAACTGCCGGCCGTACCGCTCCGCAAACAGTACTCCATACCTCCGAAAATCCCTCCACCGGTACCGCAGATGAGTGGCAATAGAACCGCCTCAACGGCAAATACTACACGTCCTATACCGCCTACGCCTCCGAGTCGTGCACACCATCAAATGAACGGAGACATTCCCAACAGGAATGCCGGCCATTTGCTCAACAACAGCCACAACCACAACGGCACAGTAACTTCAAGTCATCTCCAGCAGTTCTGCTCGCCCACGGAGCCAGACAGCTCGGTTAAGCCCCTGACAATACGCAACAAGCTGACAAAGCAAAAGCCACCGCCAATCGTGTATCCGAAACTGCATCAGCGGCAGGATTCCAGTTTGTCAAGCGACAGCTTCTCGATGACCTCCAGCCCTGGCTACAATTCGAAGAGTCTGATGGAAGCGCCACTGATACAGAGCTCCTCCTCGAAGGCCAAGAAGACGGCACCGATGCGTCATCAGGATTCAAGTGATAGTTTTGGCATGACTGCAGCTGCAATACGCTATAACAACGGCCAAGGGTGCAAGAAAAACGCTCGCCAGGACTCCAGTTTGTCCAGCGATAGCTTTAGTCAAACCTCAAGCCCTGGCTACAACACAAAACTGCTGGAAGCACCCCTCTTGCCGTCGATGAAGAGATTCATAAATGGTAAGTCGTTTTGACGAATTAGTCTCTCTTTTTGCGGGCCTTTCCTTTATCCACAAAATGACGGCTACATAGTCTGTTCCGCAGGATGACCTGATAGGAACGTTAGGAAAAGAAATTTGAGTAAAACAACAAAGGGGTGAGACATGGAATTGAGTCTAGCTTTATTTTGAAGCTACGTTCTTGCCATTATGCTTGAAATATCACATCAAGCAAATGGCAGCTATAGTTCAAGCGGTTGGTTTAATTTTGTGTTTCGTCATTCCTGCAAAAGCTTCTCGAATGTTGGCAAAACCAATGTAGTGGCATTTTAGCATAGATTTTCTCCTTCAAAACTTGGAGCGTTGCGTCGAACGTTACGGCATCCAGCGCCGCACAGTGGTCCCGCAGTGGAAATAAATATGGTATAGGTTTTTCGATTATACAAATATCAGAGCCTAGAAAGCCAACATTTTGTTGTCTTTTGATGATCTGCTTGGCTGTACCGTTAGACTTTGCAATTTACAAAAATGTACGCATTTTTTACGCAAATTTGATACGGCATAGTTCTTAAAAATAGACACTTTGGAGCCTAAAGTTGTATATTTTTTAAAGGTTATTTATTTGGCCTTACAACTGCATCAACAGTTTTTTTCCATACCCCTTACCATTTTTTTTAATTAACGCGCTTTTAATTAAAGCCACTTTTTGAGGGAGCATCTCAATGTTTGAAAGGCTGTAACAGAAATGCTCCAAGAGGCTCCACTTTTCTTGAACTTTTTTTGAAAACTCAAAGTATTCTCTATCGATGGTGCAAAAGCTAAAGTGTTATTTTTTGCACTTTGGGCGATCAGGGCGTTTAAGTGGAGCAATCTCGTGAATTTTTCGGCACTTTCAAACGATTTCCTTGCAATGCGTGTGTTGTGCAAATGATATGCGAGAGGGCGAGGAAATTTGCATGTTCGTGAATTAGAATACTTGAGGTCCTAAAATTGTTAGAATTATGAAACTAATTACATTTGTTTGATGTGTTGGTTATCGATATGTCACAGCCACAAAGGGCATCAAATTTCGCAGTTACAGCGCTGTTGCCGAAGCAAGTTATTTTCTGATTACTAAAACATTGAATATTTAAATAGGAAGATGAAGTTATGCTTTGGATCATTGCCGGAGGAGGCTCAGGAAAGTCGATTACAGGTATTATCGAATTGATGATAGTAGTAGACGAAGATGTTGGTATCATCTGATCCCTGGATTGCGTTTTTAAGGCCTGAACCGAAATCAAAAGACTAGTTTCCACTTAATAATGAAGCGCATGCCATATTATACTTCATTGCTTAGTTTTTTTTTTTATTGTTAAACAAATGTATGTCGCCAATTTAAGTACATTTTAACTTCTTTATGTACATAGTGACTACAGCCTTAGTTTAAGCAAAAATTTAGAGGAATTGACAATAATAAATAATTATGTTGTGTATTGGGTCTATAACTTAATTCATGCGGTTTGCTAAGAGATGGCGTAACTTGTATTATTCCATTGGAACATGCGTCGGAAATCTACTGTCATTGTACGTCATTTCAGTAATTGTCATTCATTTGAAGCGTAAACAACAATAATTTTTGTTCACCCAAATATGTCGAACTTTGTGCCTGAAAAGGTGTTTTTGCGGGGAGTTCTTCTTCATTACTTTAATAAGAAGAAAACTGCTGCCGAAAGTTATCGTATTTTGGTGGAAGTTTATGGTGAACATGTGCTTGGTCAACAAGTCAGTAATGAGATGGCTAAGTATTTTAGCATCCTGCTTATGTTGGTGCCGGGACACAGTGACATCGCAGAGAATTGTGAAGCAGACGCACTCCCTAGGAAGGGCACCACCTCAACACTCTTTCCGGATGAGAAACTGCCGTCGCTACTGCAACACATCTATTAAAGCTTGAAACGCGTACTCACAGTAAAAACAGATGGTTTTGTGGCACTGAGTGCCTCACCACAAAGTAATTACGGTCTACTGTCGATCCATGCGACCTGATCGAAATGAGCAGGCAGAGCCTTAGAACTCTCATGACAGGGCACTGCGCCATAAATATTACGATTTCTGCAGAAGAAGCGGGGATGAAGAAGGAGAAGAAGAAACCTTCTTTGCCATTGCAGTTCTCTCACATCTCACACATTTAGTCACATGGACGCCCCATATTGCTACGATTTGACCAATATTGCTACGATTAGTCATTTTCATCGTTTTATTAAAATCTCGTGATGCCTCACTGATTGGGATCTAGTGCATTTGTCTAGGAGCTTTTGGGGCATTCAAAAAGACGTTGCTCAAACCAGAGTCTCCAGCTCGAGCTAGTATGTTCCGGGAGAACATGGGGCACGGTATTTACCGAATACATATGTATCATCGATCTGACATGTTTCGATGTTTAAATTCGTCGTCTGGCTATCGGAAGACATGATCAAGTAATCGAGCAGTCGACCACGTTGCTTTCGGTTTCATTCAGCGCCAGTTCTGACACGTGCCCTCAATTAGTGCGAGTGAATTTTCGAAGATGTCACAGAAGACCCTCGCTCGTGTTGTTTTTGATTTCCATTTCCCCTTCGACCACGACCATCTATCTGCTTGTGACACTGGTCTTGGTCAAGCGGTTAGTTGCACATTACTTCCATGAGGAGAACTATTCAAGTTGTCAAAAGATGTTCTTCTTTTGTGTGCCAAAGACCTGAGACATTTTCTACCATTAATCCGTGTCTACAGAGCGGTGAACCTTCAAAACACACTGCAACAGCCACCACTCAGTGTACAGAAAAGTTAAAACAAAAAGAAAAATAAAATAAAGAGTAACTTTGTCGGCAAAACCACTAATCCAATTGCGGCAAAACTTTCATTTGAGCGTCTCACCCACAGTTTCCCGGGTGACAAAGTCGGTGCCTGGAAATGTCATCAAATCTCTCCTCTTTGATGTGTAGTCTTGCGTTCAATGATCAATCTGCTTAAGCTGCCTTCACTCACTCCCTGCAGCTATTAAAGGATTTCCCCATTTATTTTTATTTTGTGAAAACAAAGGATTCTGGTTGGCAAGTGTATGTGTATCCTCCTCGATTGGGATTGCGGAACGAGGAATGTGAAACTTCAACTAGTTCTCCTCGGTAACTGACTATTGTTCCGGTTTAACGTAGGGGAACATCAAATGAACTCGCCTCAGTTGGTGTAAATCTTTTCGGATTTTATGTTTTAACAATTTCTATTGTTTTTTCTTTTCCCTTTGCTTTCTTTCAGTTCCAACTAAAAACTTTCAGAATGAAACAATCGAAGAACTCGAACAAACCGTTCCTACGTCGCCAATTACAAAGAGCATCTCCACACCGGCCAGTCTGCAAACAATAGTTCGATTCCAGAATGGCACATCAAACATGTCCTTGCAGCATAGGGTAAGTAATTGAATTTGTATTGTCTTCGTGTGTGCATGTCTTGAACTTTAAGAAAACTCTGTGCTCTGCACACGCTTCTCAATTCAAGTTCAACACTGATTTTTGATCAAAGTTTGCCCACATAACAGGCCTTCAATTAAGTAAATTATTTATTTTATTTCGCTTTCAGATAATCAATAGGAGAAAAAGTTCAAATCCTTATGTCACGAATGGACGATTAAAATTCCGACTTTTCCAAATTCTTCTCAACGCCTTTGCCCTTTTGGCAATTGCAGGTAAGTTCATGTCTGCTTACCCAAATTATGCTCACCACATTGACAGGTGAGTCGTGACTTAAATATGTAACTGTCAAAGTTGAATAAAAGGCGAATGAAAACGTCAACTCTGAGAGTCTGTGCCAATGCCTCGAAGACTCTTTTCGGAGTCTCTTGTTCTCCTTAAGACCCAACCATCGTTGACTCTAATCCAAGCCGTTTTTAAGTGTTCATAACTCATGAAAAATTCCATTGATATCGTTTTAAGAGATAATTGCAAAAAGTGTGCTCCCTCAACTGGCATATTGTCCGAGACTAGCCGTCGGTAGTGGTGGCGAGCACATTTTAAAATTTCCCATCGAAAGACGAATCTCAGCTGCTTCTTTGTAAGTACTGCCCAGTTACAGTCCATCTACACCACAGTGAAGATCACTCAAATCCATTGCATGGCAACATTTAAGAAAACAGACCGATCCTTCCATCCTCATGCCTCTCGATGATCTTTCTTCCAGGTGGCTTAGCTGCTTACTTCAACGCATATCCGACAATAAAATTTGTGAACAAGACAATAATCAACACCATCCGAGTGGAGGAAGTCTCCGAATTCGGTAAGAGTGAGAGAACATCCGCCATTCCCACTTGATTTGCAATGTTTGATTTTAGGTAAAAATCCAGCACCAGGCACTTGCCTGCCCATCATTGTGAAGTTCTGCCAGGGACCGCTGATCCCCTACAACTACACGGTATTCCCCAACTACATCGGACACTTTGGGCAGCTGGAAACTCAAGCGGTGAGCATGAATAACAGTTGAAGACGTAGTTTCTGAAAGTGTCCTAAAATTGTTCATCCGACATTAGGATTTGGACGCGTACGATGCCCTGGTCGATGTGCGATGCTACGAGTTGGTTGCACTGTTCCTATGCTCACTGTTCGTGCCGAAGTGTGGTTCGACCGGATCTACGGTGCCACCCTGTAGGACACTCTGCACGGAGACTATGCGGCGATGTGGGTTCTTCTTCGACGTCTTCGGCCTCAGCTTGCCCGACTATCTGAACTGCAACCTATTCAAGGACTTTGACAACACCGACGAGTGCGTCGGTCTGCACCAGGTTCGAGATGTAATGATCGCCGCAAGGAATCCAGGTAAGCAATGGAAGTGCTTTTCGAGAAGGTCCACATTTCTGATGGCCGTTTCGTATTTGCGCACAGTTTGCAGCGGATTCCTGTGCGATCAGACGCGCTGCATTCCCAACGACTACGTGTGCGACGGTCACCTGGACTGCATGGACGAAACAGACGAGAACAAGTGCGACCGATGCGATGCCGACTCGATTTATTGCGGAGAGGATCGCTGCATGAGCGCCAAGCACATGTGTGACGGCATCATCGACTGTCCCTACGGTCAGGATGAACGGAATTGCAGTAAGACCCTCCTGCTGATAATCACAGCTCCATGTCCTAAGATGGATGTATTTTCAGTACGACTCAGCGAACGCAACGGTGACATGGGGAAGGGTGTCCTCGAGGTGTTCCGGCACAAGGGACACAAGTGGACTCCGGCGTGTGTCAAGAACTGGGATCGGTCCGTCTCGCCAACGGCTGTGTGCTCAATGCTCGGCTATAGTTCAGTGAATGCCACCAGTGTTGTGACGCAGAAGACCCGCCGCACGCTCCTGACGTCGGTGAATGTCTCCACGGATATCTGGGACAAGCCGCCCAACCTAATGAAGGAGTTTGCCAGCTGCACCCCCGAGGAGGACTACCCCATTGCTGAGCTGACTTGTGTCAATTATGGTAAGCAAAAAAAGACGGCAATACTCTCTTTGTGTTGTCAATCCTTTTGTTTCCCTTCCAGAGTGTGGAAAAACCCGAAGGGAGAAGTACAAGCCCTCAAGGCGAATCATCGGAGGATCCACTGCGAGTCCAGGTTCCTGGCCGTTTTTGGCAGCGATCCTAGGCGGTCCGGAGAAGATTTTTTACTGCGCCGGTGTACTTATATCTGATCAGTGGGTCCTCACAGCATCGCATTGCATCGGAAAGTAAGGATCTTCTGGTCTTGAATTGTGTCATTTCAAAATGTGATTGCTCGCTTTTTGATTTGTTTCAGTCACACTCTGATCGACCTAGACGATTGGACCATTCAACTTGGCGTTACGCGACGGGATTCATACACATTCAAGTCGGCGGAAATTAAGGTTAAGAACGTCATACCCCATCCTCTGTACAACACGCAGATCGCTCACGACAACGACATAGCTTTGTTTCAGGTGAGTTCTGGTCATTCCCGGCAGTTTGTCAGAGTCTTCGAGCGTTGTTTTGAATTTGTGCAAGTTGTATGTTGGTACAGCTCTGGACAATTTGGAAAGAAGTCGTTTTTTATTTCACCACAATCTGAACAGAGAGAGAGAGCCGTGGGCAATAGTTAAATTTTAAACCAATTCAAAGCGAATAAGACTTTTCTAAAATATTTATCCTCAATCAGCTCAATTCCCCACGTTCAGTAGTTTTAGTGAATGGAGATATTGACTGCACATGCTTCACTAAAAAAAATCTCGGATCGTTCTTTATCAAACTTAACTTTCAGCTTTCATCAAGAGTGTCTTTCCACGAGCACCTGCTGCCCGTGTGCCTGCCACCGCCTGGACTCAAGCAGCTGAAGCCCGGTGAGCTATGCACAGTCATTGGATGGGGCAAGCGAGAAGACAAGAATCGTAAGTAAGAGCAAAGCATCAAAGAGTTGATCACCAACAATCTTCCCCCCACTTAGCTAAAGCCACATACGAGCCGATCGTCAACGAAGTTCAAGTGCCGGTGATACGTAGACAGCAGTGTGACGAATGGCTGGACAATCTAACCGTCTCCGACGGCATGATCTGTGCGGGCTTCGAAGAGGGCGGAAAAGATGCCTGTCAAGTATAACAACCACTCAAATACCCCACCCTCTTTCTTTGAAAAATGTCCTTTCTCCCACCTCCTCCACAGGGTGACTCTGGCGGCCCTCTACTGTGCCCGTATCCTGGCAAGAAAGGCAAATGGTTTGTCGGCGGCATCGTCTCCTGGGGGATTATGTGCGCCCACCCAAAGCTACCGGGCGTCTATGCAAACGTCATCAAGTATATCCCATGGATTGTCGATGAAATCCAAAAGTACACCAAGCCAGCGCATCGCATCCACGAACCCCGGGGAAGCAACCGAAGTCCAAGTCGTGTCACCGGCTACGGCAATCGCAGCCCAACGGACATTGACTACTACAACAACTACGAGAAACCATAGAAAAAGGTGAAAGACAACAACTTTCGACACGTACGCAGTCCAAATCCCTGAAAGCGGCAAGCACCTAATCACCAATCGATCCCAACAAGCCCCACACGCCGGTCGATACAATCAATGTCAATTTTTCGAATTTATCTGATGCAACAAATGCTACACAAAAACCGTGAGTTGCACAAAAATCAACGTGAAACTCACTCTCTGACGAGAAACACAACAAATATCAGTCGATTAACCACGTCATATCTTTGATATAATATCAACTTGAGATACATTTTTTTTCGATTTTTTTTGGGGGGGTTGGAAGCAAGCCCCCTCGAAAAGTAAATGAAATCCTTGACAATAACTGTACACGAAAGGAGACGTCTCACAGCACGAGGCAACACAAATTATTTTGTAGTGTTCATTATTTTTATAAACCAAAAAACCAACACGTACATATATTATACACATAAATTATATACGAATTTCTAGAATTCATAAAAAAATATATATAGAGCTATTAAAAGATATATATACATACATATAAAGAATAGTATAACCAATGGAATGTAAGACAATACTAAAGGCCGAACCTGGCCAAAAACTCTTAGACAATAAAGAGAAACTATTAAACCTAACTTAATACATATAGAAATGTTCAAATGTTGTGAAGATAAACTAAAAAAATGCATATTTATACAAAACGTAAAAAATATATACTATAATACAATAAAATTATATACACATAGATATTAAAAGGAAAACAAAAATTGTGGTGGAGAATAACAAAATGTAAATCTTTACCAAGCAAAAATGTATTATTTTTATACAATTAACAAGAAAAACGAAAACATAATGTGCAGCGTCACAGGTAAGAGGAAAAAAAACCCCAAAAAACATTATTGCATGATTTTGTTTAGTGGAAAAACGATTTAACTAAATTCCAGACGTTAAGTGGTGGAGGAATAGATGCTGTTGGAGATCGATTTTTTTTAGTTTTGTTAAATCATGAAATTGTACAATATTACGTTCCTTTTGTGCGTAGTCGAATTTAGAATCCAGACAGAGTTGAATGTCAATTTTAGAGTCAATTATCAAGAGCCCCATCATTCCATCTGTTCTTAAGTGTTCCTCTACTTGTTTTAACACAGGCCACAAGGCGTACAATCCAGTATGTTTCCCGAACCTAGATGTCCAATCGACGAGGAATCGTTTTATTTACTTGTAAAATTCACAAATCGATTCCGTGTTTGGTTATAGCTTCCATCTTGATTCATTCAGCTTTAAAATTGTTGTCATTTCATAGGCAATCTTGCCTCTAGCTCCTGGAATTGAAAGGTGATGAATTCGCTATTCTTCTTCTCACCTCTTAGCTTAATTAATAATCATGGCGCGTCTTAATAAATTGCAGGTCTGAGCATCTTGTGTTAGCTTTAACGATAATGTGTGTAATGTGTGTTCATGTGCAATCCTGGATAGGCTCCAGCCAAAAACTTTGTATTTTAACCACGGATGTGTGTGAGTAATTATGACAAACTGAGAATGAACTGCTGAACCGAGAAATGGAGTAATATTTATGTTTTTCTTTCCATTCTTCTTTCATTTTGTTCCTGATTAGTAGTTCTCTACGAGAGATTTTTGTTGTGCAGAATAAAACTTCGTCTCGCGCTGAACTGGGGCATTTCTCGAGTTCTCTTATGTTGTATAAATAAAAATGAATTGAGATATTCTCGAGATGTTGTATGATCAACAATAACTCGAAACCACCAAGCCACCAAGTAAAACAGACACCAAACCGATAGCCAGAAATAAAGTTTTATAGAGATGCCCAACTTCACAGCTGATTGACCCCTAGTCCATCGACGAATTTGACGGATAATCATGAATTTTTGACAGTTATTCACAAATTTTTGACGGTTATTCACGAAATAACGTAAATGCCGTTCTCTGATTGGTCAATTTGGCTTTAGAAAACGATATAAAAAATGGTTGTCAAAAATTGTAACGGGCAAGAGAGGTAGAAGTTCGGCGTCTCTGTTATACTTCATTTCTGCCGAAATCCCTAGACCAAACTGAGAATCAACCGAGAACATTTTTTAATTAAAGGTTCTCGATGAAAACTATGTTACTTGTTTTCGCACACAAATGGTAGTTAGCAGGCATTCGAATGATTTTGAGAATCGAGGTGCTCTCGAGATGCTGTATGAAGCGATTATCATTCGAAATCATTACAATCCTCTAGTGTACATTCCTGGAATATAGACTGGGCACTGAACTTGGGAAAACAATGATTGTTTCTGCTGATTAAATCAGGACTATATTTGACATTTCATTTGCATTTGAATTTCCTCTGTTGGCAGAGATAACTAGACCTAGATGGAATTCGCGGTTTTTTTTTATCCGAGAATTTGTGCACCACGTTCAGTTTGACCGGTTCCCGAGAAATTGTTTAATTCAAAGAGTCAACATTTAACCTCGTTAGTTGGCGTATTTGAACTATATTTCCTGTGAAGATTTTTCTAAAAATTTCGATAATTAAATGGCATATAATTTTGTTTATGCACATTTGATGAAGTTAGTTATTTCCGAAAATTCGTGGTCGCAATTCGTGGCTAATGTGGACAGCAATTTAATGGAAAACAGCATATTTTGAAATACTGTTACACGAGGCGAATGAATAAAACGACATTTGCAATAGGGGCGAATGTATGATTTTTACTCACGATCCGGAAGTCCAAAGCTCATTATCGTCTTCAGTTTAAAGGAGTCTACGCATTAAGGATTGCACTGAGAGAGCAAATTTAGAAATACAAGTTTTTTGGAAACTCTCAGAAGAAGAAGGCAGTTAAGGGACGTTTCCAATCCTCTATGAAACTCCGCAATCAAAATTCGTTTTTTCGGCTAATCCTTTTCAGTTTTGTGATACATTTTCATTTATCAAAAACTGCCCATTTGTTGCACTGTGGAGGACCTAAACTGTTCAGCTCCAATGAAAAATTGTTCCCACTTTAGCTGGAAAATGCTTTTTGGGCAAACTCCTTTTTCGGTGTTCTCGTTTTCCACCATCACTTGAACCAATCGTTCAATCGTTCTTTTTTATTTTCTGATCTAATTTAATTTTTTCCTTAAAATAAATAAAACGCCTGCCTCCTCATTTTTGTTTTTTTGTGACATCGACTTGTTTACTGGGCTACGAAGAAAGTAGATAACAGTTGGTTTACTTTTGTCCGATTTCAGTTTCAGTTTTTGTAAGCAACACAAATTTGTTTGTCTTAAGTTTGCGAAAACTCCTTCGACTCCAATACGTACTATAACACATTGCTTCCCTTTTGAACGTTGTATTGACGACTCATTGTTTCAAGTTTCAAAACTATACTTAAAGCTATCAGAACTCCATCTTCAGATGCTGGCTCTTCTCATTTGCTTTCCTGGAACGTGCACTTTTTTCTCCTTCGACCTACTTTACCCTGTGCACTGTTTTGTGGAGCAACACTAGAAGATATTTCTTACACATCGCTGAGGTTGGCAAATACTGGGTTAACTCTCCGCAATTGTACTCTGCTGATTTTTGAAGCCCAAAACCACCAAGCCCTATGATGAAAGCAACACCAAGAAAATGACTTGGATTTCGTCTATGAACGATTTTCGTTCATGTTACGTTCAAACCTCAAGGACGGCGCATTGCGGAGTAAACTTTGTCTTCACCCAACTAGAGCAAACTCAAGCTACCCTGACTTCACCAATTCCAATTCATTTCAATTGTTGTGTTCCATCATAACGTTGTTCTTTTGATTGCCTATTAGTCGCCCCCTATTTACACTTCATTTCCATCCCAATGATTCCTCTTCTTGTGACTTTCAACTCTAAGCAGCTTATTCACTTCAGTTTCCCTCCAGCAGACACCACAGCTCAATATAAAATTTATTTAACCACCACCACTGTAACAGAATTAATGTTTAAAACTTAGTGAAAATGACAATGTACTGAGAATAAAAACAAAAAAAAAAAATGATAAGTAAAACGATTTTAGATACATATATATAGTCTTAAAAGTGAATTAAAACTTAAATGAAACTAAAAAATATACATTTACTATAAGAAATTAATATACACAATAAAATATAAATAATTCATGTGACAATAATGAAAAAACTCAACAAAATGCTTCACAAAATAATATCTTATACACATTCATATATTTAAAAAGAAAAACAGAAATATATACCTAAATGAATATATACAATACATATTGAATAAAAAAATATATATATTATTTATTATACACCTAGATAATTAAAAATGAAACAAACTATATATATATATGTAAGCTTCCCGTAAGAGCTCATGCATGGGTTTCAGCTTTAATGATGAATTGTTTATCTATTAGATGAGAAAAAAAAACACAAACTAAAAAACATTACAAAAAACCTAAGAACAATCGTATAGTTAAATGAGAAAACAATTAAAACCGTTTTAAAGTAGGTAACACTCTCCTCACTCAATTTTCTTTTTGTTTTGTTTTTTTTGTATGATTTTGATCAAATTTTCGGGGAAAACAAAAACGAAGAAATATTTAGGATTTCAGTTATTTTTTGGCGTAGTCTTGTCAAATGTGAGGAGAACCAGTTACATCTTGAATCAAAAACAAATGAAATTAGTGTTAGATTTAGAATAATGTGTTACACAACTAGATATTTGTACATACTTGAATATATACTATATACATACACACATATATACATACTATTAGCCTTATGAGAAGGATATGCTTTTTGTAGAGATGTCTAGATATATGATGAACTAAAAAATATACAACGTGTTTTCATGCTTTCATAACTTGATTTAATTTTATTTTGTCTTAAAACTGATCTGTGAGTTTAAAATGTTTTACAAATCTTTGAAACCTATTTTAAAATATTTAAGCCTATTTAAAAGGTTTTGTGAGATCAAACTTTTTACTTTTTTGTTCAACTGTCCCTTTAGTTAAAGCAAGTACTCCAACTGTGTTGCTTCAGCATTTATTTTCAACTCTTTACTACGAAAGTACTCGATGAATTCAGCGCTGTACTTACCTTCACTGAACTGTATGAACCGTCTTCAGCTTCGTGCGACTCTGTTCAACTGTCCTGCACTATGTTCAACGATATAGACTTCGACTGATGGGTATCATTGTCCTTATAGTTTCCGCTGTTATATATTCGGTCCTTTTCAAAGTTGTATTGAGGGTTATGGACTCCTGTTGTGCATAGGTGGAGAAGCAGGTGTTCCCGATGATTTTTAGCCCGCGGCGCAATTTCAAGTTTAGTTTAGTGACGACGCCCTACCATAGCTATTTGAAAAAGTAACAACACAAGCAACAAAACAAATTAAAACAGCCACAATATGAAAGTGAGTTTTTTTTAATGGAGTGCAATGAAACTCTCTTTCTATTGTGATGTGAATTCTGGTGGAGTCTGTGCATGGAGTGGATATTGGATCCACTCAACTCACTCACTCGATGAGTTTCGAAAGGTTTTCCGTGAAAAGGGACATCATGTCTGGTGAGACAACCAGTTCATTTGATGTCTCATATTTATGCTATTACGGGAAGCAATCTGCACCGCCACCTTCATAAATCCTTTTGATTCACAACCCCAATTTCTTTCCAAGCACCGCAACAGGTCCAGAATATGCGTATAGTTGCCTTGCAGGATAGATTCAATTTATTATGTTTCTCAAGTATATCTCACAAATATGCTCGTTTTGCCAAAAAATCTGGTTCAGCATAGTTTATGGCGTTTTAACGACATTCGTTGTAAACGCACGAAGTAAACGCACAAAGTACACGCACGAAGTAAAACATTTCCACGTGATTGCCGTCGTGAATAGCAGGAACACAGTATATTAGTATATTCACCTCCCACATCTGTGCATAGTTTAATTTTTTATGAAAAATCTGGATCTGGTGTCTGCCTAGTTTTTAGGTAGTACGTGTACAAAACGGGGCGAAGCTTGAACAAATTTGTGTTTTTGTTAACGCACGGCGACGCCCCTCCTTATTCTCTACGGCGCACCAAGGGTCCGCAGGCAACACTTTGGAAGCCCCTGTTCTAGAGTATTCTCTCAAAGTCAGTTTCTTCTAGGAATCTGAGGATAAGTTATAGTAGTCTTATAGTAGGTGCTTACCGAGATATATCTGTCTTTTATGGACTAGTGGCTCACAAAATCCCTGGAATTTCCTTAGATACTCCACAGAATCTGCAGAGGCCTTCTTCGGATAAGCCTCAGTTTGCTTAGATGCACCCTTAGTCTGCAGTACCATGTAAGGAAGTCTGTTAGGATACGAAGGCCGGTCCTGCTCATTTTGATACATACTTTATTCTGATTACCCCTAATTTCCTTGATATACGCCTCAAACCTCTTTCGGTTATATCGACCGAAGAGTTCCTTGCCCTCTGCATGCCATGGGCGTTGATCCGGGTTTTTTCCCGGCTCCTTCTTTCTAGTGCTCTGAATTCTTCTCTGAGGACAAGGTCTCCTGCAGCGTAAAATGGCTCAGGGCCTGTGAAGGGTGCAATGCTGCTCTTCTAGTGCGGGAGTTGGTCATTTCAGTGCCTTCTATCCCCGTTTAGTCAGGTAGCCGGCAGAGTTTTCCTCTGTTTCTCCGTCAGAAGTTCTGTAGGACTTCCCAAAGAAGCTTTAATTTGACGATAAAGGAGTCTAGTGCTAAGAAAGCGGCACAACAGTCCGACATTATTGCTATGTTGCAGTTGTTGTATATCCTGTCAAGATTGACTTGAACGCATCCGCCTGTGGCACAGGTATAAACTTGAAAGATAGTGGTGCGCCTTATCCTGTTCCATATATCCTTATCCTGTTCCTTCGTCAGTTCTTGATCCATCTGTATACCATTTTAACGTATTGCTGCTCAATCTGTGGACTATGGATTCATTGCTCCTGTCACACAAATGTGTACGAACTTGTGTGACATGTTTCGGAAAGTGACACTCGTTCGCACACAAACATGTTTCACATTTCAGCTGCATGGCAATGTTCATGTTTCAAATTTACGTGACTAACGAGTATTAAGTAATTTATTTTTCCTATTTCAACTGTGTAGCGGCCCCAATATGTTGACTGTGGTATACTCCTGTCCACTGTTCGTTCAATCTTCTACAACATCGTTTCAAGTCCATCATCAAGTCATCACTACCAATTTGTGTCTAACTCGCGAGGAAATGTAATCTCTATGACATATTATGCCACGGTTTGTTTAAAACCAGCTGTCATCAACCAATCCACACTTGAAACCACCTGAAACACCTTCTACAACTTTTGAAACTTGAAAAAAGCCGAATTCTTAATTCTGTGGAGGAACCTCGAAGACATTTCTGTTTTGCACTTTTCTTATTTCATCTCCAAATTGGGTTCTGTTTCAGACGCTTCGATGGGGTAAGCTGTTAAGTAATAAAGTAAATTTAATAAGACCAGTCTTCCGCAACACATTTTTTTTTTTTGAAAAAAGCAACACATTTTTTTTTCGTCGACTTTACAGCGTTTCTTGTCTACTTCAGCCTCAGTTCTTCACATGTTCAGTTTGACGTTTGAAAAGATTTTACTAATCTTGAATTTAATTTTTCTTTTCAATGTTTCATAAAAAAAACAAGTGAATAGTAATTTATACGCACACACATACATATAAATCTACTCAGAAAATAAGTGAGTACCTATAAATTAATAACAAAGAAAACGCTTAGCTTTATGTATTTCTAACAAGACAAAAAAACAATAATCTATAAATTTCTAAGAAAAAAGTAATATAATAAAAAAAATACTATTTACTAGTAAAAAATCACGTGTGAAGAAATGAATTATGCATATATACAATTATTATATATAAAACTATATTTAAAAAAGATTACAATACAAAGCAAAACTCCTACTGTAGGTGCTTAGAAATGAAAAAAAAATGTTCTGAACTTCTGTTTTCATCCCACTTACATGTATGTTTTCCTATTAACCCTCGAAATGTATACTTTATTTCTTTCCTATCCCTAAACTATTTTATTTAACTACAATCTAAGCATAGAACTCAGCAATCAATCACTAATGAAAACGCTTTCTTTTGTAGAGAATAAGAAATCAAAATGAGCCCTAAGAAGAGGCTTATAGACAATAAACCGATGCAAAGAATAATATATTCTCGCATCACCTTATGGGTTATAGAGTTATAGATAAAAAAACATATACAAAACTGTGAACAGGATTAATTGATTTATTTTTCAGTGCTTGGAGATCAATGTAATATTTAAATAGAAAATATTCCAGAAACTGTTAAATTAGATAAACTATTTCAAATGTGCCACGAACAATAGCATGCATACATTCATAGAAATATTTGTAACAATAGG
Organism: Eristalis tenax; assembly: GCA_905231855.2. Classification (NCBI taxonomy): domain Eukaryota; kingdom Metazoa; phylum Arthropoda; class Insecta; order Diptera; family Syrphidae; genus Eristalis; species Eristalis tenax. Next base: position 19,528,333 of record HG993127.1, on the reverse strand, counting down.
TTTTTACAAAATTTACCACAGAGTATGTTCACTTTTGGGGTAAATGGTACTTCGTTCGGCAAAACTAGTAAAAATACAATAAAATTTTGAAAGGACGCTAGGTAGCTGAAAATCATTTAGCCACGCGATTTTTGAAATCTTTTGAGATAATTGATACCAAGGATCGTCAATTCTGTAACGCTGCTCTGATTAGTGCGGGTTCAAACACGTTTGATGCTATCTCTTTCCAGGCCCCAGCCGTGTTGAATTTAAGGTAGGGCTGCTGCAATAATCTGGTGAATCGATTTTCGTCATACATGTGAAAGGCAGGGGGATGATCAGGGCATTTATTTATTCACCAGTGATCTGTACACAAGATAATTCTTGATCATTGCTAATGTTGAACTTCTAAAAAGTAACTGCAGCATCAATAGCTTCTCATTTATTATGGTTTAAAAAATAATAAAAAGTGCTTCTTTAAAATAATCGAATTTTTCGATTTTTTATCATTGAAAATACGAAGTACAATGTACTCCCTCCTAAACCGACACCTCTCATAAATGGACAAATTTGAAAGAACGGAATTATTTTCATGATTTTTTGTGTAAATTATTCTCTCATAAACGGAGTCTCTTATAACGAGAGGCGGACAAACATTTTCATTACCCTACCAGAATATCACTATCTCTCTCTCTCTCTCTCTCTCTCATAAACCTGTCATAAACTATAGTGACCAGATATTTTGGAAGCAAAAGATTAAAAAGCAGATCAGCAAAAACGTATATTAATCTAATTTTGTTGACCTCAATGGATGGTATCGTCACTATATCATAAACAGACAAAAGGTACACTCCGTTATCATTTTCCTTGCGCTTTGTCCTTATTAACCAGAAAAAAATTAAAAAAAAAAAGTGCGCGGCCTTCAGTTTGTGTGTGAGTGCATGCATAATTTTGAAGATAATTGAAGTAATTTGTTCGAATAGCAGCATCATCAAAAAACTGAATGCATTTTTAACATTGAAAGTAAAAGTTAACCTTATTCAAGAACATAACGAAACAAAAACACATGTACATACATATGTCCATTATGTTTCATCTTTCAAGGTTGTCAATGTCGTACTTTTGTCTCATATCCTTTTCAAATGCTAGTTTTTTTTTTCGGAGATTTTGAAGCACTACACGGAGCACTCAGACCCAGACTGGTGCATTGTACTGCCACGCAGCAACCTACATTTCCAGCCATTTCTCTATGATGTAAGATGTAAGTGCTCTGCAGTGTAGTCGTCTTCTCCACAGGCGTCGCAAGGGGTTTCATCGCTTACGCCAGCACACTACCATGTTTTGCGAAGGTGTGGTGACCCGTCAGTACGCCTCTAAGTCGTCTGCAGTATTTCTGCCAGGAAACAGCAAGAGAGCCGTATTTCTTACAGACGTTAGAGAGCATGTGCTTGGTCAGTCTGCTTCCTGGAGAGCCATGCCACTTCCGACTGTGTTCGGGAGGCGCAACCATCGAATCCCAGCACAGGTCCTGAGAATGTCTCCTCTGAACCTAATCTAGCAAGTTCATCGGCGATTCCGTGGTGCCGGAGAATCATTTCCAGCGATTCCGTGGTGACCCGGGACTGAGTTTTGACAGCTGATGAAATTCAGAGACGACTTGCATTCCCGAACTATCCAGAAGTGTTGGTTGTCACTACAGCAACAGATACTTCGCCCCCTCTACCTGTTCTTCATAATATAGTTCGAGGGCATTAGCAAAGCATAAAATTCCGCTTAGAAGACCGACGCAAATGTACATAATGAGGTGTGCAGTCTAATGTTGTCCCTCTCCACTACGGCGCCAGCGCGAGACCTTTCATTTAGCTTGAAAGATTCGACCACAATCCTTTCCTGGCTAAGTTTCTGACCGAGTTTCTAACAGAGATTCGGGAAAAGTTTACTTTGCATGTACGTTGCGGCGTAAAGTACTGGTGTCCGTGCGTCAGACGGTATATCCATAAGACTTGGGTCGAAAGAAATGCGCTGTGACTTTGAGAGTGCATCCCATGCTGTGGATATCAAGGGAGGGCGATTTGGATTCGCATACATCCTAAAATCACCACAGATGCAAAAATAATTCAAAAGAGTGTGCCGTTTTCCGAAAACTTTCTTTGTAATTCAGCAAAAGTATGGCCAACTCAGATTTAAAGGGCAGAAAACTCTAGTCTTCCATATGTTGGCTTGCTGCTGAACACGAAGTCCCATAAAGTCTGTTTGCTTCCATGAGGTAAGCATTGTTGGCAAGGATAGCGAGACGCATCATCTTTCTGGACAGAATACTGCAACCATTTCTGGCTAAAACACAATGGTGGGTTTACGCTGGCGTTGACTGCGTCGACCTACGTTAGTGAAAAATTAGGGAGATGAGAGGATTTAGTCCATCGCACGTCATTATCGAACATGTCGAAAATATTTGACAGAGAAGTACGCTGTGAGAGCGAATTTGTGAGACTTTCTTCCAAATTGAGAGTTTTTCTCCCAAATTGAGCATATTTTGTTTTCTAATAGGGTTTTTTGTGCCGACTGACATTTGATAAATGGAAACCAGAAATGATGGAGATGATGGAGATGCCCAACTTCACAACTGATTGACCCCTAGTCCATCGACGAATTTCAGAGGCTTTTTGACAGTTATTCACGAAATAACGTAATTGCCGTTCTCTAATTTGTCAATTTGGCTTTCGAAAACGTTATAAAACATGGTTGTCGAAAATTTAAGAGGTAAGAGATGGGAGCGGCAGAAGTTGGGCATCTCTTCATTTCTTATAGAAACTGCTGACTAAAATTATTTTAACGACAAAAGTAATTTGAAATTTGTTGACATTTCAGAAATGAAACCAGCAGATGAAATATTTTTCATCTGGTATTTGAGAGAAAGAGGGAACAACTGATTCACGCAGTGTGTCATCGCATTCCCTCCACAACGCACTGTTGTGTTTCAGCCATTATACCGCTTGCAAAAAGACTTGCTTTGCCGATTCTCGAAAAAGGTTTCACCAAATCCATTCCATAGGATTAGGAGCAGTTGTACATTATCCAGAGATAATGGAGGAAGAGATTCGTCTTTCCACTGGAAAACCTCCAGTCCTCCACAGATTTTGACAGTTGTGCTCTTAAGTAACTCATGCTAATGTATTTTCACTAACACTTGTTAGGAGTATAGAGCAACGCAATGGTGTAAGGCGGGAGTAAACAGCTTCGCTTAGCTCTTGACGTATTCACAGACGCCTGGTTGTGAAAAGGTTATCAAAAACGCACAGAAGTGCCACTTCTACGTTTCTTGTAGAAGTGGCACTTCTCTTCCTCCATTATCTCTGCTCGGACGTGGTGATGATGGAGACATTCGTCCCATGTGACCAAACCATGGAAGCATTGCTCTGGGCGTTCGAATAAGCAGCTGATCAACATTCATTTGCATTCGGATTTGCACACGTTATCATTCACCCAAGCTTCAACTCATACGGCAGCAATCTTATCGCGTGCGCACTGGTGTTCCGTAGAAGAAGATAACTTACCCTTAATTCCCCCAATGAGAACCCTTCCTTGCCTCGGCTGCGCTGCAACGTCCAATCCATATGTACAGTGAAAAGCAGAGGTCACAAGAGGCAACCTTGGTAAAGTCCAACGCCCATTGTGAAAGTTGTTGATTTAGCACCGTTAATTCGAACACAGTTGCTACAGTGTGTGTATAGGGATAGCTCTGCAGAAAACTTCGAGGTGCTCGATCATATTCCTTTTCCAAATCTAGACAACCACTGTAGATCGGATTGACATGCGAGTAACCCCAAGAATTCTCGAGCACGTACCATTCTTAGCGTGAGCAACAGCAGTTAGTAGATACACTTGTCACTCTTAAAGAGAGAATTACGATTCTTTTACAAAATGTTCATCATTCGCTTATTCTTTCAAAAAGTTACACGTTTTGTCGAATTAAGACCATCGACCTTTGCTGGAAAACCATCGTCAGACATTCAGTTTGGCCAGTCCCACATTGTAAGCTAGTATTTGTGCTTCGACCCCTTGTATTTTTTTGAACTTATTCGAGGTAGAGGTGAAATCGTTTTGAATAACCTCTGCCATAAATTGTTTTGTCAAAGAACAAAATGTTCAAAAATTAATCAATATTTGATACTAAACAGCAGCGTGTCTTTGTTTGCTGTTCCTTGGAAGAGACGACCTTGGAAAAACAAAAACAAAGTAAATCAGGAAATCTGTGCTCAATCCCGTTTCAAACATTATTGGAACTCATTTTTTAAACAAACAAAAAGTGACAGAAAATAAAATGAAAATTGTACTATTTTTTATGAAAACAACATTTGGAATGTAAACTGAAAATATATTTACTTGAGATGGCGTAACTATGGCGTACTATTCCATTGGAACATGCGTTGGAAAGCTACTGTCATTGTACGTCATTTCAGTATATGTCATTCGTTTGAAGCGTAAACAACAATCATTTTTGTCCACCCAAATATGTCGAACTTTGTGCCTGAAAAGGTGTTTTTGTGGGGAGTTCTTCTTCATTACTTTAATATGAAGAAAACTGCTGCCGAAAGTCATCGTATTTTGGTGGAAGTTTATGGTCAACATGCGCTAGCTGAGCGAACGTGCCAAAAGTGGTGATTTTGGCATGTCAGACGATGAACGTCCTGGGCAGCCAAAAAAGTTTGAAGATGAAGAACTGAAAGCAAGAAGAGCTCGCAGAATCTTTGGGTATCACTCAAGCAGCCATTTCAAAGCGTTCAAAGGAAGCGGGCTATATTCAAAAGCAAGGAAAATGGGTTCCATATGAACTCGAGCCGGCAGACGTTAACAGAAAAAAAAACAAAACAAAATCCAATGGCCGCTGTTAGAACAATTGCACTTGTTAAACTTGCACAAAACGAAGTTAGGTTCAATTTTCAGGAAACCGATTGTTTGACGAACTCTTTCGTTTTGGTGGTTCATGTGAATTATTTCGTTTCATTTTGTAAGACGTTTATAACGGATGCTAGTAAAACTATTGACAATAAATAAATAAAATCAGTGTTTGTGAACTCATTCGCAAGATGAAAAATAAAAATATTATACACATACAACAATTTGAAAGACAATAAATAAACGCTCTTTAGAACAGGATGCATAGAGCAACAGTTTATTATGAGTTACAGTTAGTATCGGTAGAGAGATAAATAAATATATTATATACCATATATAAATAAGATATAAATGCATACACATATATTTATATATATGTTGGAGTAAATGAAACGCATACATTACAGTAGGTATATACATCTATAAACATACATATATGTCTAAAATGTCTATTTATATAGAAATGTATATTTTTACCTGGAAAACAAAATGAAAAAAAAAACAACAAAAAAACGCATATATCAGAAATAAAAAAAAGAAAACATTTATGCAAGTGTGTCAATGGAGGACACAGTGAAGTGATAGTAAATGAGTATTTGTAAAACCAAAAAACAAAAGAAAAACAAGACAATAGATGTTTAATAAATGGTCAAAAAAGGATCGTGTCTGGTGTTTCTCGATCTTTGCTTTGTTTTCAGCACAAATCGGGATAATGTGGGCGAATGCAGTTTTGGTGGGGATTATTGTGCGTCGTTCGCTTTCAATTATTTATACTCTGTGGCTAAATCCGATTCGATACCACATCCGAATGGGTGCCTCCGTCTGTTGCAATTGCCGAAGTTGTGACAATTGTTTTTATTCACATTTCTGGATTGTGGTGGTGGCTATTTTATATCAATCTCCTCGGCTACGCCTGGTCTGTGAAGAACATTCAACTTGTCCTTTCCTTATTCGCTCTGACTGTGAATATGTTCTCTACGCGTTACATCCGGCACAACTGTGATGGCAGTCCCATCGGACGAAGTGTTTGGACACATCCGGTGTCGGCAACCTCGCTGGAGCAGTGAGCGCCGCCATAGTTGATCGTATCGGAACAGGCCTAGTCAGCTATACCTACGTCCCAACATGCCTTGGAAGAAGGACCTCAGCTTCGAATGTCGATATATGCCAAAAACGCCAGGTAGCATCTGTGGACAGGAGCTCTGCCAACTTCATCCGCGAAGGAATATAAATCCTGATCACGACCACCTATTGCTCTCTCATCCGACGACATTACGGGGTTGGGCACCCCATCTTTGGTCAGCTCCCAGCAGTGAGAGTAGGAGTTCGTTGACAGGAGCTAAGTGCAGGCGCTTATGCCACCATGAGAATTCGTATAAACGTTAATTAAAGTGAATAATTAATAAGGAATAGAAAAATTTAAGGCAGTTGGAGATGAGCTGGTTGGGTACATGGACCAGCTCATATGTAAGATCTTGGGGGGGGGGGGGAGGTGTGGAATCTCAGTATCGAAGAGATCCCTTTAACTGCGCCAACTACCGAGGGATAAGTCTCCTTAAGATCGCTTATAAGATCTTCTCTCTCGTTTTGTGTGAGCGCCTGAAGCCATTCGTCAATAACTTGATAGGTCCTTCTCAGTGCGGTTTCAGGGCGGGATGTCCACCATGGACCAAATTGTTCAACTGCGGCAGATTCTGGAAAAACCCATGAGATGAAGATCGACACCCACCATCTATTCGTCGATTTCAAGGCCGCATGTGACAGCGGGCACAGAGACGAGCTATACAACGTCATGTCTAGTTTTGAGATTCCTGCTAAACTCGTGCGGATAATTGTGCAGGGTGACGATGGAGAATTCTCGCTGCTCCATCAAGGTCGGAAACAAACTCACCGAGACCTTCAATGTCAAAAAATGTTTTAGACAAGGCGACGCGCTTTCGTGTGACTTTTTTAACATCATTCTTGAGAAGGTAGTAAAAAACTCACTCGCCAACACAAGAGGTCTATACAATTGCTAGCACAAGCAGACGACATTGACTGGTCTGGTACTGATTGGTCAAACACAGCGAGCAATCAATGAAGCGTTTACTGGCATTGAAACGAGGCGGCTAAAAAGGGTTTAGCAGTGAACGAGAGAAAAAGTAAGTACATGCTGTCATCGAGGAAGGACGCACAACATCGACGACTCTGCCAGACCGCCACCATTACAATAGGCAGCTATAACTTTGATATAGTGAAGGACTCCGTCTACATCGGCTTCGCGATAAACAGTACAAACATCAATACCGAGGTCAAACGCAAAATAACTCTTTCCAACCGCTGCATCAATGGGCTCAAGAGGCAATTGAGTAGTAGAGCCCCTCCAGAAGACCTTGGTCATCTTCGTGCTGCTCTACAGTGCAGAGACATTGACTATATCCAAAGCGGATGAAGAGACTCTTGGGTTTTTCGAGAGAAAAGTTCTGCGTGCGATCTTTGGTCATATTTGCATTGATGGCATTTGGAACTGTATACGGTCTACGGATCCAACGTCTAAGATGCTTAGCTCCGGCCAGAAGAATCTTCGACTCTGAGCATGTGGTTCAACGCAACAGAGGACGCCCAAAACTGGAGGCAGATGGCGAGAGAACGGGCCGGTTGGAGAGGCATATTGAGTGAGGCACAAGTCCACCCCGGACTGTAGCGCCCTAAGAAGATGAAGAAGAAGAAAAATTGTTAATAGGTCTAGGAAGCGCTGGGTCATGTAATCACAAATCACACACACATTGTGATGTTTCTACTTTGTTCTTTTCCGTCTAAAGTCAGTTCCTTTGTCTTTATCATTGGCATACATACCTACCATGCATAAAAAGCTGCTGGAAAGTTTTGCTGAACAAAATTGTATCCGCCTTTAATTACGGCTGATGTCCCTGTCAGCGTCCAGGAATTAATGTGAAAACACTTAAAGGGAGATGAATGCTATTTGAAATTCCAGAAAAAAGATTATGTTTTGGAATGAAATGACGCCATGACACGAGCTGATGTCTGATACACGAGCTGGCTATCAGCCCGTACCCGTTGGGCCCAGGTACACTCCGGACTGTAGCGCCATGCAAAGAAGAAGAAGGCATGGGAAGATGGATCTATTATATATGCTGATGGAACTCTAAAAGGACAACCGCCGCTCAAGGAAGTGTTGTGCTAGAATCATCTATTGGTGCCTGGGAATATCCGTAACAAATGTATGTCAGCTTTCCTCTGAGGGGCTTCTGCAGTCTGTCTTCTGAAGTTTCTGTCAAAGAAATCGAGGCCGACCGTCTTCGCTTTGTAGCTCTCCATCTAAAAGTCCACCTTCCCAAAACACAATAAATTGCGGATTACAGCCAAACACTCCAGAAGCAAAGCAGTATGGACCATTGCGTAGTATTTGGTACAAAATGATCGTTTCAGGTTTTGGGAGCTAGGTAATCCAATGTCCAAATATTTTGAGTGTAATTATTTGATAAAAACATATTTAAATAAGTCAGTGACCTTAGTTCCTTTACCTACTCATTAACCTAGGTTTTAAGTCAAGTTTGGACAAAATATGATTCTGTTACATTTCCCGAGCTCACAAAACATATATAAGAAGAAAAAACAGCATAAAATCACACCAAATAAGTTTACGTTTAGTTCCTTTTCTCTCAATTATATCCCTCTAAATCGATCCTGTTTTTGCAAATATAATGGCAGTTAGTTGTTTTCTCCTAGTTTTGATTTAACGTAGTTGTCGTAGTAGATTGATCATTTCCGAAGAAGTTTTCTCATAGAGAAGAACGCCAAATTTTGAAGTCTGTAAAAGAAGAACTTTTACAGAGCTCAGGAAAAAATATTTATCCCCAAACGGTAAGAAATGTGCTCCGCAGACATGGCTCGAACACCACGCAGATGGTGTGGAGGAAGCCCAATGAAGCTCTGAATGTGAAAAATATAACTCCTACAGTGAAGCACGGTGATGGTAGCGTGATGGTTTGGGGGTGTATGGCAGCAGCTGGAGTAGGGAATCTTCTCTTTATTGATATGGTGATGGACAAGCAACTGTACTTAAGCATTCTAAAACAAAATCTTAAGCAGAGTGCAGAGAAACCTTGTTTCAGCAAGTCAACGACCAGAAACACACCTCATATCTCGTCAAAGAGTGGCTACTATACAACGGTAACCATCTAAAAACACCACCCCGGTCACCGGACATTGTTGGACAGGAGAATCTGAAAAAATAACATGAAATCAGCTCTAGCGGCAGAATGGGCAAAAATAGAACAGAAGGAAACGCAAGTTTTAGGCGGGAGCATGCGTCGTCGCTTGTTAGCAATTATTGCTGCAAAAGGGATGATCTTTTTATTTCACAATATCATTATTTTCAAGCATTTTGATGAGAACCTAGAGCGAACGTGAACTTATTTTGCTCACTCTAATTCGTCAAATAAAATGTCTCTCACTAGCCAGACGAATTGCTTCAAATAAATTCTGCGATGAAGACACTCTGTCCAACATGAAAACCAACAAACAGAACTTTTTCGCAAATGTTTAACCATCTTTATTGATAATGTTATCCCCTTTGATAAAAAAAAACAAGATCCATAGTTAAGAAAATAAACATGTTAAATATGCCCCCAAGAGGTTGCAAGCCAAATTGATTTGATTACATACTTATATATTAAAGAAAATATGTCTTTTAATAATTTTTTTGTTTTTTTGTTCGATTACAATACAGTCTTTCGTAGACAGTTAAGGCATTACTAAAATGAACCACAGTCGGTAGTCATGTACAAAAACATAATTACAATTAAATTATAATACTTTGTCGACGAACGAATACGAATAGGAAGAAAGCCAGTAAACAATTCCCAACTCCGATGCACTGGAAAAGGAGTACGAGTGAAGGCAAGAGACCCCCGTGTCCGTCACAAAGTATTTCAATTCTTCGACCCGACAACACATAACATACAATAGACAAAATAGAAGACGACACAAAATCATGTTAATACGAAATCACTGAGATTCCCCTTTGGCTGGACCATACTCGAGGGCATGATTTGCGCGATCTTATTAAACAAGAACGCACGTCGGCTTCTCAGTTCACAGGTGTATTCTTGACGGGTCTTTCTGCCACCCCTCTTTCGATACAACAGAAACGATGTGCTGTCCGACAGTGTTGACGTACTGTCGTAAGATTCCATAGATGACTCTTCTTCACCATCAGCTTCAATTATTTCACCGGATTTTGAGGAACCTTCTGCGAATAAAAGCTATAATTGATTCCTTTGGTCAAATGACTCGTATGCTTACCTCCAGATTTTGTTCGATTTTCAATCGGTAAAGTTGTGAGTGTTGGCTGCTCGATTGGAGTGGGTTCCTCGGCTCTGAATAGATAGGCTGCCAGCTTATGAAACTGTACATTAAAAGGGATGTTTAGAGAAGAAGAGGACGGAAGCCAACTCCACTTACGTTAGTCAACTGAACGGGATCCGAATGATCGATTACTTCGGCGATGTGTATCTGGAGATATCGGAGTGCTTGAATGGGATCCAATCTTGTGATTTCTTCATAGTAGAGCTTTCTCACAAGGTATCGGCAATGGTTTAGGACTTCCTCACGTGTGGGCCTGAAAGACGTGCAAGGAATTAAAGTAAGTTTGTTGGATCTTATATTTGAATTGTAAAGAAACCGAGTTAGTTGGCAGCGGCAGACAACGTTCAATAAGTCACTTTCTAAGCTCATCCCAGTTCTTTTACTCAGACTTAATTTGGAGACATTTTCGGGCAACAGTATCGACGCCATAAACATTTTTAAAAAATGTAATTTCAGTTTCTACAGTAGCACCGAGAAGTTGGTAGCGCATCAACGAAGAAATGTGGGATGCAGGTGTCGGTTGTGGATTGATGTATACATTTCCAGTTCATTCGATTCTGTTTGGATGAAACACAGTAGCTCCGATGCTTCCAAGCTACTACTTGTCTTTTCTCCTTAAATCCCTTGTTTTATCCCACAGTCTACCTACCAAGTTGTCGTATGTCTATGCGAACACATTCACTACACCACAGCCACCAAAGCTTCGAAACATCGAATAACAAGCCAAAAACAAAATGTACTCTGTTTACTTACTTTTTTAAAACTAAAATCCAGAAGTCATCCAGCCGCAATTGTGGCCGCAACACCTTGCCTGGGTTCCCGCCGAACAAATAGTGCATCTGTGCGGGATCAAAAAGTGTATTAAACTCCTCAACGCACTCCAAGGCTCAACACGTTACCTTAGTGACCTCGTCATAGATCAACTGATGGGCGAAGCGCGGACATGGTTCAATCAGAGTTGTTGAGTTTTTGTCTGGAACCACTGCGTTATCGGGAACATACCGGCACGTGTATATGCGCGACCAAACGTTGCTCTGCAGCGAGTACACCCAGAACGAGTTCGACGAATCGACTTGCTGCACATCTCTCCGATCCTTTTGTTTGCTTAAGCTCTGCAACACAAAGTTAGCATTTACTCATGCAATCTAGTCAAATGTTTGAGTTATGTGGTCTTACAGAAAATACATAAATCTCATCTCTATCACAATCAATCGTTGCTCGCAAGGTAAATCCTGCCGAAGGCTCGTTTCTACTGTCGTAACCAGAGTTATCCTTGTTCAGCACACTTACAACTTGACTGTCAACATCGTACGCTATGAATTCATCGATATCCTCTTTTCCACGTTGTCCACCGTAGATGTAAAGTTTTCTGGTTCTCTGAATAAAAGGAAGTTTTTATTGACTTGTTTGTTGATTCTCGTGCTTTCTCGACGCCTTACATTGTGAAACACCATACAGTGAGTGATTCGAGATTTTATAGACATCACCTCCGGCTGGCTCGCCGAAGCATGATGACAGTCGACGAGAATTTGTGTCCACGTATTCGTTGCAATGTGGTACGAGAAGAGACCGGAGTAATCTGGTTCGTTGGTGTTCATGTTGTGCACGCTTCGTGGCGTCAGTATTTTTCCGCCAAACACATAAATCATTCGTTTCTCAACGTCAATGCACATCTGATGATCGTACACCAATTGTGGTCCGCCCACCTGACTAGTGTCATCGCAAATTTGAAGCCACGTGCATGCACGCGTGTCGTACAAATAAAAATCACTCTTTATGTATTCCGTCGTTCTGATCGAGTTCTCCAAGTATCGTCCCAGCATAAAGATATTCTCACTGACGGGATCGAAAATCATCTTGTGACAGGAACGCGGTGTCGGTCCACCAAAATGTTCAGAGTGCTCAAACAACAAAGACCACTTGCTGGTGGCAATATCAAATGCCCAGAGATCACTTAAGTCTTGAAAGCCATCCCAACCACCAAATAAGTAGACCAGACGTTTCCTGGTGTCCATCACCAACTGATGACCACCGCGAGTTCCTGCAGATTTCTGCGTATTTTAGAAACAAAGAATAACACTCTCTTCTCGGGCATAGACAAACCTGGCTGTTCAACGCTCTTCGCCTGTTGCAGCTTCCACGAATGTTTATACTCCTGCTTGAGCAAGTACGCGTCCATGAGACCTTCGTTTACACATTCCGCTATAATCTCCTCGGCCTTCACAAAGTCTCCATGGTTCACCAAGCACTCGTGCAATGTACTGATCAGGGAATGCTCCAGTTGCACGCATGTTTCCTCTTGTAGCGCCTTAAAGGCAGAGTCATAGCCTTGCTGACGAAAATGTTTCAAGCAAAGTTTTATGATTTCTATTTCTCTCAACTACAAATGGGAGGACAAACATGTTTTCACAAACAAACCTTCTCGTCGATGATACGTACCATGTTGTAATTTTTCAAGCTCAACCCCATAAACATTGGATCGTCTTGTCCGTGTAATTCAACATACCATATGCTAAAATTGAAGCTGGGCCCCCATGATAGCAATGGCATAATTTTTATATACAAAATCGGAAGTTTATCACCTTCTTCCGTAAGGCACCGTAGACTGAATACTTCAGGAATTGAATCGTTTTTCAGACCACTAAAAATAAAAAAATTTAAATGGGATAAGGGGTTTTGCATTGTCTTAGAGCGGATATGTTGGCTGTGCTGTTGCTGAGTTTCCATTTCGAAACCAACGTTTTCTAAGAAGGAGTTCTCATCCCTGCTTCAGAAGTGAAGGAAGGCTAAATGATTTCAAATGGCGTATTCAGATAGCATATCCATGACCCCTTCACAACCACAAGCAAGGATAAAGAGGATAACAATTTCAAAGTTCGCGATAGGCACTCCTTGAGTTTCATACTGAAGCAGGTTAAAATAATGACAAAGTAGCGAACTGAAATTCACCTTGCACCAGGAACAAGCTTTTAAGAAAGACATCCAGCCAACAAAAGAATAAATGAGCAACTGTGAAATTCTGTAATATTACATACCTTTCGAGCAGCAGTATCATTCGATCTTCGTCCAGACCCCCATATATACGAAACTTCTTCAAATTGCACACATGGGACTTCTCAAATTTTCCAAATTTTATCTTCTCCACAACAGCCGGTCGGCGAAGTTTTAAAGTGAGAAACTGTGGCGGGTGATTGGTATTCGACGACCAGCGGGATGCCTGATTTCCCGGTGTATCCTCCAAAATGTTTCTACAGTTTAACAAATAAATTCACAAACACACCAGTAATAATGAAATTGATAGAAACTGTTTAAACAATTAGCAAAACATGTCCAGCAATAATTTTGCCTCAATGCCGGGTGAATGCAAAATAAAATATGCAACTCCTGCACCTACCGCAATAAACACTCTCAGTAACAGTTTAATCGAAACAATTGCACCAAACTGTTACAACTCCCTAACTGTAGTCGAAATCATTTGCAGTGACTTAACAAATCAGGAACAAGAAAAAAAATTACCAGGCCTGGAAATTGATAATTTCCACAATTGAATTGGACTTACTCTGGCAAATAAGACGTCGCATAACTCGAGTATTTATGAATTTCGTAAAGAAGTTTCTCGTTATCACTCATGCTGGTCGTCATGTTATCAATTCGCAGTCGAGATTTTCAGAAATCGGTAATTTGTCTGCCTATAACCTACCACAAGATGTTTTTTTAGTATGCAATATTTTCGCACAGAAAAAAAAAACAAAGTTAACAAGTTTGTTTCTTGTGATTTGTTTTCGCTGAAGCAGGTGCAGTGGAGCTCTGCATTACCGGCCTAAACGTCAGCCGGTGTCAGTTTAAGCAAGTGAACACATGAGCAATCATTGATGAAGCGAGTGGAAATGGAAATTCGCAAGAAATTATTCGAGCATTTCCTGTTGCAACAACATGTTCCTGCGAATGTCCATGGGAAAATAACAAAATATGCAATTTTATCATATTGCTAAACACTACTATATCACACTATATTGCCGACAGGTCGACTCGGACACTGTCTTGCCCACCGCGGAGCCCACCATTAAAGGAAAAACGCAACGAATGGCAACACTGAAGTATAAGAAGAAAAAAAAATTGTAAATTTTCGCCATTTTTATCGGTCAGTTTTATGTGTACCGTATTCTGCTGCTCTAGCTAGTAAAAGAAATCCCGCAAGGAAAAGTCGAGGAAAACTTTCCAAAATCAAAATCGAATCACAATCCCCATCAAATGAAATAAAAATTCACCTTCGTTACGATAATCAGTTTCCAAATTAATTGTTTCTTCTGCTCAGTGAATTACATTTCCACTTCAAAATGGTAAATTACACTCAAAAATCCCAAGGAAAAAATGAAAAAAAAAGAAAATATTCAAATCTTCGCAAAGTGTGTTTTTTCGTTTCTCCTTTCTATCCCCTCTCTCACATATGAAATATATACAAGCAAGAAAAAAAGAAAAGTAAAATAAAATGATATCCTCCCATTTGAATGAAATGATAAATCTTTTTCCAAGAATCCTTGTGAGAAATAATCCATCAAAAGCAGTCTTCTAATGAAATAAATTCTACATTTAATTATCCAACAACTAGACGCAGCTACCAGCAAGGAGAGATTATTACTCAACTGCGAGTTACACGCACGAAATAAAATGAAAGAACAAAAAAAATAGCAAATCAAATGAAATAATCTGCGATTAAAATATTTTTCTTTCAATATTGTTTCACATTTTTTTTTATATCTGTTCTCCTTCCTTTCGAATCCCCTCTTATAAGAAAATAAAAATAAAAAGTGCAGTGATGCTGATACGTATTATTTTCTTCGTGAATTTTTCAGGGTAACGAAACATCCTTGCCCATGGAGATGTGCTCCAACTGTAAGTGTTTGTTGCAAATCATATTTTTTACTTTGATTTTTGTTTTAATAATATGTATTTCAATAATCAAACATTTTGTGCTTTCGAATTGTGGTGGCCTTAAACATGGTTTGATGACTATTTAGTGGGGGGGTGGGGTGGAGGGAGATTATGGTATGGGAGCACACTACATACAATACATTTTAATATTTAATGGGGTCGAGGAGGGTTACTTTTCGTCGTCGTCTTCCTCCGCGCTCTGAGTTTTTGGTTTGTGTGGCGGAAGCAAAGCAGAGTGCGTATGTGCAGGATCCGTATGTGTGTACAAAAGGAGGCAATGTTGTTTATTCAGTCAAAAGATTTTTGTCCTTTTTTTTTTTAAACAATATCCAAGGGTCATACCCAGTCCAGTTCATAGGCTTGTCGACAAACGACAACAAAAAAACCCTAGAAGCAACAACAATAAAAAAAAAAACTTGCTGAACAAGAGAATACTACAAAAGGGAGGACTGTAGTCCAAGAATGTAACCCACCTGTTACGACAACGACAATGATGATGACGACGACAACGACAGCTACGAGGCAGGAGCGAGGCATAGAAGGGAGCAAACGGTTGCTGTTGCCTTGCCTTGCTTTGGTTTTGCCTCCTCATGCCACCGCCGCTTTTTTGTGTGCTCTGTTGAGGTGGTTGAATGGTTGGCCTGGTGGATCGGTGGGTCCGTCGGTCGTTTGGTTGTTTGGCATTTTACAAGCCCCCAACACACACACATTCACACATAATGTTCATGTTGGACTATTTTTAGATGTATTTTTTTTTTTGTAATTATCAAAAAACGAGTGTTTACACGTTTGTATTCATATTAGCATGTGCTAATGAAAATCTAACCCTTTTGCAATTCCTTTGTGCCCTCGTTTCTTTACACAGTCTGTGCGCGCACCCCTCTTTTTCTGCCACACTCTATCTCGCACTTGAATGCGTGCAGGTCGCCGGATTGCTTGTCCTCTTATCGCTCCGTTGTATGCGTCCGAGAACTCAAGGGGGATTTGCTGTTTGCCCAGGGAATGGCATCGGTGGTATGGGTGGGTGGTAAATTGGTGCACTATTAAACCGTTGTTTACTATGGTTATTAATTGGAGTTAATTACTTCTCATTAAGTCTGTTTTCGTTTTTCTTTTCTCTTCTCTCTTCTCTCTCTCCCTCTCTGCCTCTGTCTCTCTCACTTCTCATTTCCTACAATTTTTCATCGTCTTTGCTTGTCCTTGCGCCGAAATGGTTGCCTGGGAGGCGGCGACAGCAAATGTGAGAGATGTGTAATCTGTACGAAAATTGGGTCATACGAAGTCGGTCGCATTACCATTAGTGGTACCAAAATGATGTCAACCTTTTAAATGGCTCGGTCTCGTGGTGGGATAAGCTACAATATGCATGACGAGATTTTTGTCGGCTTGGTTGGTGGTTGTTTATGGTTGATTTTGATTGAAGGAACAATCTGGTCTGTTTTTTCTATTCCTGTGTTGGGTTAGGCATAGTTTTGAAAGAGGGCGTTCTCACAGTAAGGAGGGAAGGAAATCAAATGTCCTGCGAATGAAAATTCTTCGCATTTTAAGTTTTCAATCGATAAATCTATTTCTTTTTCACTGTGGAGCCATGGCAAAGCGCACCTAAAACACATTTGCAACTGATGGTAGATCGGGCCATTGTTATGCGGTTATTATGCTCTGGACTTAATGCACTTTTTACTGGACTTCATTAGTTCGTCATACCGTTTTCTCTTATTGATCATGGTGTTAATGTGGGGAACACACGAAGGATGATTAGTTTAATGGGGTCATTCTCCACTCTTAGAGTAATACACAGTACGATGCCTTGCTTCTTCCTGTTCGGTCGTACTGAGAATGAAGCACGTCAGCAAAAATTAGGAGACGTACATACATATACGATCCTACTGACAAACTGGGCAGAATGGCTGCAGGCATCGCAAAATGCTCTAGGCACAACTGAAAGAGTAGATTGAAAACTTTCGTTGTCTCAAAGTTATTGTCATACGTAGGAGAGTAATGGCAATTCCTGCCCGACCATGTTGTCTTTCATTTGCGAAGATAGACGTATGATGCCTTAGTTTCTAGAACGCAAGCAACCAGCAGGTGCATATTTAGCAAAATACAGCAGCGACAGTTGGAAACGCTATTCGTCTGGTTATAGATTTAAATGAAAGTTGATAATTCGAAAATAATCTCAATTTTATTTATATTAGAAAGGGTTAAGGCTTTTCCAAGAACAGAACGGGACATGCACAATATTTCAATGATTCCGTTATTCTGAAGATGACACAAAGATGTCACTTCAGTTGGTTAATTATGAATTCTCATAAACAGAAATAAAAACTCTGCCTATCGACACCAACACCCAAATCATTGATTCAAAATAAACATGATGACATTTTAAAAGGCAGGTTGTTGAAAATATATCGTCACGTCAACAACTGAATCTAGCACATCAAAGAAATGAATGAAAGCATGCAAGCAGCTTTATGCTAAGAGGGTCTTAATTAGATCTTGCGAATTTCAACTGGCATGGTTTCTGAGTGTTCTGAAATGTGCCTATTTGTGAACTACTCTACTTAAACATTCAATGCGAATACTGACGACCTTGACCATTTCCCTATTCAATCATGAGGGTAATCCAACGAGTGAGGCCAGATGATCTGTCATTGACCCCAAAGTCTAAAACAAGCCGACGTCCATGAAATATTTAAAAATACCCCAATGCCTTGCTTTTGACACATTAAACCAAATGAACGGCTAGTGGGGGCAAAGTAATGAACAACTACCTTCCATCATCATAATAGTACTTAAATTTTTTTCATTTTTGCAGATGTTCTAAAAACGCTCTTATTACTTCGCTGAAAGTCGTTAAACGTTGAGCGGGCACAAATGATAAATACATATCTAAATGCGCTCACAAATATGATTATAAGTGAAATTAAATTGTACCGCATGTGGGAACAACAATGGTGTAGAGACAATGTCGTCACCTTGACTTCGAGAGAACAAGAATAATTCTGTGTCAATGTGGGGTTTATTTTATGAAAAGTTTCCATCAAAGTTTATTCATTCGAAAGAGGAAAGTGGAAAAAATGAAAAAAAAAAAATAATAATAATTCACGGGCGTGTGAAAAATGTGTTCCACACTCTTGGTAAAGTCATGAGATCTTCTGATTTTCGCATGCAAACAGGTGGCATAAGCAAGCTCATTGATTCCAATTACGTAAGCGACAATTAATAAATGTGTTGTCAAAGGTGACATCTTCGACACCGAGATAATGGTCAGTTTATTGAGTGGCGATGGCCTTGAGTGGTGTTCGCCTTTACGGGGGTGAGGAGTACTTTCATTGTCTACTTGAACGTACAAGCGGTGTTTCTTTTTAAAGGTGTGAGACCTTAAATTGATATAAAGAATGGAAACGGAAAGAATGGTTTTAATGTCCATGGAATTTAATAATTCGAGAAACGCACGCTGTCGTCTCCGCGTTACGGACATACTTTGAAATGACAACCGAATTTAACAGCTGTCAGTTGACTCAAAAAACTCTCAATTTGTAGGAAAAGTGTCATCTGAACGCAGCTCTCCAGCAGATCATTCAAACATGTCGGAAATTGAGACACATCGCGTTGTATCACATTTCAATAATTTTTAAATAAACTGAGCAAAACGAATTATATTAGGCTATAGCTACGTTCACACTCAACGATTTGCTTGGCGACAAATTGGTGCACGAAACATGTTGAAAGGCGACGAGTAGAAGCAACGCAGTATTTTGGTTCAGGCATAAAGTTGACTTGTGACATGTGACAGCTGCTGCTAGCATGTACAAGTCGTAATCAATGTATCCTATTTTCGCATACTCCTTGTGGTGACTTTACTGGATGAAATGGAGATTCAAAAAGGGTTGGGTTAGTTTTAGTTTGTGGAGATGAATCATGTTTTTCAAAATAAGTGCCACCAATTTGTCGCCTTTGCTCCGTCATGGGAATATTCATGACGAATTATCAAAGCGAACCAACCTAAAATCATCAGAAAACAATGCAGCCAATTTAAAGTTCTTCTCTTCCCATACACGTATGTAGTTTTGTGCCGATTCCCAACAGCGAAGTCGTTCAAAGAGTTGCCGTGAATTATAACAATTTTTCATCGTGTGGGGAACTGAAACTAGACTCCCAGAGTAAGAACCGATGTACCACTACGCCAAGGTTAGTTATAAACTTTCTTTCCTTCACACGCAACAGCTCTTGGAAACTAAGCGTAGATACCCTCAGGTGGTACGAATTGGGAAGCTCCACAATGTGCACGGTTAGAAAGTACGTGACTCGTAGAAAATAATCGTGAAAAAATGCAGCCAAGCGTGAAATACGCTTAACGCATAAAGCACATAGTATACACATAAGTGAAGCGAGATTATGAGTACTTCTACAATTGAATTCCACAATTGAATGGCACCAGCTGAACAAGCATGATTTATCCATTTCACATGTTTTCGCTGAACACGCAGTTTCAATTTACTGCGTATGTATATTTGCCGATTGGCTTAGAATGTTTTTCATGTGAGTAAATGCGCAAATATGCACAAAGCTTCCTCTAAGACGGTCATCAAGATCAATTCCTCGTCTATCAACTATGAAAGGCTTTGTTTATCGGACAATGATGTCTGTTCATGTACATGGCCCATCTCTCGGACTGATATTTCCAAAAATTACATCAATAAGTAGGGGGCTCTGGACGATAGCGTAGATGTAGCAAGACAGCAGCACCGGAATCCTGGTCTCACTTCCTCTAGCAAGCGCTGGCTAGAAAAGAGCACAGGTAACGGACATAAAAAATGGTAATGTTCCGCACTATGATTCTAGATGCACAACAACATTCAACTTTCAGAGCTGTGGTCTCAAAACCGCACTCAGTGCTAATTGGGTTCTCAAAGACTCAGGTCCTAGATGAGCAGTGTAAACTGCCTAAAGGTTGACTTTAGAAATATTCGCAAAAGCCTGCCTTCAACCCCAAACGACAACAACAGAGAGGACACTCGCGTCTGAGATGGTATGTACACACAAGTGGAGAAGAATCTTAACCAATTTGGTGTGCGAATATTGAAGAAGCCAGCCAGAGATCGTTCTTGCAGTAGAGCTTGTGTTGGTTGAAGCCCAGATTCAAACCGAACTGTGGCGCCACACAAAAGACATCGCGTCACCTGGAGACACTTCGTTGGTTAGCAGCGCGGTCTAAAACAGCAAAAACTCTGCAGACAGTCGACCTCTTAAGAACAGACTCAGTATTATGAGCTGATTTTGAGTTCCCCTCAGGTTGAATCGCAGAACCCCGCTGTTGTCTTTATTATTCCCTGAAGAAAGCTTTTGTTGTGTAAAATCTAACCTCAAATAGATTTACTCGTGTCGACAAAGAAAATCAGATAACAAAGTCGTCCAGATCGCATTTAAACAAAACTACTGTCGCAGACGAGTTGTCTGCATCGTTTTACGGTAGTATAATCCGACGCGATGTATGGAGGGGGAGTGACACTTTATGCATGTTGCCGATATATCAGTCACGTAGTCAATAAAATGTCCCTCAAACGACTAGAAACGCCCATACACACAATTCAATCTCTTCATCACATTGTGCCTTTTTGATGATTCTCTCTATGGGTATCGTGCCCACTCTTTACTCGTGTATTCACTTAAAAGTCCCGAACAAAATCGAAATGCACTGAATGTGCAAATCGAATGAAAAGTTGCAACGCTATCGCAAAATGCTTCGGTTCCTTTTAGCCTTAACCCGGTTGCCTTTCGGCTGCGGTGTGGGTGTGTGCTTGTTTTTGTTCCACCGACTGATTCAATTATTTCCTGAGCTTACATTTACTGAAGAGTTCATGAAGTCCTCGCACTGGATTGGATATCTTCCAAAGGAAAGTTCATATTTCTTGTGAATGACGCATTCATTGCCGATTGTTATGCCCGAATTTTCAACTAACAGCTCGTTCATGACGAATGCTTTTACATGTCTTCTTTTGGGAATGTCTGCAGAGGAGTAACTTCTTACTCAGACAGCAGTCGGCTGGGGGTGATAAGCGAGGCGGGGGGAAATCAATGAAATCGAACATGTCAAAGAGACATAAAACATCAATTCAATTGCGACTGGGAGAATCATATCAAACGAACCGTATATGCACAGCAATGAGTTCACGTCGTGCTGATGTAGGACTTCGCCTAATTGGGTATAATATGATTTATTAGTGGGTGATGAGCTGCGAATTGTTTTTAAGGATTTTCAGAAGTCAGTGTCCTGATTTTGATGTCGCTGTTGTTGAAATGCTGGCACACATTCGGTGTCAACAGGTGTTCGTACATACTTGGGGCGTCTGGGTGACCGTGCATAATTAGCACTTGGGTGTAATGTCGTGTAACGTCCCCTCTGTACAATCATCAACGAAAGTAGTCGAAATTGAGACAACGGACGATGTTTTGCAGAGTGATTGTGGTCTTAATGAACACATGGGAACTGAAAAGTGCTCAGACACAGATTGAAGTGAAGGTAGTGCTTGTTGTTGCTGAACTTTGCATAATGTTCTTTGCTGCTGTAAAATCAGAACACTAGGTCATGGTATTTTCTTATTTTTTCTGTGCGTGGTCCCGCAATTCGGAAAGAACCTGTGTCGGACTAGGATACTTGAACTAAGTCGCTACTTGATTGTGACCTTCGTGGCACACATCATTTGTGCGTATATTCTGGAACACTGGGCAGACAGTGCTGGCCAAAACATAAAGTTGCACTCTACTCCGAGGTGGGTAGTCAAGAATAACAACCCACAGACATGATAAATTGTGTCTAAGGACTATGTATATCTATAATCCCTTTTGTCATCTAGGGATTTCAACAACGAATTGAATTTAGAAGCAAGTGCAAGGACAATTCTCCGAAGAGCGGTTGATGATTGTCTGTCATATTTCAGTGTAGAAAAGAAGCCACTCATTTCAATCAAAAATGTATCAGCATGGAGAAACATGATGTTTTTCAGTACGCCCGAGTACACTGATCAATCCATAGTTCCCTCTATGCGATGAATCAGACCAGCTCCAAATCCTGAGAAACATCCCCGAACCATGATGTTTCCTCCCCCTTCATCTGATTCGCTTAAGTTTTGTCCAAGATGCTATATGTTCAACTCAAACACGAGGAATCGCATTTTTTATAATTCACGACTCCACATCACTCCGGTCTCCTTCTATGGTCATAGGGTTTGTCTAACTTCGCCGTTCGTTGTCGGCATAAATCCTTAGGACAGCGATTGTTATATAACAGGTTGATTGCTGATTGCGACTTTGTCAATAAGAACACGTTGGTCACGCTGAGGAGGAAAATTTGTGTCTAAAGGGAAAGCCGACCGTGGCGTTGTGGGTTGGTGCACCGACCCCTACGCACTTAAACCTACGTTAAATAGGTTCGATTCCCAGTACGAGCTAGCACAATTCACGGTCCATCTCTTTCAAGTCACTGACAATGCCGAAAGAATATATCCGTCTAGAGCTGTTCCCTATGCCCCGGAAACTTTTCCATCAAATATTCGTCTTTGATGGCTAATTTAGATTATTTTGAACAACATTTTCCAGTCCTTCGTCAGTGTGAAATATGTATCCAAGTAACGTTCTAAGATTCAATATCACACAGTAAGCGCCACTCCTTCATAGGGAACGGGCATATTGTTGTCCATCTATTTATTGCAATCTCTGGTCTGAACAAATTATTCCTTTATTTGTCTTTAGCCAGTATAAACCACGAACTTAAAACCCATGTGGATTCCCTGGCTTGATTTCTCCCATAGCAATGCAGAGACCATTCCCAAGAGTTAAACATGACAAGACATATGACGCACGTGGTCATTGTTATAGATTTTCAAAAACTACAACTGTTCTCACAAGCATGGATATAACTTAGTTATGCACCTCCAAACTGCAAAAATGTCTATTGGTTTTTTTTTTGTTGACGTGCATATCCCATCGAGATTATATTTTATATAGGGACATTTGCACTGCACCCAAATCCGGCATTTCGGGGAAAAAATTTCGAAATCCAATTTTGCGTTCCCACTGGAACTTCAACATTTCAAATGACAGCTAGTGTCAGAATTGATTACTGATTTTTTTTTTAGATTGGAAATCAGAAGTTATTGATCCGTTTTAGCTAGCTACACAATGTGTACATATATTAATTTAGAGATTCATTTAAGGGATAATTCAGACACAATCGGCCTGTTTTTTTGCAAGGCCGAGTTCATAAACGTCACACTGCGGAAGCCCTGCAAAATTTGCGTTCATAAATGCAAATAAACTGCAGTGACTGCAAGAGAGCAGTCGGCAAATGCGTTCATAAAAGCAATGTGACAGTCAAACTGCGATCAAATTGGCAGTGATTTTTGCTTTGTTGCAGGAAAAGTGTACTTTATTATGCGAAAATGGTTCCTGAGAACATCACACGGAAATTATCTTATTCTTTTTAAAGAAATTTCTTTTATTTGTAACATGTTTTGACTTCCAATTCTTTTTAGTTAAAAGCATGGCCCTTTTGCTGCGTATTTATTATCATTATTTAATATTTTTGAAAGTATGTCAGTTTATATTATATTTTTTAAACATTAAACCCAGTATCATATTTTTCTACATGAGGTAGACTTTCATTTTATCAATACAAATGTCAACCAAACACTTTTTGTGTCGTCCTGATGTTGCATTTATGAACACTTTTTTGACAATGCTGACCTGCTGCATACTTGCGGCAGTATTCATGTTCATAAATGTATTGAGAGAATATTTTGTGCAGTGCAGGGGGCAACAATGTTGCAATTATGAACTCAACCATACGCTCTGTAAGTGCTTTATGAGTGCACAAAAAACGATCGTCGGCGATAAATTATTCATAATTAAAAGTAGGCATTTTGATATTTGAGACACTCAGCTGTTAAAAAATTAAAAAAACAAAAAAAAAAAATATTTAGGTATTGAAAATAATTTGGAGCAACAAATAATGCACAGTAAGACTTTCCGTGATCTGTGCCGACAGTTCATGTTCCAGTTTTGAGTAATTGGAAGTATTGAAAAGGAGCAGCACATTAAAAATGCTATGTCTTTGCATTTTGCTTTTTCGTTTTCAAATAAATGATTTCATGCAAGAATTTTGTAACGTTTCCAGCAAATTATCGATAAGACATAGAAAATAATGTTTGGAAGCATAGTTTTATCCGCGCTTATTTCACAAGCGGCGATAATTATCCCTGGTAACTTAAGCGGATGTATGATATTATGTCAGTGTATTTTACAAAGAAATTGGAATTTAAGCTTGCAGAAAAATACGCCTATTAAATATATTGCTAACTCAATATCAGAAATGAAGTATGAGAGGGATGCCCACCATGACAACCATTTTATATATTGTTTGCTGAAGCCAAATTGACCAATCAGAGAACGGCATCTACGTTATCTGTCAAAAATTCATGAATAACTGTCAAAAAGCCTCTCAAATTCTTCGATGGACTAGGGGTCAATAAGCTGTGAAGTTAGTCATCTCTATCATACTTCATTTCTCCTCAATATATTATAATTATCACTTGAAATGATTGATTGTCTTCTTGACAACGGTTTTTGTTTATGTGAGCGGGCTGAAACATCATTAAATGACTTGCTGAATTTTTAAATAAGATTGATCGATTTGATAAACTTACAAATGCAGCGACGAAATTCAACATTCTGCTAAACTCCAACATTGTATGGCAAAGTGCTGAACATTTGGGATGAAAATGTTGACAATCAACATTAGTGCCGACGAACGATCAAACGCAGAGTAGGTTAGAGTGGTTGACTACCCTAAATGTAGCCACACTTAGGCCAAAAGGAGGCCCATTGTGAAAATGCAGAGAAACTGCTGCCAAGCGCTGTTTCTATGCCCGTCTCTCGAAAGACCAAGCTGACTATATAACACACTAATCATAACATTCCTGCTGTGCCGCGCTGAGGCATGGACAATCACAAAAGCGAATGAAAAAGTTCTTGGTCTCATCGAGGGAAAAGTTCTACGTGTGATCGTTAATCCTGTTTAGTTTGACGCTATTTGGAGGAGAAGATTCAGGGCTGTCCAACGGCATGAGCCTAGCCAAGCATGTCCCGTGTCATGTAGCAATGTAGAATGTATGGACTATTCAGTTTTGGCTCGCAGTCTTCTTCTGTGTGCCAACACAACAGAGGACGTCCATGTAGAAACTACAAGTTTGCGCAGTCAGGTAGAAAAGGCCTCAACCAACTTGGCGTTTGAGAGGCTTGTTGGTTGGGATCCAAGTCCACCGCGGACTTTAGCCTCAAATAAAGGAGATAAAGAACTCGATTGATTACCCAGATTCTTTTAGAAAAAGGTAAAATCGTCCCACTAAATGTATCGAAATCAGTGCCTTGTTTTGAACTACATAAGACCTCTCCAAATATGTATTGTAGGCAGGAATGTTCATAAGACAAAGGCGCCTCCATTTTTGAAATACAATTAAGTCAATAACCCAAATATATCCAGCAAATTTTTATTTCTCATCTCGACTGAAATCAACCACCGCATTTACGAGGGTGGTTCTATATGTATCTAGCCTCACCGCCGATGATGCCGCTATCGCAAGAGAAAGACCAATTTAACCGTGGCGTATATCAGAAGTCATCTACAGCCCTCGAAGTCGAATTTCCATCTAAATCGAACTAATTTTGAGTGAGGCGACTGTATTGACTTACGAGTTAATTGCCCCTTTTTCTAGCTCCGAATTTGACAAAACTTTGGCAGGACGCAGAGAATGTCACGACACATGAGAGGTAGAAGTCGACTATCTCTACTTGATTTCTGATTTACATGATTGCCGGTTTACTAGGCCAAGGGAGAACTTACTTCAGGCGTTTGTGCATCTTGGTTACACTACATACAAAGTGAATGCTACTAAGCCCACTTAGCGACATCATTTAAATGAAAGCAAACCTAAAAATCATGCTTTTACCTCTGCAACAATCGTACAAATCTATCCCTGCAGACTACTTCCCCCCTCCAAAGTACATTGTGCGAGAATGATTCCAGCAATCCCAGAAGTCTCATCCGTCTCTTGCAACGAATTTATGTTTTTGTTGAGGAATAAATAGCAGGACCACATCTCGTTGTGGTGGAATAATAATAAATGATTCGAAACTCAATAACACACAGACACACATCACCGGCTACGTTCGAAGACATGCTAGCCAACTCTTCGCACAGTTGTCCCATCAAACGTTGGAAATGTCATTTTTTATCTTTCATACATCATATATTCGAAAGCGTACAAACATCAATTTTAATTTCATAATTAATTACTGACTCTCTCTCTCTCTATCGTCTCCCTGGCATGGCCCCTCGAAAGACGCATCCAAGGAGACACAAAACGATGTGCCCCGATGCGTGTATATATTTTTGAAACCGATTTCAAAGCGAGGCACACATTTATTTTTAAAGCTTATGAACTTAAACTTACCTACTCGTCGCTAATCACTTTACTAGGTGTAGGAACTTTTCGACTAAAAATAGGCCACAACTAATTAAACGTAAAGCAAAAAAGGAAAAGTGACTTGGTATAGACTTACGGATGCTACATGAGTGCTGACACAAGTATTTTTGTCTAGGCATCCCACCCATACACCGGCATGAGTGAATGGCCTGGTCGCCTTTTTCTTCTTTTCATTTCTCTGTTTTCGTTTCATTTCTTCTCATGAAAGTCGTACGCGGGGCTCCTTGCAAAAACAAAACAGCAAACGAGAGAGGAAAAAAACAGAGAAGCAACTTCATCAATAGAATAAAATGTGTCCATCGTTATTCAAAAGTGCACACAACAAAAGGAAAAGTTTCTGACAATAATATTCGAATAACTTTGCAATGCTTCATTTCGTTTCGTTCTTCTTTTACTTTATTTATGTTCGTACACATTAATAAAAAAAAAAGAAGAAGAAAAGTCACATGAAAGATGGCATATGTACATATATAAATTTTATGTAGTAAAAGCGTATTTGTTGGCACTTTGGAACGTTTTAAGAACTAATTAACGAAGCAGATCAAGAGAATCGAGAGTATTCAGAAATTGTGTTCAAAGGCCACTTTACACAAACGAACACAAATATTTACAGCTGTCAGTTGGGCTTGTCCAAGGCTCTATGCGGATAGCATATGTACATATATTTCCGGCAAAAGATTATCGATTAACCTTAATTGACAGTGTATGGAAATCAGAAATGAACAAGGGTCATTCGGAGTCAATATTTACGTATGAAGGGAAATGACTTCACTGGCGTGATGAGTGCGTTTTGTTAGGTTTCACATTTACAAGTCGATTTAGTTCATCCATTTGGCATCTATTTGTACTTAGGAGAAATAATGATCAACCGAATCTATGTTCAAGTGGCGTTGTGGTATTTAGATTCCTTTGTCGACACCACGAACAATCCACATAATTCACGCCTCCACGCTCTTTCGAGTCACTGACACCGCTCGGGGAGAATCTGCCGAAATTCGGCGTTCGGGGTCGGCTTAAAACTGGGCGTCTTTCGTCGACAAGCAAAAGTCGATCCATTCCTCGCCACCAAGGACCAGACGTCACGGTGGGCAGCTGAGGATCGCCCTTGGAAACCAGTGTTACTTCGACTTGTCAACTGGAGTCAAACCTCCTGAGTCGAACGAACATCATCTTGAACTTCAATTTTGCCATCCCTGTGGGCGATCAGGTGTATGGATAAGAAGACACAGTCGCAATCTCTTGAGTATATGTCAGTCCCTGCAAATATGTCGAACAACTAAGTAGCAACGTCAGACAGCCGATGCAAGAGTATACAGGAAAGCAGCTGTGTTTCATATATTCTCAGCAAGATGCGAATGATAAGCAAAGAACAAAGCCCGTTTGGTAGGCGACGTCGCTCATAAGCATTTATCATTGGTTGACCTCTCCTGTGTCATCATACCGCAACCTAGATTCGATTTCATTACTTTCATTAGACTCATGAGGTTGTGGACGTTGGCTCTAAAAAGGACAAATAATGCGAGATCCTCAACCAGGATCTTATATATTTGACCTCGAATTTTCCGAAGACATGGAAGCACTACGTGAGCAATGTCAACACGCCAGTCACACCGTCTTCGAACACATAATGTCTTAATTTTGTGTGGGAGACAATTGCCCGTAAGGCGAGTTGTTGGGGATAAATTACTGCTAGAGAGCAATAGCCTTGAGAAAGCTTCAAACTTACATTTGTTTATGCATCATTGAACCTCATCCATCAACTAAGGGGTTTACTTGTCATCACCCCCGATAAACTGCTCGTTGTGCGGTCTGATCGATCTGTTGCAGGCATATTCATTTTTTCTCTGACCTGTTAACTTTGAAGTACTCCACTGTGGACTTTAGTTACACAGATATCACAATTGAATGACATGTGACCAGTTTGGATCACTCAAGTCTTAAATCTTAATAAAACACTTCGATGATTTACGCAGCAGACTACGGGCGGCAGTAAATTATGTTAGATCGCAGAATACGTTTATTGAAACAATTTATCTCGACTAAGTCCGCCATAAATTGTGTGTGAATGTTTCTAAATTCTTATTAGAGATTAAGGTAGTTCACTATTTCTGTATACATCGTGGCTGTTGGGCAAAAATGTATTCCTGTTGCAAATACGACTATGCTCGCTTATCAGGCCTGGAATCCATGTAGGATCTGAGGATGAACGTTAGCTAACTTCCATCGTTGACAGTCACGCTACTTCTACACATCAAGGCCAAACTGTGTTGTCTATACAAGAGACTCGGTCCTCCTCTCCTTCTCGAGGTATTGCGTTTGCCACAATTTCTATGCTAGGAGGAAAAGACCAAGAAACAATTAGGAGTTGACGTACAAATGAACAAAAGGTGTCAGCAAGGAGAAGCGAAATGTCTTATCGATCGTCTTCCTCTAACTTTGCATAGAACGTACATTGAAGTCGTACGAAGGTTTTTTCTTAATTTTTGTTTTCGTCATCGACACGTAAACGATTTTTCTGAGATATCGAAGATCTCAAAGGTTTTCACGGAAAATATTCCCACTTAAAGACACAACCATACTCACGGCTCAGTTGTATCGCGCATATTTTCATCCCCTTAACTCAGCTAATAGTGACTGATGAAATGAATAGCGAGCATTTTGAATTTGGCGGAAGTCCCTGGTAAATTCTAGCACAATGGGCATATGCTGGCCTATGTGAGGATGCTCTCATTCCGTACCTAATCGCAATAAATCCAGTAAATTTCAACTCTACCTTGGGAATGCTAAAGTTATAATCGCACTTGGGAACACCGATGATTTGTTGAAGTGCAAACCAGATTTGTATTTATTTTTTGGACAACAAAATACACCACCTTAACCTTAACCCTTCGTCATCGTCACCTTGTACCGAAAATGAAATGACTCCGCCGGCAAGCAATCAACAGCTGCATCTGTTGTGTGACGCAATTTATTATGCAATTAATAAATAAATATTTGGACAGTCAATGCTTTTCGGCGGCTTTTTACATTAATTTCTGTTTCACGGATTATTTACACAAGTAGAGAGATCAAACATTTGTTTACGTGATCTCTTGGCAGTTTTACGGTCTGACTATTGTCATCAAGTCGCACTCGCACGAGATGAAAGCGCGAAGAATGTGTATTTTTGAGATGCCTGAGCGTGTATGTATGTCGACATCTTTGACAGTGTTTGATGCTTAACCAATCGACCGCAGCGACCACAAATTTATTTAACTGATCACATCTCATTTGAACTGAGTCGCGCAGAGTTTGCCTTTATAACTACGTGCCCACGATTTGCCTTTTCGTGCATCTGATATCTATATCTGGCGGATCGGTGACTGTGCTATTAATTGTGCGGTTTGAGTTAAGAACTCTGGGGATTGTGAAGTAACTTGTTATGGTTAAGTTATGGAATGTATGGTAGGAACATGAGCCTAGTTTCTACACCAACCACTAGTGAAGGCAACGGTTTTGTGCCCGCTGAAGATCTTTCTAGACAGTCCCGTTCAATGGGTAACCCCATAAATTACGAAACCTTGCGTCAGGAATCGAACCTAGACATCCAGCGTAGGAGTGTATGGTAAGAACGTGATCTTAGTTTCTATAGCAACCACTAGTGAAGGCTACGGTTTTGAGCCGGCTGAAGCTCTTTCTAGACAGTTCCGCTCAATCTTAGTGACCCGAGGAAGGTAACGCCATAAATTACGAAACATTCTCGCGACAGGAATCGAGCCTAGACACCAGCGTAGGAGTCGACACACCTACCTACGTTGAGTAGGTAGGCCACAAAGTTTGTTACATGAAGCCAAACGAAATTATCTTGGTCTCCTAAACAACATCTATCCAACAACAGATCGAGCCCTATTGTGCTGGTCCCCATAAAACGCGGTGTAAATCAACAATATATCCACGAAGGTTTTACAATTGCCGCGTCTGAGCGCACAATGCAAACAAAAGCGATTTAAACACCTGCCTCTTAACGTAAATAAAGGCCGCCTAAGTTCACATTAGTTGTGAATATTTTTACGATCCTGCGAGTAGTACACTAATAAACAATACCTAATGAATATTCTCAACATACATACTAAACCTCACCTCTTGTGTCAACTGAATGATTATACCTAATTTGCAACTAAAGGTCACTACAACGAGGCATAAATATTTTTTCACATAAAATTCACTCGATTCACAAATAAACTAATTATTGCTTCATTTTGTTGTTCTTACAGTTGACGCAGATGAAATCCGTCGCTTGGGAAAACGTTTTCGAAAACTTGATCTGGATAATTCAGGTGCACTGAGTGTTGATGAATTCATGTCCCTGCCAGAATTGCAACAGAATCCCCTGGTACAGCGTGTCATCGATATATTCGACGCGGACGGCAATGGTGAAGTAGACTTTAAGGAATTCATCCAAGGTGTTTCACAGTTTAGTGTCAAAGGAGATAAATTATCAAAATTACGGTTCGCATTTCGTATATACGATATGGACAATGATGGGTACATATCGAATGGTGAGCTGTTTCAGGTAAATACGAGAAAACCAGCCCACGCTGGGGACCAGACTTTCTAGTCTAGTCCAATGCCGCAGGCATTAATATTCGGTTGTCGTTTTTATTTTCATTTTGATTCGCATTTTGTTTTAATACCTTAAAATATCTATTTTTGATTTCATTCTGATATGCATAATAAATAAATTCGTCGAAAAGAGGCGGGGGGATTTAAATTGCAAAATAGTTTGTTGATATTTTCTTTTTGCTACTACTGCTGCTGCCGCTGGTGGTGGTGTTGCTTGGTCGGAATATTTTTGTTGAAAAGATTTTTATTTTGATTCGACAGAGTCACGATAATATCAGCGTTAAAACGTTCATTATGCGAGGGTGATGGAGGAGCATGTGCTCTCTGCGAATATTCAATGTCTGTTGTTTATTTCGCTCGTTTGTCTATGTACCACGGC
The DNA here is from genome assembly GCA_905231855.2 of Eristalis tenax. NCBI lineage: Eukaryota > Metazoa > Arthropoda > Insecta > Diptera > Syrphidae > Eristalis > Eristalis tenax. Next base: position 19,496,632 of record HG993127.1, on the reverse strand, counting down.
CAACATGATATACAATTTGTGTCAATAAATATACGCGATTTACAATGTTTATCGCTTAGTCATTCCGCACATTGTAGGGCGAGGATATTGTGTTACGACAGCGATGTGTATGCTCCGTTGACCGGAAGGTATATACAAGGCTTCTTTGCTCCCTTGCCTTGACCTTCACGGCAGTTTGTGCCCGAAATGATATTTATATTGTCTCATCCCCCATCATTGTGGTATTTTCAGCTCAAGTAACATATAATCGAAACCAATTAGCTGCGTGGAGCTGTATGAATCTCATATTTCCATGTTTGTTCCGTTGACAACTAATCGCGGTTTGTCCAGAAATGAGAAAGAACATAATCTCATTACTCGATAGTGGTGCGCACAAGACGTGAATGAATTAATCTGAAACCGCTTTCGAGGAACATGATGTACGCAATCATATGCATGACTAGGGGCACCTTTATCATAAAAAAGTTTCTTATTTTGAGTGATTGAATCATACATCGTGGACGCCGTTTAATGCTGAGGTACTAAGAAATACTCTGCAGATGTTTACATGTGGTTTTACGCGTTTTTGTCAGAATCACGAGTGACTCCTTCAAATGATTATACTGCCCTGCCTGTGCTGTTTTGTTCCTAAACAGGTACAGGGTGATCAGATAAGAATGAGAGGCAAAGTTATTTAAATAAAAAGCGCTGTGAGTGTAGAATCGATTCTAGGTTTATTGTGACGCTACACACATCGCTGGCAGTACTTCAAGCAAAGTTTGATAAGGAGCGGTGTTATTCCCACAATAGCGTCTCAAATCTTAGACTCAAACCAATATGGTTGACATGATAGCTTAGATTCAGGACTTGACATAGCCCCAGAGTCGTTTCAAGACGTATGATCGCGGCGACTAATTGATGGACACTTGCCGTGAGATAACCGAGTCAAAAATGTCTCTTTTACAACTTCGAAGGTTGGGTCGCATGTATGTCAGGTAGCTCCGCCTTGTTGCAGCTACAGCCCGATGTTGTCGTGCTATGGCAGCTCAGCCTGTCGGTAAATGACTACCGACCATTGACGAAGGAATAACACCATACCTAACGTTTAATCTTTTTGGATACAATGTGGACATGACCCAATAACATTAAATAATAAAGTTTGCTTGTTAACATAGTCGCTGTGCCAAAAATAACCCTAGCGCGCATTGATGATTCTTTGACCAAAATCATTTTCACAACATTTCCAGCGTCAATGGCGAACTCACACCGTTGTTTATGGCCGTCCGGTGCTTCAATTCTTGGATCAGCACCATTTTATACGGACGTAGGCCTAAATCCAGCCTCAAAATATTCATGGTTGACTCCCAGTCAATGCCCAATCCAACTGATCGGCGCTGAATCGACATCTCTGGGTCTGGAATATTGCCCAATCTCTGTCTGGTCGGTGGCTTAAGAATGTACTCAAGCTTAAATTATTCCAATATCTGGCCTAAGTGTGTCCGTTGTCCTGGCTGACGGACTGCTCACTTCAACCTAACCTAACCTAGACTATTCCACGGTGCGTCGAATTGCCTCCACCCTGAAGACGACCGACCTTACGGTGAATTTCACTTTTGGGTATTTGCCTACTGAGCTGGAATTGCGATATATTTTTTTTTAATAATCTCCGCACGTTCGGCAAGCGATGAGCTATGAATGATATAATGGCATTACTGAATGTCGTGACAGTTGGATGACATTGTTTGTGGATAAAAACATGCCCGTCCAGCGAAAAATTGTCTTTAAGGAAAACATTTGATTCGAGGCCATTGTATGTGTTGAAAAACGAGGCGACGCAGTATTGTGAAATTAGCATAATGGCTTTAATTCATATGGCCATACTGCTCTATCGACAGACTTTCTTTTCTCTGATATGTCACAGAGGACGCAGACACACTCATATCTATATGTATCACGAAATTCTTAGCTATTACTTCCTTTAAAAGATTTGTACTAATCGCAAATGATCAACTTTATGGGTATTCGTTCATCCACTGTCCACTGCACTCAATTAATCATACACATTCATTTAACAGTCTGCACCGTAATAAAGTACACTAAACTGTCACATTCAATGCCGAACGGTTAAAAGAGAACCTTCAAAGCCAAACCCATTTTCTTGAAATCGATTTTCTTATAAGATACTGTTTTCGTTTTTTGCATAAATATATAAATATCCTCTCAAAAAGTTCTTCAAAAATCGTACTTGGCAATGACAATTCATGATAATGTGTTTACTTTTGCTAATTGCTCCCATATTCGCTGCACTGAAGATCTCTCCATGTGCCTGGTTGTGTACTCAGGTGGCTCTTAGTAAACACGGCAGTGAAGATAGGAAAACAAATAAATGCAGTTACAAAATTGTGCACATTTATCGACATTCGTCGTGCTCGAGTGCATTTGTCAATTTCTTAATTTTGTTTTGCTGACATCTGCAAGCACTCTGCATGATCAGTAGTTCGCACAAGTTTTGGTATATTTTTGTTTCGATATGTCATCAAAATGTGAGGAAATATTCTTGTCAGTTTGATATTTTGAATTTGCAATGTCATAGTATGTATTTTGTCGTTCAAATCAGAATCACATGCATATCTGCTGTTCTCCTGTAAGATATTTACACCGATAACTTCTATAAATTGAAGGCCAATGACTAAGAGATTTTTTTGATTGTTCAGCTATCTCCAACTCCAACCGATGAGAGAGATTGAGAATCGATACTTCACTGATCCGCTTAAGCATTCATCAATCAGTCGTCGTGATTTAATCTGAAATCGATTACAGTCGGCTCTCGGTGAATCGAAACTCGATAATGCGAACTGTTTTCTAAGTCCCTTGATAAATCGAACAAAACCTATGTACGCTCGTCAATTCGAAACGATTGCTCAATCGGGCTGGCTTTTCAGTAATTCCAATTTTGTTTGTGATTTTTGTTCTTTGCCCGGCTGTATTTCGTAACTGTCCTTTGCTCCAACTCGATTTTTCTTTGTTATTTTGAACTATCGTTAATTCGAATTTTTTGCATGGTCTCTTGAGTTTCGATGTGGTGGGTAGAAGTGGAGGTTCGGTGACAATGTTCCCTTCTAATGCTTACATGGAAAGTGTACTTTTGAGAAATCACTATATCCAACCTGGGGTATTTAAGGGTAATTAAGAGCATTAGTTCATTAATATCATCAAATGATTTGAAGAAGGGTTTACCACACGCTCGCTGTCTGGTTGTGGCAAGAGCCGGCCAAGTACAAATTTAATGGGTCTCCCTGTCAGCTATTGCAAAAAGGCCAACACATTTTTTTGTGTTGTGTCTTGTCGATCAGTGTCCCGTACAAACCGCTCCATCGATAGCATGTCGAGTGCACCGACAGAGATGACGTGGAACTGTGAATTGGGAAATTTGTTGGTCTCGATAAGTGAGCTTTTACCCCCAGCATTGAAATCGACAAACGAACCCACTTCGCCCCAGAGAAGGGAAAATTGAATAACTGTTACAATTCTTGGACTCGCAGACAGAATTATCAAAACCCACAGCAAAAATGCATCGCCCAGTTGCCTCATAATAACACCGGCATAATGTTTTGTAGCCCCTACAAGTAAATGACATTCGATCACACATTTATGCATCCGCCTTAGTGACATCTATTGCTTTCTGGTGATTCTCTCCTTCAGATCTCGACTAGATTCTCATCCACGAAGGAAAATGCTTGTAGGTAGTAGAAAAACAAAATCAACAAGTGCCAGTGCATGTATCAATACATGTGACCGGGTGGGAATCTGAATCACCAGACTGCTAAGTATACCACATGTGCACATCCATATGTACATAATGAATGATTTCTCAAGATTTTCTTGTCTTCTCCTGTCAATTCTATTTATAAAATATTAGAGTGTCTTAATTACATGCCATACACTTGTATTTTTTTTCTTCTGCTTCTTCTGTTTGTTTGCCATTCTTAATTGTTTTCAATACCAATTTGTGGCACGTTTAACATATATTTTCATTTTCTTTTGTAAAACAACGGAAAGTGTTTATGACAAACAATAATGTTGATGATGAAGGGAATTGATAAGATTTTTTTAATTATCATTATTTTTTATTTTCATTTTCAGGTGCTTAAAATGATGGTAGGAAATAATCTTAAGGATACACAATTACAACAAATTGTAGATAAAACTATTTGTTTCGCCGACAAAGACGAGGACGGTAAAATATCATTTGACGAATTTTGTTCGGTCGTCGGTAATACAGATATTCACAAAAAAATGGTTGTTGATGTTTAAGTTAATTTATGCAAAGCTTACATTTTTCTTTTTAATTTCTTTTTTATATATACATACGTCATTATTATCATATTTTTGTATGTTTAGATCAAGTTTTCTTGTTTTTCCTTTTTTTTTTCTTTTTTTAAATTAATTCTCCTGTTTCATATGTTTATTTTTAATTATTATCTTCAAGTGAAATGAATAAAATAAAATGAAAGTGTTTTCCTTCTATTTAAATAAAGATCTATATATATATACTTAAAACAAATTATATATATACATAAACAAATTTTATTGGATAATTTTACTAGATTATACATATATATGTGGCGTAAATTAAAATTATGTGCAAAAAAAAAAGAAGAAGAAAAAGTCTAAAAACAAACAACAAATACATGAATACAAAAGTAAAAAGAGTAACATTTTCTATGGCGGATCATTCACAAGAAATCTAGAAATCTCTTCGCATTTTGTTTATAGCCCTATAATTAATAATAAAATATTTAAAAGGACATTTTTCAACAAAACAAACACAAAATACCAATTTGAGTATGAAATTGAGGAAAACAAAATCAAGAAGAAGAAAATATTTATAAATAACAAATTTAACTAATAAGTAAGACATTTTAATTAACACAACAAATCAAGCATTAAGAAGTAATCTTTAATAATATCTAACAAAAAAAATAAAATCGTTTCTCATTTCTAATAAAAAACAAAAGATATATATATATATAAAACATAAATAAAAACAAAAACAAAAAGAGCAAACATTTTTCTACTTCAAACTTAATAAATAAATTTAAATATTTAATTGAATAAAGCAACAACATTAGGATCATTAAATGAATGACATTAAGGAGTAAATTAATTATTGGTAGTGTAGAAAAAAAGAAATAAAACTAACACGAAATATTGCCTTTTTGTGTATTCTCTAATAAACATAAACAAACAAAAATCATGTATATCTTAAATCTTAAACAAATTAACAACTTTCTATAGTTTCCTGCCCCCTCTCCCTTTTCCCATTATCCTCTCTAATCTACTCTCTAACGCTCTTTCCTAGTTCGTCTTCATACCTCCCCTACTCTTCGTTCCTCTCTCCTCTCTTGATTTTTTTGAGTTCGGTTCTTTTTCTTTATTTCCTTTGATTCTTGCTTTTTTTCATATTGATTGATATGAATGTATATTTCTTGCATTTTTGTGTAAATTGTATAAAATGAGAAAAAGAGTAAAAAATATTATTTTGTATGTAAACTCTAGTCAATGTGAATTTTTGTAATCCTTTATACTGTCATAAGAATTTTTTATTTCTTGATTATTTTTTTTATTTTATTTGCCATATATAGAAATAATGTTGTAGAGAAAAACAAAAAGAATAAATATATTTACATATGTATACTTGGTTTTTAATCAAAAAAAAAGGAATGGAAATGTTTTTTTGTTTATCATTTCTTTTGGTTCATTTTATTTTTTGTATAGCAATTTAAGCAATCTGTTGAAATTGTTTTGTTTCAGTTGAATTTGTTTGTATGCCAGATGTGCGACATTTTTGTTTACCAGTGCGTTCCTTAAAAAACGTTAATTTTCGATACACAACACATTCTTTGAAGAGTATTCCGTAAAGGCTGTGTCCTAATCATAAAAAGGTCTGTTGTTTACGAGGCTCGCAGTCTCATCAGTGAAACGAAACCCATACATTTTCCATGTTCGCTTCGCGGTCACAATCCATTTGAGAGACATACACAAAAGATTGTGACTGACATTTAGACCAACTCGCTTCATCCGTTTGAGTTGAGATGTCTTTGCATTAAATCGATCATCTCTAAAATCAGGTCTCCATTTGAAGTAAAGCTGTTGAAACATCACCTTTTTTCGCACTAGTTGTTGATGTAGAGATACTCTGTATTTATTCTGTCTTCAATCGTTGACGTTTTCCATTGACCAGCGTTTTGAATTCTATTGCACATTTTTCATGATCAAAATTTAAAACGTGCTGAAAGCATTTATCGATGGAGCCCCATGGAGAAAGAGACTGGCAAATATTCACACAACATCAGTGCTGTCACGACTGATTTGTCATTTCTTGTTGGCAGTCACTGTCGACTCGGACACTTTCATCAATTGGTAGTTTGTCATTTCATATGTTTACTCATCTAAAAGAAATACAACCACTGCAAAGATAACGGAGACGTATATTTCCGACACAGATTCGTGTTATCCATACGGTTATGTGTGAACCCGAAGGGGTTATAATAACTGAAGGTAAACAATGGAAGTTAATATACCTGGTCTTTTTGAAATTTAAGACATTTGGTAGTGATAAAGCTTTGCGATATTTTATGGCACAAAACCTGTTTCTAATCCTGTCACACTTGCTGTCAATTGTTTAAAAAATTGCATAAAATAAAACACAGACATTTTTTTAACAACCTGTTGCTAGTGTGCAGTTTTGTTTTTGTTTTGCAAAAAAAAAGCAATGAAATGCTCATTTGATATGCTCTCGAACTTACTCTACGTAAGCAATCAATTCACAGTTGCAGAGACTGCCGGATAAGGCGTACCCTTCTAGGTAGGTTGGTAGGAGTGACCAGCACTGGCTCTACGGTGTTTCACTTTCATCCAAGCTTGAGAGACATGAGAACCTTGGCTTCCTAGCTTATGGGAAGCCAAGGTTTGTGAACCTTTCCTGAGGGTTGATTGTTAGAAATCTAGTTGGAATAGAGCTTTTTTTTGTGAATTTGAGGATGCCTTGCAGCTTGCCATTAGCCATTTCTTATAGGTTATTAAAACGGTAGCTTTCTAGCAGCTACTTCCCAGTCACTGCAAGAACGGGACATGTGCTGAGGTAGTAAAGTCTCTCCCCATCTCTACGACTCCACTCTCTTACACCGGAAGTATGAAGGCTTTGCTTGGTATACTTCAAGCCAATGTCCAATGATTAAGCCTACTTGCATGCTTGCATTTTGCATGGAAAGCTTCTGTCGGCCAGATTGACATGTGTAGGCCAGAAAACTGGAAAATTCACTGACCTGCTCGTTTTTCGCCCTACTTACTCTCCCTGTTAGGACGAGGACATTTGACAAGGTTGATCATTGAAGGCTCAAATGAGGTGGAAATGGTTTCGCCTAGAACCGAGTTTTAAGATTTCTTTCTAAAGCTGGAAGAAGAATATGTTGTGGCCAAGGTACACATCGGTTGTAAACACAACTAAAAGAAGAACAAATGTAGCATATGCTTACAATATTTCAAAAATTCATAGGCATTGCCTCAACGATCGGGAAAAAAGTGAAGAAAGTATACACAACACGTGATGAACCCAAGTCTACCTCGCACTGTAGCGCCACCCATTTTATTATCATTACTGCATCAACTTTGCTGCTGTGAGAATAAATTTTACAATTTCCGTGCAAGGGTTAATACAAAAAAAAAAGAAGTATGCGTGCGTATGCAGCAACTTAAATGAGAGTGCATGCGTCACATGATATAATCTTGACACTCGTATGCGATTATGTAACTGCGATTATCTCCGTTCGAAGATTAGTGGATATGGATATAGGCAATAAAGAAAATTACTGTAAATTTGTTTGTACAAATTATCCAAACGGTTGATTTCTGATTCGAAGGGGCCGAAGAGATAATTGCAACCGACATAATGATAATGAAGAGCAGTGGTCATATTTGGAATGGCCCATTGAATACAATCCAGTCTAGTTACGTTTATTTTATAAGTTTTCATCACATTTGTATAATGTTGTTCTTGTAAACATACTTAAACTAAAATCTCACGGCTTTAACCATTCAAAGTGGGTTTTTGAACATTGAATACTTACGCTTCATTCTTTTTTCCACTTACCTAACCATTTATGAATTCTAAAGAAGTAAAACCTTCAAAGTTCTCAAAGTGCATTCAATCCTTACGAGCGTGTGTCAGGTTTTTGAGATTTTCCAACAGCTAAATTAAAGATTTAAGTGTCAAATACTTTATTGTAATAAACTAAAGTTTAACTAGCATTTTTACTATCAACGTAGAAATAAAACAAATTCAATTCGTTCGAGTCTGTGAATGAAAATACGATGACGGACGTTTTTTCTATGTCTTATCATTTTATTTTGAATTGTTTTTCAAGCATCCATGTCTTTGTTTTGTCCTTTTTTTTTACAAAAAACCATATCTTCATGAATCAGTGATGATATTGAGTTATAGAATTCGAAACGAATTTATGTATGTAATCAGTTGTAATGCAAATAAGAAATATTTAACATTTCTTTTTCAACACAAACACACACACACACACTATGCCAAACTTAATGTATATTTATGAAAATGAAACCAAACAAATAAAATGAATGAATTCGATGATAAAAGAAGAGTATTTTCTATTGAACTATATAGCGTTGTACTTGAATGGGAATTTAAGGAGTATTTCATTTGCAAGAATTTCACTTTTTATAATGATTTTTGTATGTAAACACCTTTTATATATATACATAAAGATGATAAAGATTATTATTATAATGTATATAAAAGCATTTATATACTCAAAGATATATAAATATTTAAGAAGATGAAAGTATATATATACATATATATTAATTTAAAAATCAAAAAATGAAAATAAAAGAAAAAACCCAAACAATCTTTGCAATAAGCATTACTCGTACTAATATAGTATACGTACTTTTCAATGACTACCACTACGAAATGTCTCTTTCAAAGAAATGTTTTCTCCTTTCTTGTTTTTTTTTTTCAATTGTTCAATAATTTGTAATAATCTCAAATCGTGGAATGGAATTTTCGAAAAACGAAACAAAGAAGAATCATTGTGCAATTTGATTTTAAAAATTTATGAAAGAAAAAGTAACAAATTTAAAATGCTAACAAAATATATAGTTATATTAAAATTTATGACGGATTATAGGAAAATAAAAAAAAAAAGTAATAAATTTCAATTGTCTGCATACAAACATGATATATTTGGACAAATAAGACAAAAACAAAAAATGAAACATATAAATATGCACTACTAATGAAACTTTCTCTCAGCACGGACATATATTTTATAAAATACTAATTAATTATCACTTAAATTAAACAAAACAAAACGTAAATTTTTGAGAAAAAAAAAGATTTGAATGTAAACCCAAGAGTTTGTTTGATAAAAAGAAATGCAAAGGCAGAATATTGACACGTTGTGGGCAAGATGTTAAATTTAAAAAAAAATAAAAAAGAAAACGCCATATTCTTGATTTTACTTGAAAAAAAAAAGAAACAAACAAAAAGACGACATCCTTCCTTGTTGCGCAAACATCTTCAACATGAAAACAAACAAACACGACACAATTCATTAATTTTAAAATCAACAGCAATAAAAAATGGACAAAAATAAATTTTATTTATATTTTATTTCAATGGTCTTTTGTTTTAATTTCATTCGTCGAGAGTTACATACTTGTGCGAATAGTCAGTTCGACATACGGAATGTGGGTGAGTACGGGACAGGATATTTATTGTCTTTACTTCATGCGCAGCGAAAAATCTCCCCGGGCGCCATGTTTTAACAATAAAATGGAATGCTTTCGTATAAATAATCTTATCCTGAATCGAGATGGGCTTAGCGTAGAATGAGGGCACACCGACGTATATGTTGTCTTAAAAAGGACGTTCAAACCATCGTCGATTTTTCTACAACCTCTCCATAGGCAAATACACTTTTGAGATAGTCGATGAATTCGGCTTTGAATGCCATCAGCGCCGAGATTAAACGCAGAATAACTCTTGAAAACTTTGGGCCGATAATTAAATTATATGTAGTATAACCCTTTTCTCGAAGGCCTATACTGATGCGGAAAACAGATGAAAACGTGTTTTTGAGGGAAAAGTTCTTTCAATCTTTGATCCTGTTTGTGTTGTAGGCATTTGGGGAGAACGTTTCAACCAGGAACTGTATAGGCTTTATGGCGATATTATGCATGTAGAGCAGAACGACAACACAGCTCTTCCCGAAGAGCCTTCGAGTCACAAACAATGGGAAACCCCACTTTGGGGAACGGCCAGGACGGAAACGATATCGCACAGAAGTGGAGACGGGCCTCGGCCTACTAGGCCTGCCTGCAGCTGGCTAATGATCTTGCCAGCTGGAGAGCCGTTGACTGAGGTCCAGATTCACCCTGTAGTGAAGAAGAATCCAGGTTCGAAATGTTTTAAGTATCAGAACCTTGGCAATAACCTACAACGACGATACTTTTGACCACCAATTGTTGGCAAACATTTATCGTCAGGCTATCATGGGTAGTTGAGGACATAAAGTCCCAGACACGGGCGCTTTACAATTAGCCCTTACAATGATGAGAGCCTTCAAAATACGACGTGGAACACAATTTTTAACAGAAATGAAGTATAATAGAGATGCCCAACTTCACAGCTGATTGACCCCTAGTCCATCGACGAATTTGAGAGGCTTTTTGAGAGTTATTCACGAAATAAAATAAATGCCGTTCTCTGATTGGTCAATTTGGCTTTAGAAACCTTTATAAAAAATGGTTGTCAAACATTTTAAAGGACTCTCTACCATGCTTCATTTCTGATTTTTAATTCAAAAAAATAATTTTCATACACACATATGGCAATGCCTTATTCCCTAACACCACCGAAAGTTAGATGGTAAGAAAACTTACCAGCTGTTTCGCAGACCTGACAGTTTCCCGATTTGACTATTTCAAAATATAAACAAATTAGCCGAGTTCGCCAATCTTAGTTCAATTTACTTTCTAAATTAAGATTAAATAAATAGATAGACTAAGTATATTACATGTTCTGAGAACAATATTATTAGTCCTTTTTTTTGTTACAAATTTGTCCATATTATTCCCTTTATATTAACTACGCTCCTCGTGTTAAGACTTGTATTAACTTGTTGCAACAAGTCCAGATTTGACCCTTCATTCAAGGACTAACAACATACACCAATATGCCCGCTGTCGAAGATATATTCTCATTGCGGATAGTCACTGTTGATTTCTATATGGAAAAACCAAAAGAAGGGCTGGATCCTTGTTTTTCTGAATTTCGAGCGAAAGAAATAAAAAAGGTAAGTACCTGGATCAAATACTCGCGGGTAGTACTTTAGTAACTTTGATGACTCACAGGTACCTATAATTCGAATCTTTGGCTCAAGCAAAGATGGTAAAAAAACGTGCATGCATGTGCACGGAATCTTCCCATACCTCTACATTCCATACGATAAGAAGGACTTGGAGTCAATCGATAAGGCAGTCTATACGATAGCTTCAGGCATTGATAAAGCCATCAATATATCCCTAGGGCAAGGCAGCTCTCCCAGTATACATGTTTTCAAAGTTCAACTTGTTAAGGGAATGTAAGTTGGCAAATAGTTTGCACAATCTTTCATTTAATTTGGTGTCTGGTGTCTGCTTTCAGACCATTCTATGGATATCATAAGAAAGAGCATCAATTTCTCAAGATATACATGCTCAATCCGCGCTTCATCAGAAGAACAGCGAATTTATTGCAAAGTGGAGCGATAATGGCGAGAGTCTTTCAACCGCACGAGTCACATGTACCTTATATTCTGCAGTTTTTCATTGACTACAATTTGTACGGAATGAGTTTCCTCCATGTCCCTAAGGACATTCTCAAATTTCGACAGAAAAGTGAAAATGATGGTAAGACATGGCAACGTCGTGTTGAGACAGCTATTACTGTGCATTTTTCTTTCAGTTATTCCATACGATGTAAAAAAAGAACAAATATTGGACTGCAACTACGCTGAGAAGCAGTCGGTATCTCAACTTGAAGTGGATATTGCATCTGGGTTTATCTTGAATCGATTCCAGCTTGTCACCATAGCAACTACACATTCCAATCCCGGCATAGAATCAATTTGGCACGATGAGCGAGTCCGTCGAGAGAAGCTTGCTAAAGATTGTGATCAGGTTTGATAGAGAAACAAAACGTTGTGTGGCAATTCGTTGATTCATGATTGATTTAGGTTCCGCCGTTAGAAATTCCTGTCTCCCAAGAGAGGCCAGACGTTAAACCAACGGAGAGTGAAATTTTTTATAGAACAGGCTTGATGGACAGATTACAAAAGCTTGAGACGTCAATGAATGACACCATCAACACGACAATCCAGACTTCTGTGCCTGTTCCTGAAAAGAGTATTAAAGAAAAGGTGAGTTGAAGGAGTAGTACACATCCAAGAACGACTGCCGAAGAAGCTACACTTGTTATAATTACCCAGACAACTGTGTACAGCTAGCTACTCTATTACCATTTATTTCATCCTTTAAGCAGCTAAGAATAGTCCTATGCCCGGTAATAAATGCTCTCTCTCTCCTTAGAAAAGAACATTCAATCTCCAAAAACTGATTGCGAATTCAGTTTACCCAGATGAATGTACACACGATGACACGATCATTACGAATGCGTCATGCATTGAAGATCATCTCTCAAACCGCAGTATTTTCCATACCTCGATGAAGCTTTCGGAAACACTAGCCAGCTCCAATCCAGATCAAGTGTTTCTGGATGAGACTGTAGTCGATGAAGAAATAGTGTTAAGTCTCACCCAAGCAGACGTAAGAAATCAAACGCGTAAGTGAGATTGCAAGTGAGAAGACAATATTGAACCAATGAATATTCTTAAAGTGCATGAAGAAGATATGGAACTGTTGGACGTAATGGGGCAGCTAGAGGATGGAGATGGTGAAAACGAAATTGATCCAGACAGTACTTTGGCCCCACTTTCACAAAGCATAGATCGTAGGATTGCTTACTTAAAAGTTGACATATAATCGAATGATTTCTCTTGCAGTCAACACGTCGGCAGCCGGACTGGATAGCGCAATACTAAGCGAAGCTTTAGCCGAAAAGTCAGGAAATGACGTTTCAGACAATGAAGAAAACAATGATTTTTCCATCATCCTTGATGATATGGATGAACTGTTGCTTAAATTAAGTCAAAATTCGTAAGTAAACGTCTTAAAATTGTCTTTCAAGTCTAGCAATTTCGTTTTCTAGACAGCCGATCCAATCAGCTCCTGCACTGGCTCAAATAGATGGTGCTGATGATATTATGATGACGCCAAAGAAGAATAAGGAACGGAAATTGCCTACGACCCCAAAGACTCCCGTCACTCCCAAGCGAAATGCCACTGCGGTTGATGGGTCGCCAAGAACACCAAAAAGTGTAGCAAAAAAATACGCTCCACTCCCTTTAATAATTCAATCGCGTTCTTTGAAAAGTACTCTCAGAGCCTTGCTTAGTTCTCCCACATTGTGATTGTTTCCATTTCCTTGTAGAAAATCTTTTAGCATCGAATGATAAACAATTGTCTCCTACGATTGACAATCTGGTTAAAAGCGGTAGCGGTCTGGAAATATCTGGAGAAGGTGAAGGCAGGGGAAACCATACGCCTACAGCAAGGTAAGGTGTCCCCCTTGGGAATCTTGCCTGGATATTGATTATATGTATTTCTTAGGGGTTTGCAATGCTTGCGAAGGAAGCTGGCACTAACAGAAATGAGAAGGAATAGCATCTCAACTGATTCATGTAGTTCCCATGCGGTAAATGCAAAAAATACAAAGTAAGCAGGTGTGAAGTAACTAATGGGCATTGTATCCGTTTCTGATTGCATATGTAATGAGCATGTTCCATGAATCGTAGGCTCTTCTTTCGTCATTTTTTTTTCCATTCAGTAAATTTTTTCCCGAGTGAAATATTGTTTACTTTTGCTTTCAGTTCAAGGCGTAAGAAAATGATTGATTTGGATAAGACACACATAACATGTAGATTGCGCACTCCTCGCCGAAGAGGCGAGAGACCCTTAAAGGTCTACGAAACTGATGAGATCCCGGAAACCAACACACGAAACTCGCGTCTAACCACAAATACTGCAAATTGTTCCAATGATGACCAGAAACAGCTACCGACGGCGATAAGTCCAACAAAATCTGCAACTCATCAAAATGATTCACCAGCCAAACAAAACAACACCCTCAATAGATCTCAACCTACTCCCAGAGTTCGGTTGACTAAATCTCCGCTAATCAGTAAAATGATTACAGAAACAGAGCCAATTGAAACAGAGCCAAAAGTTCCAAAAAAGGCATGTAGAATGTCTCTCAAATCGCACAAAAAGATTCGAGAAAGGAGGACAAAGCGAATTCAAAACGAAACGTTAACTGAAGAGATCGCTGAAATCAAGGAGAATGGGAAAGACCATAGGATTGAGGGCGATAAGAAATTCTCCCGAAAGTTGACAGTAAGGCTGAGGAAAGTAAAGCTTCCCAAGCCCGAAACAGACCCAGACTTTCCCAAAACACCTGGCAATGTTGCTCAGTCAGATTTTGAAAGTGGCAGTGAAAAAAAGCCTCAAGGCGGCTCCTCAAGCAAAAAGAAAAACATTCGAGTGAAACTGAAGAAAATAAAGATGGAAGTAGACAGTACTCCAGAGAAAACGCCCATAGATTCGCCAAAAACCCCACCAATCATTGCTGAAACCCCAGAGAGTAACAGCCAGAAGCGAAGGTATTCCACTCAGGTGGACAAATTCAAAATGGCAAACCTAGCCACACCCCGCACGCCGATACACCCCTATGATGATCACGAAATGGAGACGGATGATGATCAGTTGGTGCACAGTTTCTACGAGAGTTCCTTCATAGTTGACAGCCCAGTTTTCAGTGAAATTTCGGTCCCAAGTCCAGTGACAAATGCTCAGGTGGAACACTCGCTCTCACCGTCAGTTGACAGGCCAGTCATCATCAGTGCCTATCTGCCACGAGAGACTCGCGAAGAAATTCGCCAAAGCTGTAGACTCTACAATATCCCAGAGGTGATTAATCAACAACCATTTTACAGCAACTACGCGGATGTGACGCACAAAAAGGAAGTCGGACCAACAGTACTTTCTATACCGGGTAACACATTGAACGATCTTGAAGAATTCAAAAGTTCAATAGACGACCTGCAAGGACTCTCTTGCTGGAGGAGGAAATTCGTACAAGACATGGGTATACACTTCCGCAGCGAAGACCAAATCAGAGAGTACTTTGCCAGTGAGAAGCCAGTTGTTATTACTCCCAGTGTGTTGCCACCGACAAAACGCGACGCGAAGGTCTGGCTGAAAGCGAGACAGATCCTAAAGGCAAAAAGTCGCGAAGAGAAAGCAACTGCGGACATCTCAGAGGACAGTCCAATCAAGATCCGCCGGCAAAAAGTGGCCATGCTTTTCGAAAACGAATCTGATGGGAGTGGAGATGAAATGGATAGCTCCAGGTGTAGTTTATCCTTGACTCCTCTGACTCCCGCGAATGTCACAAGAAGTGATGGGTTAAAAGTGCAAGATCCTATAGACCGCACGCCACTTACGGGTCAGAGCAGTTCGAAAAAATCTGTAAGGAGTGTGAGATCCATGAAAGCTAGAGTGTCATTGTCACAGAAACTTAAGGATATTTGCATATCGAACGCTCTGGAGAAAGGCTGTGCGGAGGATGTTCGTGCAAAGGTTGGATGTGTTGAAGTTGATCGAGTGGCCGCCAGTCAAGAAAGTTTGCATTCCAATGAAAGTGTCACGAGTGAATTGGTGAGTATGGGAATTCAAATGTGTTTTGGTGTATGAAACATGACTTGAAGTCAATCATGGACTGTGTTCACCGGGTGTTTTTGTGGTCACCCCAAAGAATCGGATGAAGAGTGTATAATTTCCAATTGGCTGAAAGTCCATTGCACTGAAACTAAAGGGATATCAGGGATTCTTGATCCAATACTCCCATGTGAACATTGCCATAGTCTTGAAAATAAAATAACATATGCGAAGATCCAACCCACTTGTCTCTGTCATCCTCCTTCCTTAAGATTCCCTTCTTTAATATTCGTAGGTTCTTGCTGAGCTAGAAAGATCATCTTTCGTAAAGGACCTGCAGAGTTCACAGGGATCATTGGAGACAAGTTTCGGACTGAGTATGGCAACGTTAAACAACACATTTGGCTTCAAAGTGAACTTAGAGAATCTTCAGCAAGCTAAGTCAGATGTTGAAGTAAGTCAGAAAAGCGTTTGAAATATGTCTCCATTGTCTCTATGTCCAACTACTTATAGCACAACTACTTGACAACATTTTCGCTTGAAGTTTTCGCGCCGACACGGGAAGATTTGCTTCCTAACCCACAGTTCGATTCAATCCAGTGCTTATTCTACGCGATAAACAACAGTATTCCGTCGGGAGATGGTCAACAGAAAACCTCGGGATACATCATTGTTGCCGACGATGCTAGCACCACAACGATGAAATTCAATGGAATGGATCCGAATTTAGAAATTAATGTTGTTGCAAACGAACTCGAAGGTTTGTGCAAGTTCTTGGAGTTGTGTGGACGCTGGGACCCGGATATATTTGTGGGCTATGAAATTGAAATGTCTTCGTGGGGATACGTAATGGAGAGGGCTAAGCATTTGAACTTAAACATCGGACCACTGCTGTCCAGGGTCCCGTCGCAAAAAATGAGAGACTTCATCGACGAAGACAGAGATCAATTTACAGATCTCGATATTGAGGTAAAGTGCCGCGTCTCACATCTTCGCACAATTGTTTTCCTTGATCTCCAGAATGCCATTGCAGACTAAACTTTGTGGGAGAATTCTTTTGGATGTCTGGCGACTGATGCGATCGGAGATTGCACTAACGTCCTATACATTTGAAAACGTTATGTATCACATCATGCATAGACGGTGTCCGAGGCACACACATAAAGATCTCACGCAATGGTTCGCAGCTCCACAGACACGATGGATAGTTTTGGAATACTACATGGAACGAGTTAATGGAACCTTAGGACTGCTGGACCAATTAGATTTGATTGGACAAACCAGTGAAATGGCTAAACTGATTGGCATTCAATTCTACGAAGTGTTTTCGCGAGGATCTCAATTTCGGGTGGAAAGCATGATGTTGCGGTAAGGATGTATACACTCCCATAGTCTGATTGCGATTGAACAACATCTGTCGTTATAGAATCGCTAAACCGAAGAACTTGGTCCCACTTTCACCCAGTGTCCAACAGCGTGCACACATGCGCGCCCCCGAGTACCTGCCTCTCATTTTGGAACCTCAATCAAGGTTCTATCCAGATCCAGTTATCGTTCTTGACTTTCAGAGTCTGTACCCGAGTATGATTATGGCTTACAATTATTGCTTCTCCACTTGCCTTGGTAGGGTCGAGCATTTGGGAACGTAAGAGCACTCATTTAGAAGCTAATGGAAGTTTCACTCTTGTCTATTAATTTTCAGTTCTACGCCATTTGAATTTGGAGCTTCACAACTCCGTGTGTCAGCGACGTTGCTGAGAAAACTTCTTGAACATGATTTGGTCACCATATCGCCCTGTGGAGTGGTATTTGTGAAACGAGAAGTTCGAGAAGGAATCCTACCGCGCATGTTATCCGAAGTGCTCGACACTCGTCAAATGGTGAAGCAATCGATGAAATTGCACAAAAACAGTAGTGCCCTTCAGAGGATCTTGCATTCACGGCAGCTGTGTCTGAAGTTGATGGCAAACGTAACCTATGGATACACAGCGGCCAATTTTAGTGGTCGCATGCCTTGTGTGGAAGTGGGTGATAGTGTGGTAGCAAAAGGGCGGGAGACCCTGGAACGTGCTATCAAATTGGTGGATGCCAATGAAAAATGGAACGTGAAAGTTGTTTACGGTGACACAGATTCGTTGTTTGTCCTGGTTCCTGGCAGAGACAGGGCAGAAGCGTTTCGGATTGGAGCAGAAATTGCAGAACTCGTGACCCAAGATAATCCACAGCCAGTTAAATTGAAGCTGGAGAAAGTCTATCAGCCGTGCATTCTCCAAGTAACCATAAAATTCTCATAATCAGTCTGTTATTCACAACGTTTCCTTTTTAGACAAAAAAGCGATATGTGGGCTATATGTACGAAACTCCAGATCAAGCGGAGCCAGTATTCGAAGCCAAAGGCATCGAGACAGTTCGCAGAGATGGCTGCCCAGCTTCAGCAAAAATGCTGGAAAAATGTTTGAAAATTCTTTTCGACTCTGCCGACGTTAGTCAAGTAAAGAGTTACGTGTGTCGCCAGTTTACGAAGTTACTGTCGGGAAAGGCAAATATACAAGATTTGATATTTGCTAAGGAATTTCGTGGCTTGAATGGCTACAAGCCAAAAGCATGCGTTCCCGCATTGGAACTTACCAGGTGGACTAGTCATCTCTGATATTCGTTTTCACTTGTTCAATCCAACTTTTTTGTTTTCAGAAAATGGCTTCAAACAGATCCTCGAAAAATACCACGCCGAGGGGAGCGAGTGCCATTCATCATAACCAATGGGCCACCTGGGGTGCCCCTCATCAAATTAATACGCAGCCCGCACGATGTGCTGGCAGATGAAGGGCTTAAAATCAACGCAATATACTACATAACCAAGGCAATAATACCACCCTTGAATAGATGCTTACTGTTAATCGGGGCTGATGTAAATGAATGGTAAGAAGGTGTGCATTGAATCGAGGTCAGTGAAATATAACCCTTCACTTTTTACAGGTTTACAAATCTTCCCCGAAAAATCCTATTCACTCCGACGCTCTCAACTGCTAATGAAATCATTTCCACTACAACAGCAAAAAAGAGCACCATATCGCAGTATTTTTCATCTACGAACTGCATTATAGACTGCGGACGACAGACAAAACAAGGCATCTGCTCACACTGTTCGCAGGACATATCGAGAAGTTTGACGGATCTGCAACAAAAAATATCGAAACTGGAGAGAGGGTATCACCTCACACAAATGGTAAATAGTCAACCAAATAATGCCAAATAATACAATAACGGAATCCGTTAATTAGATTTGTCAAGCCTGCTGTGGGCGATCGAATCTTACTCATTGCTCATCGCTGGATTGTCCTGTTTTGTATGTCCTTGAGGTGAAACGTCGAGATCTGTCGCAGACCTCGCACATGGAGAACCTTATTGAAGAGCGTTTTTCTGATATGAAGTGAAATGTGAAATGTGTAGGCACTCGTCAGTACGAGTGTAGCATGCTTTTGCTAAAGTGCTGTGTCTCTTATTTTTTGTAGAATTGAATAAAAGCGAAAAGGAATAACACAAAATGTTTGTATTGGTGTTTGAGTTGAAGTCATATCTCTATCCTCATTTATTTTAAGGGATGTTCATAATTGGAGGGATGAAGTTTATGAAAATATCCAAGAGCTCAAAGATATAATGCCTGTCACTGGTATGTACACACATACATTAGTTGGTATTCCGAGAGAGCGTAATGAATGGGAACTTACTCCTTAATGATAAAGGAATTAACTATGCATGTATCTTATCATCATCATCTTCAGTGATCCACAGGACACGCAAAAGAGGTCGCTGGGCAGCGTTAGGATGAGATATCTAACCGCCACACGGTCCTCCACCATCCACTCTAACTCATCAGGAGGAACCAGTCGGGTTTTTGGACCAATCACCTCATCCTGAGTCCGTCAAGGGGTCGCCTACCTCATGGAATCGCATTCAAAGCACGCCTCCGAAGTCGGGACATTCGTGCCACATGACCAATCGAATCATAGACATTTCCATTTGAAGAAGCAGCTACTCAACCTTGAGTTCCTCGCTGCCGTGTTTCTCACCCTATCCCGACGTGTAACTCCCACAACCAACATCTCGGCAGCTTGTATTCACGATCTTATTCTTTCGGTCATTACCCAAATTCCATGACCGTAGGTAAGAGTTGGAACTAAAACTAAGTTGAAAACCGCTTATTGTAACAACAAGCTCGGCTTTCTGATTACAGATCTTCCAAGCTGTTTCAAAATTGAATCAGCTGGGGAAAAGAAACTAGGTGAAAGCTCCCATCACTCTTAAAAAAGACCCCGAGGTACTTGAAGTTCCCCACCTGCTTCGAATGGAGTCTGCTAACACGTAGATGGCTCTGAGCAGCCGTTCTGGAAATAACCATAAACTTGGTTTTGCCCACGTTCACCTTCATCCCAGCATCAGAACAGACGGCTAAAGACCTATCTAGCGCGAGACGATAGCTGTTGAGTTTCCGTCTGGGAGGATGTGAGGATAACTAAGTCATCTGCAAGACGATTGCCAATGTAAAACTCAAAGGAGGACCACTTCAGAGTCGCATACCTTTTCCAAATATACAAAACAGTTGTAGATCGGTTTGGCGTACTCTCCCTTTTCTGATAAGACGGACAAAATTTGCCAATTGCCACTGCGGTCCAAGACCACCTTAAGGACACAATCTTTACCCTTATTTTTAACATTTCTTTCCGGATTTGGATGGTGTTTCTCAAGATCCTGATTTCCTCGTTAGGATGGTTGTTGATGTTTAGTAGCTGCTTTCTGAACAGTGTTACCAGGTACTGTTGCAGGGGGATAATGCGTGCTTGGTCGTAGAGCATATTGTTGCTGTGGTGCCTTTGGCGGTCCTTATCGAAGGGGACATATTCGCAGTATTTTTTTTTTTTTCGAAAATTCCGAGCTTCATGAATTGCGTCATGCTGGTCTTAGAGATGGTGTGCCATATTGGGAAGCCGTACATTAAGATCAGCCGTAAAAGCTGCTTGTATAGCAGCAGTTTTGTCCTCTGGCTTAATCCACTTTGCTTGCGCATCAGGGGATAGATGCGATGGAAGCCTAGATTGGCCTGCTTGAGGGTCAGTTTCAAATGAGTGTTGAACATCAACCTTTCCGTGAAGTTAACGCCAAGATACTTGACATTTTCGTTTGTTGATATTTCTGTACCGTTAGGCAGCACTACCTTTATGATTCGACATTTGGCTACTGATTTGCATCCACCTCTGTATGGTCTCCTTAAGCGCATAAGTACCGATTTCCCAGCATTGATACGAATACCCCATTTGGTATAGTAGTCAAATTTGTTCGCTGTTTGGATTTCGACCCTTTGCGTGGCTATCTGTGGTGACGTCGAGCTGGAGTAAGTCAGCGAGTCTTCTGCGAATAGACAGCATTTTTCTGTGCCAGTCATGTTGCCAGCCTGAGAAGGGCTTAATACCATCATTTAAGTTCATCAGCAAATTCATACTTATCATAAACTTTCACCGAATTGGTCCTCGAATTACAACATTAGAAGATACTAAGCTGATTAATCAATGTTGCGGGTTCAGTTCCAAATTGGCTTAACCCATGAATGTAATCAGGCCAACCTATAGCCGCTGCTTAGTCTTCGAGTGCGAAACGATTTCACCAACTGACGCCTCCAAAGTTAAACTCCTCTTGTGATTTCGAATTTGCGTCAACATATGACTCTTGATGTTTCGTTTTCTTAGTCTTCTCCCGTGCCTACAGTACTGGGTAGATAAGGGCACGTTGCCATAAAACGCAAACACGCCCTTGAAGTCGAGTGAGTGTCAATTTGAACCTATTGAGTATTTCCCAGGATCTGCCGTAGTGTGAGAAATCTGGTCGATGGTGAACTTCCCCGGCCTGAAACCGCACTGATATGGACCAGATTGAGTTGAGCATTTTGCTCGACAGCGGTGTTTGAGTCCTTATGGCCGTTTAACAGTCT
Source organism: Eristalis tenax (assembly GCA_905231855.2). Taxonomy (NCBI): domain Eukaryota; kingdom Metazoa; phylum Arthropoda; class Insecta; order Diptera; family Syrphidae; genus Eristalis; species Eristalis tenax. The sequence goes on along the minus strand of HG993127.1, from coordinate 19,474,764 downwards.
ATAGAAAAGATCTTTCCAGATTTAACGGGGTTCTATGCATCTAATTGTCGTCTCAGCTGTTCATCAGGAGTCGGCATATAACCATTTGTTTCTAAATTAGTTTTACTAAAACAGACTACACGTACGTACCTTGGTTTAATTCATTGCAATCTTTTTGCAGATCTCCATCTGTATTGGATTGATAAAAATAACCTCCAGAAAACGCACAAGCACTCCAACCACAAAACATGCAGAGAAATCGACATGGAAGCACGTAACTGACAAAGCTTCACCACATCCCATTCAGACTCAAACATTTATGTGCTCCTTAGATGACGAAAGATTGTTGGTCAAAATGGCGGCTCGGCGGAAGCAAATGATGTTCATAAAAAACATGGACGATCTGAAGGCCAATTCGCTGAACATTGAGCCATCATTCAATGCAAAATCAGCGCTGTACATTCCAATTATGAACTCTGAAAGAAAGGTGTTGGTTGTCATGGAGCTGTACAGAACGGATGGCGTTCAAATGACCGAGGAAAGGCGCGATGAGGCCGTTGGAAGACGGGCTTATTTGATTTATGCTTTCTCTTCTCGTCTCTCCTCCAGAATGTGTTCGTGTACATTCAGGAATTCGTCAAGTGGTTTGCGATATGGCTGTCGCAACGTTGCAAATGCAATGAGGAAGCACGACGAGCAAACTGTCACGATGTCCTTCAGTCATATCTGCTGGAACATGTCAATAAAAGTTTAACGTATGAGCAATTTCTCAATCGCTTTCTGGTAGGTACTCGGTACACCTTACACCACACTCATTCAATGTTCATCGAATCTAGCAAAACTCCAAGGAGCACTTGCAAGCGGACAAGTATTACATGTATGACTACGACATAAGCACTAACTTCTCGGACTTCTATGAAGAAAGTGATGGCCGGGTTACTAGAACAGCCACGCGACTCAAGTAAGCCCTTTGCTTCTTCTCTCCGTTGGGACCAGTGTGTAAGTAGGTTCTCTCTCTTTTAGGTTTTTCAAAGTCGGTTCTTTTTGTGACCAGATTCGCGACAAAAGAAAACCAATTATTGCTAAAATCGACGACGGCTGTGAGCGCCTGGACAGAGAAATCAAACAGGATCCTGCGGCTCCCTTACGGCACGTAATACTTTCTCCCCTTTTATTTGGGGATAAATACTTTGGTATTCTCGTGTTTGGGAAAACTAAGAGCGGTGACAAGGTTTGCAAATTCTCTGATGACGCAGTGCGTGATGCTTTTCGCATATCGTCACTACTGGCCAATGCTCTTGTAGTGAGATTTATCATGCAAGAAATGGACAGACAGGTAAACAATACTTACTCGTTGGCAAGAACTCTCTTCTGTCCTTTAATCGTGCCCTCAGGCTCACACTCTCAGATTGCTGAAGTTCTCTTTGTCCTTGCAATACACGCCTAGGTCATTCTCATTACCATCATACTACCAGCCCGCCTTTACGATCTTACCCTCTTCCTTCTTCCGCAGAGGTCCGTCTTTTTGCAGTGTTTGGTTTTCATCGCTCTTCTTGAAGAGAACTAATTCCCTATGAGGATTATTCGATTCAAAGGAACCCAGAATCAATTGTTGGCGGAGGGAAACTGATGCGGATGTTCATTCTTGTTCTTTGTTTGGTGCTACTGTCCGGAGTATACCTGTGCCTCAGCCAACTAGCTCTCCAAAACCCGTACAACCCATACCAAGGACCTCACTTCAGAAATGTTCCTTGGCTCTGCAAGACTGGGATGATCAATACCTTGTGTAAGGTCAGCTTGGTTCTTCTATTACTCAATTGAGTATATTATCTCTTGAGCCCAAAGAAACCGTTTTTGACAAGAGTTACTCTACGTCTGATCTCAGTTGTCAGTCATTTACACTTCGGAGCCGAGGTAGACGAGGTTCCTGACTATAAAATTATAGCTGCCTTTGTGACACTTTCTCCAATAAGGCGGCGTTATAAATATGTCCTTTCACGGGAACTGGATGTACTTGCCATAAAATAGCGGTCAATATAGACGCTTACGAGTATGTGCCGCCCTATATAACGGTCTTAAAATCAGCGTTGTTTGATTGTGCTTGTCGATCTGCACTTCTTGTGCTTTGTGATTCTTCCAGGAAAGGCAATATTGTGATGACGCCGCCTGGTCTATTTTGGACTGCTCCCTCGGATGCACCTCATCGAAATCGGGAACTATCGTCATCCAGAATGAACATTCCACCTGACAACGGTATTTCTGTCCTCATCGCCGTTTAAAAGTGTGCAGAGGTGGTTCTTCCACATTCTCAGTATCGGCGCCACTCTCCTTAACAGATGTTCACGGAATATTGTTTATTCCGGAAAACCAATTAGTTTGTCCTATCTTTCAGGGTGCGCGCATTCAAATTCTCCGCCAGACTCTGATTAACCTGACCTATGCAAGAATGAGAGATCAATTCAACATCTACGGTAATGTGGGTTTACCTCCTCAGATTGATCAGTAAGGATCTGACACGACACAGAGATGATTCCAGAATCAAAACATGATTGTTTTTCTTCCAGGATTACATGGGAACTTGAAAACAAAACTGATCGCTACCAGTTGACTTACATTTGCAGGATGTTAAGTGCAGTTTATAGCTTCAATGCAGAGCGACTCAAGCAATTCGTGCTTTGTGCCCAAATAGCTCACAATGACCTTGCTTACCATAACATCAGAACTACGTTCCACGTTGCCCGCACTGTTTACTGTATCATTTCGCAGCTCGACGCAAAGCTGAAGTCATTTGAGAAGGTATCACTGTTGATTGCTGCGATCGCCTACAGCTGTGGTCACAACGGTCTGGACAACCGGACAATGGTGAAAGTTGGGAATCCGCTGACTCTCCTCTATAGAACGTACATGAAGGAAAACCACAGAATTTGGATTTTGGGTCTGTTAATGGATGAAACGAAGCTCTTGGCTGGCATCGCAGAAGCGGACCTGATTACCTCGACGATAAAGTCGTTGATACTCAATCAACGAAAGTATACTTCCGAAGCATTCCTTCAAAAAGTCCAGACCATGCTGGAAAAGGGGACATTCAATCTCGCACTGAGGACGCATTCAAACTACGCCCTCGCTATTATCTTCCGCATAGGCATCTTGGGACGTCACTTGCAGACGTTCAGTGTGGCCAAAGAGTTGAGGGATCATTTTTACGACCATGCTATGGCCCTGGGAGATTATGGAAGGGCACGTGGAATGAACGTACCCCGCTATCAAGACTCAACCCTTCGGCACCTGATATGCGAATTTGAAGTGACGCACTTAAAGACAAGAGTTATACCAACTCTGAAACTGATGCTTATGATATTTCCCGAAGCTAGCTTTCTAGAACCCATGCCAAGGTAGGTCTGTGATTGACTTGAGGTGTTCGTGTGGACTTAAGGCCGGGGTTTAATTACAGAGATATTTTGAAGGCGTATGAGACCTTGGTGAATACAGGAAACAAGAAGTTATGGGACCCGAAGCTTTGCTCGAAACCAACGAAGAAGCAGTAGTATGAGGAAAGAAGACATGTTAAATCATGAGGATATTTGTTTGGAATTCCTTTGCAAAATAAACGGAGTCGATGACTACATTTTGTGGTGGCGTGTGTTGCTTGAGGAAGACTAAACATCATGCAAGCAATAAACTTCAACGACAAAGTTCGGCGCAAATCGATGTGAGGGCCGATGAAAAGTGTTATATTCAGTGAGGAAGGTCCGATAAGGGATTTTCAGATTTAGCATGTATGACTAGTATCTTCTTTATCGCTCGGGGGTCGTTGGTCATGTCAACTACACTTCAACCATACGTGATCTCTCGATTGCTGCCAGCTAGTTGGTAGAGGTCCTTCACCACTTGTGTGCGCCGCCTTAGACGCGGGTGTCCTCTGAACCTGCGTTTCCACAGGTTCGGAGTCTAAGACTTCAGTCTGGAGCCAAGTGCTCCATATGCATACACCCATGCGCAACCAAATTAGTTGATTTGTTCCGTAGACGCCTAGCAAGGCTCATGTCACTGTAGAACCGTACAGTTTTTGGTTGCATCTCATCCTCCAGATGCCAAAAACACGGACACGACCAAAGATTGCAAACAGGCCTTCCGCTTTTGAGACTGTTCATTCCTCGGCGACTGGGATGATCAGTGTCTTGTATATGTAGGTAGGTAGGGGAGGCTGCTAGCGTATTCAAAAGTACACGGAGACCTTGTTTGTCCATTTTAAATTGTAATACCCAGTCAGACACTGATTGATCACTGCAGAGATAGTGCCGTTCATTTTAACGGCAAATGTTGACAAACAAATTTGAAAACCAGCTAAAGGCGTATTAACTTTAATTTCACTGGGATTCGGACGATACTAACCAAACTCAAACACTTAACCGACAGCGCCATCCTGTATGTGTTATATTGATATATACGGTAAGCTTGGTCCTTCGAGAGACGGTTGTATTACTCAATTTCTCAAGAGAGATCAAAGAAACAGCGGTCAGAAAGACTTAGTCTGCATTTTATCCCTGTTCTGTCGGAACCAAGGCAAATAAAGTCCTTGGCTATCTCAAAATTATGGCTGCCCATTGTGACACCCTGTCTAAGACTAACCCTGATAAATATGAGGACGTCATTAAATAAGGACACAGTACATAGGACAGGAAACAAAGCAAGTGAAATCAAAGTAGCTTAAACAGATGAAGACATTCACGAATACAAATGGGCCATAAACGCTTTCAAAACTGAAATGAGGCAGGCTCAGCGAGCATCATGGAGACTCTTCCCTCAGGAGTACTATCTAGCCCTGGAAAAAGACACATTGAACTGAACTAGTAATCTTCTCGTTCACTGACTGACTTCCATCGCTGAATGGGATACACAATATATACTCTACTTGCCAAGCAAGCCTGACGTCGCACAACCCCAGCATCGATGGCTGTGTGTGTCAATGTCAAATGTGAAAACAATTAGATCGATGCTCGATTGGATTTCATCCCAAATGCAGAAGCAACCTGAATGCACAGTGAAACAGGGAGACAGTTTATAGTATTTCTTTATACATTTTATTTTAAAAATCCATCATTATAAATGACATGCTAATACAATATGAGAATAAGATACAATTGTTATACAAATACCTCGAAAAAATCTCGTACACAATATTCGTAATTGCTTTGTTGGCTGTGAGACGTTACAATTTTATTTTGTCACAAAATCGACACAAGATTATTCAAAAATAATTCAAGTGTAGAGCGAAAAATTCACTCCTAGTGGCTATCAATCGCTTAGGTTATTCTGTTAAAATGATATTCTTGTATTGGATCGATTTAAAATTTGTTGTTGCTCTTGGCTTTCTTCTTCTTCATCTGTTTTTTTTTTCTAAGTGGTATCTTATTTCGGAGTATCTCCGTTTTCACGATAAACAAATAATTAAATTGTTGTTTTGTTTAAAGGCGTTCTTGCAGTGCAAATCTCATGAGCACACATTTTATGTTCAAATTTACAAAATTTGTTCTCGACATAAGGCATATGTTTAAACTACAAACTAACACTGAACTAATTCTAAAAGTGATTCGGATTTATCGAAAGAAGTATAAATCATGAATGAATGAGCCGCTGCACCGCATACATTTCAAAAATTCAAGTTTTAGGTGGGTACACTTGTGGGAACTGCACCATCTACATGTCCATGTCGAACATGAGGGTGTTCTTTGAGTCGACATCTGAGGATTCTGACTCAATGCGTGATCGCGTTTGAGAAGAGTTTCCCTTTTTGTCTTGTGTGGACAGATCCAATCCACTGTCGTGTTTGGATGATTTCCTCTCTCCTCCACCACGGTGTTTCAGGTACTGATCATGATTGTTTGGTGACTAGAAAAAAGAAATAAACAAATGGAATGCAATGAGTAAAAAGGATAAAATAATAATTGTAGGTGACGTTACAGTCTGATGTGTACTCTGAGCGCGCTCTCATGACCCTGAAAAGGGCCTACAGTTTTATTTCGACTCCGAATGGCTTTGGGAATATTTTTGTGGACAATTGCACATTATGTGGCAGTGGTCTAGCCGGGAATTGGACCTACAAACCCAGGCTTAGAAGTCGATACCCACTACGCCAAGGGTCCACTCGGATTATGCTAGGGTTAGATTTTTATTTTTGTCGTTCGGATTATGCTGACGCAAGAACTGAAGCCGGACGAATATAGACAGGACCATATGTTCGCTTTGGGAGCTGGAAATGTTGGCCTGAGATATGCATTTTGGCAAAAAAGCCCTGTCAAACAGGCAAAATTGTCGTGTTTGAACACAAGCATCAATGCAACAACAAAAATGTAATGTTTAATGTGGTTTATGGGATGGTGGTATCATCGGACTTTATTTGTTCCAAAATGATTCCATCGCTGTCGTGAATGGCCTCTGGTATATAACGATGTTAACCGGCTTTCTGTGGCCGATGTCGGTGTATATATCCCCATCAATGTAACCCAACTGTGAAGAATACATTTGCCGGCTTGGTCATCTCACTGCGAGAGTATCAATTGACCGCCGGGATCATGCGACTTGACACTCGATTATTTTCTTTGTGGGTACATGAAGTCCTTGGTCTACGCTAGCAAGCCAACCACTTAAGCTCAAAGCCAACATTCGGTTGGAACGACTGCTTGAAGCACTGCCAGCGAATCTAGGGCCGTTTGAATGATTTTGCTTTTCCATGCGTAGTGGCATGTATGTAGCTTCAAAATAAAGCCAATCAATTTTATATCAAACACCTTTCATGTTTTATTTAAATTTATTCTCCTGTCCGTCTTATTTCGTCACCCTGTACTTCATGTTTGACTCTGACTCCAATGTCCCCGGAAGCAAACCAATGACACCAACATGAATTGCAGTCCTTGATTATTAATTTGTTTGTTCTTTTTAAAATGAGGTCAATTGTCCGTATCTAACTATAGATCAAGTTCTGCGAAATCACTTCACACTTCGAAATGATTTTATTTATCAACAGAACTTCCCGATGGCCTGATAAATTAATCGAACAATCTATTGACAGAGGTTTATCACTCCGTCTACTTTTCAACACAAAGTTAAAATTAATTGCTTATGTTATGTATTTACTTTCCGACAAATATCTGGTTTAAATCAGATTTTCTGTCAATTTGGTTACTTTCTGACGTCTAGAGAGGGGATTTATGAAAATACGGGGGCAAATTTGGTTTTTTCCCTATCGTCATTATCGTATGTTCGCCATTATTTGAAAACATACTTTAAAGCTCTCCTAATAGCCTCACGTGATACTTTTAGTGGATTTTTTTGGATATTTTCAGTGGACGTTTCCTGAAAGACGCATTTAATGTGTTTTTTCAGACAAGTGATGCGAAGCACTTGACGTGTGAAGCATCAACGCTCTTAAGTGCTTAAGGGGGTTAATGCCAGTTACCAATGCGTCCCCAACAACAAACCTAACCCCTAACCCCAAACCTAACATTCCGCCTGAACTATCACGAACAGAAATTAGGGCCAAAGCTTCAGACATCTTGCGCGTGTATGTGAAACGAAACCTTCAATCGTTGCAATAGCGTTCATTTTCACGACTATTAAAAATCAAATCAAAACTGGTCCAGTAAACCAAGATATGGTAGCACAACGCTTGTTTTGTTGTTACACTTCCCCATTAGACTCTGATTTCGATCTAATCTAATTAACATCAACTAGGATTAATGGAACTCTTGCTTCGTTCTAATTTCCAACGGAAGCAAATTCATATCGAACATTTGTTTTGTTCCCAGAACCGCACACAATTTGTGTATATTTATAGAATTTGCCTGCAAAGTGTTTCATGCGCACTGTCGGTCGGTGTATCGGACTGTGTCGTCACCAAGCAAATCAGTCTTGAGCACTTACCTTATTATCTTCGTAATCAGCAGAATCACCCTCACTATGACGGCGTTGAAGAGCACGTTTCTTGTTCTTCTTCTTCTGATTCTTCTTCCGCTGACCCAAGATGCTCGAGTCCAAGCTGCAAATAGAATCGCAAATGTGTGAAAATTAGTTCAATTTATCATTCGCATAACAGAATTGGTTTTGTCTCTCTAATTTTTCGATTTCACAAATATAAACGCACACCATGGTGCTCAGTTGATATGGTCTGGGGTGAATTTTATTATTATGCGACCGCGCCAGACTGGGTGTTCCTGTTGGCACACAATCAAGTTGGTATAGTGCTCAAACACAAACATGGTCACACCAACAACTATGCTTGTTAAGCGAAAAAAGCTGGCAAATTGCGGCATGCTCTTGCATCATTCAAATATCAGGCAAATCAACTGAATTGATAGTGATAGTGATATCTCAAGAGCGACAAGTGCCGGTTATCAGTAGTACTTACCGGAATACTTGTTTCTTTATGACATCATTAAATCTAACAGTCTTCTTGCAGCTCTCCGAGAGACCTTGATCGGGAGAATTTTCCTCCGGAATATCACTAAATGACTGCGCAAAACGCAATCCTCCGTCGATTGAGCATGAATACGAGCTGTGCTCGTCAATCGACGAACAGCTATCAGATATAGTACGTACATATCTGCTGTAGTGTTTAAGGATACCCTTAAATGACGGAGCACTATGTTCACGGGACTCCGAGTAGCTTCTTTGTTTTCTGCCGACTGGTATCTGAATGTTATTATCACCGGCACCTTCGGAATTCGAACGTTCAGGCGATGAGTCTGACGAATTTTTTGCGCCTACATCGTTATTAATATTCTTCTCATTAGCGCTCTTATTTTTGTTTTCTTCAATTTTATTGATTTGTACATTTTTCTTTGAGGCAGCCGCTGCCGCCTTCTGATGCTGTTTGATGTCGTCGCAAACAGACTCGGAGAGTGATCGTCGTTTCTTGTTCTTCTTTTTATGCTTTTTGCTTGTGCCTACTGAGGCATGCTTCTTCGATTCATCCTCATCTCCTTCTTCTGCGTATGTGTAGTCATTAGGAACTTTCGGTTTGATTTCAATTTCCACGGACTTCTCATCTTCCGAGCGTTCAACCGAAACTTCCAACTGCGAGTGATCCTCGTGAGACTTCAAGTGCTTTTGGGTTTTTGTCGTGAACTTCTCTTGGATTTTGTATTCCTTCAAATCAGTCTTCTCCAACCCAGCAAAGTACGTGTCGATAGAATCGAAGTCTTTCAATGTCAAACTGAGAACAACATTGTTGTCCCATGCTTCTGCCTCGATGGAGTCAATCTTAACCTCGCATTCTTCTGGGAATTCAAAGTAGAAGGCATAGTGAATTGGATAGTAGCCAGCTCCTATCGAGATGAATTTCACGTGGAAAAATTTGTCGTCTTTTACGAGTTCAATTGATTCTTTTTCAACGTTGCGCACGTGCAGGACAAGGGCGAGCACCTCATCGAGCCCGTTACAGTCAAAGTGCTGCGGAAAAGTGTATTGAATGGAATTTTTAAGGAAAATCGTTGGATGCTTGAACTCGTTCGTTGACTGTGTCGACTTGGAATCTGTGAGAAAAGAACAAAACTCTGAAGTCAAAAACGATACTATACGATCTCCTACAGAAAGAGTAAAATCATCATATGTGGGTATAGGGAAATAGCAGATTCAGAGATGAGATGGAAATGAATTGTAAATAGCTCACCTTCGGTCAAAGTTACTTTTGCTTCCATCTCTTGGATTAGTTCCGTAACTGGGGAATCTCCTCCGCTTGAGTGCATTTCTTCACGAACGTCACTCTCTACGCCGCTGTCTTCTCGGTAGAAATCTTTAAGGCTTCGTTCCCTGCCCACCACATGCACTGGCAGTGTGATTACAAGCTTCCTCTTGTCCGCATCAAATTTAGCCGAACCTTCCTTATCGTTTACAGCGTAAGGCAGCTCTATGTTTAGTTTGTACTTAGCAGGTTTTTCGCTTATCAAATAGACCATCCGCTCGGTGACGTCCAGTGTGCAGTCTGCTGTTGACTTCAGCAGTGGCAGTTCCACTTCAACAACCAATTCCTTCGGAATGGTTAGGTTCACCTTGGCGTCCAGCTCATATGTCATTTCAGACAAGTCCACCGGTCGACGGTGCTTGATCACATACTTTGGTTTGCAATACTCGTCCCGCACGTGTAGGTTGGATTGAACATTTTTCGGTTTTGCACTCGCATCTGGCTTTGGTGGATACATGTCCTCCAGGGGATTTGGTTCGGCATTTTCTGGTGGCGGATTTTCCGATAACTTTCTAAGCACAGACGCCCGCTGGAGACCTTTGAATTTCAGTTTTGGAAATTTCAAGTTTGTTCGATCCAATCGAATCTTGTACTCCCTCTCGACTCCGTCACATGCTGTATCAATGAGGCATCGCCTGAATTTCGAATTTTTCTGTCCCAGATGCAATGCGTCTGGATGGAAGATTACATCGAATACCTTACAACGTGCTCCTTTATTATCGAAATCATCTCGAGGAGGTGGTATGCAATGCGGTATGCTCCAATTAAGGCCCTTCTCACCGTTGGTCGGATTTACTGATGCAACACTGCTTGGTGCAGTGACCTTATCGCACTTGGATATATTCAGGAAACATTTAAATTCCCCGTTGCCAGATGTCTTCACAACAAAACCCGCTTCAGGGTTAAGGAAGGTCACATCAACACCACGTTCCGCTTCTAATTGCGTGATTTCTTCCTCAAATTTCTTACGATTTTCCGGGTCTTGAATTTCTTCACAGTATTCAAAGAACAATTTACGGAATTCCTCCTTTTTGAACGCGGTCTTGATTCTATCAAACTCCTCATGGGTAATGTCTGGTTTATCGAAAAGTTTATTAGCGGACATGTCACACTATTCTCACTGACTTCACAGAGTGTTGCTCTATTTTTCCCCCAATCTTTTCACCGCACACAACAACAGATTCGAAAAATAAAAAAATGAAAAAACAACACAGACTAAGATTCAAAAACAATAATAAAAACAAATGGTATCGCGGGTCTGAGTATGGGTTGTGCTTGTTTTCGACGTGTATATCAATAATTGCGCAACGTCTTGGGTGTAGATTGTGGGTCGTCGCAGTCGGCGGAAATTCAAGTTTTCCTCGAGATGGAAAATTTCCACAACTCTTTCTTCTCGTGGGAAGATCCTACGCTTTTTTCTTGTGCCGGGGCGTGATTACAGGGATATAGAAATGTTGGGTATGTACATATATTTTTACTTTTTCACAAACCGGTTAGAATGTTTTTCTTTTACAGTTTTTTTGATAGAACTCGATAGGAAATTCCGTTTATCGGGTGCCTGATGCAATATCGATCAAACTTTTGTTTAGAAAACAATCAGAAATCGGTTATGAACCACTTTGATGTGATTGCTTGACGTAGTTTTCGGTACAAGGTACGTTATTCCTCCTGCGTGGAGTAGTTTTTTCTAGAACTCACGTTGGATCCAACCTGATGAAGTCCACAAACGAGATATCTGTACTCTACGTGATTAAGTTTGCCTCGAGTATGGAGTAGAGAGCGACACACAGCACACAAGTTGATATTGTTTCTTTCTGGCACAAGGTGCTTGTTGTTTCGGATTTTCGTTTCCACTTTGCCGGCTGTTTGGAGAGATTCTTTCGTGAATTTCTTCTTCGATGACCTACTGACAGGCAAATACGTTTTAGCTAATATATAGGATTTCCTCTGATAATACTGAAGATGACTTGAAGCGTTTGATTCAAGCACGGCTATATTTTTATCAGCCAATTGCACATACGCTTAGATATATAAATAGCGATTTTCAATTGGTACACGCAATGAAAATACGTTGTCAGCTGTTTCATTACTTTCTCGGCAGTATAGTGGTCTCGTTCTTTCTGTAGTAAGTGTTGATGGATGTGTTTCTGATAAAGATAAAAATATGTCAAAACCAGATGGGAACAGTGTTGCCAGGCCAGAGACGTTAACGTTTTGTTATTCCTGGGGTTATACACGAACAAATTACTACAGCGGAATATGATATGGCAGCATTCTATGAGCTACAACAAATATCAAAGAATGCTTTATTTAACCTGCCTGCCTGAAATTAACCGTCAACTGGAATGTGACCATCTCCATTGGAATGAGTTTTACAAGTTTTTCAAGAGAGAAAAACATTTCTAAGTATCTTCGCCTCGGTAAGCAAGTGCTCAGAAGTCGCACCTCCCTGTGTTGCTTCGTGTAGACACGTCTTATTTAACGAACGTTGAATGTCTCCAAATAAGCCCAGATAAACATTTTATTACTCCAGATTCGCTCTAAAACTTTCTAAGAAGTGGGATATGCGTCAAGCTACCTATTCTGCCATTTAGATGTCGCTGAAACCGGTAAGGGCGAAATAGTCACCAGCACACTTTAAGCCGCAAGCGGATATAAAAACCAAAATAAAAACCACGTGCTGCCGACTGTCATCCCATTGTTTTGACATTTCCATCGCAACAAAGTAAAATTGTTTTGTAAATGCTCGTGCTTCGAATTTTAAAATAAATAAAACTAGCTCACAAGTGAGTATTAAATGGCCGCAGATACAGATTCTAGTGGCAGCGACTACGAAGTTGAATGCTTTGTGCGTCCAGACAAAGTGAGAAAGCCAGTGAACGACGATAGTGCAGATCTACTGGGAAATTTTGACGATGTCAAAAGGAAGGAAATCTTCGAGGGAACCTATGTAGAGAAGAATACAAACCCGAGTGATGACGATGAGGAAGTGCGAGACTTCAGTGGTCCATCTGACGTTGAATCAGAAAAGGGTGAAGACGATGCAGAAGATGCAGAAGCAACTAAGACTGAAGGTTCTACAACAAATTTAACAACTGAACAATTGGCATCTTTAATGCGCGGCGCGAGTAAGGCAAATCGTTTCGTCTTGTATGTAACAAATTTGAATTTCGAGACGACAAAAGATGACTTGGAGAACTACTTTAGTCAAGTGGGTGAAGTAAAAAGTGTACGCATTCCAAAGAAACGTCGTGGGGGATTTGCATTCGTTGAGATGGCAGAAGTGGACGGATATCAAGGGGGCTTTCGGTTGCACAATACTGAATTGCAAGGACGTACAATTAAAGTGCAAATATCTGAAGGTGGCAAGAAAAAATCAGCCAACAAAAAGAACATATTGAAGCAAAAGAATCGGAAGTTGGCTGAAATGAGAAACGAGCAGAAATCCTTCACAAAAAGCGGAAAATTCTACGACAAGGACTTGAAGAAGGAAAAGGCGAAGGAACTTCTGGCCAGGAAAAGATGGAGACGGAAACCCGCACCAAGGCCGGCGTAATTCATGTTATTTCACTTTCGTTTCGAATAAAAGTGACAACAATTTTATTTATGAAAAGTTTCTGGGTGTATTTTTCATTTCTTTGGGTCATTGGTGCAGCATTTCTGTTGTAAGTGTTCCTCTTTGAGTTCGAGGGATTTACTGCTGATAGTTGTGAAAACGCTTTTGTTTAGCATGCCCATGCATTGGCACGAGTCGTGATTACAATATGCGTTTATTGTTAACAAGTTTGAAAAGCGTAATGAATACTTATCTTCGTGACAACTGTTTGGTCGCCTCTCTACATTCAAATCACTGACGCAGTACCTACACTGCCTGGGCTATACTCTATATTTTCTTACTAGTTTCCACATTCTTTCCTCAGCACATTTGGCATACACACAAATAACAAAACCCGAAAGGTGTTACAACATTCTCTTCACAAACGCAAGCAAGCAAGCAATTACGGTGAACTCTGTTGGATTAGTACTCGTGGGAGCGGTGAGACATGTCGGTACATTCGAGAACGCCATGCTCCATATCCACTCGTTTCGTTCGACCCAAGAATAGAGGGTTCAATAAACCCTCCGGCACATGGGATACACTAACGCTGAAACGCCACCAAATCCACATCAGAGAGAGACCGAGTCTCCAAATAACGCGCAATGAACATGACCAGACCAACATAGTAGCACCGCCAGCGGCTTCCGGCACTACACATTGCTAAAGTCCAACTTGTGACTTTCCTCTCAGTCTGAATAGGTGATGAGGCACAGCGTGAAGAGGATGTATTCTAAGGGGGATGAGCGGTGGTGGTGAATTCATTTCGTGTCACAAATCCTTCTTCATAATCCATGAAACAGAATTATTATTAGGAACTCTCTCACTCGCTCTCTATGCGCCTCTTCTGTTTTTATCTGTGTGTGACCGTCGACCGAACTGAAGTCAAATTCTCTTATACACGGCTGGGTGCGCTCTCTTGTCCAGCACCAGCACAGCACAGAGCAAGAGGTCTTGTCTTGTCGCAGTGTGCCGTGTAAGTCGAAAACCCATTCGAATCACACATTAATCTGAGTAAGACAAAAAATTCTTATCCCCCTATGGCCGGGCCAGGAGTGAACAAATGAAGAAAGAGATACTTTTCCTATGAAACCCTCTTTGTTTGATCTGTTCTTTGAGCTGAGCGTTCCTTCTGTTTTTTTTTTTTTCTTTTTTTCGATTATTTTTTTGTTTCGCTTCCTGTAGTCTCTGTGGGCTTCAAGAGACACTAGATTCAATGAAACGCATCGCGCTTTGAGTCTGAAATTCGCGCTCTTCAGGGCGATAAATCGAAAAAGGTGCCTTGCGGCGCTGATTTTAGTAACCTTCTTCCTTCTTCCTCTGTTCTGGGTTGGTGTTGGTTGCCTTCTTTTTTTTGTATCGTTTGATTTTAATTTTCTTTTTTTGGATATTGGAGTTGTTGTTGGCTGTTCCCCTTTTTTGGTTGGAGTTGTGTTGCTTTTTATTATTCATGTTCTTTCATTCCACTTGACCGCATCGGCGGCGGTGGTTTCTTTTTTGTGATGTGGAATTGCAGTACGAAGTGGATGGAGATGGCACACTGGTTTAAGTGATTGTAGGGCCACAGTGAGTTGGAATACAATGCTTTTTTTTTTCTTTTCTGATAAATAGATGGAACGGAACAAGGTAAAGGGTTGCAGTTATGCGTTTTTTCTTTTCAATTATTTACGTATACACCTCTCTCTAGGGGTTGGAAGTGTTTTTCATTTTTCCAGAAGTGCAGGAAACAAATTCAAATATTTCTAGGAAAAGCTGTTTTGACTTGGGGTAACGTTGGCTCATGTTGTGAGTGTTTTTATTTCTGTGATGAAATATATAGTTTCTTCTTTTGGGAAACATTCCCCGAAGACATACCTACATATGAAGGCATTTGTTTGTCCAGTTGGGGAAGGAGGAGTACAAATTTGTGCAAATTATCAGCAAAACACGTTACAGTACATGGCTGCTTAGAGGCATGGCATCTTTGAGCCTTGTTTGTGTATACATGAGCTTAGGCGTACTATCAATGTGTTCAAACAATCACAGATAATTCCCAGAAGAATGGCTGAGTTTTTGGTGGGTGGGTGGGTGAGAAATTTGGACCAGTATGCCAAGCTTTTGCGTGCTTGGTACGACATTCATGAGAAAGATAATACTCACGCCTCCACGACCGTTGTATGGAATTCATAAAAGAATCACTCGAGGATGGACCAAAGATCTTCGTCAGGCAAGAATAAACAGTAGACTGCGCAAATTTGACTGAGGCGAGATTCATCTCTAAAATGATACTCTGATCGGCTGGGTACCTTCACCTTCACTTTGCTTGAGCTAGGCCAGGTTCTAAGACCATCTTCCAGCTCATCATTTCATCTTCTCTAATCGAATTCACACGAAGACATTGCTAGGGCCAGAATTGTCATCAACCAATCCTGGGTTGAAGTTTATTGCCCAGATCAACAGCTTTATGCTGACTCCGACCGATAAGGCATTCATACCCACATAGGCGTCAGTTATAATCGCTGGGTATCATCGTAGAGTCGAGAGAAGTCGTGTCGTACAAGTACAAATTATTGTTGTGTCCCATAATCGACTCCTACGCTGTCAAGGCACTTACGCCTTGGACCACTGCGATCAAGGACTGTGCCATCTCACGTCTACGAGGATAGAACTTACGAAGAGAAGCTTTATAATTCAACTGCCACTAGAGATTTCATCACTTACGCCCAATACAAGCAATGGTGTCATTAACGCTGTACGTGTTCATGCAATTACTTTTCAGCCATATGCATGACCACCTCTCTAGTGGCCATTAAATTTCGCATCATCTTTACATTAACAATGTTAGAGACATTAAAAGTCTCGGTGAGTTATTTACTGACATCGTTGCAACATAATGAATTCACCGTCATCTTCTTGCACAACCTTACGAGTTGCAAAGGAACGTAGAAACTGGGCAGAGCGCTTTGGAGCTCGCCCTTGCACATTTTAATATGCGACGTTGAAACAGATAACGAGGATAGTTTTCCAGGTGATTGCAATCTGGGAAGGGTACTCCATCTGACTCGCGCTACATTCGAAGGATAAGTCTTCGTGTGACTTACAAGATTATCACAACCTGATTGGTCTTTTCCAATTGCCGTTTCAACTTCAGTTCAGGACAGGAGAAGACAGCACTCATAAATATAGCTCTTATTGGGCTTTACACTAGCGGATATTCTTAGTGCTCCACCAGGTTTGGTAGCGCATCCCTTGAGATTCTGAATAGCGAAAAGCTGCTTTATTGAGTTCTGGATAGTTTAGACTCGAGGTGAACCTGGACCTAGCCCCTCAGTCACAAGTGCTCTCGCGAGGGAACTTAAAGTGTTAAGTCACCTCTGAACAGTGAAGTCGGATACGCCTTTTTGTTACATTTTCTCTCTGTGCGTAGTCAGTATCTCGATAGAGGTGAAGCCGCGCCTCCAGTGTTCGCTACTCATCCTGGGAAGAGTATATTGCACCCCGACCTTTATATTGCATAGGTCCTCTCGCATGGTTTTTTGCAGAGTTGTAGTGAGTGTTGTGGACTCCTGTTGCGCGAAGGTGGAGGAGATTTATTTTAGAGTCTCTAGAGAGAAAGAGAGATGGTTCTAGTGACTTCAATTCTTCCTCTGATAGTAGATTCTTGCCCAGGTATGTCTGGCTTTTGTCTCATTCTCCTCAGAATCTGTAGAGACCTTCGTCTGGTAACTCCAATTTACTTAGGTGCTCACTGAATCATGTTAGGAAGTCTGTTCGGATACGGAGGCTGTTCTTGCTCATCTTAATACTTGCGTCAAACGACTTTCGGTTGACCCAAGAGTTTTTACTCTGCTTCATGCCATGAACTGCCCGGTTCCTTCTTTCTAGTTCCCTGAATTATTCCATGAGGACAGGGTTTCCTACAGCGCAGTATCATTCCGGGCCTATAAAAGGTTCCGAAGCTCCTTTTCTAGCAAGAGAGTCGGCCATTTCATTGCTTTCTATCCCTCTATGGCCAGGTAGCCAGCAGAGTTTTACTCTGTTCCTCCTGCTCAACTCTTTACGCTTCTGTACTCATTCGCACACAAGTGACATACGAGTCTAGTGTGAAGAAAGCAGGACGAATGTCCGACATTATTGCTTTGTCGCAGTTGGTAATATACCAACCTGTCAAGATTGATTTGAACGCATCTGTCCATGGCATAGACTGCAGCTTGAAAGAAGCCTCTGCGTTTGCCCACGTATTCGCAGTTCCTTTATCAGGTCTTGAAACATCTGTATACATTTTAATTTGTACAGTATTTTTACTCAAGTCGGGTGCAAAGACTAGCCTCCATGTGCATTAGCAGAGCGCTGAGAAGCACTCCGTCAAATGCATTTAACATATTGGGTCTATAACTATTCGTGCAGTTTGCTAAGAGATGGCGTAACTTGTATTATTCCATTGGAACATGCGTTGGAAAGCTACTGTCATTGTACGTCATTTCATTTTTTTTTCACTAAAATATGTCGAACTTTGTGCCTGAATACAATACTCCTCCACCCCTGGAAATTCTCCACCAGCATTCCATCCAGATCGGATTGGATGTCTAATAGCTAGACACTAGCTGATCACCTACTTCATCGACCGATCGAAGATGGATGAGAGATAGGTACAGGTGTCTATTGCAAGGACCTTCATATTGCTGCCTCCCTGAAACTCCCTGATCACTGTAGCGTCCTCCAGGCTGAAACAATTGTTATAAAAGAGGCAATGCCCTGGCTCAGAGATGTATCGCTGAGTGTCCCTATAATGATATTTTACAGAAGCTGCTTGGAGGAAGAGATCGTGAGCCTACTTTGGACAGCTGTCAGCCACTGCCTATTCATGTGACTGGATAGAGATGAAAGAAGACATTTGATTTGCGCCTACTATCGAGGAATGAGCTTCTTTCACATCGCGTACTCGACATTGTCTTCCATTTTAGTACTTTATTAACAATCTAATAGGTCCTTATCAATGTGGAGTCCACAAAAAGGGCAGATCTTCACATGTTCCATTAAAATCGGTAACGAGTCCAACAAGACCTTCAAGGTTGAAAAAGATTCTTCAACTGACGAACACTACGGTCTTCCAAAAGTACGTTCGTGATTTTACGAACGCAGCGATCAGTAAATAAGGCTTTTGCTAGCATTGAAAAACCGCTGAAAAAAGAGGCAATGTTTCTTTGATCTCTGGACTTAACTGACAGACACTGATCCTCCCAATCCTGGTCCGGTGCACAGAGGCCACAACAAATTCAAGAGTGGAACGAAAAGCCCTCCATCTTTAGGAGTGAAAAGTTCTATCCGCGGTCTTATGTGCCCTTTGAGTTAATGGCAAAGTGGCGAACCAAGGAGTCTTCGACTTCGAGCCTATGAGACAACGCAGCAGAGGACGCCCGCGCTCAGTTTGTCTTAGGAGAAGTATCTCAAACAACTTGGAATTCACAGTGTTTAGTCGCTAAACAGAAATCACACAAGCTGAAGGGCCTTGTTGGCTGAGATTCATGTCCACACAAAGCAGAAGAAATACCACTCATCATTTCTACCTCTAACCTCATTGCCTAGCAACTTGGTAACAAATACGGCGAACTTTGGGATTATTTTCAACAATTTCAAATTCGAGACTACCGGCACGTTTCCAGCTTCAGACAGATCAACGTAGACTATAGGTTCACCCTGCCATCACACAGATTACCTGATTTTTTTCCTGATAGTTTCCAAGGAAAATCAGCGTACCTACAAACGCATTCCTAGCAAGTAGTCAAATAATTGCACAAAATGTTGTTCAGCTGTTTCATAACCACAATCCGACCAAACGAGCACGACAGACGATGCAACAAACGAGGCGCTCTCGGAAGCCGCATGCAAATGTCCCCAAACCAGTGCATTCCTTCCGCATGCCATCAAAGAGCATCACATTTCTATCTTTTTCGAGAATGAACCCAACGAAAGCATCTTTAAACGCGTCTAATCGATTGCGCGATTGCGAGCGTGTATTCGTATTTAAATTCATTCGTTTCATATCTATCTTCCAGTCATCGCACGATATCTGGCTGGCGGATGTCCAAACTAAAGCCATGAGGTGCGTCAGTTTAATACACATACAAACGTACATTTTTGCTTGGCTGAAGGGCATCACTGTACTGACCAGACGACAACGCCGGATTCGGTTCTCTTCGGCGCGGTATTTTGCGTCAGTTGCAACGACTTAAAACAACGGCGCGGCACGCCGACCGACGAGGCGACGACCGACGTCCTGTGCGAAACCGCGAACCAGTTCTTCGTAATTTGAACGTGTATCTATGTACGACGGTCGTTATGTACATATTGAAGGAATGCATATGTGAGGAATCTTAGCTTTGACTTCTCTTGCTCTCCGTCACTTAAAGATAAATGACCTGTCTTATGTCTTGTGGAAATCGTATAGCGCGAGGGGGAATGACGACGCTGGATGCTGTTGCTAGAGGAAGTTCTTTCTTCTTCGTTTTTTCCTTCTCTTCTCCCTCTCGGTTTTATGGAGATTCGGATTACGTTTTTTCACTTTTTTTTTCATGTTTCTGCTTTCCTAATGAACGAACTAAAATCGAAAGTGTCTACTGTTGAGTGGGAACATGTTTAGAAAATCTTCACGATGTGTAAAGACGTCACTTTGAGTAGCTTTCCGTTGATCTCGAGGTTTTGTTTTATGCAAAAGGGAAATCATTAAGAAAAACACATTGCGACTTTGTCTTACTGCAAATGTTTCTTTTTTTGTTTCTTTCTTTTCGTTGAATGACTGCAACAGAGGTTTGGCTCCGTTTCGAAACTAAGATCAAGGATTGTGTTTTCTTCGATGGGGTCTGTCATTTAGTCATTTTGTCATTTTCTTAGAGCTTGATCAGAATGTGGCATTCATGCACTCATTAACTTGTCTCGTTTTCACTAAGCCAGGCACAAAGCAAATCACTGCACACAACTAAACTCATTCAAAGTGCATGAACAATCCCCAATGCACGTCTGATGGTGCGACATTGGACATCATTTTTCTTTTGTTGGCCTTTTTCTTAGGTGCGACAAGAGACCCAAAAAGAGTTAAAACCTCAGCTATAGCAGACAAGCTGCTTCCCATTGTCAAGAATGGTACTGCATCCGCGGTCACTTGATCAGAGTTAGGTTAGGTTACAGTTGACAGTCACCCTTCGGCCACATTAGGCCCATTGTGATACCACTCGGATTGATTCCCCCTAACAATTAAGACCAGCTGGTACTTCTGACAAACCGATTTGGCTGGCTAATACTGACGCTATTTAGCTCATTGAGTAGGCCCCTAGGTTTAAGTATCAACGACCTGCCAGCGCGCTACTCGAGCAGAGTAAGTGGTCTGTGGTTTCAACCTCCTCTTCATCCATGCAGCTTCTACAGAAGAGGACCCCCAACCTACGGGCATGGGTGCCAATTGGGCAGTGCCCTGTTATGACGCCGGTGAGCGTCCTGAGTGAAGATCTGCTGGGTCTAAGCAGATTGTGTGATCGTTTGATATCAAGCGATGGTCATATTTCCTTTGTTTTAAGACAAGTGGTGCCTTCTAGCCATCTACGATTAGTGATGTTGATTGAGTGTATTTTTAGTAGATGGTAGGCTGTAGCGATTGGCGTGGAAGGTGGAACACCTCCTATTGTTTGGGTGGAGGATGTGCCACACCTAGCGAGTTCGTCGGCTTTGCTATTGCCCGGCATATCACAGTGTCCCGGCACCCACATGAGGTGTATGTTAGCCAGCCATCTCGTTAAGAGGCAGCCTGCAATTAAGGGATGTTTTTCAATTAAACATTTTCCAAGGACTTCATTGCGATCTGACTGTCCGAACAGATGGTGATATCTTTTTTGGATATTACGTTGTTCTTGAGCCAGGACAATGCCTCCTGGAATCATTTCTGCCTTGATCAGAGCTTCGGTCTTCACTTTATTGTCGAACTAGACGACTCAGATTCGAATAAGCTCTGCTGGGGATCGCCTTCAGTAAAAGCTGAATTTCTTATCTTAAGTCACTCGGT
Organism: Eristalis tenax; assembly: GCA_905231855.2. Classification (NCBI taxonomy): domain Eukaryota; kingdom Metazoa; phylum Arthropoda; class Insecta; order Diptera; family Syrphidae; genus Eristalis; species Eristalis tenax. Next base: position 19,453,419 of record HG993127.1, on the reverse strand, counting down.
TAGGAATATCTCGGTCCGTTCGAATTTTGCTTCGATCTGCAACACTGTTCTGCATTCGATTTTTGGCTTCATACAGATGTCATAACTTGACCGCGTTATTGTTCGCACTCAGACAGGTTTGCTGCTATGCGGCTTTAGTCGCAATTTTATCCTTTTTTGAAGGCGCCAGTGACCAAGTTCTCCAAAATTCTCTTCTTTTAGAGCTCTTTACCAGCTTTCTCACTAATGGTGAAGTACCATGTTTGTTCAAAAAACCAGTGATGCTCCCAAAACACAAGAAGGGCGACCCAAACACAGCTGAAAACTGCCGAGGTATTTCTTTTATGAACGTCATAGCGATGGTTTTTTGTGGGGTCTTGGTTGATAGACTTGAAAAGTGGTCTAATTACCATGTAGGCCTTAGAAAAGGTTATTCAACTGTAGACCAAATTTTCTCTCTGTCCTCGATTGTCAAAGCATTCCAAGCAAGGAAACAGGAAGCTTTTTTCATTATTTGTGGACTACAAAGCTGCGTTTGATGCAGTGAATCAAAACGCTTTAATATACAAACTATCACAACTAGGTATCTGTACAAAGTTGCTCAGTATGTACACAAACACAAAGGCCCAATTTTGGGATGTAGATGCTACTCTAATTGTGATGCGTGAAACAAAGATGTCTGTATGAAGAAGTCGAGAGACTCCAAAGGAATTTTATTAAGAAAATATTCAATGCGGTAAAGTGACCACTAAGGACCTTTGACACGAAATCATGCTCAATCTCGAACTATTGTCACCGATAAGTTACTTCCATTTATCCAAAACATCTTGGATGCAAGGCACTACAAGGCCAATACCACACGATAATTTATTTGAACTTATGTATATCAGAATAGAAACATCCAGCATTAATTTCACCTCACATCCCTTCCAGCTGGGACGCCGTCGGAGGCGAGGACAGGAAGACATTCTATCTACTCTCATCTGAGTGTCGATGTCGTTGTACAGCTCGTAGAGTTTGTCCCTCAATCTGCTTAAATTTTCAATTGCCGTCTGCGCCCAAGGACACAGCTATTGGACAGAGTTTTCCGGAATTTAAAGCGGAGCTCAGATAGTCCAAGATGTTGGGTTTAATGGACCTTTTTCGTAGACAGCATGTATTTCGTCTTACGCTCACTCGCAACTCCATCTTAGACCCTTCCTTCTCGATGCTAGCAAATTTCCCACTGACTGCCCGTTGAGTTCTTCCGATGAGGTCAACGTCGTTGGCATATGCTAGATGTTGCACTTGTGGAAGTCTGAGTTACCCACGATCTTCTCGAGAATTATGTTAAGTCATAGTCGCATGGTCTTGCTAAATCTCTTTTTTTTTTAACATTTTGACAGGGTCTACAGTCTTCTGTGCAATTAATGTGACGGCCTTAGTGCCCAAGCCACCTGCCTATGACTTCCTTAATGGGTAATGGTCCCCTGCAGAAATTGTTAAGAACAAGTGCCTACCAGTGCGGCACTTGGCCGCACTACCTTGTCAGCAATCTGCCCTTTTTTCTACAATCAAGTGCAAAAGAAAACAAAGCCCTTTGTGAGCATTAAAGACACTAATCTGAGGCGAAACCTTGACAACCTCGTGGTTGATGAGACAACTCACACCAGAAAATACGGTCAAGAAATGTCCCCCCACCTCCCGTTTATTTCCCGTCCAGATTCATTCAAAGGAGCTTGCCTGGCTAATTGAATTCAATTGGAATAAATTGTTCTATCCATTCGAAAATCTGTTATGCATGCCAAAATGTTTCACTTGTCCCCCAACAACGTCTAGGTATGGTCTGACTGTGCCAACTACCGTCACCGAATGCAAAAAAGGGATAAATTATTTCTTAAGCCAATGGTTCCGTAAACCCGTAAGTCCTGACTTGTCTCTTAAATGTACTTCGTATCCAAAACGCCATGGCTACCTGCATGTCGGGTATCATGCCTTAATGCCCAAAGACATGCTCCTCCATCGATTAAAGCTCACAAATCCGGCTGAATATCGTTTCTAAATCCTATCCTCATTTCGTAATCCATTTGCGAAATATTACATTTTATGGAACAGTCAATATGTAGAAGCTAGCGTGTGTGTGGGCGTGTGTGAGTGTGAGTGAGAGTGTAACTGCATACATGTGTTCCTATGTAACACGAGATGGGAACTGAACTCATACCGAAATTAACACGTCAATTCAAAAACGGTGACGAGGATTACTTTGCTGCCACAATATCTACCAGGCAGGCGCTCAAAAGCATTCACATTCAAGGGATGAATTCAAAACAGGACGCCCTTATCCTTCAATGGAACTTCAATTCCGTATCAATTCTACACCAAAAGTTCTTCCACCTCCGGATAAATGTGAAAAATCAATACACAAACCGAAACGTTTTCAAATATCCTCTTCCTCTTCCTCCTCCTCCTCCTCCACCTCGTCGTTTTCTCCTCCTTGCCAACTTCGTCCTCCACCACCTTCAGTTCGGTTTGGTTTGGTCTCATCCCGGCGAGCAGCCTTCACTCCTTCTCCACCCAATTGCGACCGTCCTCATTCTCGTTTGTATCCTCGTCCTCGCGCCGTCCACATCGTACATATATAAATGAGAAGGAATAACAAACAAAACACAAAAACGAAAAGAAAAAAAGAAACCGTGGAAGCAGCTCGGAAACGGTGCGACAGAATTGCCAGCAGGACGGTGTCGGTGGCGGTGGCGGTGGCTATGGCGATGCCGATGGAATTAGGATGTATGCGAGGAGAGAAAAAAGGCAAAGTGGAAAACAACAAAAGGACAAATCACAATGTGGACCAACCCAAATTTAAATACGATTCCCATAGCTGGAGTGCGCAGGAGGTAGTTAGACTTGTATTAGGTACATCCAAAGAGAAAACACACTCCCGCGACACAACACTACTGTGTCGTCGGGTGGAATTAGCGCGCAGCGCTACAAACACAGGTCGATTCAACCCCGCATCGGCTCGGTGTTCAGTGTTCGGTGTTCGGTTCAGTGTTAGGTCTTCCCTGCAACACTCACTCATGCACTCACTCATTTTCAGAATTTTCCGAATTTATGGAGTAGACTCGCGCGACAGCGACACACGAAATGGAGACACACCATCACCGTCATCAGCACTAGTACCAGCACCAGCACCAGCACCAGCTCCATCTCCATCACCGCCAGCAGTAGTCGTCCTCCTCCTGCTGATGGTGTGTGGTTATGGCTTTGGTGGAGTTGAAGATACACCTTCTACATGAAGAGTGATTGCTCTTTAGTTTAGCAGCAGCAGCAGCAATGTCCCACCGGGGGGGCTACGAAGGGATTGGTGGTGGTGATTGGCTATGGATTTCAGGAGAACACCACCACGGATGACGATGTTGCATGCTCCCCAGGCCCCACAAGCCCCCACAGCAGCCATCGATGAGCCGTTTGTACTCGTATGTGTATTTTCAATAAATTTTCTGTCTGTCCGGTGGAATTGATAATTGGGAATACAATCACAAGTCGCTGGAATGTGCGTGGAATGAGGTGGATAATGGTATGCTGTGTGCACCTATACACAACCGGTTTTCAGCGAGAAAAGTAATTACCGGACTGGAGTGCATCTGAAGGGCGATTAAATTATTGCTGATTGCAGTGCTTTTAGTTAGTCTGGTGCGTTATAAATGTTCTCCGTATCACAAGAAACACTGACCCTAATTAGGTCAAAACTAGAAAAAGATGAAATCCCGAACGAATAACCGGAGACCTGCAAAAATGTTGCAATCATTTCTGAGCTTGTGCGAGATGCACCAGGGTTTAGCGAAGTACGTCGCAGACAGATTTGTTTTACATGACAACGCGTATGTACACGTTTAAGGGATGATTTGAGCTCGTCGCATGTCACCCCTTTTTGTTGGAGAATATTTGGCCATGTATGATGAACTAATCAAATCAAAATCAGTTGATTACTCGCGTGGTGATGCTTGCAGGTAGATATGTACTGATGTTTCCTGTGCCGACAAGTCGACGATTGCATTCAATAACGTTGATCCCTTGAAAATTGCAAGGGGTTTGCACATAATTTGGCGAAAAATACGGCTTTAGGGTTGCCTGTCGGGTGTCTGCAGTCAGCAGACTGCGGACACTCCACAGCTTCGAGTACAGACGATTTTTTAACTTGATTATAGCAATGTTCCCTCCCACAATAGAATGGGATACTCATCCTCAGACAGCCCGAATCGGACTCCGGACGGTACTTTAAAGATCGGATGAAATCAACAACCACATTTGTGTGACCCCCTCGTCTGAATATTCTGACAGAAGTCGAGTTTCTTCATCATTCTTGAAGAAGTGCAATGAATTATGTACCTAATCGAAAATCGTCTAACCGGAAATGCTCAAATCATTTGCCTCAATCAATCGAAATTCGCTTAGAAAGTGTGTATTTAAGTGTAATATTTTTTCTCGTTTAATCCTACAATCAAGGCAATTGCAGCACAAGCAGAGTATGATTCACTGAACATCTTACTAAATTCAGTTCAAATTAATTACAGTGAAACTTCTCTATAACGGACAGCAGCGGCAACATCATGTTGTCCGTTATGTAGGGGTGTCCGTTCAGAAGGGGTTAAAATACACGAATATCTTCATGCCGGGACCAGCACGAATTGTCCATAAAGAGCGGTGTCCCTTATAGAGGGGTGCCCGTGAAGAGAAGATTCACTGTATTGTTTATTATTATTACATAGTGTAGGTCAAAAAGAATATAATATTGTGCAATATATTGAACAATATCCATGAGAGTGTATGGGCAGCTTTATTTGATTTTACAATTGGTTGCCAATAAGAAGTGACTGTTCCTCCTTCGTTATTTTCGAAATAGTGTAGAGCAATAATACAATGACATTTTGTGGATGCCATGACCTTCCGAGTTCCATGTCAATTTTTCCTATATGCGGCGACAATTTCATCTTTGAGCCTGTCAACCGATTGCAAAATTTACGATTTGTTGACCATAATCTGCTCATAATGCGGAAATTGTTACTACCACCTTTTATTATATTAAACATTTTTTTAATCAAGGGAGGCGAAGACACAACCGAGAACTCTATAAGCTGTGACCGATGTGGATGTAGATCGGAAAAAAAAATTGTCGACTGCACAGGCTCGGCAACATCGAGCGAATAGACACCAACGCTCCAAAGGGTCTTAGAAGCCGAGCCTCTTGGTTCGAGAAAGAGAGGAAGACCGGATGCAAGACAGGCTGGTCTAGATGTCTGGAAGCATGGGTCGCCGGCCTTATAAGTAAGTAAGTACTTTGACCGGGCAACGTTCACAAATAGTTCGAATTTATTTTCAAAACCATCGAGAAACTATAATTGAGATCACTGCCGATACTAGTGCCCTTGATCATACCCGGTTAATACCCGATTCGACAAATAACCGCGTGCCCGGGTACCCGGGTAATGCTGGTAATACCCAAGTTGGCGGATGTCAGGCTTTGTTCGGCTACCGGTTACCCGCCATTTTCAGGTAACGGCTTTTCGGGGCAACAGAACAACTAATTCAATACAAAAAGTAATAAAGTACACCTTTATTTGTAAATATTACACAACAGCGAAGAAAGGGAAAACATCAATTATAACATAAGTCCTTGTTGCAGTGACCACGAAAAGTAATATAGTAAGTACCATGTCCTTTGAACATGCATTGAATAAGAATTGCATTTGAATTAGTTGCATTTGAATTAGCAGATCTATTTTGTCGACGTTTTAAATTCGCTCAATTCATGCTAAAAAGGCATTGAACTTCTATGATGTATGAAGAACGGACTGTACTCATACCCATAATCATACGGTCATTCGGTGTGTAACCCGGGTGGGTTCAAGGGTATGTGGGTATTAAGAGCTGTAGACGAAACGCTATTACATCCATCGATGTTTGGCGCGCTTTATGACCCACTTGAATCATTGGTCAGCGACTTGTCTTCAAAAATGATGATGTTTAAAACGGTGAGCGCTCCAGACACGTAATTACTAAATTGTTCATGCAACACTTGGACTTGGAAGCCAACATTCGACGCTGTATTGCCCAAATGAAGTCCGATGTAGTGCGAAGATTGTATGACAATTTTAAGGTACCGTGACATTGTGCCGAATGGACAAATGTGGTACAGTGACGCTTTTGAAATTGTCATGAGGACGAATATTAACATTTGGCTTAGGTGAAGCGTCATAGGGCCAATTTGACACTGTGTCACTTTGGGTATTGAAATTTGTATGCCCATCATATTGTTTACTTTGACCCTCAGTTTTAAAGTTATAATTTACCTAGCTCCAGGCGCCTGCCTGACAGTTGTCGACATAACCTACGGAAGAAATTCCTAAAATCATAAAACCCACCCACCCCAAATTTTAAATACACCAGACTTCCTTAGAAGCTTAATTTCAAATTCGGCCCAATGTTATTTCCAATTGTAATAACCCATTTGTTCACAGCTTTCAGGCAGGCGCTTGGAGCGAAACTAGTTATAACTTTAAAACTTTTGAAAAGATTGTAACAATTGTGGACTGATTGCCTGCGGACTTATGACCCTGCACCAAATTTGGCACAATGTCGGAAACTAGTTCGACCCTATGCCACTTTTGAAAGCGACATTATGCCAAATGTTAATATTCGCCCTAATGAGACTTTCAAAAGCGTCATTATATCAATGTGGCATCATTTCGTTTGGCACAATGTCACCTAAAGTTTGGCCTAAAGTCAGACCTACAATCCAATGCCCGAAATAATACTGAAACAATAATGTCTTAAAATGTATTTCTCAAATAAATTCAATTTTAACCTGCGACTGCTTCGCAAGACAGATCGCATTAATATAAGAATGGAAAACACTCGTTTTACTGTCGGTTGTTTCTATATTTATTTTGTGTCTTCTTCTTTTTATCTAATGCCACGTTTTTACTGAAGCTATCGCAGATCCCTTTCGTAAACTACATTTTTTGTTCTGCCCGGATGTGTGGTAAAAATAAACAGAACTAATACCTTAACTACACGTGAACATGACACACATAATTGTCCACGCGAGCAGCATGAGCTTAAAGAGCCTTGCGCCTTGTTTATTGCCATAGCGAACGAAGTATTGGAAATTGTAATCTTTTGAAGGCAAACAACCCCATACCCGCTTCGCTATGCAAGGGGCTGTTTTTTCTAAAAAAAATTCAGTTTAATTAGTTTAGTTCTTTCAGTTCGTCAGACATTATTCGGCAAAAAATTGCTTGTGTATGATAACCGATGGCAATTGGAAGGTCTACACATTTTCTTATGACTGATATCCAGGTGATGCTTCTATGATGATGTGTTGTGATGTACTCCAAAGCAGCAGGCGATGATCAGCCAAGCATTTTACGCTGCGACAGCGACTTATTTTCATATATCTTGAGCAGAAATGAAGTATTTTTTTGAGATGCCCAACTTCATAGCTGATTGACCCTTAGTCCATCGAAGAATTTGAGAGTCTTTTTGACAGTTATTCATGAATTTTTGATGAAATAACGTAAATGCCGTGCTCTGATTGGTCAATTCGGCTTTAGAAAACGATATATAAAAAGGTTGTGAAAAATTGTAAGCGGCAAGAGAGGTAGAAGTTGCGCATCTCAATCATACTTCATTTCTGATCTTGACCCACTGAAAATCAAAGCAACTGCGAATCGCTTTTTCGAAAATTCGTGACATATCGAAAAAAAAAACTCTAAATGTACTGAAATTCACGTGTTTTTTCAGGTACGGACAATACACACATACGTTTGCCGATTTTAACCAACATTCACACAAACCATATATAGACCAATACCAAAGGTGTGTGAACGTTTGGTTGTGAGTGAATCTTAGATAAACATTTAAGGCTCATTTTTTATATGCATACAATAATGATTAGTATTTTGTTTAAATTTATATTTATTTCTTTGCCTTTAAAAAACACTAGATTCCGCTAATTGGGAATTTTTTCCATCGCTCAAGTTAATTGAGGCTATCAGTGCTAAAGTGGCGTAACCCGCAAAACCCGAAAATTACCAAAATAACCATTTTTAAGGCTGTCAGAGCTCTCTAGTGACGATCGGAATAATTTCAATTTTTGTGGGTTACGTTACTTTTGCACTGATAGCCTCAATTGTGGTACGATGTGTGGTTACCAAAGATAGACATTTTATTTCTAGTGGCAACTGGAGCTGGAGCTAACCGGAAATTGTATGTGATAAATAAAGTTTCCGAAGATACTGCAGAACGGTGTGTCGCCTTCCATCAACGCAGAACTCCCGTTTGTCTGCTTCGAAAGTTGCCGTTGAATCTTCTTCTTCACACACCGTCGACGTAATTACGAAGCAAAATCGAATGCAACCAGAACATTTTTCTTAAGTCTCTCTCTTTTCATATGTTTTCGTATATTTGTCTGGAGGTGAACTAGGCATTTCGCAGCTCAGGCTTGGAGGTTTGAAGAGGTAAGTGGTTTACTTAAACGATTTACCCCTAGTTTATTCTCCTCCCAGAGGCAATTGAATAGTTAAGCCATCTTTCGAGGATCTCCAGAGGGACGACGTTGCCCTTATATACCACTTTGATTAATCCTATACGTTTTTATTGATTTGTTGTTTGTTCCATACCGATGTCTTTACTGCTGACAATTGGGGTTGGCTTTCGACGCCAACATACACATTGTTCTACACTCATCCTACTCTTCCGTCCGAGCCACTTAGCCGCTTCCGATTAAATACTACCGAACACATCATAACATAGATTCGCTTAACTTGGTGCGAACTCTTAGGGCAACATTTCCATTCCGCAAATGGCCCATCAACATGCGAGTATCTGTGGTATAAACACAAATAAAAATGAGATTTTTTTTTATTGTTGAGTCGTAAATACCCTGCGAACAAATTCAAAAACAATTTGAATTCGGTCTGACCGCCATTATTCCTGCGCACACTGGGTTCGGACTTGGTTAGGGCATGCAGTTTAGTCCTCAAGAAGTGGAAGAATTAAAGCGTGAGTGTGGTCTTATTGTCAGAACGTCGAGACAGGTTTTAGCACTTTTGCTTGTACAAGGTGGCCGGATAAGAACGACAGAAAAATAAATGTAAATAAAAGAAGTAAGGTGTAAGATTTACAATTGAATCTGGTTTATTTGGAAGCTTCGTTCATGCAATTTTGTATGAAATAGCACGACATTCCAATGTCCTCCTAGGCTCTGCCCGCAGTGCTTCAAGCGGCCGACACAATCTTATATTTATGAGCAGCTTTATTCAGGCAATAGCGTCTCGAATGTTGACCTTGGGCTCATACAAAGAGGTCGGTTTTTAGCATAGGCCAACGACTTGACGAAGCCCTAAAGAAATTACTCGTATGATTGCGTCAAATCGGCCAATTGATCTACGCTCGCCGTGAGATGACTCAGTCGCCAAATGTCTCCTTCACATCACCGAGCGTTGCGACACTTGTATGGCATGGAGCGCTGTCTTGCCGGAACCACAGACCGGATATATCGATGTTGTCGAGCTCTGACCACAGAAAGTCGGTTGATGGTAAAGACCCGATGATGCCATAAACAGCACCAAACGGTCAATATTTGTGGGTGCAATGATGTTTGGCAGAGATGACAGAACACAGGAACAGCTACATTTGCTACGTCTGCTACTCAGTGAAGTAGTAAATGTCAAATGTCAAAATGTAACTGAGATGTCAATTTAACGTTGTGCTAAAATTTGTGTAAAATTCATTCATGACTTGACCGGCACAGGCGTCAATCCGTTGTAGGAGGAAGGAAATATCATTGGAGCGAGGGTGCCTATGTGATGAATGTGGAAACCAGAAATGAAGTTTTGCTCTTGCTTTGACAACTGATGTTGTATCGTTTACTCAACCCAAATTGACCGATCAGAGAAGGGCATTCATTTTACTTCGAGAACAACCGCCAAAAATGCATGAATAACTGTCAAAGAGCGTCTCAAACTCGTCGATGGGCTACGGGCCATCAGCTGTGAAGTTCAGCATCTCTACAGTGCTTCATTTCTGGCGGAAACATTCTAAAAAAAACACTGCAAATGTACGTAACAAATGAGAGGTACACAGTAAATGGAACAAATCGGAGTAGTTATTCGAATAACTCCTCGTAATTAAAGGGGCCGATTACCTCAGGTAGTCTACTCTGCTATCTCTGATGCTTGGTCGAACACTTGTAGATTGTGTTTGCTTCAATAACTGCTATGTTGCTTGTCTGTCCTTGTCTTGCCTCGCCCGAGAAAATTACTTTTTGACTAAAATCCGTATCTCTTCGGCCATCAGCGGGCCTTGTCATTGATCGCTCGGTGCTGTGTTGTCCCAAATTAAGACGGGTTGACACTCTGCCGATGGTTAATTCATCTGATCGATGCCGAATCAACATTTCTTTGTCTTCTTCTGGTTCTTCTATCCTGGTTGGTGGTTTAAGGTCCAAAAGAGTGTACTCAAGCTCAAAATTTCAGAATTTTCCACGGTGTGACAAATTGTCGCAAATCCACGACGACTGACTCCACGATTAAAATTCGCGAAATTTCGATGAAGTTTTTTCATTATTTTCACACATCACGGCAAACACGAAACGATGCATGACGAAATGGCAAACCTTGTGTCATTCGTAACTTTGTCAGCTGCTGAAACATGACAATTGAAAAAACTATCATTCCAATCTGCTCACCCTATATTGCGTCCTACAACGGAACGACTTTTCCTTGTCCTGTCACTAACACCTAACCTTACAGTTCCTGCAGGAAGTCCAGGTGAATTGTGGAGAGAAAGGATATCAATAATCGCCTTAAATTGTATCTTTCCTCTGCAGCCATTCGACTTTAAGCATTCTCCTTTCGATGCTTTCGTGAAAAATTGATGCTCTCCCTTGCAGCGCAAAGAACACAGACCAATTGATCTCATGTAATGGACTGTCGGTGTCCAGGCAAAACAACGATTAGCGACCCTCTAGGATATCACCCAAAACCAAGAACATTAACACGCGTCATGCGACTTTAAAGCATCTACATTGACTGATTTCCTCAAAGCCCTTTTGAGAGTGCGTCGAATACCAAGATGTCAGGCCCTAGAGTTCATCAAACGGTGACTCTTTTGAAGTTGACGGTCGTCAGATTTTTGCACTTCTTCTTGCACGCTTCGAAGTTGATACTCGTTACTATTCGGATCTAGGAGTATGGCCCACGAAAGGCGATTGCAGCTGATGGAGTCACACCGATTGAACTTAAACAGCCAAAAGCAGCGACAGCCTACTTGATCAACAAGGACGACAATGTTGTCACAACAAATGGCTTAGAAATGACCTAAGCACGTTGCTGAACCCAATTATGCAATCGTCCAGTTGCAGAAGTCGACACAACACCTCCGCATGGCGCAACCCTGACCGAGCATCATCGACTTCGTTGATTCACTGTGGAGTTTCCTCTGGCGTCGATTGCGAACACTGGATAATCTGCATCTGGCAAGTTGTATTGTTTACTTTCCTGGAAAACTCAATCGCCTGCAACAGCTGAGCGATGGATTTTCAAATGCTGAGCCTAGAAATTAAACGGCTGGCCAAATTCGTTCTAGCGTCGCACACGCTGCATTATCCCGGCCTCTGTGCACCCAATTGAAGTCAATTTGAATACAGGCCAGCTGACATTCAGAAATGCAGAGGAAGAGCGTTTAAAGAATCCAGTCACCTCGGAGACTTAACACAGCTGGAGTATCAGCAGCAGTCAAAGGTTGTATGAGTTATCTGGACAATAACGGTCACAGTTGTCACCCGCAGGAGAGCAGTAATAAACGGGAGACACCTTGGCGATGTACGAGTTATATGGAGCTGCACTCCATTCAAATTCATTTCCCAAGCAGATCGGCCAGCGAGAGAAGAACATATAACGACGCCACCAGCAACGGAGCAACAGAGCACCAGAGCACCAGAACAGAAGAACACGAGAACAGTGGAACGGCAGAGCAACAGCCCCATCCATGCATCCACTGCCAGTCAGGTTAGATACACACTCTTACACATTCGAAGTCACACAGTGATAGCGAGCGAGTAGCGACAGTTTACTTCGGATATTTCTCTTGGATTCCGATTCGGATTCGGATTCGGCCGCCTCTGTGCGTGTCGGCCGACGACGGAAAGAGAGGCAGCCATGCACACAGTACAGAACAGACTACAGCGCGCCAAGTGCTCCAACGAGTATGGGTCTGGGTCTCTTATTTCGACTTTTGTAATTGTTTGATTCGAACCGTGTGCGGGTTTTCTTCGTTTTATTTATCTTTTTCCTTTTTATTATTATTTTATTATTATTTGCTGTGTGTGCGCTCGCTCTTTGGCTCTTCGGCTGCTTCTCCCTCCTCGTCGGCATCGTCGTGGTCGTGGTCGTCGTTGTCGCTGGCGTTGTCGTCGTTTTCGTCTCCATTCCAGCAATCTCCGGCTCACGTACGTACGGTGACGGTCTCCCTCTGCTGCATAGCTTTGAGTGTTGTACATTGTACCCAGCAGCGGGCAGAGGAAGTCAGTCTCGTTGAAGTCAAAAACTGGATATATGTACCCAACTTTCAAGAAGAGAGCAGCACGTACACAAAGAAAACCCGAGCAGATCAGACCCCGACCAAGGCGCACAGTGTGTGCCTCCAGCAATTGGACGTTTGGTCGTTTATTTTGCCTTTATCTTGTTCTTTTTCCGATGATATAGTAAAACATCGAACATTTTAATTGTTTTCGCCGTGAATCGAGCGTCGAGATACTCTGATTCGGTGGTTGAATTTCATTAATCCGACATATACTTTGTGTGCAGTGAAATTTCGAGGATTCGAGTGAAGAAGCCGCTGTCTGGGGCGGCCCCTGGTGCGGTGGCCTGAGTGGGAAAAATCGATACACTAGTGCTTCGCCCCATTTTCGGTACACATTTCCATTTCGCCTTAAATTTTTCGTCTGCCGTTTGCCGTTTGCCGTTTTCCGTTTGCTTGCTTGTCTGCTCAAATGTGCCCCTTGGTGTAGTGGGATAGTTCCGGTTGTTGAGTGTATCTATATTTCAACGATTCCAGTTCTCCGGGGTTTTGAGTTTTGTCTTTGTGTCGCTCGCGAATCGGTGGTGGCTCTGTACTGGCGTGGCGTTGTCGGTGGCGGTGGCGGTAGCGCGGTGGCAGTGGCGTTTCTGTTTCACCAATTACTGAGTCAAGTGGTGGTGCTGGTGCTGGTGCTGGCGATGATGGTTGAGCGGCCGGAGGGTACAGTTGGATAGAGTTCGGCCGCGGCAATACAAAACATGAAATAAAAGTGAAAAAGTTGATTTTCAACTATATTTTTTTTTTGTTATGTAGGTAGCTTTTTTTCTCTCTTGCTGTTTGTCTCTTGATGAAATTGACTGGATTTATGTCTACTTGTAGTGGCTAGTGTCGCTGAAAGGTGGCGGTGTGACTTTTAAGTGATAAATGAAAAACGATACAACGCCGCAGCACAGTGAGTGCGTCGCAGCGCTGTGAATGATACAAAAATCCATGCAATCGAGTGAAGCCAATCAAGCTGAGGCGGCTATGCATCCACAAGAGGAATTCGATTTTATTTGAAAAGGTAAGCAAACCTGCACAATGCTTGTAGATCTTTGTAGATTAAGTAGATTAGGGGGGGGGGCTTAGTGGAATTTGAATACTGTACTCAAACGCATCACGGCGAGTTGCTGAAAAAGAGATCTCGACCTAGGATTGTAATTCCTCAAACCTCTTTTACATCGAAAGGGACACAAGCGGGGAAACCTCAAAATCAAACCGAATTTGTGGGCCAAAACTGAGTGACTGTGGCCACAATTGTGCGGAACTTCATAAGATAAACAGATGAATTTATTATGAGTCGGTCTGGTCGCACATCAGCCTCAGTAGACAGTATTTGCGTGCATTTGCATAAATCGGGGGTGTTTTGCGAAAGTGTTGGTTGGAAGCTGTTTTCATTATCTAACGGTTGGTCTGTGCATTCAGGTCACAACGATAACATTGAAAGCTTTCAACACCCTTACTGTTGTTGGAAGAATAAAAGAGATTTATCTACTTCGCGTCTTTTTTCACAAAGCATCGAAATTTTGCTGACGTTTTGCCTGCTGTACGACGTACTTGCACAAAGCTTCGCATTAATATTAAAAGGCACTTCAATGGAAATATTGGACGGAGTATGTGCTGTTGTTGACGTAAAAATGGTAGTGGAACGCCTGAATTCCACGTATTGTAACTTGACTGCAACGTTGTATTTTTTTGGCATTTCATAAGAACAGATAAGAGATGCTTCAATTTTCATAGGTTTCGTACACGGCATGTGAGTGAGTAGTGTAAGACTCACTTGCCTAAACAAGGGGCGCTGTCTTCCAAAAATACCTACAATTGGTGGGTCGAACACAGCGAGCCGTCAATAAAGCGTTTACTGGCATTGAAACGGAGAAGGGTTTGGCGGTGAACGTGCGTGAAACGACGTGTACGCCTGAATCCTAAAGAAAGGACACACAACATCGACGACGCAGCCTGAACGTCACCATAGGCAGCTATAACTTCGAGGTAGTCAAGGACTTCGTCTACCTCGGCTACCCACATCAGTACCCAGATTAAACGCAGAATAACTCTTGCCAATCGCTGTTCCTTTGGGCTCAAAAGGGCAATTGAGTGGAAGGGCACCCTCCCGAAGGACCAAGTCATGATTATATAAGACCTTGATCATCCCTGTGCTGCTTCCTGGCGTGGAAGCCTGGGCAATCTCAAAAGCAGTTGAAGAAGCCCTTGGTCTTTTCGAGAGAAAAGTTCTGCGTTCAATCTTTGGTCCTGTTTGCGTTGAGGGTTTTTGGAGGTGGAGGTTAGGGTAGGTTTAGGAAGGGGAGTGTGATGGTTGAACATCACTTCCACTCTGTTAACCTATCCTGTGTCTCGTGGTGACTTAAAGCAGAGCAGATGTTGAATCGTCTCGGTTTCTTCCTCGTCACCGCAGTTGATCTGGATTCCGCATTCCATTTCCGGAACATTGTTCCGATGGGGCAGTGTCCTGTGATTACTCCGTCGAGCACACAGATCGAGTTATGGTACAACGTTAGACTTTTCGTTGTTTTGCCGTCAGTAAGCTCAGACTTTTGGAGAAGAATAAGCCCAGTCAGGCGGCTACGGATTCCAGCCCAAGAGTCTTCGACTCCGAACCGAACGAAGTTTTTCTTCGCCCGGCAAAGGTTGGCTAAAAGAATTGTCTCGAAGCGGGATGTCTCACCTTGGACAGTGTTTCTTCTAATGGGTCAACAAACCATTTTTTTACATAAAATTGTTTAAGCAAAGCTTATCCTCGTCCTCGTCCCCACCGGTCGAGACAATGCGTGACCTTCCTGGCCGTCAATCCTACCTTGGCCAGAGTTTGCGCCGCTTGACCATCCACTTCAGAAATTGGTCGATGTTGTTGCAATCCAACAGTGACTTGCAGGTGGAAATTCTGTCCATGAGGCTCTTTGGGTTCTTTGGCAGCACCTTTACGTCGAGTTTCTTTTCTCTTTACTGGCGTCCGCATTAGACGTCGTAATTGCTGTGACTATCTGTACGATTCATCCAGGCATAGGATAAGCATTGAGAGTTTCCGATCGAAGAAGCTTTATGGCGTTTGGTGATCTTTATTCATAAGATCGCCCCTAGAATCGCTATCACATCCAATTCGGCCTACTCAAGCACTCCTGTCCCGAAGTACCCTTACCCTGCTGGTCTTCTTATAAATAGAAAAGCCATAAGTTGAACGCTACTCGTTAGAACTGATTGCCGGTTCCATTGTCAGCTACTCACAAAGACTGAGGGCTGTGACAGGCGAGAAACATATTCTGGGAGGCAAAGATCCGTCGACCACACTGGCTCATCCACATCGAGGAATAGTGAAAATATAACATATCGCACTTGGCACGCACTCTCTGCAAATCCTGTGTTTCGACATTGTAATCACGTATAGAAGAATTATGGTGTATAGTGCATCTAAGGCAGACGACAGGTAGATCTGCAAAAACTGGGCAGGGTTCCGGCATTTGTCAACATTTGAACACAAGTCTGTCAACTGTCCGACAATCTGAATATTTAGTCAGTCATCTACGCAACAACTGCAGTGTCTGCGTAGCAGTACCCCCTCAGTACCCACTGTGTTGATTGAGCAACCGACTTTTTTCGGCTTGATTGCTAGCCGGCAACAGCGATCGGGGTCATAACCTACACAACAAACAATGAATGAGCAAGAGTTTCCGAAACCTGGAGGTGCGCAGAACTGTCCAGGATGTCAGTCAGATCGCTGACCACCATCGATACGAAAAAGCCCCACATTTGGAAGACATCCGCAAAGTCCACCCCGTTCATACCGAATTCGAAAAATCAACATCGTATGACTAGCTTTTTACAGATAAGTTAACCACTCGTTCTTCCACAATCACAACACCTAATTTATCTTCATCCGAACCCACAAAGACATTTATTATCGCTTGTAGTCGATGAATGGTAAAGATCCAATCG
This sequence comes from Eristalis tenax, assembly GCA_905231855.2. Classification (NCBI taxonomy): domain Eukaryota; kingdom Metazoa; phylum Arthropoda; class Insecta; order Diptera; family Syrphidae; genus Eristalis; species Eristalis tenax. The sequence goes on along the minus strand of HG993127.1, from coordinate 19,436,889 downwards.
ACTCGCTTCTAACTCCAATTCCAAGCTATAACATGTAAATTATTAAGCCACTTATCAAAGCTTTGTTTCACGGAACCACCACCACTTGATAGGCATCTAATCTAAGAATTCCCATGTGGCAAGACGGCTTTGTGGGGCTATCTGCGACGGTGGCGGTGGCGGTGGCGTTGGAGAAAATAAACTCAAAAGCATGTGCTGATAAGCCCGGCGTGAGTGCTCTATTTTTAATTTGAACATCATTCCATTGGATAAGAGCACCTTCCTCGCCGTCAACCTGGCAGGTAGTCAGAGCATGATATTCGTTTCAGTCGTTCCCTTATCTACATCAATCTAGAGGCGATTAAAGACGTCTTTTTTGAAATCATTTAAGCGGTTAGTGTTACCAGATATATTTTTTGACGGATTACCTTTTCAGTATTCATGGATTTTCAGTCGAATTCTTGGTGAGTGGGTAACAGAAGGCTGTTAATCATTCGTTTTGTGAGACGTGGACTTTAGATAAATCATTCCAGCTTTTTATTCGACAATCCTAATAATACAAACATGAGACAGAATTCGGAAGTAAACTGGTGCCTGGTTTCTACATTTGTGAGAATGGTCTGATCCCGAGAACAAACTACCTCCGATTGTTGACGATCATGAGAACGCTGGCTCCAGTCATCAATACCAGCAGTCATCCCGGACGCGAGAATGACTTGGTCTTTAAACCGAAGGATTCATCTTCCTCTTCAGGAGACTTGGACTCGAAGACTCTCTTAATTGTTTCGTCTCTCGAAAGACCAAGCTGACTTTATATGAGACACTGATCATCCCAGTCTTGCGCTACGGCGCGGAGACATGGATTATCTCAACAGCGGATGAAGAAGTCCTTGGCCTCTTCGAGAAAAAAGTTCTGAGTGCGATCTTTAGACCTGGTTGCGTTGCGGGCTTTAGAGTCTCCTCAACCAGGAACTGCACGGGTTCTACAGCGACATGAGCCTAGCCAGGCGTCTACAAAGCATAAGACGGCAGGGCAATGTACAGCTTGTGGACGACTTAGCTTCGGCCGGAAGATTCTTCGACTCCGACCCTGTGGAACAACGCAACAGAGTACGCCCGCACTTAAGGTGGGGCGCCCAGATGGAGAAGGTCCTGGCTATCCGATCCAACTTGGTTGTTAAGGCCCAGGTCCACCCCGGACAGTAGCTTCAGATAAAGAATAAAAATAAGACTACATTTAGGTACAGCTCGGCGAGTTCCCTGTTGAGTTCTCTTCCATTCACCTTCCTCGCAGACTATTCCGCGCAGAATCTTCCTTCTTTCGAATGCTCCGAGAATCAGGTCTTTTTGGTGCTTTCGATTCCGCGATATAGCGAAATAAGAGTTGTGTTGAGAATTCGGGAGATCGGTTGCCATGGGCTGTGTGACATTGACATTTATTCAACAAATTTTTACCAAAATAATATGAATGCCGTACTCTGATTGGTTGAGAAAACTATATAAAAACAGTTACCAAACATTTAAAGGTTGAAGTTGGCTTTCTCTATAATAATTCATTTCAGTAAAGAACTGGGCACAAAACTCCTGGCTTGAGGTACCAAGATAATGCTCTACAAAGCTCTTATTTGTCCAGTCCTACTTTATGGACCCGAAAGCCGGACGGTAAGCAAAACACCAGATTTGAACCAAGAGGTGACTTCGAAAGCAAGATTCTACGTCGGATATACGGCCCCTTTTGCAAGAAAGGCGAGTGGAGGTTAATGCTACGTTACCACCGAACGAACCTACCACATTATGCTATTTCGGGGTCTGGAAACCTCGCGGTTTCTGATAAAACTCGTTGAATCCTCCTCGAGTTCATCAGTCCGTGAGAGGTTGTGAACCCGGACCCGCCAACAGCGTGAATTTCAGTTTATTTTCTCATTTTGTCTCTTTCTATTTTCTGGTGTTCTCACACTATTATGTCCTGTCGGCAAATAGCTGTTCTGGTGACCATTTAAAAATTTAGAGCGAGTGACATTTCAGAATTGTATCGAAGTCCAAATGACAAATCTACTTTATTGACATGACAACTTATACATATGACATGGAAAATGGATGAGACTGTAGCATATGATTAGACAGGAAACCAACAGTCGCCCACCACCAGTAGACTAGTAGACCCGAAACCAATTTTGTTTGCTCCTGAGACAATCTCGCCGTTCGCTTGAATCTTGTACACTAGCCCATATGACACCGGTTCGCTATCAGCATCAATGACAAATTCTCACTGAAGACAGCCACAATGGAAGCCAGATTGCCAACGACGCGACGCACGCAAGTGCTAATTAAATTATCCGACTTTGAGGTGAAGATTCAACTTGAAATTGGGTCTGTAAATACCATTGTGGTGAGTATTTTCTGATTTTTTGCTCAATGTAAGTGTACATTGACCTGAAGCAGCTTGCCCTTGCCGCAAGAAAGTGGGTGAATGCATCGCTGCTTGTTCCATGAAATCGTAAGTTAATTCAACACGACGCCAATCCAACTTATTGCTTGCCACCACTAGAGCAGGAATAAGCCTATAGGCGATTGACTGCCTTGCTGTTGATAAATCCCAAACACAAATTGACAGACAGAGAGGTGGACGGTGTCTGCCTATTTAGCGGACAATTTTGTGATATTCCATTCCGGAAGATCTAATAGTACGTTCCCACCGAAACTACCTTCCGCCATATGTTTTCGGGATCAGGAAAACTTGCCTAATGCCAGAGATAATGGAGGTATAGAGATATGCATCTTCTACTTCTCTTGTCCCTTGATTTCATCTGACAGCGTTTTTTATACGCTTTTCGTCCCGTGTTTGTGAATACGTGTGAGCTCTTGCGATCAGCTGCCGAACAGCTGATACCCTTCTCCAACCTAGTAGAGGGGTGAATTAGAAAATTCGCTCGTTAGTTCGACGTTATTTCAAATTTTGGTGTTAAATCCCAACACAGTATGGAGGGGTAAACGAACGAACAAAGCTTATGTTCATGAAGTCGATTCCTTAAGCTCCCATTTGAGCAAGTTATAGTCAGATACTAGGACAAAATTAATGCACTACTAGTGTATGTATTTTTATATATGAATTATGCATATAAAATGCATTCACACGAATCATGCGTACAGGTAACTAAGGGTATAGAGTGGAACTAACTTTTGGGACACTCCGTCAAGTAGGCTGTAGGTATTGGGTCTATAACTTAATTCTTGCTTCGCAATGGACAGCTGTAACCATGGCGGGGATCTTGTGTGACCTCATCGAAAAAAAACCCCGTTGCTACGGGATGTTTGCAGCTTGAAGTGGCTGCCATTCTTGATGGGGCACTCGAGCTGATAGACCTGAAAGTTACCGGCGAATCGATCACCATATCTTCTGATAGCCAAGCGACCACAGCATCAGGCATTCTGACATCGAAGCTGATTGGGCTTTGCAGATAGAGCGTCCACGAAATTAATGAAGAATCCGGTGACCCTCTGCTGGGTACCGGCACACACTTACAGTACGCTCTCGTCAACGTGAACACCGGATGATGTGAACAGATATCTTTTCTGCGTGAACAAAACATGATCGATCGTCCGCCATCGACTCTAACTCACCAGGAGTTATACCCAAGCGTAACCAGGCTAGTTTTTGGACTTGGTCCAACCATCTCGTCCTGGGTCTGTCAAGCGGTTGCCTACCTGATGGAATCGCAATCAAAGCCCGCCTCGGAAGTAGTGATAAAGGGGACATTCGTGCCAAGTGACCAAGTCATTACCCAAATTTCATGGCCATAGGTGAGAGTTGGAATAAATATAATAACTTCGCTCTGGCACGAAGCTCGGTCTTCCTGATTACAGATCTACCAAGTTGTTTCAAAATTGACCCAGCTTGATCAATCCTACAGGAAATCTCAGCATTACTCCTTCCATCACTCGTTAAAAAGACTCCGAGATACTTAAACTTCTGCAACTGCTTCAATGGGACTCACTAACATGTTGAGTGCATTGAACAGGCGTTCTGGAGATGAATTGTCCACGTTGACCGTCACTGGAGCATTGGCACATTCGGCCACAAACCTATCGAGTGCGCGGTGAAGTTCCGTCTGGGAAGATGTGAAGATCACTAAGTCATCTGCAAAAAGAAGATGACTTACCCTCAACTCTCCCAATGTGAATCATTCCTCGCCTCGGCTGCACTGCAACGCTCGCAATTTATAAAAAAATGAAAAGTAAGCCATTTCCATTTTTACAAAGCTCTGGAATGTATTGAACAACAAGTGACGGATTTGTTGTATTAAATTTCGTATCGGTTATGCCCGTGCTCAGTCAATATTTTATGTTACTTTGCCACAACATTTTATTTGATTTTTGATCCTATGCAAAAACCTTTTGTTTAAAATTAAATAAATGAATTAGCTATACTGTTATGTAAGAGGAAAAAACGCACAATTTGTTTTATTGATAAGATGATGAGAATCTACAGTGGGATTACCCCATTATTTTATTAAAAATTGACCTTCGTAAATGTGAACTCCCTTGGTTTTTAATTGTTCACGCTACCGAGAGTCTACTGTATACTGCATAGGGGCTCGGAACTGGATTAATCGCTGGCAATGCCGCACGCCCGCGCACCGTTGAGCTCCATAAAAGCTGGATGACGCATCTTTGGACAGAGGCCGTACTCGCTGGCTTAGTCTGAATACTGCAGCTACAGCAAGGGCCCTGTGGCCAATGCTGAGCAAGAAGAGACCAACGATCGAGGCGAACGAGACCAGTGATCGATTTTAGTCGCAAGGACGTAAGAACGTCCTCACCGTACACTGTGCCATAGGTGTATGCAATGCAATGCGACTGAACATATCGCACAGCGACTTTTGCGGAAGCTGCAGAGATGAGGAAGAAACAGAATCCAGCTAGGAAAAGAAGGAAGCACTTCTCATTAGAGTGGGGGATTTAAGCGGTGTTGAATTGAAAAACCTGTGATTCACACGTGAATCTGGCTGGAGCATGCAACAATGGATTGAACTCATTGACCTCAGTGAGCCGTGGCCAGAAGGCCGCCAGAGCACCCAATTACTTACCTACATAGCGAGATATCCGATAAGACCTGATGGCTGAGGCCCAGGCCCACCGCAGATTTTAGCGGCACACAGAAATCAAAAATTAGAAGGAAATATGTGGGGGTCCACTCCTTCGTAGCCGATAACTTTATTGCAGGAGGGATTCCAGAAGGAAATGCTGGTTGAGATTTTTTTCTCGTTGGGAATGGGACCTGCTGACTCTGCTCTCCAACTACGACAGTCTGAATGTGCGTCAAGTCGTGAGGTGAGGTTTTGTGATACCACGCGGATTGACTGAACCTGTAACCAACTAGCGCTTGCGACAAAGCAGTTTTTAAAAAATATCAGGTTATTTAAAAAAAAATGTCTCTAAGAGGGAGTTATTACAACAAGCCAGTGCACTGCACGAGCTGATGGGGGCGTGTGGTCTCAACCTCCTCTTCATCGATGCAGTATCTGCAAAAGTCATTTTACCCGCCCCACCCTGTGGGCTTGAGAGCGGGCGGTATTAAAGATCAATTTAATTATGACCAGAAATTACTGACTTGACTCGGTTCATTCAATTTCTACTAAACATTTGCATAGCAAGAGCATATCTGTGGTTTGCCACATTAAATCGTAATGTTTGACACTCAATTCTGGTCAACCACAACCAGCAGTTCTAAATTCAAATTGCTCTCGTTCGTAATTCCAAGGAAATATGATAGCGAACGTTCATTGGCAAAACCAAGAAGTGATAAGCACCACTGGCTGTCTCCTTTCCACGTGGGTTATCCCTGACACCGAAATATTCAGTTAAAAATGGCAAAAAATGGACTGTCAAAGGAGAGGGAACAAGTCGTGGATCGCGGCATGCAGTTTCAATTTCTGTTGCTGGCATCTTCAAATTACGAGTGTCGATGATCTGATCTTGATGTTCTTCAGGGGCTACTTGTGGCGACGTTGAAGGGGGCCCTCTCGTCGAGACTCTCATAAGTGTCACAACATCGAGCTTTGGACACTTCGTCGTCCGCAAGGGGGCATCACCAGCCGGACGTTTAAAATGGCAATAAGAGGAGGCGGAGAACAAGAATAATTCAATTCTGCAGGACACGAGAGAGGTCCGAAGCTGACTTCTGTTACTTGCAGACAAACTCGCCTGGACTCGCCTCTATAGCTGTCCCTCTTCGCCCAACTCCTCAAACGCATGCCAAGACAATCGACTATCGATAAACGTCTTCGTTTTGTTTGTGAGCAACTCGCTGCACCTGTCACTTCACAACCTCACAGATATTTCAGTATTTAATTACGCCTGGAACAGAGGACTGAAAACTGAAGATAAATACATTATACCATACATGTGCGTTGAATGTGTGCTCACAGGTCGCGTTCGTTCGCTTTTGCAACGCTGCCAACGCAAAGCCATACAACAACACATTCCACGAGTTTGGATTGATATCTCTGACTGCATGTAATATATTGACTTTGAGTGAGCAGAATACCCCCAAGACAATGTACGCACAACACAACTTAGCAAAGCAAAGTAGAGATACAGATCGAACGGGGTGGATGAACAAAACTCGCCCAAAACAGGACGCAACCTATAACCATGTATCTGACACATTCACCGTTCGTTTGCCGCACCGCATATTTCTCTCTAAAGAGAGCGATTGTGTATTTCTTTTGTTTGAAAAAAAAAAGAAAAAAAAAAGAATTAAATAAAAGCGAGTATCTGTGTAAATTGACTGGTGTGGCTGTGTGCGTGTGTAGTACCTTGTCATCTCTCGGTGTACGTAAAGTACGATGAGTCCGTGTCCGAGTACGATTCTCTCAACATTTTATTTGTCGTGTATTCGGTTCGTTTGTTCATTCGCTTGTGTCGGTCGTATCGTCGTCATCATCATCATCGTCGTCGTCGTCGTCGTCGTGTCGTCGTAGTCATCGTCATCGTTGTATCGCTGTATGATTGTATTTAACCTCACTCTCTCTCTCCCTCCCTCACCCTATCCTAGCCGCGTATGCATATGTATATAGAGTTTTGCCGCAGAGAAGAGCACTTCGACCTCTCAGTTGAAATTTTATCTCGTAATGGTGAGGAGTGAACTTTTGGATTACGGTCAGGTGTTTAGTTCTTTTTTGTTTCTTTCATTATTTTAGTGTGTGTTTTTGGCTAGCTTTAATTAATCCATGATAAATGCATCCAATTCATCGAATGCTGGTTTATCAGTGAAATTGTGTGTGAATAAGGTTTTTTGTCTCTGTTTTTGACGGAATTCTGAGGAGAAACTGAAGTCGATACACGGCGGGTGTCGAGTGTATCTGCGTTGAGTTGAAGCGGATTTCAATTTGAAGAAAAACCAATAAACCTAATCGAATCCATTATATCTTTACGAAACACAGTTATAGATACAATTTTTTTTTTGTGTTGTTTTCGCTTTTTTTTTCTGTGCGCCGCTGTGTGGCTGGTTTACTCATTGCTCTGGTTGTGCTGCTGCTCTCATAACGCGACAGAGACGTGAATTACACACAATCGACGTCCATTTGTCGTTGCTGTTGCCGCTGCCGCCGTCGTCGTCGTCGTCGTCGTCGTTGTCACTTGGACGTTTAGTCGTTTGGTTGCCCTGTCGCTTAGTCGTTGTCGTGTGATCGGTGTGACGCCGCCGGATAAAATACAGCAACAACAGTACACAGAAGAAGAAACGTTTCTGTTTTAAGTTTCTTTCAATTCAATCGTGAGCACGGTATAAAACAAAACAACAAAAACAAACGAACAGTACAGTGGGAATATATTTTTTGTGCCCGTGTGTATGTGTGCGTCTGTCCGTCATCGTCATCGTGGTTGTTTGTCGGTTGAATTATTTTTATTTTTTTTTTAAATTGATTCGCCTTCGCCGCGTTTCTTGTCACGGATGCGTTGTTGTTGCCGTCGTTACAGTCGCGTCGCGCTCTCAGCCACCATTACAAATACTTCAGCAACTACTAGTGCTACTCCTCATTTTATTTAGCGTTAGTTAGATCAGCGGACAACAATCGTATCTTCTTCGCGATACGCAATTCGCATTATTTCAGTGTTGGATCGAAGTGGATTAATTTATACAAATTTGAAACGATGGTGTCGATGATGTATATGCTGGTGTGATGGGATTACCTGTGCAGTTGATGAACAAACAAATAAAATGCGGTAAGTCAGTCAATAAGTCGAAGTTATCACTCAAAATTATCAGAAAAAAATGAAATGGAAGGCGAATGTCACATTTTCCTTGGAAATTTTTCATTGAATTCATAATTTTCCCTCAGTGTGCTGCACACACCAGTCGGCTGTGTCCGAGTCCGAGGTGAAGCGAGGTAGATGAGATGTATCCCATGGTGGTGGGTAGTTATTCCTTACATAGAAATGGATTACATACACAATTCGATGGGATTGTCAACTGAATTACATTTTGTGTTTGGGTCTGGCTCTCTGTGCCTTCGTGTCGTTATAGTCGTCGTTGTTGGATGTCTCCTTGTGCCTGGTGTATTGTGTGGAAACCCCTTCTGTGTAACAGAGTAGTGGATGATGGCGGCGGTGGTCTGTGCGCTCAGTGCATGGGTTTTTCATATTCTTCTGAATATGCACACAGAATGGCTGCAAGAGAGGAACGAACCAGCTCTGGCGAAAACAGCAGAGACACACGATGGAACGAGTAACTTTAAATGGATGTGTCCAGCAGCGAATTTTGAGTTCATATGTAAGTGCACGGCGGTAATAAATCCAAGAATACTGCAGGGAAGCCGGGATACCATTGCTCGAACCTAGTTTCTAAAGCTCCCAGACTGTTCAAATGAGTGGATTCCCATTGTATGACGATGTTTTCGAATTCCAAACATTGATGGTTCCCATGACATGCTTCGCTGCTCGAAAATCACCTCAAAAGGTGCTCATGCGGTTGACACATTCAGACGGCAGCAGCACCGCTGAATTGGTTGGAAAATTTTACCCTAAACTGTGGTATGATACATCCAGCATCGCGATGTCGTAAAGGAAATAAATCTTGGAGGTTATGGACACATCTCGAAGGCAAGCACATAGCGCGCGCAACACCAAGTCAAACACAAGCACGTACACACACAGGCGTATTCCTAAACCGGCGAGAAAAAGAGGGAGACCAACCGAACGAACGGGATGGATATACAGACAAAGAGAGTGAGTGAGTGTACAGAGGAAATAAATTAAAGAAGAAGAAAAAGAATACATTCAGTTTGCTCGCCCCCTCCTCGTGCTCCTCATCAATGTGATTCGCCTCGCCATCATCATCATCTACGTCGTCGTCGTCGTTGTCCTGCCGCGGCTGCTTGCGGGAGCTGCTGCTGGTGGTAGCTTCTCCTTCTACTCTTCGGTTTTGTGCCGTTCTTCCTCGCTGCTGCTTGGCCGCTGAATTGTATGTTCCATTCTGGCGTTCCTTGTCATGGAAGATAAAATTGAAAATGACGACAACAATACTAAGCGGCGGCAGCAGCAGCAGCGGCAACCACGACGAAGAAGTCGACGTCGAAGACGGAGTCGTCGTGGTGATGGGAATTTCGAAGACGAATTGAGGAATGCGCGCTGGTGGTGTGCTCGTGCTGCTCGCTCTCCGACTTGAGGTGTGTAATGGCCGATGAGTCGTTTAGTTCGTATCCACCGCCGCCGCCGTTGGCCGATTTGGCGATGCCCTACACACGATGATGGTGGTGACTCCTATACTAACGACTATCGCGCCCCCTACACACCACAGCACACATCGGGCTTGGGGTCACCACTACACAGAGACAGATAACACCGAAACGAACAAAAACAACTAATAAAACAGTTGAACTCATCAACTTGAAATTGCGAGCAAAGAGGAGCAATCCCCATTGTGCAGTGCAAATCGATAGATGGCGCTATTTTATCCCCCATGCCATCCGCGTCCACGCGATGGCAACGGCGATGGTGCGGTGACCGACGGTGCGCGGCGGTGGTGATGTGTAAAATGTAAAGTCTATCAAATGAGATACGCCGTGCATCCATGTGATGAACGGACGCTCATACATAAGTGAATGGCTTGCATCCATGAGCATACCCTCGTATCTCTTGGCTGATTGCAGATGTGGAGTCGCTGTCTGCTGGTGTGTATTACTTACCAATCCAATGGATTGTGCCCACCTATTCACGGCACTGCACTACTGCTGCACAGGGGAATTGTGTACCGTGTACTCTCTACAACGAGTCGAGAACGCACTGGGCATCGGTAAGTGCAACGTCACATCTTTCGGTGTACTCTGATGGATTTTGCATGTTAATGGGCCAATAAACTGACTCCCTACAACGTTCTTTACACACATGCACACACACCGCATGCATTTGGCTTGTGCTGGTGCTGGTGCGATTCTATTTTAAATTTTTATTTAGAAATATGTGCGGCCAAATGAAAATCCACTTAAAGATATTGAATATACAAAAATGACTCGGTCAAACCTAATTGTTGGGGTGACTTGAAGGGTTCTCTCGCATTCGCTGACAGAGTGTTGTGCGGATTTTCGACTTGTTATTGATTCTGAAACTGGATGCAATTTGGGTTATATGTCAAGTACTTATACATACGTCGTGGTCAAGATACTAGCCTTGTTTATTTACCGAACTTGCTTTGTTGTAGTTTGGAATCCTTTTGTGCACAGGCGAGATAAATACTAGAAAGACGGTATGGACATTTTAAATTTTATTTGTAATCGGTCAACAGAAGTGATTGAAAACGTCAATATGATCATATTTTTGTTTAAATGTGTGTTTGCTGATTGGTAGCACGTTTGAATGATTAAATAGATCAAAATCGAAAATTTATTGTGTGGGTCAAATGACCCCTGCCGTCTTTCCGGAGTTGAACCCCCCAAATGCTGAGTAAAATACTAGACAGGAGCAAACCTCACACTGATGCTCATACACCTAAGCCACCTAGACGATAAGGGAGTATGTGCTGCTTCATGTCCTCAGTCGCTGTAGGTACATTACAAGTATTCTATTCCCTGAAAGTACAGAGGTTTAACTGAGCATTGAATGACTGAGATGAATGAAAGTGAAAGCGCTGCACATATGTACATTTTTTATACTACGAATTCGGAAATTATAATCTTGAGCGGATAATGTGTATTTTAGTTCCTGTTGGAGAGTTAAGAGGAGATACAATCTTAGCAAAATGGTCTTTGCTCGACTTTTGACCGCTCCATCTACATTAGATGATTCTAGAGATGCGCAGCATGAATGTAGAATATAGAAATGCTTTCACAAGGTTGCAACGTAGGTACAATATTTTTATTACTCGATCTACAGAAAGTGATTTGTTCGTAAACATACCCTGTTCCTTTGAGTGTTTTATGGCTCTGAATGCTTTGAATTTACATCATTGTTGCATGCGCTCACATAAGCATCAAAGGCATTTAGATAGAAATGTAATTTAAAGCGATCTGTTGGTATTTTGCTTAAAATGATAGTATTTTTAAAATTAAAGGAAATTGGTAGAAATAAGAAATGTGGTCAAGAAAATTGTGGTGTAAATTATCTTTCAAACACAGATCCATAGCCCAGGTGTCGTCAATTTCTCGGATTTCTTCGGGGAAAAGTGAAGAATGCAATATCGGAATTCGGAATCATCGGAAATTGGGGCAATTATGAAAATTTAAGCTAGCCGAGTGTGCATGTCTCAGGGAAAATAATTCAAACAACATCCGAAGAGAGACCATCGTTTCAAAGATAAACGGGAATCAGAATCAATTTCCCAAAGGCCACTCTTAATGCAGAGAGATATTAAATGAGCAATAAATTAAATGACAACATGCTGACACTGGGACTAACTAAACGTTCGGGGATCTGATTGTTTGGAGCCATCAATTGCAGTTCAATATGTATATGGCGGCAAACCATTAGTAAGATGTGCACCGTGCAAGGAATTGGTCTTCAAGTTTAGAATGGGCCAAAGTCACTTTCCTAGGGCGATGGAAAATAGTAAATGCCTAGGTTTATTATTTTCCTAAGGTCTTTTTCTTAATTAAAGCCAAACTGTTCTGTTGTCTGGATGTAAAATTCTGTGCCTCGTGCTTGCTTGTTAAAAATGAAAGTTTGGTTCAAGTTCTGTTTTTGTGAATTTTCAGTGAAAACAAAAGTAGTGGAAGTGATTGGGAAAAAGAGCTATAATTACAAAAAATAAAAGAAATAGGCTACAGTTAATTTTCGACTTAAAATAAATTTAATCATAAAATATTGTAAAGTATTGGGTCTATAACTTAATTCGGGCCGTTTTTTTTTTTTCAAAATTTGAGCGTTTATTTTAGAAAAATATGTACAATAGTGTTATTCAAAGTGGATCCCGTCCCAAAAGAACTGCGCCGACTTGGCAGCCAAGAATGAATCAAGCCAATTTTTGATATTATGCTTTGATGTGAACCGTATTTCAGTGAGGACGTTCTGCATCGACCAGAACAAATGGTAGTCAGAAGGGACAAGGTCTGGGCTATAAGGCGGTTGAGGTAAAACTTCCCATCCACTTTTTTCCAAATAATTCTTAACCGGAATAGCAACGTGGGGCCGAGCGTTGTCATGATGGAATATTATTGCCTCGTGTCTGGTCGCATATTCCGGTCGTTTTTTGGCTTAAACGGATTAATTGTGTTCGGTAGCGTTGTCCATTGATGGTTTCATCCGGTTTTCGCAGCTTATAATACAGCACACCCTTCTGATCCCACTAAAAACAGAGCATTACCTTCGCGCCATGGATAATCGGCTTTGCCATTGATTTGGCTGTTTCACCAATTTTGGCACGTTCGCTCAGCTAGCGCATGTTCACCATAAACTTCCACCAAAATGTGATGACTTTCGGCAGCAGCTTTCTTCATATTGTTGTTTACGGTTCAAATGAATGACAAATACTGAATTGACGTACAATGACAGAAGCTTTCCAACGCATGTTCCAATGGAATACAAGTTACTCCCTCAGCAAACCGCACAAATTAATTTATATACCCAATAATTTTTTGCTTTCTGTAAATGAGTTCTTATCTTAAAACATCAATGTGACACTAGTTGTTTCACCCATCATCAATTGAATTATTTCTGCAAAATGTGAATACTGCATTAGGAAATTAATAGTGAAAACCGTTGAAAGGACATTCTAAATTTGAAAATCTGCTGTAAAACAATCATGGTTACGTCTTTGGCTAGCCTTAAACGTTTGTAAAACGAAAGTTCATCAAAACCATAAGAAGATTCATTTTGTAAAAATATCTATCGCTTCCCCATTATCTTCAAATAATTCTTATCGTTCCCCGTACTATAATTTTCAAATTCAGTATTCCTTTCATATTCACAAATGTCGCCAAGGTCTTGTCGCCATGTCACTGTCAGTATTAAAGTACAACTTAAAGTGTTATGAGCCACTATTTCTTTCACTAATTTTAAGTTATACCTAGCGGAATTTATGATTTACTTTTCGATTCGTGCCAACCGATAAGTCCATCTTACTTTGTTAAGTGAAACAGTTTGTAGGCGTCTACTGTCAGCAAGGCAATGCAGATTCAATGAAGTCATCAAAAATCAACTTTTTCCAACCAAATACGAATAACTCGATGTAATGACTTCTTAAACTCACTGAATACATGCAGTGTATTCATTTTGTGAATTTGTTTGCGGTAGGATTAGTAATAATGGATTTTTTAATAATAATATATGTGTATATAGATAGCGCTACAGCTCGTAGACGGCCAGGGCCTAGCTTCTCAACAGCCTCTCGTGCTGTGCGCGACACTGTTCTAGCACGAGTGGATGGGACTTTCAGTTTTATGCCGACTCCTTCAGTTTTATGCCTTTTTTCTAGACATTTATACTCTTTGAGCATTGTCAGCGTCTCGAAAGTGGTGGGGCCGTGAAACAATTTTGCTCGTATCAGGAATCGAACCTACGCACGTAGGCTCAAGTGCAACCCACAACTTGGTCACTTGGTATTTAACTGTCAAAAGAAAAACAAATGAAAAATAGAAAAGTGAGTCCCATTTTTATTCCAGTTGCCAAAACGCTTGCCATTTAAATAATTTGGCCCATATGGAGAGTCCTGCTTTTGAGCATATTTCCTGTTGCAAGACTTTGGTTATTGGTCTTCGAAGACTGCAATCGGTTGCAAAGATTGACGCCCAAAAAAGTAATTTTGCTGGCAAGACAGCTCCACAGTTCATGTTGATGCACCTTCCAGCATGTGGTGGTCATACGCTCTGCATCTCCTAGTCGCCTATGTCAATGTGGGCGAACAGTCTGCCAATGTGTTCTACTCCGTTAAAGGTAATGTGATGAAAGTCTCTCAAATCACCAGGTTCATCCTTCGAGAGAGGATACGGATATTCACTTAATTGTTGGTGCTTGATCGGAGCATGATTAATCATAAAGATATGACTTTTCCACCAACTTACCATCATCATACATGAACATGAACGTCTATGATTCCTGTGAGGTAACGTTGGCAGAATTGTGAATTTTTGGTCGAAGGTATTAAGCATCGTGCTAAACTAACCTAATTTTAAATGCCGCAAAACTGGTCGATCTGAGAACTTATCGGCGATGGCTGAATCATTCGCAAAAGACGCGAATTCGATTCTTATTCTCATCTTTGCTATTGATTTTTCAAAGATTCTTTGGTGAGTTTGTTGTGTCCAATTAACCTTAAAACCAAAAATGTGCCGAGATTCGCTAGATTTCGTGATTATGGCTTCACAGTTAAATCCCTCATCGCTCGAATAACCCATTTCCAGATTGAAGGTAATAAAGTCAAAGCGAATGACAGTTGCTCTGGAATAATTGAAGGCGATTTGAAGTCACATATCAACACGTGTGATGTCAGTTCTGGAATAGGTTTGTTTTCAGTCCGCCACGAAGCTTGCCTGTATCTGAAACACAGTGATTTTATCCAGGAGGAGATATACTGAAGAGAACAACAGGGAGGAAAGAAGTACATGTGATGGTGGTCATTGGCGAATTGGATAAAGTGCAAGTCAAGGTGTAAGTGGTAGTGTACAAGTGATCCGGCAAACAACCACAAACGTGCCAATGTTGCCCTCATGAACGCACCAGCAACCTCAATCTAAGTCGGTGTAAGCCTCGGATACCTCATTCGGCTCATTCCGCCATCACTAGTGCAGAAGCGAAAAATCTCTGATTTTGCGCCCGAGGCGAGTAATTCAACAAAGCATGTTTCGATTATGGTGTTGCACAAAGACTTCAGACAACTTGGCCTTACGTTGCTCATCGTGCATATGGAAGTTGTCGACATCACTCACTTCACTCCAATCATTGAATCCTTACACATTTCAGAACGAAAGGTTGGCCGCAAAGACTACCCTCAGAACTTGAGAGGTTTGATGATTTGAGAGTAGTCTGCTTAAACTGTTTAGACTCTTAACTTGATCACAAGCAGAGCAATGAACTTGTAGTTCGAAGTGTCACCATCTACTATCTGATTTATGTCATTTAAAGTCCACCGCTCCACGCCAACCAGCGAGAATCATCAAAAGTTGACATATCAGATGAATAAATTAAGTTTTTTTGAGTAGCGAAGTGTATGTTTTGTTTTACCTCCGACCAAAAGGATGATGTCACAGTGACATTGTGTAATTGTGGGCGGATCATTAAATCATTTATGCGATCTCTTTCTCCAGTGACTCACTTAATGCGTGGTGGCCCTGAGTGATTGTGCTTCTGAGAAATCGATGGCCATCGTTTCGAAGCGGAACGAGAAACCCAAAAAATTGAGCTTTCACCTCAAGGGGCTGGGGCCTGTCAGATATTAGTCTAATAGACTTGCCTGATGCATGACATGACAAATTGACTAGTTTCTCCGTTCAACCCCGTCTAATGGTCCGGTAAATGCAATTCAACGAGCTGTCTAGACAGAGCAACAGTACTTCTTTGCCTGTTTTCGATATCAATTAATTCGATTGTTTCTTTCTGCTGTCGCTTATTGTTGTTATTTCGTGCAAGTTAGGGGTGTATGGCGTGAAAACGACACGTTTCGCAAGTGTCTAGGATTTTGCGAGAAAAGAATATTAAATCGTCTGGGAAATGGTGGTTCTACCGATAATGCAGTGGAATTATGACAGGCGGGGTGTGTTCGAAAGGTGATTTGTAGTACATACCATAACGAAATGTCTTTTGATGTTCACACAGGCGTATGCAGAAATGAAGTATGATAGAGATGACCAATTTCTACCTCTCTTGCGTCTTTAAATTGTTGACAACCATTTTTTTTATATCGTTTTCTAAAACCAAATTGACCAATCAGATAACGGCATTAACGTTATTTCGTAAAAAAAACGTCAACAAATTTTGAATAACTGTCAAAAAGCCTCTCAAATTCGTCGATGGACTAGGGGTGAATCAGCAGCGAAGTTGGGCATCTCTATAATTCTTCATTTCTGGGCGTATGCCAGCCTGCTGTCGCAACGTCGGAATATGAGTGCTGCCAAATACACATTACTTCATTGAATATGGAATAATTATATCAAAGAAAGCGCCGACTTTCCTCGGAACTTCTAAACACCTTATGGCTGGCTGAACCATTTTCCACTTCGTCCGCTTTCGTTGAACTTATGTAATGTATGCCTACAATGTCTTGACTTGATAATTAAGTGTTTCATTAAGAAGCTAGACCCATTCATAGATACCAAGAAGTACGTTTCAATAATGCACAACCGGAAGCTTGTGCCCACGATTTTGTTCAGCACCGCGGTGAGATCAAACAGCTTCGGTTGTGCTGTTGTTTATCCGAGAGGCAACATTGTTTGGGACATTATCGTTAAATGTTCGGGAGCAACAAGTAGCGCAGATAACATCAAACATGAGGATAACTGTTGTCAAGTACTACTCCACCAGGCTCCAGAATGAACTGAGTAGTGCGTGGGCAAGGTGACGTCCCACACAAAGATGACGCTTCGATAAAGTTTAAGTTTGTGGTGCAGTAGTGCGCAAGAACATTTAACTAAGAACATGGGAAGGATTTTTAGTAAATTCCGACTTTCAGTAGAGACGCTGAAGACTAAATGAAATGCCTAAGTGCCGCTCAGCTGAAAGAGAACTCGAATGATTGTACGTAAGGGGTCTTAGTTGAGTTACAAGTCTACACGGTATTGTATTGCATTCGGAGTTAAAAATTCACATGAATGTATACAGACTTGTGAACCTTACTCCTCATCGGGCACTCCCTCGTAGTCCTGTCACAACTCATCATGCACCAGCCACAAAGAAGCCTCATTTCCTAAATGCAACGTGAAACTGTTCAATGAGAATTGAATTCAATAAACGCAACCAGTACATGACCGTCAATTGCGCGTAGATCCGCCTAAAGCAAATTTACCAATTAATTGTGTGCCTCTAAGGCCGTTCCAAGTACTCTTGACCACTGTCACTTCACAGTGGAAGCGCTGTTGCTGGATCGATGATGCTTCCTGGAATCCAATGTGCACATGAAATTAATGCAAAGTGGAAAGGACTCAACAAAATTTCGTTCTCGTCCTTTCACTGCACTGCTGGTGTTGTCTGTGCGTGTGTGGGTGTGTGTATGCATATATTCCGTTTTAGTGCGGCGAACATAAGAGCGAGAAACGAAACTATTCGCTCGATTGAAAAGAGAAGGAACGAATGAAAATTAAAAATAAAAGAAGCCAAAGACAACAAAGTCTTAAGAGCATAAATACCTACAACTTGCACTCTGTGCACTCGTGCTGCTCAGCTGAAGCTCGTCCGCACGTCCGGCCAGGCAGCGAGCGCGCTCTAGCCCTTCTTCGAGCATAAATTACACATGAACCAGCATAGGTGGTGCTGGTGGTGGTGGGACCTTAATGCATGCATCATCCAGAGATCGGGCCCGCAACAGCAGCAGTAGAAACAGCAGCGCTCTACATAGCTAACGGGGTGGGGAGCCGGTTGGATGGATGGATGGTTGGAATGAAGGACGCGGAGTGGGCAGCGGCGGGCAGGCAACACACACAGGGGAGAGAGAGCACATCACCACCGCATTCGGTGCATGGTCTATGAAGGAAAAACCAAATGATGATGAGGATGATTCGTTGGATAGGGTGCAGGCAGGCACATGTGCATTCAAACATTGGATTCGGGGTGCTGCTGCCGCTTGTGCTCGCGTTCGTTTGGTTGGTTGGTATGTGCCCTGTTTTTGTACCTTTTGTGAGTTTTGTATCCCTGAAGTCGTCGTCGTCATTTTGTGTGCTCTCGTGTGTACAGCAGAGAGTCACCACCATCGAATTGGAATCGGAACAATAACACAGAGGAACACAAAAACAAAATAAAAAAAGGAAAACACAAAATTATGATGATAATATAAAAGTGGTTTGCTTAGGCCAGGAGTACGCGCGTGAGAAAGAGAGAAACAGGCAGGACAGCAGCCACCGTCGCTCGGCGGTAATAATGGTGGCACTGCTTCGTCGTCAACGTTGTCAACGTCGTCGCCGCAGTCGTACCCAGTGTCTCTCTGTGTATTCGGCGGGTTGGCTGAACGGAGATTGTCGTCTCTCGTTGGGTTCTTCAATTCGATGATAATTCCCAGACAAACGGGAAGAAATTAGTGATACAACATCGCCCAAATCCGCCGAGATATCATCTCGTCGTCGCAGTCACCGTAATCATCAATCATGTCATACCGTTAGCGGGGGAGTGATGTGCGTGTGTATGTGTGCTGACCTCAAGAAGAAGGGGAATACCCCTTAAGTGAACACAAACCTACCAGAAAATCGAAAGAAAAAAAACAAAGAAAACTGAAAACAATTTCCGGTTAAAGATACCCGAAGTATCTTTGTACTTTCTCGAATCGATAATTAAAAGAGGCGAAAGGAGGAACAGGGCAACGAAAGAAAAAAATCGGTTTTGTATATATTGTCTCGTAATCGTCATGTGTGAGAGTGCAAAAGAAAACCGAATAAATTAAAGAGAAGCAATAAAGCGCAGGGGAACGAACAAGAAGAAGAAGACGAAGAAGAACGCGAGCTAGAGCGAGACCAAGGGATTACACGACCACGGTCGACACTCGGCGGTGTGTGTCACATACACTCCTCGCCTCGTCGACACTCGCTCTGGAAGTCCACAATTTATAGCGGGCGGGTCGCGGGTGTTCATGGGGAGCTCGGGTTGAGCCAAATGGTGTGCTGCACAGCAGAAATCTTTAGAATTTCGTACTTCTTAGACGCGCAATCCGAGTGAGAAGTATCCAGTACACATAGTAGCTTCTTTTCATCTTTTCGTGCACCTACATAATTCTGCTATTTGCTTTTTCACTTGAATCTGTATCTCGAATTTGAGTTGTGTTGTTTTTTGTCATTTTTGCGACTATTTCACGAGAACGCGTTTTAAACGATCCATACGGTCGCCCCTCAAAGTGGATAAATATTAAAACTCGCGCATAGATCGCATGTGGATGTGTGGTGCGGCATGGCCCCTTGCTAAAACCAATCAAAAGTGTATCTGTAAGATGTGCGTCAGTTTTTTTTTCTGTTTTTTTTTTTTTTTTGTGACAGAACGGCATTCAATTGAAGTAAAATAAAATATTGTTTATGTCAGTGCATAATTGTGATGAAATAAAGCGTGTGAACGATCGAGATACTGTATCTGGGTGGGGGTAGGTGATTTTGAAAAAT
Source organism: Eristalis tenax (assembly GCA_905231855.2). Taxonomy (NCBI): domain Eukaryota; kingdom Metazoa; phylum Arthropoda; class Insecta; order Diptera; family Syrphidae; genus Eristalis; species Eristalis tenax. Next base: position 19,417,192 of record HG993127.1, on the reverse strand, counting down.
TTATTTTCCACACGGATACAGGTCACAGGGAGTGCTGAGCTGAGTGCCGCTTTGGTCGAGTGTGCTGCTATTTTGTGTAAACTGTGACAACCTGAAGTTGCAGTTCAGGCTTTTGGCTTGTAGATTGGATACCAACGTTCACACCTATCGCGTGGATACAGAACGGGTATGTGAACATGTTCTGCATTTGTGTGTGTGTGTGGTGTGTGTGTACATGAAGTGCTAAGGTGCGTGAGGAGAGTCTATGAATCATTTGGAGAAGTATATTTTGGGGTATAAATTTGATGATTTTTTACATGAACCACCACTCACTAGCCCCCACCACGAACAGCATTTGATTCCGATTAGATTCAGTGAATTTTTTTTATTAATCGGATTGAGTCGAGTAGTTCGAGTGGCTACGGTGGGAATATGTTAGTCATTCGTCGTGAGGCATTTATTTATGTTTTTTTTTTTTTTTTCGTTTTTGTCAGAGAACTTGCTTTATCTAGAGGAATACGCTTGAGTGCGGTTGTTTGTTGGGCAATTTATTCTGATTGTGGGCCAGCTGGTGTGGTGGACACTCTCAAGATGTGAGTCAGAGACACCTAAAGTGATTTTAAGTGAGTCTCTGAGGCGGCATATGGCGAAATTTTGAACTGTACCAAAAATTATCTGATTGGAGGCGATTCTTGTGGGTGAATCCAGGATTTTTTTAGGGGCGTTCAAATTGTCCTCCTTCGCCGAAGCTGGGGAACTTCAGCTGCTTGACCGCTGTTGCGGTACGTGGGTCAGCTGCTGGCCCAGAACGTAATTCAACTTCACTTATGTCATGTTTTGCACAATACAGTCAAACCCCCATAAGTCGATAGGCACGGGGACAAATATTGTGTTCCATTTATGGAACGTCCGAGTTATGGAGTTTAAAATTCGGGAAATTGTAAGTCTTTGGTCCCTTAAAGTTCTGAAACATTTGTTCGACTTAAAGAGGTTCGACTGTATTTGACTAGATACACGTTGTCTGCCTCAGTTCTTGTGTTGAGGTAGGTTACATTGTATAGCAGTAAAAACCGAAAACAAATTGGCACAATCTCGTTTTCGTCTACAAGTATAAAAAGTGTAGGAAAAAATCGAAAGTCTGTTCAGCTCTAGTTTACAACTTCTCGTGATTAACTCCACCATCGTCAATTATTGTTTCGAGGTGGCACCAATTCGGTGAGTCTTGACGACTTGAAGTGTCGTTGGTTAATATCTGGTCTCGATAAAACCAAAACGAACGAGTAACCGTAGGTATTGGGATAAGCTGTCAAAATACCTGTGTGGTTTCTTGGTGAAGCTGTTGTGAAAGGTGGCGACTAATTAATTTCACGTATAGCAAGGGTGTACAACCATTGTAATTCGAACTAATAGAGACCTACCCTAGTTCGAACCACGCAGGTTTTCGAATTACTGGATACCCTGGATAAAATGTTTTCGGACAATGAAGAAAACGATAATTACGAAAAAATGTCCAGTTGCGTAAAGCAAAGTTCGATGTTTTTGAATTATAAAATACATACGTAACGTGCAAAATTTGGTGTTCGAATCAGTGGAGCGTACACAATGATATGCCAACAACACATCCGCAAGTAAAGGGTAAACAAGTTCAGAACAGTGGCGGAAATGTGATGGTGTGGGCAGCTTTTATCGTGGACACCAAAATGCGTCAACATGTTTACAAAAGTATTATGAGCACATGATCGGTTTTACCGAAAAAAAATGCCAGTAATATAGTATTTTCTTCTTGATAAAGATCTTGATAACACTTTTAGGCTTGTGAAAACTTACCATACCGATCAAAATGTCACCATTTTACAATGGACTGCACAGTGCAGTCCTTGGATTTGACAGAGAACTGTGGCCAGACCAAGAAATGCAATTCTATTTCTGAAGAACGATGTCGAGACTTAGAGCAAAGTCTTTTAAGGCGATATGCAGCAGTTCTGGAAATATGAGTGTTTCACCAAAATATAGCCAAAAATGTTTGTTTGAAAGGAAATTCATTCCAGCAACAGCACATACGGCACTCTATAGGTTTGTGGCCGTATGTGCTGATGCTGGAATGATGGTCAACTCGGACAAATCGGAGGTAATGGTCATCTCCAGAACGCCTGTTCAATGCACTCCACATGTTAGTGGAGTTCCATTGAAGTAGGTGGAGAAGTTTAAGTATCTCCGGGTCTTTTTCACGAGTGATGGAATCAGTAATGCTGAGATTTCCTGTAGAATTGGTCAAGCTGGGTCAATTTGGAACAGCGAAATCGCGAATACAAGCTGCTGAGATATGATTTGTTCGTGCTGTTGTGTTAGTTACTCGCCGGGATTGAGTGGGAAACAGTGCGCGAGTAACTCAACATTTAGCAGCTGTTTTTTTTTTTCGAACGGAGAGGGCTATGCTTCTTTGGTTTGGTCACGTGGCACAAAACTCACTTCATCACGACTTCCGAGGTATGCGTTGAATGCGATTTCATCAGGTAGGCGCCCGCTTGACAGACCCAGTGCGAGGTGAACCAAGTCCAAAAACTTAGATACACTTGGGCATAACTCCTGATGAGTTAGAGTCGATGGCGGCGGATCGAGTTGCCTGGCGACCCCTTTAGGGGAGCATACGGGTGAGAAAATGACGATGTTGAAAGGGAAAGGGTTTAGAATTTTGATGTCTTCTATTATTACAGACTGAAAACCCGCACTGTTATTAATTAATAAAAACGTGAGTGTACTATTAAGTGCCCACCACCGTATGTAAGCGTTATTATAGGTTTAACGTCTGGATCCATATGGAATTAATTCTACAAAATGCGGAATCCCCAGTGTTTCTTATTTCAACCAACTCCACTCATTCATGAATTCGACATGTTTACTTAGGTGGAAACTGTTTTTCATAATGATCGATAAGATTCGTTGTATTTAGGGGAATACCACCGGATCATGTTCGAATCGTGTTAAAGTACGTAAGACGTAGCAGGGAGATACGTTGTTGTGGTTAGGGGGTTCCACGATTCACGTGGATGAAAATAATGGCGTCGATGACAGTCATTTTGTGTGGCACATCTTGTGGAATTCACATTTCCATCGTACAAAATGTAATTTTTATTGCATTTAGATTAATGCGTCTTACATCCCGAAGATGCGCCAATATTTCGAGACCTGATTGAGGTTTCGGAGGAAAAATATTGATAAAGAATATTACGTTGAAATATCATCCAATCCCTTCGGGCATTTTCACAATGTTAACTCAACGATGTTCTTAGAGCCTCAACGGTCTTCTTCTTTCATTTGATAAATGGCACTTATGGCTTCGCTGTCACTTATGGCTTCGCCCAATATGTCGTGAAACATAACAATTGAATAAAAACTCTGCTATTGCTCACTTTCCTTCGCCTCATTAATGATTCTTCAAGTTTTGTATCGTCTTTGACTGAAGTCGAATAGCTTGCACTGGAAAGGGAGGCGTGTTTTCAAAATTGAGAACTGTTTGAGCTCTGAGCTTTAACCGAGAAAACTCAGTAAAATTTGATAGACAGAAAGGAAAACACGGCCGGAGATAAGTTCTTAACAAAATTTGGTCTGTACTGCCCTGCACTGCACTCAGTACAGACTCAGTCACTCACTGCACTCAGTAAAGTTACTCATTATGGCCATTTTCCGACTTTTCTGCTGTCTGTACTGCCCTGCACTGCACTCATTAAGGTCATTTTTCGACTTTTCTGCTGATGCGAATAAAGAAGGCTAGAGCAAAAAGGATTCGTAACAACAAACCCTAGTGCGGTTCCTATTGTTAGAGGCCATGTTCTGGAATGGAAATTCTACCCCGAGCAATGTTCTCACGAATAGATCAAACACAGAGTCTCTCTCTCTCTCTCTCTCTCTGGGTCTGTCAGAAAGATCATGAGTGACCATGTTTGTAGCAAATACCTAAAGTTCGGGAGAATAGGAATTGTCGTTTTAAAAAAAATCCTTTGTCCGCGGTTCCGGACAAGTTGGGAAATACTTGATTCCAATCCAATTGCTCATCACTTCACTGGATTTATTACGACTCCTTTGTTCCTTTGCATTGCTACCTACACCAGCAGCTCTATGCAAATCCAATGACCATGGGCTTGTTCTTGCGATTTCGTTTACTATTCCTCTAATTTTTCTCCCGTCCTCATGGCAGCCAGTAGGACACAATACTCACTCCTGTTGTCCCTGAAATTCCTTTGAATCTGCGCATTGTTTTCCAATGTGCCCGTATAATTTTATGCGCGTATAAAGGATTAGATCCTTTTCGCAACTAAATCTGCCCGCAGGTGTGTTTATCCAGTTGTCCTCTGGCATCTGATTCTCCAGGAATCTGCGCGACAACTGGCTTTCAGTTTAAGTTAAAATTCTGACATGTTGACCCTGGCGTTGTCATTGAAATTACTCGATCGTTTCTCTGTCCCATTCTCAACCAATCCTTATTCGAAACCTGTTTCCTGAGACAAACCTAGAGCTCTCATCGAAATTAAAATCACGTGGTCGTCCCTTGTAAAACAATGGGCCAGGTGATTAGCAGAAATCCACTGACTTCTTCGGAGCCGAAATTTCTTTGAAACTGTGCATATGTGTTTTCATATGAATTCCAGTCGCAATGGATCGCTATTGATGCAGTTTCCGGCAGGGAGAAGGTCTCCTCTGAACATTGCCAAGCAAATTCAATATTATGCATCACATTTCCTGGTATCCGTTGCTACCTGCTACCTGCCGACTAGCTGCGAACTATGTAGGTATGTATTTCGAAAGCCGCGCAAGGTCGGGGTGTTGCTGTGTCGTTACTGCCACTTTTCCAGCATACACCGCATGTGACCTGTTGACCAATATCTCACAGCCGTACATATTTACAACGTGTACTATTGTACCGTGTACAAACTAGTTGTGTTTATTGGGCAAGTGCTTGGTAAGTGTTGCTCCGACTCTCAATTTCTTGATATTGTGGCGAAGGTGAAAGGTATTCCTTTCCAGTTGAGGGATGATGCTGCTGGATTGCTCCATTCAAGATATCTATAACAACGAATATACACTGCGAAACTACGAAATTCGACCACAACCAGGCTCTAGAGCAACTGTTGCCGAAGCCCACGAGAGATTACTTTCATTACACATCGGGGACATCAAACATTCTTTGGAGCTCTCGGCCTGTTGGAAATCTATCAATATCAAAATGATTGAACCTAGAAGCAGAGATTTTTAGGAGTCCAAGAATTTACTTGTTTTCGCCAAACATACGAGTACATCACTACTGTTGTGTTAATTTACCTAGCCACTCCCCTTTTTCCTCATTTCTATTCTCCACTGCGTTTTTTCATCCTTCAGTTGGCTGTCATGTCATGATGGTTTACATAATCCATCAAAGAGAACAGTTCCCTAATCCCCTTGAAAAACCCGATTCGCGTGTCTTTGTGAAAATCAATCACAACAATCTTCAGTGGTTCTCCGCCTCATCAAATCCAATCGGATAGTGTTCGGAACACAATGACCTTGGCCCGCACCAAGCATTAGTTCCAATCAAAAAATCTGCTACACTCTGCCTCCTTTGTTCGCGGCACAAGAGTCTTCAATAAGTCAAAAAATTATATTAGTGTGACTCACCGCCACATCGTATGTTCGTTCATCCCCACCCAAGGCGATAGAGACGGGCGACACACTGGGCTCTTTGTCTAAATAAAATTTGCGAGATAACGACAACGAAGTATAAATTAAGTTAAGCAAAACCCCAATTGGGGCTTGAACTAATTTACATGTATCTGCTTGTCGTATTCTTTAATGACAGGCACCCGCTTATCGCCTTCGACTGACGACAACTCTAACAAGAAATAACATGGTTATCGCTTATTTTGATAAACAAACAATCAGCCGGTGGATAGGTGTGGCGCACTTGTGGACTAGGCGTTCTCGGAAAAGATAACTCGCTGTCAGTCAACACCTAAACGAACTGTATCGCGAAGCTAGGATACTTGTCTTTATACAATTCACAATTCATGGAGTGCCGATTTGGAGGAGCTCATTTCTTTAAAATGTCTAATCTCAATGATGTGAGAACCGAAGTGAATTGAGATTCGAGACTCGGGAACCTGAGTGTTGTACATATAGCCACAAATCACATATTTTCCAGAGGTTAGCCCCTGTTTCTCTACCGAACAAAATGGAACACGTTTAAATGTTCCGGTTTTTAATTTGATTTTTGTGGATTGCGACTGTACTTTGTGAATGAACTGTAAGTTGACATTAGGCAAGGAAGTAGTTGAATAGCAAAAAAAAAACTTCAAATCATGATTTGGAGCTTTAAACTAATTTTCTTTTGTGAATCCTAGACCCAGGTCATGCGGCTATTATGCAGCAGAAATGAAGTATTATAGAGATGCCCACCTTCACAGCTGATTGACCCCTAGTCCATCGACGAACTTCAGAGACTTTGACAGTTATTCAAATAACGTAAATGCCGTTCTCTGATTTGTCACCATGTCTTAAGAAAACGATATAAAAAATGGTTGTCAAAAAATTTAAGGGGCAGGAGAGTTAGAAGTTGGGCATCTCTATCGTACTTCATTTCTATTATGCAGTATCATCATTTCCAATCATTCCACCGACTCATAAAGCGCACCAGACGTTGACTGTTCTGGATAGAATGCGTTTCTATAACTGCTTTCAAAATAAATCCGACCGAGAACTGTCAAACTAGCTGTCACAGAAAACAGTGGTGCCAATTTAAAGAACTACGCTTTAGTTTGAAGGTCAACAGCAACAATCAATGGCCATTACAAAAGTTGAATGTTGGCTTTCGTTACAAACATTGACTCCGATTTTGGATGTTTTCAAATTTAAGTTCGTGGGTACTTCATTCCAATCGAATTGAATGCTTGGGTGTGGAACTCGTCCAGCTCGTTGCGTTGTAACACAGTCCTTCTCAACTTTGTATACGCCGCAATTGAGGTGCAAACAAAATAAACAATGCTCAGACGTAGACCAAATCATCGTTAATTGGAGGATGTGTTCAGAACTCTTGCTCTTCCACTTCCTAGATGAGCACAATCAGCAATCCTCCGACAATATGCTTCGAAGGTCGCGCGCATAGTCCGTTGAGCGGCACCACGCGTTTGCTCTCCACCTATAACGTAGAAATTTATGTTGTTCCACATTTTTAGCAGTAGGTTATTCTGGCCGCTCAAGGGAGACGTCCTAAGATCAACTAACTAGCCACGGGGATCTGTGACATGGGACACCACCTCGGTAGCTTAATGAATCGAATGTCGCAAATATTCATAAAAAAAGGCGGGGTTCTAAAGTTGACACGATTAAGTGACCAAAGAACTTAAGAAGAGGATGCGGAGAATTACAGGAGCATTTATCGCCTTTACGTCCATACAAGTGTCTTTGTTGAAATTTGTAGCCTTGATCAGGACGATATTTCACACCGATGTGTACAACAAAACTTCTACTTGACGTACTCCAGTCCCAGATTGGTCCACGTTTGTGTAAAACGAGAAATGTACAAATTTTCTGGCGTGTATGTACGAGTCGTGTCAGCTGCCAATGGTGTGTGCGCTGGAATGGAAATCGAAACGAAAAAAAAAACCAAGTGCCATGGCAAACACCGCAATTAACATCGCCGCGGAGACCAAAACTAGAATTGCTTCCACTCTAGCAGATTCAAACTATAATTGACTTAAGGGTACATGAGAACTGAGCGAAAAAAATTGAAAATCAAATTTCATACGTGTGTACCTATTTTTGGCCTCGAGCTGATAAGATAAATTGGATAAAAGTAGATGACCGGGCTCAGTTTGTGCCGAAATGACAAGATATTGTTCCACAGAGGAGACTGAAGAGGGAAAGAATAGACACTTTAATTTATATCTTTACAGCGTTCCTTGCAAAACGAGAGATCGTGTCTGTAACCGCAGCCAAATGGTTGCCAATACACATGAAATGCACACTAACACTTCCCTTATGTAGACACACACAGAATGGACATTAGCTCATGGCGAAGACTGCTGTAACGATGTAGAGGGTGATGCAGTACGTTCCATGTCTCATTTTGAACGCGGAACAAGGTCAATGCAGTGCAGATTAAACTTCAATCAAATTCACTCGCCCATTTTAAACTGCAATATCATCAAAACAAAAACGAAAAAAACTGAACGCAAATTTCGTTCATTTCCACAAATCCCGACAAAAGCGATCTCATCACCCACAAAACCATTTGCGGACGCATGAAAAGAAGCTAAACTCACACGGAAAGCTTCGAAAAACCAGTTTATGTCCATCTATCTCGTGTTCAGCACCGATGCAGCAGGACTCGACCATGACCAGGTCCATTTTAGTGTGTTATCAATGAAATTTGTGTTGATCCAAAATAATCCATCTGGCCGTCACTCTATGACACAATATTGAATAGGCACCAGAGCCCACATGGATTCCACATGGCCGAATATCTGTTGCCACCCCTGTGATGCACTCGCACACAGCCGTAGCATGTGACAGGAAGGACACACTTTATTTCGTGTTTTCTTCCGCTTTTGTTTTTGTATGGTTTTTTTTTTTTTTTTTTGTTCTGTGTTCTGCTGTGTTCTGTGCGGTGCACAATCCCATTGCGTTGGTGTGCAGTAATATTTCATGGAATCACTTTGCTCCTGGTGCTGCTGTCGCCTCTTTGGCCATACCCGGTGCTGCTGGTGGTGGTGGTGTGTGCTGTGCTGTGCCGCTGCCATTTCGTTGCTCTTGTGGAACGTGTCCAAGTCCAAATAGCAGATGTACACTTGAGTCCCTATACTTCGATATTGGTGTCGTTCCCGTGTTGAGTTATTGTTGTTGTTGCTTCGGTTACATGGTTGCCTGTTTATCTCCTCTCCTTCCATCCCATCGGCAGCACACCCGTCATATCGTTGTGTGCATTCATGAGATGTGAATCGGAATGGGAATAGGATTACCCACCTTAACTCACGGCCCTCAGCTCTCGGTCCTTTAGCCTGGTGCCAAGGATGACTGGAACTGCTATGTGTGCCTGTTTTCCCCTGCGGTTGTGTAGTTTTCTTCTATGTTTGTGTTTGTGTAGATTATAAACTGAGAGCGAGAGAACGTTGGGTGAATGTGAGACACCGAAAACACTGGAGAAAAAAAAAACAAAGCAACCAAATTCGAAAAAAAGATCCGCATTTGGTTTTGGAATGAATTCGGATTCGTGTGTCGTGTCCCCGTGTTCCTGTTCCCTTTTTATTGTTGTAACACATAGCAGCGGCATAATAGTGTATGCGGCGAATTCCTCCTGAATTGGTGGTGTTGAGCGAGAGAAGTGTCCCTGCTTGGCTGGGCTGGTTGGCTGCTCGGTTGTTTGCCTGTTTGGCTGGATTGTATGAGTGCTCCTGCGTTTTCACAAATTTATTAAATTTCTGTATCGGAAATACAATACCTACATACATAGTGTATGTGGTGTTGGCCCATCGGGGATCTGTCTGTGCAGCGCTGCTGAATAGAGAGGGCGCTAAAGATGGTGGATAATTTTGATTGGCATAACACAGGGCGGTGGGATTTTAATTAATAAACGTATTTCAAATATTTCGGTTCTGTTGCGAAGTACGCGCAGCACCCCCATTTCACTGATGCGGTTTTGGTTTTTTGGAAACACCCGACCCGACGTCCATGCACCAAATGAAATGCAACCGCTTGCTTCGAAATGTTCGTAGGTATCTAAACACATAAATGGATTACTGTGATTTTCCGTGGGCTTTTTTCGTCGATTCCATGTTCTGGTGCGGGCTTAGGTTGCACATATGCACACAAGTGTGTGCATCTGTGTGTCCCCAAAGTCCTGTGTAACTCCAATCCGTTTGGTAATGGTTTGGGTGGGGTTGCTGTCCATCGGGCACATGCGAAATCAACTTTTGATAAATGCAATTCTGTGTGATTTCCATTTAAATTTGTTTTATTCATCAGCGCCAGAGGTTCAAATGGAAGTTGGCGAAACCGCAAGAGGAGGGCGATGTGGGCTGTGCAATGGACTGACAGGTTCTGCAGCTATTCCCTTTCTACTCTTTTTTTTTTTGCATATTATTCAAAAGATAAAAGTAAATTCAGTGGAACATTGAACAAATGGTATGGCGACATCGGTTGCATCTTTCATCGCAGTTCTCAATTTGGTGCGTCGGTACTAGGTCTCAAATGAGCCCAGTTTTTCTGATCGAGGTCAAGAAGAACTGTCCTTAAAATGCACTCAAGTTTGGAAGCAGGGCGGAGTTTTCGTACTAGCATTAATGAAGCCGTTCGACGAATTTGAAATCTGCACAAGACTAGTTGGGAACCACTTTCACATTATGCTTTAGCTTCGGCCTTAGCCTCGGAAACTTCACAGGGAGTTATATTCTTGAGGTAATCAAGGGGTTCGTCTAAAAGCTAACTGAGTAGGATCCTATATCGATTGATGAAGTCGGATTTCTACTGTGGCAGGGGCTCTATCGAAAGCGGATTTTAGTATTTTATGCGAAAAGGATGTTATCTCTCTAGGACATGAGTTTATTCAGACGCCCAATGATTGAGAGTGCTTGGAAAACTTTCATAGCTCCTTTCTAAATGATGCCGATGTCAAACATCGCAAGGAAGGATGCTTGCATTCCGGATCGTGTATCAATTGAAGACAAACATTTAGGTAGAAGTAGATAATATGCAACTGGATACATACACCAAAGGATCATGCTGGAGAGATTTTTTGGTTGCCGATCCTTTGTTGCAGTAAATACTTACATCTTCCAAACGGGTTTACACAAATAAGTACCTTTGGAAAAAAACATATCGAATAATTGATTGAGAATGCAGTTGTTCCACAGACTCAACGTTCCACTTTCATTTGTTTGTCTTCGGTTTGATCAAAGGGGAGGTGTGTACGATTGAAACCCCACTTACCGTGACCATCTTCACCAGATGCAATATTGTCTTAAGGGTATTAGTAACCCCTTGTGCGCGCAAATTACGAAAAAAGTCTAACAATATTCACCATTATTTAAACTCCTCCTATTGCCACTTTTAACGTGTTCCCACTTCTTAACTAACTTTTAACTTATGGTCATGGAAGGATATTCAAAAATGTACAGATGCAGCTGTTTTCATTCCATAACTAATCGCAATGTTTGCTCATTTCAATAAGTCTACAATTGGTTGAAAGTATTGCAGTTGTATTTTTCAATGTGGAATTATTATTTGGGAGCAATTGTTGTCGTTTTAAACATAAAGCCAGCGATTGTGCCTTGGTCTTTTGCCTTTGAACGAGTTTCTCAAAGTGTTGCAGAAAAGGGGAGAAGTCGTTGTTGTGTTCAGACGGACCAGTAGTTTTGAATATAATGATAATATGGTGGTGCTACAGCCCGTAGAGGCCCAGGACCTAGATTCTCGTGCTAATGTTCTCTACGAGTGGAGGGGACCTACAGCTTTATACCAACTTCGAACGGCCAAGTTTGAGAAGCTTTTTTCTAAGACAGTCATTACTCTCTGAGGATTGTCAGTGACTCGAAAGAGGTGGGGCCGTGAACATTATTTTTGGTCCTACCACCCGAGAAACGAACTTTGGCAGCAACTTTCAGTTGTGTAGGGGTCGACGCCCATACTCACAAGGCCACGGCCGCCACTTAGTTTTGAATAGTTAAGCAGAGAAGATGAATTATAAATTGACTTCCAGTTTTGTTGATATAATTAATAGTTGTTAAAATACTTTTCTCGGGAAAATGAAATTTATAAGTTCGACAGTTTTGAGATGTTAATGTCATTGTTTCGTATTTCTAAAGAACAGTGAATGGGTCTTTATCGTCAAAAATGTTTAGTCTATGTGTTTGACTTGTCAAATGGAAAACTGAGGGTGTCGAGTTTTAACGATAAAACGTGCACCACCGTCACCACACCAAAAACTGACCACGGCAACGCACTCTTGCGGTGACAGCCGTTGGTTTGTCAGATTGACATGTGAATGTCATTTATTGTACAATGTTATTCGAAAAGAAAAATATGCAACAATTATTATGTTTAGGTTAGGTTAGATAGGATTGGCTGACTGCAGAGAGCAGTCACACTTAATCCAATGTAGGCCCAGTGTGTGAGACCCGACCGATTGACTACTCCTTAACGTGGAATCATTTACTGCTTATAAAGCTGATATTGGTAATACTGACGCCATTTAATTCGTTTAGATTATCGAAATAGTAGGTCATTGATGCTAGCTGGCTAGAGCAGTACACGAACAGAGGAGGTGAATGGTTATAACGCCGATGAGCGCGATCGTTTCAGATTTAGTGCTCACCATATCATAGGTGGTGGCGGCTGTGTCTGTGTCCTGGCACCCACATGAGGCGCGTAGTAAAAGGCTTAGCCATCTCGTTAAGAGACAGCCTGCTATTAGGTGATGTTTCTGTCATTGTCCAGTGACTTAATTGCAGCCTGGCTATCCGAGCGAGCAGATGGTGACATCCATTTTAGATATTACATTGTTCTTCATCTAGGACAGTGAATCATTCATCGCAATGCACTACCTGGAGATCGATACACAGTGGCCTGGGAGCTTCAGGGCAACCTTTCATTATCATGACTGGTCTTGACTTTTTTCCTTGGAATTGAAGTGCATTCTCTATATAATGTAGATTAACAAAACTGATCATCGTTCGTTATTTAAGCTTTCGTTATGCTGCGTCCAGTGCATTGTAATCTAACGGTTACATATGATCAAACAAAATACGATCTCCACCTTAATGAAATCTATCATTTACAAAACCGATCATCTCATGGAGTTGAAAAAAAAAGAAGAAGAATGTAAGAAAAGAAATCTTCATCACACAGCTATTAATCAAGTTTGATGTACAATATCTGACAGTGTTCCAAAAAGATACGCCATCTAAATAATTACGAAGTACATGGTCTATAATAGATGCTTGCCGACGTGAGTCTATTTACATACGAGCAAGCACACCCCGATCCATACAGACATGAGCACATTTCTTCCCCCCTGGGGGTCAACAACCTAGCTCGTCTCAGATTCTCAGCAGAAGTAAGGAAAGCAAGCAACAATTGTAGAAAAATAAAACGTTAAAGAAGACGCGAAGTAGAGTGTGAAATTATTTGATTGCTTCACTAAATTATGATTACGAAAGGTCGGGTGGACAGAGCAGAGCAACACAGGCACACACAGCACAAAGTAGTAGAGTATATCGAGGTCGGGTTTGTGTGTGATTCCGTCACAAAGAAACGCTTGCCTTCGTGTGTTGATCAATTGTGTTTAAGGAGAAAATAATAATAATAAAGAAAGACAAAAAAAAAAAAAGGAGAAACAACAACGACGTGGTATGGTACATACTGCATAGTATTTCTAAGCGGCTGTTCCGTGGAATAATCCGAAAGAGAAATAACAAATGAATCCGTTGACAGATTATGCAAATGAAAGACAAAAGAGCGAACGAGTGTGAATCTTTTGAATACCATTACGTGTGTAATTTTTCATGGAATACATAACACATAACTTTCATGTGAGCATAAATAATGTTATAAATATTGGCGGCACCATCAACTGGCCAACTCCATGATGCGAGTGCCTGTGCGTGTGCTAGGGAAATCGAAATAAAACTGTGCCCCCAAACACGTTTGAGGTGGCTTCATACTATGGAGGGGTTTGGCTTGGTGTGAATGTATCTTCCGTTATGATTGATCGGTAAATCAGAGTGTTGTCTCTTAATCAAACAGATCTTAACAGAAGGGTTCAACAACTTGGGGTTCATCACAGTTCGAGAAAGACCTTTGGCCTTGAAACTGTGCTGAATGTGTAAGCCACTGGACGAAAGTCTGAATGTCGTTATCATTTATGCCACGCACCACTCATACATTCGTGATATTCGATCCTTGCCAACTCCATAAATATGACAGCCAAGTTTTTTAAGTGAAAATCTGGAGCGGATTTTGATGGAAATCTTTGATCTCATCATCTCTAGTCATTTTGACGTGACATTCCAGCTCGTTAAAGAAACGGCTAGAAAACGACGTAGACGTGATAGAGCACACGGTTGACAATGACTGACGCACCCTGGAATTTCTGATCGACTTATCATATCGCAACGTGTAGATATGTGCTAAGACGAGCAGCACATTAATACACAATCCTGTTCTCGAGAGACAGACCGCTGAAACCCTGATTTATGACTCATACGGCGGTCATAAATCTACTTGGATGAAGAAGCGATTAATGAGATCGAAGTAAATTTTCTCTCCATTTGCAGAATTAAGTTTAACCTCAAACTGAATGAGGTTTAACTTAATGGAACGGTGAGCAAATTGAAAGAGAGCGCACTTGTTACAAAAATTCAAGTCTTCATCATTTAAATCATATCTACACTCAATAATGCCCAACGAAAGCAATGTACTGATTTCGAGCTATTTTCAGACGTCGTCAATTGTCAAGAAATGCTGGTTTTTAAATAATACAACGCCGATCTAAATAAGAGGCAGTCAGAAAGAGTTGGACAATATATAGAAGAGAACCTTCCCGCCGTCTGCAATTTGTTTCCTGTCCCTGGCCCCATTAATGAATTGTTGAGCTTGACTTGGTGAGCACCACCAGCGCTTCATTTTACGTCCTGAGACTGAAAAGTGGTTCATCATCAAAGCATAAAAGCCCAACAAAGGGCTCGCCAATGAGATGAAACTGTCGATCGAACTGTACTTTACTGATCCGTTGGAGTCCATGCGCTTGATGTGGCCGAGTGTAGTCGATGGATTTTTGACTTGACATCCACTTCTCTTTATACATCTCAGAGTCTCGAAGAGTTTTGTATTGCCTTATTTTTGCTTCTTTGGTTTAGGTCAACATTGTGTCGACAAACCGAAGTAGCAACGGATCCCAGGGTCTATTCTATTGATGTTAGAGTTACTAGAAAACTTGTGAAATGTCTTATTGTAGCATATGTCTGCAGCGTGGTGGCATGATTGAGTGTTTTTGTGGTGCTTTATAATCTTCTCCCTGTTGTACTAGAGCCGCAGTTCGTGGTGAACGTGGGCTTCTAAAACTGGTGCGATTTTTAGCCAGGTGTCTCCAATTTCGGAACGCCGAGTTGGTTGAGGTCCTTCCCCACATATGTTAGTCCGTATCCTCTATTGTCCCACTGGTGCGGAGTGGAATACTCTTCGACCTGAAGCAGTGTTCTCCATGCGCTATATATTGCCTAGTCATCATAGGCGCCTGGCTCGAATATTCATTCTAATTGAAATTGCTATGACCAATTTTTAAAGAAGGATCCCTAGAGCTCTTGTTTTCGACAACAACCACTTAATTTATTCATTTTAATCTGGATCGACTCAACCAGCGAACACCGGTGTGTGAATTTGACTTACATTGGCTGTTCACACACTGCGTCATTTACAACGCATTACCCACCAACATTTCCTCCCTAGAAATAGGCTGGGTGTTTGGGTAGGGTGTTACTTAATTGCTTTCATGTTTCCCGTACAAAAAATGAACTATGCTATTTTAACACCCCATGATTGAATGTTAAAGCGCTTCTATAATAAATGAAGAGAACGCGAACTGAACGCTTGACCATTTCCGTTTTCCACTATTTTTTATATTTCCATATTTTGTGTTGTTGAAAAAAGTCAAATATTTGCACTGTGTTGTGTTCACACACGTATCGAATGAAACACCAGGACTTGAAGTGTTCACTTTGGTGGGCTTGGCCAGCCAGTGGGCTTACGGATTCTTTACAAGATATTGCTTCCTCTAGTTCGGCAAATATTTTGCGACAATTTGAAAAAATAACCAAAATCGAATCCTCCCCCTCCCAGCATGCAATGGCATATGTCACATTCATTGAATTCAGAAAAAACTGAAATAAATATATCCAACAGATACATGCAATTTTTTGTCTCTAGCAGTTGTATGTGTAGCACCTTTACTCTAGGCTTCCCTGTACTTCCCGCTCCCAGATCTCCAAGAACGACGAACTACTATCCGTGTGTATATGGTTGGGACTGTGTCTCACCACCGCAACAATTGAAATCCCGACGGGTGCTGCTACTGCTCCGCAAGAGATAGATACACACAATTTTGATTCCCTCTCCCAAGGAGATTCTGCTTTTTTTTTTTATTCAACTTTTGTGTCCTTTTTACCTCTGCCATCATAATGACATCCATTCCGGCCGCCCCGTTCGTGGTGTTTCTCTGAATTTTACTTGAGTGAGCAAGCAGCAGCAGCAGAAGTTTGTGTGTTCCCTCTCGTTGTCGTTGGTGTGTTTTTCGATTTTCCAATTTCATGTCCCCAGCCTTTTTGCTTCTGCCTCTGCATTTACGCCATTAACGGTAAAATTTCAAAGAATGATTAGTGGGTTAAAGGTGTGCCCTCGGAATTGATTTAATAGCAACAATTTCAAACTTCTAAAGTATGTCTAGTCGTGATCCCCAATAAACAAAAAGAAAAGAAATGATTGTCACATTGATATTATACAGTGACAGTTGCGGCTATAAATGTCATTTAAAACCAATCAAATGTCTGCCGGATTGCGCTTAATGGGAGCGTTGCACTTGAGAATATGACGAAAATTGCCGGTTTATATAAATATTGAGGCAGCTATTAAACAATATGCCCTGATAAAATACAAGCCTTCGAGTAATAAAACGAAAGAATAAAAAAAAATATAAAACTCCTCAACGAGATTCCCTTTAAAACCACCACCACCACCACCATCATCATCAACCAATACCACCTTCGTGCACTCTCGCCATCAACAACACAACGGATGAACGAACGACACATAACCAAGAAAACGACCAACTCAACTCGGCTGAACAGCAAAAAAAAAAAAAAGGAAAACGACAACGACGAGAAACCATCACCGAGCACAGAGAGGAGAAGAAAAATAAAACAATTCTGTGCGAAAACGAAAACTACAAATCCACCACCACTCTCGCGCTGCTGCTGCTCGCCAGCCAGCCAGCAACTTCGTCGCCATCTTGAAAGACGATGGTCTGCAAATCAATTCCGCGGCCAGAAAATTATTAAATTCCTGGTAAATAATAGCAAATATCATTAGAAATCATAAAAAACACATTCACCGGGTGATCCCGCCATCGTGCATTGGATATTTTAAACAAGAACACTTTAAAAAAACTTGTTAAAACAATGAAATAGCATTTTGAATCGCGATTCAGTCAGCACACACCATCGGCGTGATGAATTCGTTCGAAAAATTTCTGAAAACCTTTTGTGCAGTTTTCCCATGATAATTTATTTATTTTCCACAAAAATAATCCAAAAAGAATAGTGTTTAGTGTGGTCGCGAATAAAACACACATTCAATAAAAACGAAAGGATAAGCGTACAAAAAAAATGTGTTCAATGTTGAGGTGAAAAGAAAAAAAAGTGCTGCAACAAAATTCTGTGAAAATTGATGAAGGGAATGAGGGAAAAAAGTACGACGAGTGTGTGTGTCAGTGAGAAGTACGGCTGTGTGTGAGAACAGAAACAGAAATATGCGTGAGTAAACTGCTGCGGGCTGTGTGTATGAGTGTGTAAGTGTCAGTTTTGTTTTTCTTTTGTGTTTCGGTTGAAGTTGGAGGTGCAAAGCTGAAAATCTAAAGCAAATGTTTCGCTCTGCCTTTGATGTTCTCTTAAATGATTGCTCCTGGCAGTTCTCTTTGAAGAGTCCGCGTGAAGAGAGAGAGAAAGAGAGAGAGTGAGAGGGATTAGAAGAAGTGTGGCGAAGAGGAGAAAATAAAACAGATCAAGCAAAAAACAAACAAAAAATAGGGAGAATAAAAGAAAATGTCAAACATAAATTGATTTTTGTTACCCCCATTCTTCGTAGACTACGTCGGCTGATGAGAACGACTGGGAAAGAGGCAGACGGAGAGAGGGAGATAACGTGAGAGTGGGATAAGTGGAATAAGTTGGTTGACACTTGCATTGTTTTGTTGTTGTTTTCGATTTCGAATGACCTTCTACGGGGGTTTTCCATGAAAAACGACATTGTTTGTGAGTAATAGTTGTTAAATGAATTTTAACTCTTCGTGTTTGTTGTTGCTGTTAAGCCGCTCATTGATGAATGCAATTAAAATTAATCGCCAGCTAATAATAAATGCAATAAAATGAATTTGTATTTCCATAAAACTGATACACATATAATTAAGTGCAAGTAGTGAATAACGGTGTAGCATGACCGACTAGAGAACAATATGTCCCGTGACTGATTCTGTGTGTGAGGCATGTGTAGCGATTGTTTTTGTAGTCTGGTAACTAATTGATTCGCTGGAATATGAGACAATTTATACTTGTTGGCTTGGATTGTGTGAAGATTAAAAGTTGCTATACTTCATGATCCATCATCGTCAAGATCGATTTTTCAATTGGATTTCTGTCGACGACCACGACGAGTGTGTGCGTAATGTGTTTCGGTATGATTGCTTAACGTGTACAATTCCGCTTGTCTAGACGAGGGTACTTTGACAAACGTGGAATTTTGTCTTTTGACCTATTTTTGTGGTTTTATCATTGCTGAGAATAATAATTATGCTTTAACCAACATTCTGGATATTGTGAATCAGCTGGTTTTGTTAATCACTTGTGTAAAAGCCCACTGATAATTGGGACAGCAATTGTGTGTAACGCGATTATGACTCAATACAAGGGCAATTAGTATGTTCCTTTTCAGAATTGCGGCTTAAGACGCGATTTGAGAGTGGTGCTTCGGAAGATGTCGAGACGCTTGGTCGACCTAATGAGTCAGCCTTGTACTATTCTCCACTTCATTGAAACATCTTGCCTAATATGCAGGAGCTTTTTCTTATCTGTCATAGGTATAGCTTATTCGATTTATTTCCTTTTGCATTTATTATCTTTTGTAAATATGTACATATGTATGTCACAGAGAATGTTCATACATAGGTACATCACTTCGAATTCCAATCTTGTGACGATCTCCTCACAAGACCGAGGCATTTAATGGATGTTAAACAACTAACAAATTTCATATGTAGTTAGTCTCAATCAGATTAGCTCATGTTGCACCCAAAATCGATTTCAGGTACGATTTCAAATCAAATGGAGACAAGTACTGCGTCCCACGATGTCTGTTGCAAGAATACGGAACTCCACTGTCGGTATAAACAAACCAGCATGTCGAGCTTCGATTCCGAAGTACCTACCTACATTTTAATGGGAAACTTGTTGTGAATATCTGCGTTGAATCTATCTTTAATCAAAGATGTTTTTGAATTGAGTTAGTCCACATGCGATTCGAAGTTGTTGCATGTTGCATATACACATGTTCATATGTACACTCGTCTCTGGATTTCACTTTCATGTTTGACCACTTGGGGTAAGAGACAAACACAAAGATTGGGTTCAAATGCGTCGCGTGACTGTTAAGTCGTAGTAATGAGATAAGATGCTGTGGTCCTTCTGCAAAGTGTTTCAGCCTGGTTCATTGTTCTATTTCATCGATTTCAGATTTGTATCGATTACTGCACAAACATATGATGGGTGAGAGTTGAATGCAACAATTGTTGTTTTGTTCAATTTCAAGTGTCGCCATTACGATGAGACACGCCGTACATTCATGAGTAAGCATTTCACATACTTGGTCTGTTAATGCGCACGAGTATCTGGTGAATGAATGACGAGTGAACATATGAATCCAAAATCAGTCCGGGGCAAACATGATGAACAACCGTCAGAAGTTCCGTTTCCATATTTTAAAATGCCCCCCACGGCAGATATTTTTTTCCCCGGCCCAAAGATTTTCCGGTTGCTTTGAAAATATTTTATTCACTTAGCGGAGACCGTATTCCCGTGAATTCAGTTTTCACATCGACAATAAGTAACCGAGGCCTCATGCATAAGCGTCTGACAATCATTTCGGAGGCAAAGTAAAAGAACAAACAAAGAAATAAAATCAATCGTGATTCGTATGTGTACTTGAAAGTAACTCGCAATAATTATCCGTATATTGGATTATTTTCCATTTATCAGTTGCCGTCGTCGCTATTCGAAGACATGAGTCACGTTGGACATGAGTTGTGTCGTTTTCAATTGATTTTCATCATTCTCGCTGGCTAAGTAACTATCAGTCATCCGGTTCTCACATGTTGGCGATTTTTGAAATGTGACAACTTTTGACGATTTTACAGAATGTGTGTAGTGATGGTGATTGTTTTTTTCTGTATAAGCGGGATAGTGTCTTACACTTTCGATTTGGATAATGCCAGCCCTGCCCATTGCGGGCGATGGCTTGTTGCTTGTTTGTCTCAATTGGTTCGCCTCTTATTTGTTCAAGGTGACCTTGATTTTGAGAATTTTATAGTCACAATCGATCGATATTCAAATAAACATCGTCGACATCAATGCGTAGACAAACACATGTGATGGTAGTTACAATCTGGTGGAGGAGGAACTGAATGCTATTGAAACGAAGCCTGGTTGTGATGCGTAAAATGCTGACGATAGGTTTTTGACCTCCATGATTTTATCTTGATGGGGCCTTACGTTCGTATGATGCCTGTGTAGGACTTCCGCCTCTGGTTTGATTATTATTATTGAGCTCCGTGGTTTTCATAAATCTGAAAAAGTTGACGTAAGGGTTAAATTATTCTAGAGCAAGGAAGTTGCACGAATTTTGTGCTATTGAGTCATTTTTCATTCCGATATGTGCTTCAAATTAAAAACGAGCCAGAAGCTGCACATTTTGAAGATTTCACCGCAATCCCTATTGGCTTCTCGCATCCTAATTGTTCACTCTCTCACAGTATGCGTGTTTCATATCAAATTCAGGCATATTGAGAGACCAGCTCAGCTTCGTCTGACGAACTCGCAAATTAATCGTTTATCGTGCTGTTTGAAGGTATGTCTGTCTTCGAGATTCCTTGACTCACATTACTGCACAAAAATTATTTTTGTTGGATCCAACACATTCAATTTTTAATAGAAAAAGTCTAAACTATGTGCAGGCTGTTAGCTGGCTAATCTTTAAGCAAACATTAATCGATGTTTACAACTGACTGCCTCCTCGGAAAACGCCCTAATGAAATTACTTACCATGGCATAATGGAGAATCGTGCTTGCACAATAAATTTCCTCAGACATCCTCCGCCACTGAAAAGAGGGAAATACTGGTCCTGTGCTGACAAATTAGGCGAGTGTGCATCGGTAGATTGCATGCACATGTGCTTCATGCGATAGGGAAGGAGGGACTCATACACGAAACCTGGTACAGTTTTTGCTTGCCCAAGATATGCTCCTGAATAAGAACATTTTTAGACATCCAACGCATCGCACTTCTCTGTCGATGGGCTTAGTGAACCCAGTGGGACCGCTTACCAAACTTGCATTTTCTGCTGAAGAATGCATTATCGATTGACCTAAATACCCCGCAATTGAATCCATCAATTTCTCCACAAATTCGTTTCGATTGCAGCCACCAACCCAGCTTTTTCTTTTAAACTGACAAACAAACAGACACAAATTTGACTTTTCATCCCAATCCCAAAGTCATAAATTATTTTGATGGCATACAGTTTGAGTCAACGATGTGGTTTCATCTGAAAATGTCTTTTGGTCAGAAAACCGCAGTGACAAAATATTTATGTATCCATCATAATAATTTCCGATTCAAATAAAATACAATATCAACTTGTTGACTTAAACTAACATCGTCTCGCCCCCAACGTAGCCTCATCAAACCATAAAAAAAAACCGAAACAACAACAATTTGTAAGTGTAAAAAGCAACCACGCTTAATAACAACAATAAAAATAAATACAACCGTGTTATACGTTTATTTTTTGTGCTCAGTCATCGGTCGGTCTCCCCTAGTTTTACATAATAAAAAAAAGTGAGGCGCAATGCTCTCCACTGTATCAGTGTGCACGTGTGGATGTGTACGGGGATTGTGCAAAAAGTATGAATGAAAAATGTGTAGCGAACGTGGGGAAATATCGTAGTGATTATGAAGAAAGAGTCACAAATGGTCGGTCTCAGAACTCAAACCAGAAATGCGCAAAGAGAAATCACTCTCACTTTCTTTTGTTTTGGAAAGAGAGGATCTCTTCGTAGTGAACCAATCTGGAATCTGAAACCGAAGAGAAACCACCTTAGTTAATCAAAATAAAATAAAATAGGCGCCAAACAGCCAAACAGCCAAACATACATGCTCAGAGTTCTCTTAATCTATTTTGAACGGGAGCCGGCTTATACAGTTATTTCACTCACTCACACGCGTATGCGAAGCAAAGTGATTTAATAGCGACTTTGGTGTTGGTCTTGCTTTGCTGTGCCGACTGCTGCGAAAGAGAACACAAAAAAGAATAGTGTTTGATTACTTAATTTATGTTTATTTAATATTTATAGCATACACATAACAATAATCCATTTTATTTTACAAAAGCCGATTGTTTAATCTTTTATTTTTGTTTTGTTCCTTTTTTCCGCTCCCACAGATGATTAAGGCGCATCGCAGCTGATCACTAAAGAAAAATCAATGTCACCATGTAAACTAAATACTCATTATGGAGACAAATATACGAACATAATTTTTTTTAGTGAAAAATCGCACAATTATTTCAGAATTTTTGTAAGCACTCGTACGTGCGGATTGATTAATATCAAGCATAAAGCAGAAACAAAAAACAAAACATTTTAAATGAAGAATATGGATAAGAACAATGACGGCGGGGATGGTAAATCCGGCGGTGGCAAATCCGGTTCATCGGGTGGTGGCGGTTCTGGTGCTGGTCATGATCAGTCTCTTCTTGACGCGGCCTCATTATTTGGTATGTACATATAAATTGTCTTTCGAGAGTCAATATTTGAAAATTTGTTGTTTTTTTTTCTAGCTTACTGGGGTCGAGATCCAGCCGCCGCTGCTGCAGCAGCCTCAAATCCACTCTTTAGCTCACAATTTAATGCGGCTGCAGCCGCTGGCCTTGGTTTGCTGCCAAGTCCGAGTTCATCAAATGATCGTTACTCAATGGCGGCGGCAGCTGCGGCTGCTGCCGGACATCATCATCAAAATACAATGGCTGTTGCTGCATCACAAGCTGCAAGTTTAGCAGGTCTGCATCCAGCAAGTGAGTCAATATAGCACATGCGAAGTGGTTATTTGGGAATGTATCAGACTGTTAAGTCAAGAAATCCGTTCCCTTTTGAAGACTAGCATCTGAAAGTCTATCTGAAGGTAGACTCATTTTATTTGCACTCCTTGTACTTGTATTTTCTGTCCGTACAGAGTTATGCATTAAAGCCGCTCAAAATGTTCTTAACAACCTGATACAATCTCAATGTTATGTTAGAAAGAAGAATTAAAAAGAGATCTTAATTTTCCAACAAATGAAATTTCTATAAACCTTGACACGTGTTCTTGTCTACACTTCAGGTTGGTGGTCGGTAGCACAACTTGCAGCACAAGATTACTTTAGCCGCCTACAGGCGTCAGGACTATCACCATTTCCTCATCCAGACTTAGCGTCTGCATTTCCATCTGCCCTAGGCCTTGGTGGTGCTGGTGGAAGCGGGAATAGTAATTCAGGCGGTGTATCGGGTGGTGGGGGTGGTTCATCATCATCAAATAATAAATCAAGTTCGAGTAAAAGTCGTAAGGAAAAACGTCAGCAGCAGCAACAACAACAACAGCAGCAGCAACAACAAAACATGTCAAATAATATGAACAGTGGCGGTGGAGGCAATTCTGGTTCCGGTATGCACGGCCTTGGATCCGGCACAACCATTACTCCGACATCAGTGTCTGCTTCGAGTGGCGGTGGCTCCTACAAGGTAAGTCATTTTAGCTGTTAACTTTCGTTGCCTGTTCTCTTGTGATGTGAAAGGGTAGAAATGCAATTATGGGTTCATTCAGTTGTGGTTTGTAGGTCATGGCAGTATTTGATAAGAAAAAACAAACAAATTGCGTCAGAAAGTGGGAAAGCTGAAAGAAGTTTACACAGAATTACTTTTGTTCATAAAATGACAGGAGTGCTGATCGGTGAATGTCTCTGGTTGAACATCAAGTGATAGCTGTTCAAGTTTAAAATATGTCTCATTTTATCACAAAGATTGTCTTTTCAACTTGCCTCTTGTCAGTATTCTCAGAAATATAATTTTACACTGTTTCGAAACGATGGTGATTAGATTTGTGCAGAAACTGTCTGGACGAGGAAGAGGATGTGGAATGCTCTTGTTGCTACCTGTCGTTCAATTGAGTTATACAATCCTCGTGGTATAACAATGGTCCTCGATTGGCTTAAGGGGCTCTTATCCTGCAGTCACACCACTAGAACCTAACGTAACATATCTGATCTCATCGACTTTAAGTGAATGTTTCGGAATAAGTAATAAGTCAGCTGTGAAGTCGGGTATCTCTACAATACTTGATTTGCGTCCAAAATTTAGAGAATTCTTTAAATTTGTCAAGGGAAGTTAGCGGAGAAATTCCTGAAAGTGCCGCATTTTCCATTCATTCATTGATTTTAAATCTGTTCCATTAACACATTCGTTTGATGTTTGTTTTCTCAGTGAATCACATAACATTTTGTTGAGCGCCAGGCACTTGCATACATTTTGTAAAATTCCTGTGCATTTGCTTTTCATACTTCCTTTTTTGTATACCCTCCTCGAGATTCAAATTGAATTGATGATAAACAGACTTAAATTGTGTTGAATAAAACTTCGTTGGGATGAACCATCCGAAAAAACGAAATAATATTTCAACAGCTCACCAATCTAACGAAACGTATGCAACAACTCCCATTCAAAAATCATCGGATACCAAAAAACCGCTCGCGAATGAAGTTGCAACTCGACTGACTATCCGTTTTGTTACACACAAGCACCTACCATTACTCTTATGTACATGTATTTTTATTTGGCAACATTTGTACGCACACTTAGCAGTTAAGTTTTATTTAAATGGCTAAAGCAAATTCAAAACGATGCATCATCCGTTAGCGTTTACCACTTAACCCTCTCCCTCTCTCTCGTGGAGTATGTAACACGCATAAGGGGGACTGACGTATGCTGCAGCTGTAATGCACAGTGAGTGGGGCTTCACTTGAAACTGCTGGACTGGATAAATGTTTCATCTCCACAAGCCACAGTTTTGCGATTTATCTGTATATCTGCGATTGTTCTTATCTTTTTATCGAGTTTTCAGCAATTGCAAATCATGTCCTATCGACAGATTTATTTAGTATTGATCTACATGTGAGGTTATGACTTTAATTCAAAATTAGGAATTATACAACTTTTCATCACCTGTTCGGACTTATGTCTCATTCATGCCTATTATGAATTAAATACCTCCAAACTATTTGTCTAGTTGGGGTGGATTTTATTGTACAAATGATTGTACTATCCGACAGTCGTTCTCAATACAACTGAAATAATGCGTGCATTTTTATTTGATTCAAATCCATTCCATTGCAGCTAATTAAGAGTAAAAAGCTCAAACTTGAGGACTGTTTCAAATACTGCTCTCAACATGTATCCACTTCCAAATGCGACTTTGAACAAGGACTCATACCTCTTACATTGCACTTCATCGTAACATTTTAACCAAAAAAAAAAATCTTCATGATTTATGTGAACACAGGTCTCAAACGAAAACATTAACAACTCTCCATTCGACAAGGAATGATGCACTTTGGATCAATATTGCTGCTGCACATCCACCCCTATTTCCATACACACGACTCTTCGTATGAATCATATAGATCAAAAAGCCACATCAGAGCGACGAGAGCATTCTGCGAAAAGGGTTGATAATAATCCCTCGTAAATGCTGTTCTCCCTTTCCCACACCAAGCACTCGTAATTATTAAATGCAACCATTTACGCATATGCTTGTCGAAATTATAATGTGGGGGTCTGGCAATTTTTAAATGTTTGATGAACCGAAAACTTACATGTTCGCGATTTCAACTGGCCCTCATCGGATTGCTGTCGCCTGCGGCGCACCTCTCGAATGTTTTATTAAAATCGTCTATGTTTTCTCTTAGAATATGCATATCATATGCAATAATTAAACAAGTCCCCTCTGTCCAGCTACAAATATTTTGTAACGATTGGCATATGAATGTCATGGGAATGGGAGATTGTCTGTGGGCGTTGGGTGGTGAAAAAGGTTGTGTTCGCTCTCATATTTTCATTTAATTTGGCACGTACCATGCTGCACAGAATATCCAATTATTTTATTATTTGCGGTGCAATATTTTGTATTTGTTTAGATGCGTTTGTGGGGTGTCGATTCAGTTATCTGTAGCGTTGCGCTTTTTGGGCTGTTTCCGTCGATATTTAATTACTGGATTATTTCGCGTGTATTTGGTTTAGTTGAAATATTCGAAAATAAAATATTCACGTTTACATATTTGAAAATCTGCACGTTGTCGGCGTTGCTTCTAGTAATTGTTTTTATGTTTTGTTCTCATAGATTTGTAATAAAAGCTTTTGAGACATTTCTTTCTGGAACATTAGTTTTTTGGAGCCACAAATTGAACAGACAAAATTACTTGCCTTAATTTTTCAGGGCCGGCGGTTTCCTTTTTGTGCCGATAACTATAGTTATCAGACAGTCGCATTTACCGCATTTACCAGACCAGCACAAACTGTTAACAGCACAATCTGTTAATCGCATATAGACGAACTATTGCAGGCCTCTTCTTCGAACTCTAATAAAACCTTTCCTCTTTAGAGAATGTTTTTATTAAATCCGCACAATTCTTTTTCTTTTTGTAGTCTGCTTATGGAAAATCATCAATGGGCTCGAATATGCAACCAGCATCATCGTCAGCCTACGATCCAGTTACATTGCACAAAGAACTTTTGGCTATGCAAGCGGTTGCAGCTTCGGCAGCAGCATCATCACAAGCCGCTTCGTCATCATCGAAAAAATCTTCGTCTTCGTCACATCACTCATCTCAGTCACATCAAATGTTATCCGGTAATAAATCATCGCCATCCAGTGGATCTCTCTCCCATCATCATATGGGTGGAAACTCAACAAACACCAGCTCGGGTGGTGGTCATCACAGTTCCATGATGTCATCGCATTCTGGCGGTGGCGTTGGTGGCAGTGGAAACAGTGGTGGTGGTAATTCATCCAAGGATCGTGATAAAAATAACTCATTGAATGCACTCAACTCGCTGTCGCAATTAGGCAACCTCGGCCTGAATTCCCAGCAGAGTGTGCAAGCCGCAATGAATGCCTGCCTGGCCGCTAACACCGGCAAAGTGAAGGATTACATGCCGACCGGGATCTTGAGGTGAGTTCTTGGCAAATAATGTTATGTTCGATATGGATTTAACGGCGAAGTATGAATCACATTCTTACATTTGTTGCATTCATTGTTCATTATGTGAATTTTTTTTGTATACTTTTCTTTGCCGTTTGTTGAAATAAACAAAGTGCTGCACTGGAAGGAAAGTAAGCTTCCTTTGATGTTCACATTGATGTTGACTTTATGTACTATCTCTCCTCTGTTTCCTGTCTGTGTCTGTCTTTCTTTTGTCTGTGTGTGTCCTTTTCCGTATACGAACTGTATTTCGATTTCGGAATGATGGTTGTTTCATAAAATTGTATTTCTCTTTCTTTTCTTTCTCACGTCTCATCTTCAGTGAACATCCATCCTTGCTGGGAGTCCGATTGCCACCCGATACAGAAATCATCAAATACACATCATCTATAGTTGGCCCGAAAATTCCTGGTACAACAAATCGTGGTCGCAAAAAGACAATATCTCTCGATCCATCAAATCCTCTCCTTGCATTTCCAGGCTTAAGTCCAGCAAAGCGGGCACGGCTCGAGATGGAGTATGCGGCCATGGCTGCCGCCGCAAATGCAGCCCAACAACAGCAGCAGCAGCAGTCATCTGGCAGTAGTGGAAGCGGTGGAGCTGGAATGCTTTCGCTTGGTGGATCGGGTCAGTCGCTATCGAATTCTGGTCCCTCTGCGACAACCTTAGGGGGTCATCTAAGTATTCCATCAGCGTCATCGAATCCAGGTATTGGAGGTGGCGGAGGTGGCTCATCTTTGTCAACATCTCTATCGTCCGGCCGGGGTAATAGTGGAATGGCCACAGATTTATCTGGAAACGCAGACCGTGTGGAGGTCATTAAGCTCCCACCAACCATAACATCAAACGGAGCATACAACTTGTCGGGTAAAAATAAAGACCCACACGATACGGATCACTTGGGAATGTCCGGCACTGGAGTGAATCTCAGTATGAAGACTGCCTCCGCAATGCCAGTTGTGGAGGACTTCGACGCACCATTGAATCTGTCCATGAAGCCAGACAATAAAGCAGCAAACAATGACTACAACAGCTCCAGTGGAATGGGTTCAGGTTCTGGCGGCGGAGGTTTAAATCTAACTACTAGCAGTAGCGGAGGTGGTGGTGGAGTTGGGAGTGTCGGCAACAGCGGTGGAGGAGGCGGAGGATCAACAGCCGCTGGGGCATCGAACAGTTTGCAAAGTTTAAGTTCTATTACGGCCGCTTTGGGTTCGGGTAGCTCAAGCGGAAGCGGAGGAAGCGATCGCTCACAACCTCAGTACAAGGAAGGACGTCCCCGAAACTTAGGACGGGGTGTTTCAAAACCGAAAAAGAACACCGTTGCATCATTGCTGGCCCAGAGTCGAGCTGTTGGTATGAAGCCAATGCTCTCCACTCAGCAGCTATTGCAACAGGGCGCTGATTTTGTGAGTAATGGGGATAGATCGATGTGAGAGTGTGTATTTATCGAATTGAATTCTTTAATTTGCAGGAGAAAATTCGTCAAGCACTTACAGAAGCTAATGCTCAACTGGATGTATCTACAGACTCTGAGAGTGTTGCCGCTGAGAGCGGTCTCTCCGAGTCCGAAGGAGAGGATTCCCAAATCATTAACATAACCGAACTGCGAGCACCACTGGAATTGGGATGGAAGCGGGAGACCGTCATCAAAGGCCTGACAAAGGCTGGACAAATTCGTGGTGACGTCTGCTACTATGCACCAGGAAGTACAACAAAACTGAAGACAATTGGACAAATTTTTGCCGTAAGTACGACTGAATCAGTGTTGGAGCGTCTTTTAATCATCATCCTTGCGTCACTTGCAGTACTTGGAGAAAAACCCATCCAAGCTGGTACGAGACAATTTTAGTTTCTCATCACGCGCAATTGTCGGATCATTCCTTCAGCCTGCTCCTGCGCCATATGCAAACGACGGGGAGTACATTCGCATGTCGGACGCCGATGTAGCAAAGCGACTGGAGGACTTGAAGATGTTCACACGTCAAACCCTGAACGTAGAGCAGCGCATTGAGATTGCAAAGCAACAGCAGGCAATGCGCGAAGCAAAGAAACTGGCCAAAGAAGAATTGGCAAGAAACAAAGAAAAGGCTCGTCAAGAAAAAAATGAGAAGCTAGAACAGCAAAGAAAAGAAAAAGAGCTGAAAAATCAGCAGGCGATTGAGGTGAGCGGTGTGGCTCTTTTTCTAATTTTAATAACTTCCAATTAGTTTCCATTTGCATTCTCTCACTCACTCACGAATTATGTCTCTATCTCTTGCAGGCTCGTAAGAAGCGCCAGGAAGAACTCGAACGTATCAAGCAGGAGGAAATACTGAAGAAGCAACAGGTGAGCTAGTTCGTTGTTTCATGCCGTTTTCGCAGTGACTTAAGTTGTTTCATTTTGAAAAGCAATTCTAATATTGTTCTGTTTGTTATTGTTTTATAGGAAAAAGAAAAGAAAAGGCAAGAAGCTATTTTAGCTAAAGAACAGGTACAGTCTCTAGACTTTATTCTAATTACATGTTGAACTTATCTGTTATGATAGTTGGTCAGTGGCAATTGACTGATTTTGTCGATAAACAAGTTGATTTGCAAACTATGACGTTCGAATGTGAATTGCAACTGACCACGTGTATCAATGAGAGTCCAATTGAATAGTTCTTAGACACACCACTTTCATAGACCTTAGCATCCATCAGTGTATGTATTTGAAGAGGAACACCTTCGCAGAAGTAGTCGTAGTTATGTGTGCTGGTTTTTTGTAGAGACTTTAGTTCGACATCACGAGAAGTAATTTGTTTATTTTATTTTTTGAATGCCCAAGGTAATTCCTATTGTTGTGTTTAACGTAAAACACATGTCCATGAACTCCCTTTCAAAGTGTCCTTTATCTTCACACCATTACACCTTGAAAACTGTAAACGTTTGTTTATAGATGCATCACTCTTTGAATCATCAACCTTCAGTCTAGCCGTATCTCGCAATAACCATCTACACGCGAGACACGGGGTAAGGACAACGGATTGGATTGGAATGAATTCATTCCGTTCCAATGAACCCCACTAATTGAATTCGGCGGAAGAGATGAGATGGTCGCCCAGTGTAAATGTGGCGTGGATTTGAATTGAACAATAATCAACAGATTTGATTGAGGGATGCTTCATGTCCCAAGATCTACTATGCGCAAATGATACGTAAGCAAAAACAGAGCTACACCTAGCCATCGGATGAACGAATTTTATCTTGGTCAAGATAAGAGTGAGTGATGAGTGTAGTAGTGTTTTATTGTGTATAAAAAAAAAACTTGTTAATTTATCAAAGTTTAAAATTCATTCGTGAGAAACTCAATCACGGTGGAACTGCAAGGCTAGGAGTTTTAGGTTAGTGCAACAGTTCGCTGTGTCTCAGACACCCTTCCTTTATAAACTAGTTTCAGCCATGTGGGAAACTGTCCAAACACCCACCACGGTTTGAATTCAGTTCAGATTTATTCGATATGACAAACGTGAGAATGCATGCAAACACTGAAATGCAGTTCTTTGTAAAGTATTTAAATCAATTCTATAACCTCTTCAGTACATTGCCATACTGATTCATCGTATTATACGGACTCGAAGAAAGAAATTGTTAGCCTCTTTTTCTAAACACGATTTTCTCTTACTTTTCCTTACGTATTTTTTTTTCTATAACAAACCGAAAATACTTTTACTGACAAGTCGATTTATCTGTAGGAACTCAACAAGCAGAAGGAGTTGCTCTACGCCGTCGAACTGGTATGGAAAAACAAATACATAATTCATTCAATGAAAACAGTTTTCTAACACATCTCTATTAATTGCCTTGGTTTTCTTATGATCAAACTAATCTACACAACGCATGAGAGGACTATGTACACTTAAACATTAAAATACACAACTCTCTCTCTCTCTCTATCTCTCTCTATTTTTTTCTTCTCATAACAAAATACTTCTTTATTAAAACAAAACTAAATTTCTGATTTTTTAGTGCATGCACAAGTTGATTTCTGACACACACACATCCCTAAACATTAGCAACTGAATTTCGAAGTTAGTTTTGAAGGTGTAATGGTTTTGCTTTTTATTTTATTCGTGCAAAATAGGAACGTGAACGTCGGCGGCAGCATATGACGCTCATACGGCAGCTTGAAATAAGACGGAAGTTTGAGGAGCGAGAGAAGAAGAAGCATCAACTCGTGTTGGATAGACTGATCTTGCGTGAGAAGCGAGTAGCTGCACGTAAGCGAGACGCTGAAATCTTAAATCAAATCAGGTAAGAATTGCGTCAAATCACCAGAATGTGGGTCGAATTGCACGATTACAATTTGTCTTCACGGCTGTACGCCAAGTTGGTTGAGGTTATCTTTCACATGTGCTGCTTTTGAGGGGACTAGATTCAATTTTTAAATGACTACGAACCGCTTCTGGAATCTTTGGCTTTGTTTATAAAAAGTCCAAATTTCTGTACAACAGTTACCCTAAGCGGTGACTTTGTCGTGAGGCGTGAGGCTGAAATGGCGAAACGCGAAATATGCAATTCAGTATGAGGCCTCCTGAAGTTTCATGCTGACTTTATAAAAACATGATCACCTGTCCTATAATTTCAAAAGCGAATGATGGAGTTCCTTTGATGGGTCCCTTTGAGAGAAACGTCCTGCGTGCGTTCTTTTGTCCTCTGTGGCTTGCTGGGATTAGGGGGAGACATGCCACTAGCCGGGCGTTTACGCATGTACAACTGGTAACCGTTTGGAAACTCTTCCATTTTCGACTGACAACGGAACAGGGACCCATAGATCCATAAATCAGGACTTTGGTCATTTAAGACCTACTGCTAGTTTAGTCTGACAATCGATGTACAAGAGGGATTCTGCGTTAGCGAAGACGAGGCAGACAGAACAGACTCAATAGAAAAAAATAAAGATGTGTAATGTATAACTACGACTCGTAACCCCTCACAACCAGCAGTACTTCCCACGCCATAAATTTGATCCATTAGTTATTTATGTTTCCTCACATTTCGTTTGAGCCCTGCTGTATAATTGAAATTTTTTTTCTTTACAGAAAACCACTAGAGGATTCTGAAATCTCAGATCAATTGGACTTGCCAGAGCTGAAGAGAATAGCTGGCTGTCGTCTGCCGGGACAGGCGATGGCTGACCTCTTGATGGTCTTTGAATTTCTGCACAATTTCGGTGAAACACTTGGCTTTGGTAAGTTCCCCGAACTAAGTCTCGCTTTCGAAATGATATAAACAAATGCTTGATGTTCATGTTTGCAGATATGGAATCCCTGCCCACACTTCAGAATCTGCATGACGCTTTAGTTGCGGATAGTAATGTTGAAGCCGAAGAAGAACTTCTTTCGGTTATGACGCACTTACTCGTGTGTGCCATAGAAGATCCTGGTATACCGAATCCAGGTCGTCACACAACACTCCTTGGCCAATCTCTGCGCAATGCGGACATAACCAACTCGAATGTGTCGGAAATCTTACGAATATATTTGTACGCAACAGCAACAGGTGAAATACGTCAGATGTTTGGAATCACACTCGACCGCGAGAAGGAGAAACGCATACCGGACCACCATCAAGTCGATATCGAGTGTCTAACTACGACCACCGGTAAGAATCAGCAATACTACGAGTTGCTGCATGAAAACGAAACATGGAGGCTGTCGGTGTGCTTGAAGGATCGCCCATTCGTGGCATTAAATCCAACGAAAAAGGCCCAAATTCTAGCTCATCTGTGCAATGATTTGCTGATGAATAAGGCTGTTCTGAAGCAGATCGAAGGCAGTCTTGAGTCTTGCGCACAAATTAAGAAGGAAAAGTACATGACTGACATGAAAATCCGCAAGTATAAATCGTTGCATATAAGAAAGACACGTTTGGAGGCGTATGAGAAGGCTCAAAGTGAAAGAGAAGCTGCCATGGTGGCGTTGGCTGCGCAGCAACTGCAGCAGCAACAATTGTTGATGCAACAGCAACAAGAAGAGCAACAGCAGCAGCAAGCTGAGCTGGCACGTAAGCA
This sequence comes from Eristalis tenax, assembly GCA_905231855.2. Lineage (NCBI taxonomy): Eukaryota > Metazoa > Arthropoda > Insecta > Diptera > Syrphidae > Eristalis > Eristalis tenax. Next base: position 19,383,839 of record HG993127.1, on the reverse strand, counting down.
AGAGGAAACCGCGGCATCGGAAGAAGTTGCTAATGCTGTTGTTGATGGTGAAGCAAACAATAACAGCAAGGATGAGGCCGAGAAAATGGAAGTAGACGAGGGTCAAGTTACAGCACCCCTAGAGCCAAATGCGGTCAAAGATCCAGAGCCTGATACAGTGATCGATGGAGTGGATGGTGCTATTAAGCCAGATCTCCTTGTGCCACCATCAACTCCAGGAGAGAAAGTTTCATTCGACAGTCCATCCAAGAGCAGTGTAGACACTCCAATCAAATCCAAACTAGAAGAATCCGTGACGTATCAAAATGGAGCCACAATGCCGTCAGATTTAAGCCAATTGATCAACAAGAAGAACAACTCGCGCTGCGATGACGCGTCAACAGACGTTGGCATGGATGACGAGTTGAGCGATGTAGAGAGCGAGATAACAAATATCGAGGAAGATGAAGACAATCGCATGTCCGCCGATGAAGTTCTGAAGAAATTGGAAAAAATGATTAAAGGCTCACTGAACTGCAAAGAGGCTCTAGAGAAGAGCACGAATCAACTGAGGGCATCCTGCTTTGGACAGGATCGTTTTTGGCGAAGATACTGGAAGCTGCCCAAGGCCGGTGGTATATTTATCGAGGCACTCGAGTCTGCGCAGAACGATATCTTCCAGTACAATGAAATACTGGAAAGCGAGGCAGAACTGCAGAAGCAGGATGAAGTGAAAGAGGAGGAAGAAACGGAGAAGAACGACGATGTGTATGAAAATACAGAGAAAATGGATGAAGATGAAGTAGTTGAAACCAAGCCAGAGAATAGCGAAGACGCAAATGAAGTCAGTGCCGAACAAAGCACTGAAAATGAATCAATGCAAGTTGACGAGAGTCAGAACGAGACGATGGCAGAAACATTACCATCGAACCCACCAAACACAACGAGTTGTCCTAAGAACGATTCCGAATTACTTCCACCACCACCACCACCTCCACCTCCACCAGCACTACCACTTCCACAGAACGCAATTGGCGATTCGAACGATGTGGTGGTCATGGATACAATTGAAACGGTCAGAATCGAAGATAACGAAGAGAATGTCTGTGATATAAGCTCTCGAGGAGTAAAGGTTGAGCCCGACGCCAGCATTAAGAAGGAAGATGATGCCAATGCAGCACTTCCGAGTCAGACAAGCGATGAGATGAAAGCAGCCGCTTCCTTGGCCAATGATAGATGGTTTTCAATTGTAAACCGTGAGATGCCGTTGACAACAAACGAGTTACAAGCAGAAAATACAGATTTCCAGATAGTTTATTCAAACATTGACTGTGGCAGTGCCATTCAAATCCAGGGTCATCGCTGGGACATAGCGAACAATGCACAATACTTTACAGTGCCTGTAGACAATGGGAAAGTGGATTTACATTTCGACAATGCCAGCCTGCTCACACTGTCCGGGCTGGATGACAATATGCTAGAGTCTAAGGTGAGGGCGCACGCCATGAAGGATGCCGAAGAAGATGCTGGCCCTTCACATGAGGACAGCTATGACTTGAAAGAGCAGAAGTTTTTTCCCTTTCTTGACGATACCTGCGGAGGTGGGGGAGGAGGAGGCATTAACGGAAACGGAGCAGGTATCGATTTGAAGTCTGGACGCATTGAGCTAAAGCTGGACGAAGCGACTGGGATATCGTTTCAAAATTTAGCCAACATGTCATTGGGTAACATAAGCTCATATATCACATGTGACATTCCAACCCCTCTCTCAATGACACCGGACGAGCACCGTCAATTGGAGCAGATAAAAAACGAGGGGTTTCCAAAAAAGTTAAAGGACAACTTTGTGCCGCGCAAGTACCGCCATGGATGGTGGAAAGTGGACACACTGGAAATGATCCAGAACGTTATAGACAATCTCAATCAGAAGGGCGTTCGCGAGCGCGAACTGAAGCAGAATTTGAATCGTATTCTGTCGGAAGACATTGAGCTTCAGACACCATATACACTGACTGGAAACGTAACCGATCTCGAGGCCGAGGAGGAGAAGATCTTCCCCCCAGACGGGCCGACAGATTGGAATCCGAGGGTTGCGAAGCGCGTTGAAATGGCCCTGCTTGAGCAACTCGAGGGTCTGGAAGACAAAATCGCTAGTGCATCAATGCAAGTCAAAAATTGGGTGCTGCCGCCAAGAATCGAAAACGAAATCTCTCTGGATCAAGAAGACATCACCGAAGAAGACTTTGTAACAATCATTCCCATGATTCGCGAGCGTATTGCTAGCCTAGAGGCGGCAATCGAAAGGCGATATCTGAAGCCACCACTCGGCAGCCAGACAGGCGATGCGCACTTAGCAGTGATCGCGCAAAATCAACAAAATCAGAAATCTTCATCATCAACTTCGTCGTCCTCTGACAACAACAGCACATCTATGCTGCAACAACAACAAACACAAAACAGCACTTCGGGATCGAATGCTATAGGCAATAGCAGTGATAATGGCAACGGTCAACAGCAAGCATGCTCTGGCGGTGCAGGGGACATCAACTCTGCAGCTGCATCACCGGCCAGCTTGTGTGACAGTGAAAGGGACATGCCCCAGGAGAACCTCCCAAAGGGTCTGCTGTCCTGGCGCGAAGCAGTCGCCCGATCCCACACAACTTCTCAGCTAGCGATGGCCTTGTACGTGCTGGAATCTTGTGTAGCCTGGGACAAAAGCATCATGAAAGCGGTAAGCAATGAGGTTTTCTCAACTCTATATCCCCGATCAAACAGATTGCTGCTTAGAAATTATATTATTTGTTCACCAATGTTTTGTGCCGGGTGCTGCAATGCTTTTCTTGTGATAATCATGCTTTATTGCTTTTTTGTGTAGTAGTTGCTTCCTGTACTTATTTTTTCATTCCTTTAGAAAAAATTAAATAAAAATACCGCAAGCGTGTGGGTTCTATATATACAGTTGTGGAGTTTCGAAACGATTGTCTCTAATTGGAGTAATTTATGTTTTTTTCTCGTAAACATATTTTCAAGAGGGTTAGGTTAGGTGTGTCACTTGTAGGTCTGTTGGATTAGGAGATCAGGGTTATCCTTTCGGAGATGCATATTTCGTTCGTGTTTTAGATTTTTCCATGGCTTATTGGTTGCTGGAAAGATTGTAGTGGCCGCTTAGTTGATCCTGTATTGCTCATTGTCCTAGTTTTGTTCATCAATGTATTCCTTAACTTGAATGGGTTTAGCATATTTTCGTAAATGTATTCCTCATGAGAAACAGACCATTGAGAGGATGACCAAATGCTCGGGTTTAAGTAACGTAAACGTCCTGTAGCCTTCTCTTCCTTGCAGCACCTTGTCAGTTTCTGTGTACGAAAATTACTAGTGACTGCGGATTTCGATTGACAGCTCAAAATAAATGCTTGCTATGACGAAGACGAAGACAACTGTGTTTTCCAATCAGAGAACGTCTTTCACATTATTTCGTGAATAACCGTCAAAAATTCATGAATAACTGTCAAAAAACTTCTCAAATCTTTCGATGGACAAGGTGTGAAGTATGCCAACTCTACAAGAGTTCATTTCTGTATTGACGCAGGCATGAATTGAATCATGAGATCTTTTTAAATCACCGATGATGGGTATATGCGAAATCACACGGTGCAGCTCCCCCCAGAAGCAATGTGAAAACGGTTCGTTCGAAATATAGGGACTTGTTCACTTGTCTCATCGTGTCTCACTTGTGTACTTGTCTCAACTGTCTCATCAAAGAATACCGATCACCCAACTAGGCAGTTTCAAGCTTTATTATATCAGTGCAGTTGCATTATTCAAGGAAAGCTATCCCTGAACATCTTTTCGAAAGGAGTCTATGGCCATTTCATTGCAAACAGGTTAATTTCATTCTCGTTCTTCATTTTTCAAAGAACCCGAAAACGAAGTGTAGAATCTAGGTGCTGTTTCCATTTATCCTCCTGAAACGAATTTTTTATTGTTTTTTTTTAGTATTTGTCAGTTCGTCTCTTTGTAAGTGTGATTTTGTTTGGAATTGGGTCCAGTTTCTATAGCGGCTATTGTCTATTTATGTTCATAGCATGTATTGCGCGTGATTTTTCTCCGTCATGAGTGGAAGTGACCAAAAGATTTATGCCGATTCCGAAAGCCCAAACGGAGAGTTTTGAGAAACCTTTTCCAGCCCATCAGGAGCAATTCTCGCTCGCTAGACATTTCTTTCGTTTTAATTTCAATATCGCTCGTTTTGCTGGAACCGCCTACATCAAGATAATTACAACAGAACTAATTTTTGTACATCCTTACTCATTGCAAACAAATGCCTTATGAGGTCTGCCCTTTTATTGTGTGCCCCACGGTTAGAGTAACACGCCAAGCACTTTTTTCTTGCATGCTTTTATCATTTCTCTTTTGCTTTCGCTCGCTCCTCAGAGAGAAACCCCTTCGAAGTTGGTTAGGGTGTCTTCCCAGGGCGATGGTAACAACAACTTGCATTCGAACCTAAGGAAATATGTTTATCGAGTACTTTATTGTTTTGTTTTTCCATGTAACAATTCAAACCTCATTTTTTATACATCCAGAGCACAAAAATTATATAGTATTCACACCCGCTGTTGTTGTTATGTATTTTTTTTCATAGTTTTAATTAAATAAGCGTTATTGCTGCCTATACCTGCACCTGTAGATCTATTTGTTTTATACGTATTTTACTTTAATTTAATTGATACTGATTCCTATGTTTTAACTAATTACATTTTTTCTTTTTTATTTTCTTTCTTTTCCGCATTTAATGTAAATTTATTTGGAAATAAAAAATTATAAATGTTAACGTGGCTATAAAAAATACATATGATATATTAATTGCCTGCCTGCTGATATCCTTAAACGAAATACGTATTAAATGAAAACATACATAATTTATACATTTGTGTATTTCCTGCACGCTATATAAAAAAAAACAAAACAAAAAATCCAAACATGAACAAAAACATCTTAAAACACGCAAAACACTAAAAAACAAAAAAAAAAAAATAATTCGAACAAAAATCAAACAAAATTTTGTTCTATATTACTTACATAAATGGTGTTTTAATTTTTTTTCTATATCTTTGGTGTATGTGGTACTTCTTTTCTGTTTCTGTTAACGCTTCTTGTGGCTTTTGAATAACAAATAAAAACCAAAACCAAACAAACACATTTTACTGTCTGAACAAAAAAAAAAATCAAAAAACATACAAAATGTTAGCCTAATAAAAGTAAAAAGAAAAAATCAAAATCCAAATCAAAATCGAGTAAAAATGGTGAAAGTTGTAAGCCCACTAGCACTAGCACCCCTAACAATAAGGAGAGTAGTACGACAACAACACCAATAGCTGCGAAAAAAGCCTCATCATCCTCGGCGAAGAAGTCGAAAAAATCTTCAAAAAGTAGTAAATCGAAGTCGTCAAAATCCACATCCAACACATCATCATCATCATCGAAGGCGGCGGACAAGAGTAATCATAACGAGACGATGATGAATTCTTCGATGACGACTAATCCGGAAGACGAATCATCCTTTGGAATGATGTTGTGTACTACTACTACTCCTACTTCTGCTACTAACCACCATAATAACATGATGATGTTATTCACTGAAACTAGCACACCAACTTCAAATTCAACAACAACTACACCAACCACGAAACGTACTACAATTTCCCAAAACAATTACTTACAGAATTGCCAGTTCTGCACATCTGGCGAGAATGAGGATAAACTGTTGTTATGTGATGGTTGCGATAAGGGCTATCATACATATTGCTTTAAGCCGAAAATGGAAAATATCCCAGAAGGAGATTGGTAAGTTTCGATAACATGACATATTCAAATCGAACATTATCTCATTTTGCTGTTTCCCTTACCCTTCCCCAGGTACTGCTATGAGTGCGTGAATAAGGCAACAAATGAGCGTAAGTGCATCGTTTGTGGTGGTCATCGGCCGCCTCCTGTGGGTAAAATGATTTTCTGTGAATTGTGTCCACGTGCATATCATCACGATTGTTATATACCGCCTCTGTTGAAAGTGCCACGAGGTAAATGGTATTGTCATGGCTGCATATCGAAGGCGCCACCACCGAAAAAGCGACCCAGCAAGAAACCTTCCAGCAAGGAATTGAAGCAGCACAATTCGTCGCAATCATTGAACTCGTCACATGATGAATCAATGAACTCGATTGCCGCTCCTCTAAGGTGAGTACTTATGGTCCTTGATTAAGTGGCTTGAAATTCAGAAAGCCTAAGTCGAACGAGTTAGGTTTTTGAACCGCTGTTCGCTTTGCGTTCATTCAGAACACCCACATTAAAACGCATCAATGTTCCTTTCAGTCCTGCACATTCAGTAGCATCGACATCATTCGATGAACACCACAATAATTCCGTGGACGCAACGCGTTTCCAAACCCAAATGACACGACCATCCACACCCATGGCAATCAACAACGATTATGTTGATATCAGCATGGATGCCACACAACTCGGAGTGAGTGTTGGTGGAGTATGCAATCAGTCGACTCCAGTACCAAATATGTCACCGATGCAACAGCAAATGGTACACGCAATGTCACCGCAGCACATGGGTATTCAGAGTAATCAACTAACTCTGGTTATTCCGCAACCAACGATGATGTTGCAACAGCAACAACTACAGCAGCAGCAATCACAACAACAGCAACAACCAATAACACAGCCAACACAACAAATGATATCACCATCACAACAATCTCAGACAACACCATTAATCACACAGCAACAGCAACAAACCAATCAACAACAAGTCATGAATGAGGCTAAAGAGAAATTGAAGCAAGAGAAAAAGGAGAAGCATGCCACCAAGAAGCTGATGAAGGATTTAGCCGTTTGCAAAACAGTGTTGGGTGAGATGGAGGTAAGTGTTTTTGTTATGCCTCCCGATGCGGAAGTTTGTTTCAACTAACTCTGTGTTCCTGTGGTTTCAGTTGCACGAAGACTCATGGCCATTTTTATTACCTGTGAATACAAAACAATTCCCAACGTATCGTAAGATCATTAAGAACCCAATGGATTTATCTACAATCAAAAAGCGTCTTCAGGATTTGAGGTAAGTAGTGAAACTTACTGCTAAAGACAAAGACAAGAGAGAACTAATCGATTGCGTATTTTCAGTTACAAAACCCGTGAGGACTTCTGCGTGGATGTACGACAAATCTTTGACAATTGCGAAATGTTTAACGAAGATGACTCGCCGGTCGGCAAAGCAGGACACGGCATGAGGAAATTCTTCGAAGTCCGATGGGCTGAACTGACTGATAATAAACATTCATGATATCAAATGCATCACCTAAAGTATTCGAATGATTAGAAAGCTTAAATAGTATTTATAAACAGAACAAAAGAAAAAAAAAACAGAAAAAAAATCACAAAAATATATTAAAAAAATGCAAAAATTAAAAAAAAACAACAAAAAAATGATTTAGAAATAGAAATTATAAACTAAACTTAGTACTAACATACAAGAAACAAAAAACACAATTACAACATGTAAAGCAAAGCAAACAAATGAAAAACAAAAAGTACACCGTATTTCCAAGTCGTATGGAACAGATTTAGTCTTGAATACATATGTATGAATATATATATGAATATATGAGTATATAGTTATAATTAATTTCCCTTGAAACAATTCTCGTTTTGTAAATAGCTTTACGTTTCCCGTTTTTAGTTTTAACACCGTATTTAGGTTTAGTTCAGTTTTAACCATTATACAATACGTTATCTTTTTTTTCTAATTTTTAAGCTAAAATGCTACACAACAACACAAAAGAAATGTTTTCCTAATAATTTTAGTTCACTCAAAACCAGAGCAAAGAGATGGAGAGGCACAGAGTGTGGGAGAGCGAGAGAGTAATAACCGAAAAGAAGAACGCGTTTCAACAAATTCTTGTACAAACTTTAAGAGATTTTACTTGACAGTATTTTGTTTATTTTTGTTTTTAATATTTTTTGAAATATCTTATCGTGACTTTCTAATTCTTTTCTATACATTTTATGTGTTTGTTTTTCCTTTCCTATCTTTGAGAACAATAATCTACACAACAAGGCAACTGCTGCTAATATCACTGAAATGGAAAAGGACGAGAGATTCCTTGTTTTTTTTTGATTTTTTAATATGTGCGGTTCTTTTGTATGCTTTGCTAAGACAATTCTTAATCCTTACACGGAACATGACATCATATTTATCATTGTGCGCATTTTTTTTTTGTTTAATTATCAATTCTAAACAGAAGACAACACAACACACGTTCGTTCGTTCGTTCGTACGTACGTACTTATTTAAAGAGAGAGGAATGCTGCTGTGCTCAGCAGATCGGTTTTAATTTTCCTTGAATCGAGATGAGATTTACAGGAGCGCGCGCGGTATGTGTGTATTAAAATATTTATAAATATATTTTATATGTAATAACTGGTATATTATAGAGTAAAGTAACTGTCTATCGTGACGTAAGATTGTATAATTCTTTTCGTGTATTTGTTTAATATTACAAATTATTTTTTTTTTTTATAATTTTCCTAATTTATTTTCCACGCATTGTTCTAGTTTAAGTTTTAAATTCTTTGAAAATAAACAAACAAAAAATAAAAATATATATATACAAATATTATATACACTTGAAAAAGAAAAAAAGAAAAACAAACTCATATGTTAGGAAAACAAAACGATGTTCGATATGCAAGAAATATATTCGTAAATACAATAATGAAACTATGAAAAATTAGATTGACTCAAATTGTGTTTAATTTTTGGGGTAAATTGTGTAACCTTTTTTCAGAAGCCTATGCTGTCCTATGCCTATGCTGTCAAGCAAGAATCGCTGTCACACTTCACCCAGTACGAACATCAGGATCGACAGCTAAACTGTTGAGGTAGTAAAGGGGTTCATCTAAAACGTGAACTCCACAAATGGCGTCTTAGTGGGCATCCGACGCAGAGGCAACTTTTGCAATCGTAGCTAAAAATTTTGTTTGACACAACCTGGGCTAAGACTTCTTTCAAATTCGAAACTAAAAAAGATTAAGCAAAACAGCATGAACGAATTTTAATCTGCGCCGGATATTACGAAACGAAAAAGGTGATAGAGTGGAAGGCACACATTAATCGACTACACTGGCCCGGTCACGTCGAGCTTTTGGACACCAATGCACCAGCAAAGAGAATCATCCTTATGACTGGCGCTGAACGCGTTGTCGAAAAACGACGAAATCAGCATTATATGTAGTTGGCGTTGCGCCAGTGGTTTTTTCGAAAAAATGGGTTTTAAGTTTGTGGAACGTAATTGTTGTTTGACAATTTGCATTTAAGTGATTTTATCGGTCTTCTGGTTGTCGTTATAGTGTGGCAAAACGCTTACTTAAACGCATATTTTTTTCGTGGAGAAATTTGTTAACGCCATGGGTTGAAAGCCTATTAAAAATGTAAGGTCTCTTGAATTTGTCGACACATGTGGTTTATTTTATATGTTTTAAGGGTAAGTAACAAACAATAGACAAGTGAAACGATTGGTAGAGCTGATGGAAAAAATGTAAGCTTGGCCACCAATCTCAAAAGGGAAAAGTAAGTGGGAAGATGTAGCTGCTATATTAAATAGCTTAGAACCACCATTACGCGATGGTAAAGAATGGCAAAAAGTAGACTAGATAAAAAAACGATTTATTTCATATATCGGAATCGGTTTTTTAAAAGACCAATTGTTTTTTCTACAATATTTCGCGTTTTTGAATGAACTGTACTTGATTGCTGTTTTCCCCTAGTGACCTATACGGAGTCATAAGAAATGGCTCAAGGGGGTATCCAGCATCACCTAAAAATTAAAAAAAAAGAAAAATCAGTCAAAACCAAAAGGAAGAATGAAACGTACTAACCCAACAAGCAAGTATTTCGTTCACCTCTGTCATAGCAGCTTCTCAATGTTCCTGAAAGTTCACTGGTATTCCAAACATGCGAGTCATGGCTGGCTCCAGGATGCCTGGCATCAACGAATCTTATATACATTCGATGATCACAAACCTAGATTGTAATTAATAGAAATGACAAAACGAGGCATGCGGTTTAAGATGCTTTACTTACAATCATAGCATTTGTACTACAGAAACCTTTTCTTTTGTAGTACCTATCTTGTTCCGATTTTTTTGGAAGCAAAAACCGTCGATGCGCACTATGATCCCTGGAACTCCTGCTTTTTTATAGAACTCCAATTTGGGTTGATTTGTTTCCTCTTCCGTGGTTTCCAATACATTTTGAATCTAAAATTAAAAACGGTTTACTTAAAATGTTTCTATATAAAGGGTGATTTTTTAGCTATTATCTTTTTGGCAACACTGGTTTAAACAGCTGACGCACGTTTCGTGTTTTGTTTCACTGTCAAACATCTTCAGTCTGGTCTATAAATTAACCATGAATCGTCTTACAAACGAACAACGCTTGCAAATTATTGAATTTTACTATCAAAATGCGTGCTCTGTTAAGAAAGTTCATCGCGCGCGTCTTCCATTTTATGGTCAGTTTAGACGAAGCTCATTTTTGGCTCAATGGGTACGTAAATAAGCAGAATTGTCGATTTTGGAGTGAATATCAGCCAGAAGCATTGCAAGAGCTACCAATGCATCCAGAAAAAGTCACAGTTTGGTGCGGTTTATGGGCTGGTGGCATCATTGGACCGTACTTCTTCAAAGATGATGCAAATCGTAACGTAACTGTGAATGGTGAGCGCTACCGTGAGATGATATCCAATTTTGTTTGCCCAAAATGCAAGAGCTTGACTCGCATGACATGTGGTTTCAACAAGACGGTGCCACATGCCACACAGCACGCGCAACAATGGACTTATGGAGAGGCGAGTTCGGGGAACATTTTGTTTCACGTTCGGGACCGGTCAATTGGCCGCCTAGATCGAGCGATTTAACGCCTTTAGACTATTTTTTGTGGGGCTATGTTAAAGCTCATGCCTATACAGACAAGCCCGCTACAATTGACGCATTGGAAGACAACATTGAAGCATTTATTCGTGAGATACCGGCCGAAATGTTGGAAAGAGTATGCCAAAATTGGACTAAGCGGATGGACCATTTGAGGCGCAGTCAAGGTCAACATTTGCATGAAATAATCTTCAAACATTAAATTATATGGACCGTATTGTCGATTCAAATAAAGATTTCATGCATTTTTATGAATTGTATGTTTTTTTTTGAAAAGCTTTCCTAAAGCTTTTAAAAAATCACCCTTTATGTACGTACTAGCATCTGGTAACTCCAATGGGTTGGACATCCATCTAGTAGTTCTGCGTATTCGCATTAGATTCTTTTTTCCTATTTCCTCTTCATTGTCACCAGTACATGACATAAACATCAAAATGCTGTCTTTATTTTTCACAAAATTATTTCTCAATATTACCGACGACTTGTTTGTGCACTCAAATCGATTAAAAATTCCAATCTGTCAGTTGTACATTTTTTCTGTGAAGAACATAAGTAAAACGAGACTAAAGGCATTTCGCTACTGTAAAACGCCACTTAACCGACACGACTCAAAAAACGACAAGAGTCGATCAACTTGAACGCCAGCCGTAATAAAAAGGACGAATATTCGAGTTCTTGTCTCATGGTTTCAAAAGGAGGGAAAGGCGAAATCTGTCAATCTTATCAGCCTGGCTTATCCACTTGAGAAAACTGACTCAATAGGCCATCTTCATTCGAAATCAATCGCCATGTTCACTGCTATCCCACTAGTTTGCATTTTCCATTAGCTGTACAAACCCTCTCTTAATTGTGAATACTTACAACAAAAACAGCGCTTTTATATGTACTGGCTCTTTTACATATGTCTCCATCGTCGATGAACACGCTTTGCATATGATACGGCTGCCTTTGGGGGAAGTGTTGGAAGAATATCCAAATCAATCTACTTCTCGGCGAGCACAGCACAGCGTTTCCTTAGCTTGCGCAATGTCCTATTTTCCATTTAAAATTATCTCAAGAATCAAAGCCGGCTGACCAGGGAAGATGTATAGGAAGACTTGTTGTTTTCACAAGCCGGTGTCACATCTCATGCAACACGATCTGTTTTGGGAGTGTGAGACTTTTCGCTGTTGTTTACCTATTCCAATGATTGTACAAGGTCTGTATGCTTTCGACGCTTTGACAACGATTATTCGTCAAGTTATGACCGCGTTATTTGTGTCGAAAAGTCATCCAAAATGGCGGAGAAACGCTTCCGAGAAATGTGTTTGGTGAACGAATAAAGGAACGACATATACTTAGCCCTCAAGAAATACCCAACGTCTTGGATTAGGCAGCAGAATGACGAGGAATGTCTGAGAGGCTTCACAGTGGACAGTACGAGAAACGTCAGTACTGGGTGCTATTTTGGGCTCAAGAGTAAATAGAGCATTCTTTCGAAGAACTAACCTCACTTTATATGCAGATATTCCAGTGCTGCTGTACGTATTGTGTAGAGGCGTGGGCAATCTCAAAAGCGGATGAGGAAGTCCTTTGCATTTTTGAGAGAAAAGTTCTGCGTCTGGTCTTTGGCCCTGTTTGCTTTAGTGACATCTGGAGAAGACGGAGCAACCATAATACTGGCTAGCTCATGTAGAGCCGAGAAGAGTTTTTTTTTAACGTTCCAGTGCACAACGCTCGCCTTACTTTAGGCATGTTTTTTTTGCAAGCCTATATACACTTCAATTATAATTGGCGCTTAATAATTCATCATAAAATCTTGGCAGCACCGACGACATCAATGAGATTTGTGGCAGTCGGTGGTGGAATCGTGTAAGGTTGCCTATACCGCTCTTGAGCAATATAAGCAAGATCCTGGAGAACCTGGATCTGGTCCTGGAACATCATTCCGGATATTCAGTACGGATTTCGGGAAAAATATTCAACGCTACATGCTCTAATGAAGTTCCACCACGATGTTGTAGCTGCACTGAACAATAACGAGGTCACCGTCGCCTGCTTTCTGGGCGTAGAAAAGGCCTTCGATACGGTCTGGATTGAGGGACTCATCTACAAGCTGAACCAGATGGGATTGCCCCTCCAACCTCATCAGAATAATTTATAGCTTTCTGCATTCCAGAAGATTCTACGTCTCAGTTGGCACACCATCTCTAAGACCAGTATGACGAAGTTCGCTATTTTCGAAAGAAAAATACTGCGAATATGTACCGGACTCACCTCCGACAGGGACCGTCAAAGGGACCACAGCAACAATAGGCCTTACGAACAAGCACGCAGCACTGCACCCCTGCAACAGTACCTGGTGACACTGCTCAGAAAGCAGTTACTAAACATCAACAACCATCCTAACGAGGAAATCAGGAACCTGAGAAACACAACCCTTGGACAACTCTACCTCGACGCTTTAAATCTGCTAAACGAGCAGAACTTTCCAACGGCGTCGAACAACGAGCTGATTGGATGCTACCAGAGCAGCGATAGCAATCACCATCGAGGCTAAGTTGGCTACCACATCAGCACCCCATCTCAAAAGGACCACCATTGACACACGGACTTGAACAACCCGGTGTAAGCACCAGCCATTGTAGGACAAAACAACCAATAAACCTACAATAATACAACTTGGCTCAACAAATATTGTTGAGCCAACACCCTAACCTTTAGTTTGTAAGTCCAGTTGTAATCTCAATTGTAAAAAATAATTCCCTTCAAATAAATTAAAAAAAAAAAAACGCCTATCATATCGATTGACTAAATATAACCGTTTGGTTTTCCGATTACCGGGCGAGTTTCCTTTCGAAATTCCCACTTCAATTCGAAATGACTTTGAATCAAACCGAAAATTCAACAAATGAATATCGTAATTATGATGTGGTCCTATACATAAACCACAATGTGACCGCATTCATGATGTACCGATTCGAATGGTGAACTGAAACAAAATATCCACCTAACACGGATGAGTCGTGTCTTGGGTGTCCAACCAACAGTGGTGTACAAATTTCACAGAGAAGGTTGCCGGCTACGCTTGAGGATAACTTTGTCGCATTGTAGTTCATGATGCAACCAATTTTCTGGATAAGAATGGTTTTCGTTATAAGACACACGTCGTCGGTGAAACTATCAACGAAGAGGGGAGCATTTGCAGATGAGCACAATATTATTCTCAGAGAGCCTCTAAGATAAACCTTTTCGTCGTGCTACTTTGTAGAAGGCACTGAGCTTCAGTTCTGTTTTTTTCCTTATCGTCCGGCTTTCGGCTCCATAGCAGAACTGGCAAAATGAGTACTTGATAGAGCAAGAATTTTGATCCTTCGAGTCAGAAGTTTTGATCCCAGTTGTTTTTAAAATCCGAAGTAGTACCGGTTGCAGAGGGCGATTCTGTGTCGAATTTCCATTGAGCAGTCATTTGTGGAGTTCACGTTTGCCTCGAAGAAGACAAAATCCTTTCCTCAAAATTTTGTCTGTCGACCGTGATGTTTTCTTTTAGGTGGTGTGTGACGGAAGGTTTCTTGGCCGAGAGGATCTTGGACAGGATCTTATAGGGGACGTTGTACAGGGAGAGGTACCTTTATATACTAGATGAATGACCAAGCCTGAGGTTGTTGGCTTTCTCATAAGAGATCCGTATTGTTTGCCTGTCCCTAGGCTCTTCTTCTTGAGCTGGGAGGTTGCAAGAGACCAGGAGATCGGGTGTAGAAGAATGTTTCTTTGATGGCTGATCGGTAATGCAACCACATTCCGTTGCTATTTCTCATACCGGTGAGCCTCTCACATAGTTGCTCTTCGAAGGCTCTGACAGTCTCAGTAGTGCTCAGGCGTCCAATGCCAAAACTCCTCGTTGTTGGGAGGAAATTGTCATAGTCGATGTTTCCCAAACCTAAGGTCGGGATATCTAGACAATACGGGGCGAGGTAGGGCAAAGAACTGGACAAGCGGACTCCAGACACCTTCTCCGCTCTCCATGATCTCTCTGAAAGTACTTCCATTCAATTGTTCAGATCTTCAACCGTCCACACCTCGTGTGCGATGTCTCGCAAGCATAACCTTGAGCTACCGACAAATGCCACTCTATCCATGCCACTACAGTAGGCAATCATTCGCCGCATTTCCCACGCAAGCTCCACCGTGATTCCATCGAATCACACCCAAATAACCAAATTCAGTGTGCAATAAAATTATCCGCCGATTAACCCATCTTCCACGCTCCCAGGCGTTAAGCAGTAAACGAAACAAACGAAAAGAAAAATAAAAGAACATAAGCCAACAAACACCCGGTGGACGCGGGGATTGATTTCGAATGTCAAAATATTTTCTATTAATGCCACAAGACCGTTAAAATTGAACAAAAAAATTCAATTAACGCTTTTTTATAAATGTGTCGGTCTCGGACCGGCACCGCCGAGATACCGTCGAGATTTATGAGCAATCAGTCATCTGACGTCTTGATGGAGGGCCGCGCCGCTATAAAACGCCAAACTGATGATCGTGCCGCGAACGGGTTGGCAGAAGGACCCGTAAATCACCGACTGTGCAGGGTGATTGAATCTGTGCGGGCACAAGATGTCAGAATTTCTCACATTATTAGAGCACAAAAGACACCATCCAACGCCGAGGCCCAGTCACACACAGAGCGGCTGACTGTTTTCCTGGTAAACGAGTCTTAACGATGATGCTCTCGATGGTCCCTGGATGAAGCATAAAAGTTTGAAATTCTCACCAATTGGTTAACAATGACTGACTGCTCCCATTCGTCGACGGGGTAGGGGGCCCGTGTGGTGATGCCAAATTTTTGAGACTTAATGAAGAGTTTCCACGAAACGGACGGGAGCACTGAGCGTGAGTGGAGTTTTGACAGTTCGCATTTGCCGAGTGACGTTTGCTTGTCAAAACAAAGTTCTGTTTGATCGATGAATTTCGTGTGTTCCATTCAGGGTGTGCTTGGCAGTCGTGGCTTTGCGGATTCTGGTTTCTCGATGAGTGTTCTTCCCTCCGGTGGACGGAGTTGGGGTATGATTTCGGATTTCTGACATCGTGGTGATGTCACCCGTCGCCCGTCACCCGTGAGCGTCATCGTCGCCGTAGTCTTTGACAGTCGGTCTGGTTCCTACTCAACTCATGCCGGCCAGGTTTTGGTCCTTCATCTTGACGCCATTAAACTCATAAATCTCACAAAAGTCACAAATGGTCGGGGAAAATTTGTAATCATTCCAATCTGACCAATTGCACTTCAAATCTCCACCACCGTTGGCTGGTGATGATCAGCCACTTTGGCCATCTACGGTTTGGCCAGCATTCCCGCTGCAATTGTCTAACACGCGCACAGGAGTCCAGCAGCTCTAGTTTTACGAAAATGGCATCAGATCACTTGCCTCCGTTTCGTTTCTGTTGTCGCACTGGTTGTCGTTGTGGTTGCCGCTGTTGTCGTCATGATCATGATTATGTACTCGGACTTGTCTTGGATTCCGTGGGCTACACACGGACACCGAGACGAACATCTCGATGCAACAAATGAGGCACTTGTTGCCCGCAATGAAAGCGGGCGATCAAGGAGCAGGAGGAGGAGGAGGAGGAGGAGAAGGAGGTGGATCTGATTTCATGAGCATTACGTGGTTATTACTGTTAGCCACCACAGATGCCATCACTATGTTTTATGTCCCCGATTGCTGCAGCAACGGCGACCGACGTGTCACCGACGATCGGTGAGTGATGGAATTGCGGATCGCCGCCTGAGTGCGCTCTTGGTCGGTGCGGAGTGTTGGAATTGGACCGCATTGCGTGCGGTGTGGACGAGGTGGACGGGTTAATTGATTGCCACCTGTTTGGCTTGAGTTGGGCATGGCACTGTGTGATGAAGCATCTCACTGCCGACCAGTTCGTTGGAAGTGATAATCGCAGCTGGACTGGTATTGTTTGCTTTCGTTGGAAGTGCATTCTCGGAAGTGGCTGTTTGAAGAAGCGGTGATCGAGGAAAAATGGAGCATTTTTTAGGATAAACGTAATCGACCGGCGATACATTTTCTTGTGGCACGAGTAACTATGTGCTTCGTACGAACAGTGTTCCCCGATCGGATCGAGTCTCGAGTCTCTCTGACCTGTGGTGTGCCACAAGGTTCTGGTTTTGGGTCGCTTAGGCTGTCCTAAGGCTCAACTGTAATGCCCACGACTGAGCATGAGCTAGTGTCAAATGCGTACGACTGAGTGCGAGTGAAATGATGCGTGGTCAAATGCACATGATTGAGTGCAGGTGAGAGTCCACGTACGAGTGCGAGCACTTCGTTAAGCATATGTGAACTTGGCAGATGGCACCACGCCAGAGATTGAACGCAGAACTTTTCTCACGAAAAGCTCCTTGATCTGCTTTTGAGATCGTCCAGGCGTCCGTGTCATACAGCAGGACAGGGATAATGAGGGCTTGGCTTGGCCAGCTTGGTCCTTTAATAGGGGGCTCTACTACTGCCTATTGACTTTAGCCCATAGAAACAGCGGTTGGCAAGGGTTACTCTGCGTCTGATCTCGAGGACGAGGTAGACGAAGGCCTTCACTACCTCGAAGTCATAGCAGCCTATGGAGACATACTGGCCGAGTGGTCGATCTTGTTTTGCCCTCGTTCACCGCGAAACCCATTTCGGTCGCCTCCGTCTCTATGCTCCGTCTCTATGCCACGAATTATTTACGTAAATAATTCGTATATAAACAAACTGAAAACTTGAGAGATTGTCTTTTTGGAGTCATGTCCTTCGACAAGCAATGAACTTCAATATCGTCTATTTGGGGTCTTTTGGGGTTTGGGTCATGTCCTTCGACAAGCAATGAACTTCAATGTCGATTCCTTCGCAAAATTGTCTAAAATTGCAACGATCCCTTCGATCGCTTTCCGAAAATTCTCTCGTTCGCTTTCAAATCGCCAAAGTGTGTCACCAGTCAGGGAAGCAATCATCTCGTCTCCCAAAAAGGGCACTCATTCCCCGCGTAAATAATTTGCCAAACATATGTCTGGCTTCGTTCGCACGCAACAGCACTTTCCGATCGGCCACTCGTCGCAGTATTTTGCTGGCTCTGAAATCCATCTCCAGTACATCTCCCGTTATGGCACATGTCAGGAGCAATCCATATCACCGGTAACGAACCCCAAGGGCATACGCCACACACAAGCGCGTCTCCACGTCAAGGCAGTGTCCACAATCGACATCAATCCGATCGATCATCTCATCATCGGATCAGTCGATCATTTGATCAGCGGATCGCCCAGTCACACGATCACCGCCGATCATTTTGGAGAGGGCGCACACACAATCGGCATCAATTTGCAATCGATAATTGCCGACTGATGATGGAATGATGATTGGGCAGAGCTCGTGTGTCCCGCGGCTGCGGCGGCCAGACTGGTTTGCATTGTGGCTCGTGGAAGCGCATCGAGAACTCATCGCACGATCCCACTTGGCGAGATCGAGACCTAATGATACGCGCGCCCGATTGCACCCGCCGCCTACTGCACATGGGGAAACATATTCATTTGTGGACACGGTCGGTGGGTGGACTCTGGTAGTAATTTGCAAGTGCACTGTTCCGATCGGGTCCGTGATTATGATGATCACTTGGAGATGTGGGCTACTGCGGCGCAATCATGCGGTCGGTCGGCGGCTAGCTGTGGAATTAGCCTCTAATATTTGAGTTCGTGCTGGTAATGGAGTTGTGCAGTTGTGGTCAGGTTGGGTGGGGGACTGGAGCAGTGGGGCTATGTGCTTTTGGTTTGTTCATTGTTGTTCATGTTCACCAGGTGTTTCGGAAAGAGAATGTGAATTGCCAGGGAGTTTGTCTGGCGTCTGGCAGAGGGGGCTCCCTAATTCATTTAGACCACACTTAAGGGCCTTCACTTTGGGACGGATAATTATCTTGCAGCAACCTTGTTTCGAGGATTGTCTTCTGGCCATTTAATAGCCTCACGTCAGAACACAGATGCGCGACCCTAATTGGGTTTAGTGTGCCCAAGAAGTTGAAGGATGATCGAAGGCATGAGGCAGCGTGTGATGAACTGAAAACAGCTCTGAGGACGGGCAGTCTTTGGTTGGCTTTTTTTTTTTCTGTTTTGAACGCGTCCCAAAAACCTATAAATTACTGCTCATTGTTCAAAAACGGAGTAGACAAAGTCCTCTGATGTATAGAGCCTAGAACAGTGTGTCGCCAGAACTGCACTCGAGTAAAGTTGGGCATGGTGCCAAGCCTTTTGACTGAAGGCCGAATGCCTGTAATGTGACAGTTTTTGAACTTTGACCAGACATTGCAGGCCCTGCGGCAGATCCTTGCCAAAACCCAAGAAGTGCTGACCAACACTCCGCAGATACTCGTCGAGTTCGCATTTGACAGCGCTTACAGAAAACAAGTACTCACCTTATCTAGTTTCGACATAGTTCCAGAACGCCTCGGGAAGTCAATGAGGCCCTTACTGACACGAGTGTGGTGGCGAACGAGGGAACATCGACAACATCGATGCCTTGGACAAAGTGTTGCGATGAGCTGATACTTGAGGTAGTCAGGGACTCCCTATACATCCGCGATGAATAGTTCAAACAACATCAGAGCAAGCACAGAATAGCTTTTGTCAACCGCTGTTTCCTTGAGCTCAAGGGGCGGTTGAGGCGAGCCTTCTCTCGACGAACTAAATTCATTTTATTCTAGTCTTAAACTATCCGAGCTCTGCTCTACCGCGCAGAAATCCATTGTTTCCTCAAGATAACAAGAAGAGTCAACTGTACGATTACGAAGATTCAAATGTACAAATATCGTACGCAGAAATGTTCTCTCGAACTGTACTGGCTGTACAGGTGCTTATGGATGACGCCTAAGGTGAACACGTGGATTCCGCTCAAAGAGGCTTCGACTTCGATTTAACAGAGAATAGTCCCCATTGAGCTGGTGCACCTGAGAACGAGCAACCAACTTCCTCTGAGAAGGATCAACCAACTTCCTGCACGCGTGTGAAGGCAGCTAGTCAGAGATGGCGCTAGTTGGAGATGCTTGTTGGTTGATGCCCAGGCTTTTAAACAAGGAGAATCTTTCGAAATTTTCTGATTGCCACTCCTACGCTGGTGGTTCTGCCATCAGATCCCCGACACGAACAAATTTCAAAATTTCCGGGCACCACCTCCCCCCAGTCACTGAGAATGCTCGGAGAGTATGTATATCTGGCAAAGCTTCTCAAACGTCGCTATTGGTTAATCAAAATTCTAGGCACCCTCCACTCGTGAGAGAAGTAGGTTGCCGCAGCTCCATATACAACTGTATGAACTCAATGTGATCTTAGCCTAGACCTGGACGGCTCCAAGTTTCAGTTTGAAGTGTCGAAGTAATTCTGAATGACTGAGTATACTCAGGCTTTGGCCAGAACCTGAGCTAGGAAAGGAATTTTTACGGATGGCTCCAAACATAATGAATCTGGCGCTGGCGCCTTCGTGGAGAGCGACAACACTAGACTGCACACCTTACTGGGTAAATTTCGGTCGGTTTTCCAAGTGGAAACTATGCGATCCTAATGGCCACGAACTTATTGTAAAGAACAGTTGGAAGGGGAAAAGTATCTATGTGACAACGAAGCAGTACTTAAGACCTTGCTGAACCCCTTTACCACAGTCCTCTCCGAATTTGTTCAGCAGTCAAAATGCTCTAAGACCTGTCTGTGTACCGGGTCACAACGGGGTCGCTGGAAATGAGATCACCGATGAACTTGCTAGACAAGGATCAGAGGAAACATTCTCAGGACTTGAACCTGCGGTGGGACTGCCTGCGTCCTTTGTTACGGCTTCCATCGACGGTTGGGCCTCTCGAGAAACAACCGGAGGGGACATGACTCTCCAGGATGCAGACAGGCCAAGCGCATGCACCCAAATGTCTGTAAGAAATCCGCGGCATTCTTGATATTCCTTGGCAGAAAAGACTGCAGACGACTTACAGGCGCACAAACGGGACACTACACCTTCGCCAAACATCTAAGTGTACTTGGCCTATGCAACGGCTGTGGAGAAGACGACGACACTGCGGAGCACTTCCTCTGTCACTGTCCCGCCTTTGCTCGGATCAGGTGACAGGTCTTTGGTGCTGAAGTGGTGAGAGCTGATGATGTGGCTGTTCATCATAGAAGCGCCTGCTGGTCTTCCGAATTAACTACTGGAAACTACAACAAAAGTAGATTGTTGTTTGGCAGTGCAATGGACCAGTTTTTGAGTCTGAGTGCTACAGTGTAATGTAACCTTCGAAAAAACGATCAAGTGCTTTCACTCTCTCGGTGGT
The DNA here is from genome assembly GCA_905231855.2 of Eristalis tenax. Taxonomy (NCBI): domain Eukaryota; kingdom Metazoa; phylum Arthropoda; class Insecta; order Diptera; family Syrphidae; genus Eristalis; species Eristalis tenax. The sequence continues at coordinate 19,362,542 of HG993127.1, read as the reverse complement.
GAAGTAGTACCAAGTGGCAGGCTCATGGAGTCATGTTTTCAGGACATGAGAGTGTTTGAATGGAGAGAAGGAAAGAATTAAAATACGAGGCGCTCGGTATCGATATGAAGAAAATGCGAATTCAAAATTTTTTAAACCCTCAAAAAATAAATTTCCTCTTTCTCTGCAAAATACCCATTTAATGCCGACTTGAGTTCTTCATTATCCGAAAATCTTTCTCCACGAAGACATCCGGAAACAGGAAATAAGGCGAGGTCTGGACTATAGGGTGGGTGTTGGATTTCTTCGAAACCACAATATCGCGCAGCAGCCTTGGAAAGAAGCAACACACCCGCTGCGAGTTTACCCCGTCTTTTCTTTTTAATTTCCTCCCGCAAATTATGCAAAGTGGACGCGTAGGATGTGGCGTCGATGGTTTCACCTTTTTTTTTTTTTGTACTCAAAGAGCAAGATTCCCTTTGAGTCCCAAAAACTGTGGCCATGAGCTTCCCGGCAGACGGAGTGACTTTGAACTTCTTCGGGGGGTCTGTTCCTTTTTTATGCCACTGCATGGACATGGACTCTTGTTTGCTTTCAGGGTCATAGTGGTGGACCCATGTTTCGTTACCAGTAACAATTCGATCCATAACACCGTCCGCGTTCTCACTACACATCTCCAAAAGCTCTCTACAGCATGCGATTCTCACTTTTTTCTGAGGCGCTGTGAGCATTCGTGGCACCCACCTTGCACTGACCTTTGAAAGGTTAAGATGGTCAGTGGTCAAGAATGGCGTGAATGGTACCAATTGAAATCTTGGTGATCTCTGCCATCATTTTCACCTTTATTCGGGCATCCTCAAGAACAAGTTTTTCGACTTCTTTGATGCTTTATTCCGTACAAGCAGTAGCCGGGCGCCGGAGCGGGGGTCGTCTTCTCTTGTCTGCCTCTCTTGAACTCACTTGACCACTTTTGCACAGTTGATAATGAAGGTGTGGAACCCTGGTAAACAGCCACCATCTCTTCATTAATAGTTTTTTGTCATTTTTTTTGATTAGTGAGAAATTTAATTACAGCGCGATGCTCGATTTTCACCATCATCGTCTCAGGTGCCATTATGATTCTGTTTAACTAGAGATAAAACGCGAATTAATAATCACATTTGTATGAAATTTTACATGAATGCCCTAAAATAATAGTATTACTTGATAAATAAGTCAATTTATATATACAACCACAGCTTCGCCCCGATACCGAGAATATATTGCTCGTAAGTCCTTTATATGAACATTTCTAATTTACATTCACATTTCAAGGAATACGTATCAAGGCTCAAATTGTTTTTGAAACCTGATGTAATTAAAGCGCTACCTAGTCACATCCACTTAATAAAGCCCTTCAGAAGTCATTGAAAGCCGAGAATCAAAATCAAGAAAAGTCCATCCAATTTATTTATTATCTTACTGCAGTTTTCCGCGTGAAAATTGTACATTTTTTTAAAGTAGATTTTTGACAAGGACTGCAATGCATAAAGGCCCAAACCCATAGCATCCGCTGCGTGCGTTGCGTAATGTCACAAAATTGACAACTCGTAAAGGGCTTAATGAGAGGGAGTGGGATAGCAAATTCGGCCCACAAGTGGAATACATCGCGCCGAATGACATTGGTCAACTTTTAACTTTTTGTGACGTTGACAGATGTTTCCATGGAAATTCATTCGGGTACTGATCAAAAATGACGTATGATAGAGATGCCCAACTTCTATCTGCCTTGCCCCTTAAAATGTTTGACAATCATTTTTATATCGTTTTCTAAAGCCAAATTGACCAATCAGGGAAGTTATTTCGTGAGTAACTGTCAAAAATCCATGCATAACTGTCAAAAAGCCTCTGAAATTCGTCGATGGGCTAGTGGTCAATCAGATGTGAAGTTGGGCATCTCTATAATACTTCATTTCTGGTGTCATCTATTGAAATTTACCAACTGACAATTCACCCAACAAAGAAAGTCAACTAATTGACACACACTCTCTCTCTTTGTCTCACCCACCTCCTTAACTGCCAAACGTTGACTCACCACTGGTGCACGAGTTGACACTACAACGTGACTGGCAGTTCTTTCAATATGTCAAACTGTGTACAGTGACAGTCATTTGTTTAATGTAAACATTTTTGCATGAATATTTGTCTTTAGTCACGAAAGTTAACCAATCAAGAATCACCACTACCCCACCCAGTGCATTGCTTGACGTTGCAAGTTTTATCAAAGTCTAATGTTTCTTGTGAAATCGGTGTCATAAAAAACATCTGTTTCAGAAACACAGAAAAATCGGAAGGATGGCCGCAAATTGAAAAAGTTTCATTGGTGCGGCAGGGGGACGGTCGACAGGACATATTGAATGTCAGTTTAGGGTGATTTTGATTAAAGACATTTTGTTGTGGCAGCACATTGGTTTTGTCTGGCAAGTGTCAACCTTACACGCGTCAGTGTGAGTGACTGGCTGGGGGAGAATACTTTCGGGGGACTATGTAGGATTGCCAATAATGGAAATTTGATAGCGTTGCCAAGACAAAGGGTTAATTCGACATTGCTTGCAGAATCAAAAACCGTAATGTTGAAACTTAAGTTACGACTTTACATTCCCAATGGAAATTCATCGAAACTTTGTGTTGACGTTGTCAGCCTTCTTCTCTGACACATCCGCGTGTTCCTTCGAAGTAAGCAGATTCATTCTCAGAGGACGTCTGTTATTTCAACTTCATATGATTCACCAAATTACACCCCACAAAGTCAAGCTATGCTATAGGGTGAGCTGCAGTGTGTATGAATAAAACGGCTAAGCAGGTCAGCACAATAGTCGAGCTCTTTGTAGATAAATCAAACAAAATAACCCACACATTTCCAGCGTGATTCCACGCCATTGGCAGAGTTTTCAAGACCTGATTCCAAAGATCAACTCACAAGATGATCGCGTTAGCAGAAGTCATTGAACGGACTCGCATCTCAAAGAACATTCGCTTGACGTGTTCGTATTCACCTCCCCTCCTTACCAGGTTTTTTTTTTCTTTTTTTAAGAACACATAAAACCCATCCATTTGCAGAGTTAATTAGACTTATCTCATAACACTGATCGCAAATGACGATCTCCTTATGCGGCAACAGACACATCAACCAAACCCTGCCGCCCCTCCTCCTGTGCCCCGTCTGTCACGTTGCACACGATGGACAGGCAGCATTTCATCAGCAACAAATAAATAATTTTTATTAATCAAAAGAATTCTTTGACTCTAATTAGGAACAACTTCATTCATGCACAACCCGGCCAAGTATGGCGGCCATTTAGCAATGTCACATTTTGACAGAAGTGTCATTATGAAGTCCGCGCACAGTGACTGCGGTAGCGGCGCGCGCATTCCCCGCCGCAGTTCCCCAGCTCCATCGATGGCTGCTGGCTGCTTGTATCTTGATTGAGTGTGTTGCCAAGTTGGATTCGTGATTGGTTAAATCTCTAATCGAATGAACGGTCGTTTGAGATTTATTAGGAGATACATATTTTTTGCTTTCTATGATTTATTGAGAAACTCATCGGAATTGCTAAACTGTCATCGATGGCTGGCCAAATATGGCCGACATGTGTGTGTTTTGCGGGCTTAATTGGAAATGTGACTTAGGAGTAATTGAGGAAGTTGAAGCTGATAATGTGATGAAGCTGGTGTCGGTACTCTGGGGACCTAATGGAGTCGCATTCACAGTGTGGATTTGGTTGTCAAAATGGACTTCAGTATAAAGGTGTGGTTGGGGTAACTATGGCTTTGACATGGGAAATGTGTGGAATTCGAAGACCCGGGTCGATTCCCTCTCTATGTTTGCTTACGTCCCCTGGGTGGACGTGAAAGCAGCTGTCAGTACGATGGTGGCAGGAAGTATGCCATGTCATATGCAAAACATAAGAGATCTTTTAAGAAAGATTATGTAACCAATAGATTGTTCATATAATCGTCTATCGGTGCTTCCAAATCTCTCGAAGGTATGCATCGCCGTACACTTTTGACATTCTCTATGAGCTGTACCAAGATGTGGACGAAGTCCGGATGGCAAACATCCGTCGACTACACTGGTAAGGGCACATCGATCGCATGGGCATTAATCCTTCGGCTACAAGGGTCTTCGAGTCATGGTTCGAGACGGAGAGGAAGACAACAGCTCCTACTTAAAGACCAAGTTCTCACGAACGCAGGGCAGTTGGGTCTTGGTTACTGGAAGCAAAGCGGCCAGGACTGTCAGTGATGGAAGGCAGCTATTGCCCGGGTTCAGACCATGGGTTGAAAGATACACCAGCTCTACCCACTCAATAAATTTATCATAGTTAGGTAGGTAGGTATATGGGTGTCATTACGGCATTGCTGCCTTGGCTCTCTTAGACCAACCAGATGGGTCTTTCATTGTGTTTGAAAGCCATTGAAAGCAAATTAATTTCTGAATTTTAACAAAAAAGAAGAATTGTGAAGTTCGTGTACATATTCCAAGTTGTTTCATAGAATGTACATGAGTTGATTAGTTAATTAAAAATTGCTGGTAACACCTTCCATAGATTCTGCCACAACTCCAACGTGATGTTTCGATTTGACTGCGGCGCACTCGAGTTGAGGGCACCAGCCTTTGTGGCCAAACATTTTCCTGTATTTCATCGCATGGGCTTCTTCACAACCCTGCCACCTGCCACATATCATCAGCTTGAAATGTGTATTGCCTCTTTGAGAATAAAATCTTCTGATCTTCGGCACCGTTTCCCAGAAAAGGGCTCGATGTCCACAAAAATGTTCGAAATCGCATACAGAATTCCATCTCCATTGCCCCTGCAGTTGTCTTGCAGCATATACCATAAATATTTTCCATTCAATTCGAAATCCCAATCATTGGGCGTTTGTCAGGCACTCTCTCCGTCTCCCATCCGGATAAGTTCCTGCCGGTCGAAGTGCTGAGACGCATTAAGATACAAGACGATACCCTCAAGGTTTCAGCCAGCAGAACATATGTATGCATATCCACTCGAAAAAGTTAATTGGATTCGACTACAACTTGTTCCGAGAATATTAACGACCATCCAAGCGATTGGCATCCATTAAACTCCTCTTAATCAGATACCTGTTGCTGGGGCTGCTAATGGTCGTTATGCAACGTCTTCGTCGTCGCAGCCCGGAAAAATTACATCATATTTCAGAATCAATTTCACCCGAAAGACACATACGTACGAACGTACCTGCGGACCAGTGTCCGCACCAATGATACACTTTCTCACGACTATACGATGGCCATCGGAATTGATTATCCCTTTCTGGTTAGTTTTTTTTTTTTAATTCTCATTCCAAGGGATCGCATCCAGCCCACAAGACGAAGACTCCATTTTATTGAATCCAATCCCAACCGGTTAAATGGATGCGCAACATCTAAATTGCCCAGGTATAGATACCCCGACACGACCTGCCCAGCACTATGTACAAGGTGCCCAATCACCTCCGCTTCCTAGCCAGTGCCAGGTATTTGAGGAACCCTTCAGGTTCTCACAAGAATCAAATAAAAACAAAATGCTAAACATTCCGACGAGTCTTAGAAACTCGAAACCAATCCACCTCGTCGCTGTGATCAATCGGCGACCGGTCGACCGGTCGACCGTATGCAGATGCGTCTAGCGATGCGCTCCTATAATGCACGCCACTAAATCTGTGCCGTCTTAGAGATAATAAATTTATACGACTGTCCAATGGGACCGGCGACCCGGGACGCCCGATAGGGACACAATAAAACCACACAATCAATTGGAAAACCAGTCGCAGCCTCCGTTCGCATCCGTTGGTCCGTTGGATGAGAACACAGCAGAACAGCGAAAACCGAAACACAACACAGAGAAAAAAACCCACAATCTCAACGCGCACTGGGTTCCATTTTCGGAATGCATCCGAAAAACGAACAATCCGACCCAACCGAGGCGAGGGTCCAAAAGCGCCCGACCAAGAGAGGGAGACATGCCGAGGGGGAGGACCGCACCCGGGAGGGTAAGAAGCAAGAGCATCCGTAAGCTTATTATGATCGTAAGTCTCTGATGAAACATGAAATTTCTTCCTTCATCGCTCTCGGCTAATGTACGCGCCGTGTTAAGGTCCACTGCAGCGGTCCCATCGCCTTGGATGCCGTTTGGATTCCAGTCACATCCCGAAGAAGGCCGGCATTTAAAATGCTATTAAGATCCTGTGCCGAGATGTGATTTGGATTCGGAATCGTTCTCGCGTTGTCCGCCGCGCCGTTCGTCGTTCGTCGCCTTCCCGTTCGCGTCATCTACTCTCGTAAACATTAAGTCGTAAATTTTGTTTCCGTAGATTTTCCACATTTAACTTAACCCCCCACCACTCCGGGAATCTGTGATTGGACACAGCGCGGATGGAAAGAGCGGGAGAGACGCCCCGAAGACAGATCATATTCCAGATGTCATCGCGGGGACTTTTGATTAAGCGAAATGTCATTCGAATACACTCTCCGACGCGCTGATGGGAGCTCGGATAGGCCTCGAAGGGGCAACGGAGCGAGTAAAAATCTTTATTAGCATACGATTGGGGCATCATCAATTATGAGTTGGAATTATTTTGTCGTAATTTACCGCCGATCTGTTGATCTTGAGAGCGCGAGACCAAGACACGCAGAGGATTCCTCTCAAACTGGACCGATGGAAGTGGTTTCGTGGAAGTGGCGATGGGTCTTGGGCTGTTTTGATAGACCAGGAAGAGTTATGGGATTGTGACCATGGCGGATGATTGGATCGTTTCGATGAAGAGGTCGAACGTTGGGAGGTCTATGTGTCTTTTCTCGAACATGGAAAATTTTTGAGGTCTGTGGGTGTCTGAGTCTGAAGGCTGCTGTAGTCAAAAAGCTACCACTCTGGGCCATTCCGAAGGATAAAGAGCTTAGGAAATCCAATTTCGAAAAGAAGTTGAGCTCAGTACCTAAAAGGACTGGAGCAATGATCCATAGTCCACAGGCTGAGCAGCAATACGATAAAATGGTATACAGATGGATCAAGAGCTGATGAAGAAACAGGGGCAGGAGTATTTGTACCCCTACGAACCCATGTGCAAACGCACCAGTATCTATCTACGCCATGGATAGATACGCTCAGATCAATCTGACAGGAACTATACCACCTGCGACGTAGCAACAATGACTCCTATATCATCGAATCCAAGCTTGTGTGGAAATGTCTACAGAAACTTAAGGAGCTGAGCAGGATTAACCGAGTAAAACTCTGGAAACAGGAATGGAAGGCATGATTGCCTGCCCTTGTTTAGTGGGGTCCCCGGTTCGAATCCCAGTGAAAGCAAAGTTAATACGCTTTTCTCTGGGATTCAAATCTGCTCCAGTCACCCTTTACGGCACTATTAACTCAAGTGGCCGATCAGTGGTAGTAGTCCGACTGTGGTTGTCACAATTGGCCAATATGGTCTACGTGTGTTGGTGAATTCACTTCCCTTCCGTACCTACCACACATTTGAAATAAACACTGATCGTGCTTTTGTGTACCGATAACAGACAACGGGAATAAATTGCTTCTGAGGAGTATACAAAATAGACTCTTATGCCAGCTAGGGAGTTCGATTTAGAAGCGAGCGCTAGGTCAATTTGCCGAAGAGTTGTTGATGGTCGTCTGGCATCTTTGGGGGCGGTAAGTAGTATGGTTTAGTAAAGCAATTATACCATGAAGAAGAAAGCAACTAATTTCACGTCTAATTAGAAGGCTAGCCATAATGGACATATGAACGTAGATTTCAACTTATGTCAAAACTTAACGAAACTTAACGAAGGGACTAATTTGTAAATCTGAAAAGCGACTAATTTCACCTCTAATTAGAGGGCTAACCATAATGGACATATGAACGTAGATTTCAACTTATGTCAAAACTTAACGAAACTGAACAAAGGGACTTATTTGTAAATCTGAAAAGTGACTAATTTCACCTCTAATTAAAAGGCTAACCATAATGAACATATGAACGTAGATTTCAACTTATGTCAAAACATAACGAAACTGAACAAAGGGACTAATTTGGAAATCTGAAAAGTGAATAATTTCACCTCTAATTAGAGGGCTAACCATAATGGAAATATGAACGTAGATTTCAACTTAGGTCAAAACTTAACGAAACTTAACGAAGGGACTAATTTGTAAATCTGAAAAGTGATTAATTTCAACTCTAATTAGAGGGCTAACCATAATGGACATATGAACGTAGATTTCAACTTATGTCAAAACTTAACGAAACTGAACGAAGGGACTTATTTGTAAATCTGAAAAGTGACTAATTTCACCTCTAATTAAAAGGCTAACCATAATGAACATATGAACGTAGATTTCAACTTATGTCAAAACTTAACGAAACTGAACAAAGGGACTAATTTGGAAATCTGAAAAGTGAATAATTTCACCTCTAATTAGAGGGCTAACCATAATGGAAATATGAACGTAGATTTCAACTTAGGTCAAAACTTAACGAAACTGAACGAAGGGACTAATTTGTAAATCTGAAAAGTGAATAATTTCAACTCTAATTAGAGGGCTAACCATAATGGACATATGAACGTAGATTTCAACTTATGTCAAAACTTAACGACACTGAACAAAGGGACTTATTTGTATATCTGAAAAGTGACAAATTTCACCTCTAATTAGAGGGCTAACCATAATGGACATATGAACGTAGATTTCAACTTAGGTCAAAACTTAACGAAACTTAACGAACTTGAACGAAGGGAAGTTGTGATTCACAACTAAGTTCAATTCTCACAAACGCTATGATTGTGTTTTAAGAGTTCGTTGGGACAAATAAGTTTCCCTTCGATTCAGTCTTCGGCATGGTCTTCAGTGACTGCTGTGGTCTGGTTCAGTGGTTGCAGTGGTCTTTCGTTTTGATTTCTCTAAAATGTTGCCAATACTCTTCATCCGTTAGTTGTCACTATATTTTTTTCTTGTAAACGCTTGGGAATCAACACGACCGAATCCCTACTGTGGCTCTTGTTTTGCGCGATGACATCTGTCGTCTTACGGAAAATACCCGAGGTTTGTGCTGTAGCATTCCCTGACGACATCGTTTTCGCTGTCACAACACCACTAGCTACATGCTGCACTATGGAAAACCATCAGGAATACACAAACCAAACCCCACTGTAGCCCTTTACAAACCCACAATCTGAGCAAATCCAAAAAGAAATCGTTCCAGTGTTCCACATAACAAGCCCCTCCTTCATTTACGTCGTTTGACAGACTCCATCTTAAACTTTCTTTTTGGCTCCACGGCGCCACTTCGTGATGACCGCATCCGCACAGGGAATCCATCCAAACTCTCCCTCAATCTCGCGACCGATAAGCTTTTACTTGCACCAATTACAAGCGCGTCTGCCTCACAAATCCATTGACAACACGACTGAATCCTTATCGGCTCGTTCAGATCACGGTCCACAAGAGTCAGTCGAACGTATTTCAAAACGTACAAGTCGCCGCGCTTACTGAACCGAACAACGACAAAAACGATGGCGGCCATATAATTAAGCGATTTCCCAGCCCTCCCCTCTGAATGGAGCAGCAAATGGAGCAGCAGTGACAGCGGCGGTATCGAGAAGATCGATGCTGATTGCAGATACAATGGCGGCTTGGTGTTATTCAAGCCGAAATGTTCGTTCCGCAGTGCCACAGCCATAGCGCGCGCCAGCGAGAGGGTTTTATGATCCAAATATTTGAATACATGCGCGCCCCAAGGCGGCTGCTATACATCACTGCAACGAACGCTGATTGCCTCTTGACACGATTTCCACTTGGATAGAGGGTGCTGCTGCCGCTCGACGTGGCAGCTCTCATTCGTCGTTGCCATTGCCGCGCACACTAAATAGACCGACCGACGACGACGTACCGTCCAACCCTCGCCCGACCGCCCGACCGCCCGACCACCCGACCGCCACAGCTCCATCTATCGCGCAAGAGGCAGTGACAAATGAGCACAATTTACATTATTACATGGGAATTAAGCAGACATTTGTGCCGCGAGTACTAAAGCACCAGAGTACCAGAGTACCAGAGCACCGAAGCACCAACACCATGGACTCTCGGATCCGCAGAGCGCAGAGCGGATATTCGTAGCCCCGGCAAGACAATTTTCGGGCCATGAATCGTGTATTTCATGTCGCAGCAGTTCCCTGGAAGAGTGCCGTGTATCCCCCATCCAAGCGCTATGCTATTTCCAATTGAGCTATGTTCGATTAATCTTTTTGATTTATGTCCACGTGCGAGAAAGTAGCATGAACAAATGTCTCGATGGCATTTAATTGGGAATTGGGAATCGGGACTGCATGGGGGGCGAGCTGTGAGCTGTGAGCGCTGAGCGTGGCGTGGCATGGCTCGGCAATGGCTGTGTGCGGCTGGGACTTGGCTTGGTTTGGAGGGGGGTTGATGGGGCGGGTTGAGGTGCCGAGGCATTCCTAATTCTGGGGAACAGCGAACAGCGGTAAATTATGTTTGACTAGCTGTGTGTTGTCAACAAGATTGCGGATCATACATAAATATTATGACAGAGACAAAAAATAATTGGAGGTCAATTATACGCCGTGGTGTACGGCTGTGTTCTGTGTCCTGTCGTAAATTATCCTTCGGCATGACGTGGTGTTAATGTGAATTCAAAAAGAGATGGAAGATTGCCGGGAAGAGCATCGCAGGGAGTCGTGCAGGGAGCCTCGCAGAGTATCTGACTGGTGGAGTGGAATGTGTTTAGCGACATGTGCACATTGGGATGGTATCGGGAATGCCAGCGATGGATGTACACCTGGAAACACTGATTTAGAGTTCCGTACTAGTGCCTGTGAGTGCGCAGCTAGAAAGGATGACGGGTTTAAGTGCGCAGCTTGGCACATGAATAATTGGGTTTTGCAGGGGACCTCGAGGTCCTACATGCCCATCGGTCCTTGTCGGAGGTGCCTCTTAAAGGGAAAGCCGCTAAGAATGTGTTAGAGGCATCAAATAAGCAGCCGACCAAGGACGGCATCACAATGAAATGAACCAAGAATTACATCTGCGGCGGCGCAATAGTCCAACGCCGACTTGAGACTGGGATGGTAGTGAATTCGTCAGCAGACTTTGACCAGCAGACCTTGGTCCCTCAGGCAGACTACTTCCATCGATCGACCACTCGAGTGGTAGTGCCGTTAATGTGATCCTACCGGCAAATGCTGGGCCAGATTTGAAAACCAGATAAAGACGTATTAACTTAGCTTTCACTGGGATTCGAACCGTGGACCCCACTAACCAAGGGCAGGCACTTAACCAACTGCACCAACTGGATGGCGTCGACTGGATTTGAGCTTGGGATTACATAGAATGAGTCTTACATAGAAATAATCTTTGGTTCGACTTGCGATCATTGGAGCAGGCCAGTCTCTCAACACAAGCGGGTTCGTTGATCCTTCATTCGTGGTCTCGAAGGAGGAAAGCGTGGTTCAATCTTTTGACTGGATCTCCCAAGAGAAATTGGAACCATTTTGTGGGAAGCAGGACTACAAAAGACAATTTAAGTCGCCTCTCAACACTCGCATACTCGAGCTCGAGCGGTTCTTTACAAAGCCAATGGCCAACTCCTTCCAGGAATCACAGAGAACAGCTTAGATGGAATCCATTTGACTGCTGCGCACCATGAAGTCCACAAAAAGCCGCGAGTGAGCACCTCTCATCACGCCCATTACTCACGGCATCGTCCTCCGGTCGGCGTCTCAGCAAAGTGCACGACTTTCAAATTAATTTCAACTGAATTCGTCGAGAGTCCATTTTTCAGACATTAAACTCCATTAAAAGACGACTTCCTATTCCGCGTCAGTTGATTTCCCCCATCATCTTCGGACGCGTTTACGATCGAAAACTGGTGCTCTCTCTCACCGCCACCGCCAGTCCAGTTCATTTGGGCATTTTACAGCCCGCGCCCACTAAAATTATTTTTAATTGCTTTATGAACCTGGATGGTCGCCCCACGCCGCTCACCGCCGCCGCCGGAAGACTTCCCAAGAAAGACATAAACCGCTCCGTCATCATCACGATTTGCGCCATTGTTGATGGCTCTTTACACTCCGCGTCGCCAGCAGTCAGCAGTCAGCAGCCAGTAGCTGGCAATAAAGAAGCCATTTTTATTTTCGGTACAATTCCACACAATAACTCTTCCGCTACCGTTCTGAGGTGTGTGTAACCATGACTTTAATTGGGGTGAAGCGCAACTGGCAACTGGGAAAAAATAACGCACTTTTTCGGTGGCTAATGAGTCCGCGGGTCGAGTGGTGCGGGCTGGTGGCCCTAGGAATTATGCTTTAATGAGACAATGGCAAATGGCTTCGCGGCTCATCGTGCCGGTGCGTCTGTCGGGGTCGTCCATCTTCTCGAGAGGGCAGTGCGCGCACCCCCTCCACGTTCGGAAATTAAATGCCATTCAATTCGGCCTTTTTCAAAGGTACGACCACCTCTTGATGTAATTTGAATTATTTTCCTCTCTCTTCTCTTTCAGTTGAGTTGCTTTTTTTGGAAGTAAACTCATTTGGGATGCGCCATTAAACTCATTTCGATTTAATTAGCTTCGCTGCCGTGGCTGGGTCGTAGAACTGGGCCGGTGTCGTCTAGCGCGCCGGATGGCGGGGAGCTGCGATTGGGAATGCAACTTGTTTCGGTTGATTTGCCGCGCAATGGCTGGCCGAGTCGCTGCAGTTGCTCATGAAATGGTGTTGGAGTGGGATGGATGGCGGAGGAGGGGAATTTCAAGCCGATTAAGTGGTTGGTAATGTGTTTGAATGGCATTTATTCGATTCGAAGTGGAAATGAAGTGACAGTTGGCGTGTTATGACAATTGAAGTGGATAATGTTGGAAGCGTTCGATTTGTCAATTGTTAGGCTTCCGTGAGAAATGCCATTAAACTGATGCTACTCACGGACATTGATCGACTTTTGTAGTTTATTTGATGGCCATCTATGACATTGACTAACCATATCAACATTGCAGCTTCTGAAAGGATGGACGGTTGGACATGCAGCTTGAAGTATTTCCGAAAAGCATTGTAGAGGGTTTCTCTCGACTACTATGGTCTTCGATGGCCTACTCTATGGATTACTCCTTTACGAGCTCTGTGCGTGCATTTAGAGGAATTCAAAACTTACATATATGCAGCGATGTGCAGTGGTGAGGAGATGTTGCCATGGTTTTAACAAAGGTAGTCTGGAGTGAGGTGAGTCAGAGCTTATTTGCGACACAAATTGGAAGTATGGGGTACGTGGGATTGCTAAAAAATAGCCCTGCGGCTTGCGGACGGCATTGTGTTGTGGATAGGCTAATACTTTAGGCTTTTGAATTTTGATTTGCATCTCCTTCTTCTTTGCTACAGAGGCTACAGTCCGGGGTGGACCTTGGCCACAACCAACAAGCGTCACCTGCAAGTGCACCTTCTCTGGCTAGCTACCAGGTTGATTAAGGCCTCTCGCCACTTGCCTCCACCACCTTAGACCAAGGGCTGGTGAGTTGTTCCACAAGCATGGAGTTGATTTTCATCTACCCCTCATTCAAGAATCGACGCCGGCTGACCACGGAATGGGTGAAACATACGCCACAGCAGTCTCTGCGTGACCAACATATGACACAAACTGACAAAACGAGTCTCATTTTTCACTCGGTACGGCGCGGAGGCATGGATAATCTCCAAAGCGGTCGAGGAAGTCCTTGGAGGAAGTCATGGAGTCGAGAGAAAAGTTCTGCGTGCGATCTTTGGTCCTGTTTGCGTTGACGGCTTTTTGGGAGAGAAGATTCAACTTCGAACTGTACCAGCGGCCTTGGAGACTGCTCACAGATTACGACCGAACACATAAGCACATTAAAACACAGTCAAACCTCTGTAAGTTGAACATCTTTATGTCGAACAAATGTTTAAGGACTTAAAGGGACCCAGGACTTCAATGATCCCATAATTTACACTCCCTAGCTCGAACATTCCATAAATCGAAAACAATATTTGTTTCCATGACTATTCGACTTATGGAGGTTCGACTGTATCTCCTCTGAGTCGGACGAATGGCACTTTCAATGGACAGCAGCCTTCCACAATGTTGATTGAAGTCCTGTTCCACTCTGTGGTGCAATCTTCTCATAATCCGGCGCAACCAACTTTTAGTCATCGCAGTGAAGGACAGCATCGGCAACATCGAGCAGAGCTCAACTCAACATTTCACTTGACAGATGCATGTTGAATGCAACTATCACTTCAGCTGCAATCTGGCAAGTCAACGTTCGCTGCAGCCCCGTTCTAAGCACTCATCGGCTAAGCAGTCGTCACACTTTCACCCCCGAAGAGATAGTTAAGCGGCCATCATTTCCAATTGCTGTGTACTTTACGCGGCGTCATTTGCCCCCGCACCCCAGCAACGACACTGCACACACAGTCCTCCTGCGCTCCTCCGGTTTCCATCCCGTGCATCTCTATTACGGTCCGCGGCCAGCACTCGCATAAATAAACGTTTCCATTTAAGAAAATCACTTGATTATGCACTCGGCATATAACTGATAAATTATACGCCACACCGAGGTGGGAACGTCCGACTAGCGCGCTGGTGCAGCTCCACCTAATTATACACTATCGCCGTTTGGCCGTTTGGTTTGACTTGGAGTCGAGTTCACTGGGATCGTACGCATCCAAACTAAAGACACACACAGAGACACTGATGGCAGCCAGCTCACTCGCATGTGTTTATCGAATAAACTTCGCCGACGACGAAGAGAGGTCCTCCAATCAGAGCACCCAGCCGGCAACCACTCCAGCACCAGCGAGTACCGCGACCACGGCTGCCAGTGCATCCTCGCTGCCAGGGTTCAACTGCAGGCAACCACTCGGCCATCAAAACTGATAATTTTGATTTACAACACGCCAGTTATTATTTATAACTTACTTATGCGCGCCCCAGAGGCCGGTGTGCACGCCGTTGCACGTAGGGAATGGAGGGGCGCGGCGGTGGAGCGGCTGCAAACCACCCCCGGCGGTCGGTCGGTGCAACATCGTGCAACACATCCTTGCCGGTGCGCTGCAATGCGCTGGCCAGCGAGAGCAAGGGCCCACAAGAGATGGGCAACTCGCAACCGCCCATCTTGGGATTGGAGCCTCTGCACCTCGTCCGGGCTCTTACTTTGGCCACTAATTTATGTGTTTGCGATGAAATCAATATATTCGCGTTATTACGTTATTACCACGATGGCGGATGCGGGTGGGCAGGCAGGCGGAGGGCGTCGCGAGAGAACCATTCCTGCGCAGCCGCCTGAAGGGCTGTTCCTTGCGATGCTATGGCCGAGTGCGGTGATCACGTGAAACCTGGGACCGAACACAGCGACGCGGTCGTTCTGGGAGGATGGGGGCTTAATGTCTTCTTGTGGATGGCCGGGTGTGGGTGTGGGTGTGTGTGTGCGCAGTGCCGTGGTTCGTTAAACGGAATCGCATGTGGTTTCAACTTTGGCCCCTCAAGGGCCAACAATGTGTGCGTGCGTGTGTGGGTGAAACTTGATCGAAAACATGGCGTGGGTTGGGGTTGTAATTAATTCCCCCGATTGGGCCGCGCAATCCGTGATCGGTTGCGAGGATCAACGGGCCGATGATTGGGTGGAAATGGTTGGCAGGTGTGGGATTAGATGGAATTTCGTTGGGCGTTCACATGTTTCCAGGTGAGAAGCGTTAGCAGGTTCTTTGATTGAATTTGATTCTCTCTGGGATCCTGTTGAGGTGTTCGTGGTCGGGAGAGAGTGGGTGGGAGTGCTGAGAGGCTCGGTGAAGGATGCGACGTGATTAGCAGTCTTTGGTCTGTCGTCTGTGGCAAAGCGAGTGCTTGAAGGGTTTCGCTTGTCGTTAGGATACGTATTTCTCGTCTGATGGGGCATCATTTCTGCCGCGTCGAGAGGTACTTTCGTCGGCAGGGTGTTTTTCAAGATGTCCGCCATGCACGCTCCAAGCCAAATCATCAGGTACGTACGTTGTACTGCCCGTCGCCGGACATTCTGTCTTACGTGTCATCAGCTAAGTGGTCCGAAATCGATCGCAGTTCAATACGTTCTCGTCGTACGTCACTCGTACATCAGTTCACCTGATCGCGCGTCTTTAGACTTGTCGTCATCCGACACTCCTTCATCGGCTACGGCGACGAGTCTAGCTGCCCAGGGTCTCGTCGCCAAGTCTAGCATCAGATCACATCGCTCGCCACTTCAAAGTGAACCTCAGCTCAAGGGCTCAGCGCAACTGCATCGCACCGTCTCCCGAAAAGGCGTTGACATTGTACGATCGTCACTCCAGATTTCATTGCTCCACAATGGACCTCCCAACCCCGCCGTTCCCAAGCACTCCCGCGTACCGAGTCTAGAATTCAATTTATCTCCTGATTGCGATATTCTTGCATTAATTACCCAAGACCTGGCATGTCATCACGAAGGCGCTGTGTTGCGTGGACGCGGCGCGGCGTTGCGGTCCGTAATCTTGTACCTTGGACCTTGTGCAAATAAGTTATCTCCCGACCGATTGACGGCCGACATCGACATCTCCTGTCGATTGGTCTTTCGTTACTCCATCGCCATCAGTCGCCTCGACGTTGCCTGGTGCTGTGCTGCTGTTCCTCCAGCCAGTGGAGCTGGCTGAATGTGGTTATCGTCCCAGAGTTTAAGTGGCAAAATAATTGCCCACCGACCGCAGAGGCTTCCACGGAGCCAGCAGGAGCAGCTCACCACAAAAGACATCACACCGACCACAGGTCTCACTCTTGCGCTCGCTCACTCGTCAATTAAGCCTTAAAGTGGTGGTCACTCAGTCCGTGTGTGTTTGCATGTGTGCCTCAGTATGTCCGTCTGGGTCTGGCTCAGAGTCTAAGCCCTCTCGGATTGCGTGATAATTAAAATCGCTCTCATCTCGTGGCCGTATGCATATGTGGCTCGGCGCGCCCGGACCAATGGACAACCAGTTCGGCTGAAAGTAATTACGATCATCATCAGGCGAGGATGCGCTTCAGGCAGCAGGCACCAACCACCAGCCACCAGCCACCAAGCACAGCCATCATGGGTGCACTGGGGATCGTGACTCCTAATGATATAATGGCCTCTCGGGCTCATTATACATTTCGGGCCAATTGCAGCATTCCCGGCCCCCATGTGGTCTGGCCGGGCTCAGGGTTTGCGGTCGACAAACTGGCTGACAAGCCACCAAATGATGATTCCATCATGCAAAGCCTCGTTGCGAGGAGGCGGGAGGGGAGTGCTGGCGCGATCAGGAACAACCGATAAGGCCGAGAGACAATGATGATGCCATCACGACGACACAACTAGGCACTTCTCTCTCTTTCTCTCTCGGTCTCTCTCGTTCGCTGTGCCGACTAGATGGGCCTGGCCTGCCTAGCTGGCTGAAGGACAACTTAACTAATAAGATCTCCTTGTTGTCCCGCGGCCCTGCAGCCTGCGCCATGAGTCCTGAGCCATGAGCCATGAGCCCAGACATTACATGTCGAGGCATTTTATTTCCATTTAATTTCGTCTCATCCGCTTTTTGCCATCGCTTCGTGATCCGGAGGAGGCAGCCAAAGTAAGTGGTTAAAGGTACGACTCGCCGGAATCATGTACGATGTGATGTTCGCGCGTCAACATGCCACGAAATGGCAGACCGAGGAGGCCCACAGCTCTAGAGGTGCTTCGTGCCCATCTCTAATTTACAGCATCTCCGGGAGTATTCTCCGGTCCTTCGCGCAAAGCGATAAAACATGTAAGGGCTGCAGCAGCGGTGCGGCGCGGCCGTGTGTGCTTGTGGACTGGAGTGAGTGTGTGCTCCATCCTCGGATCCGTCCATTTTTTCCCGACATGTCTCCGGGAGGAGTGAATTTCTACATTTCGAGCTGTTGCCCTGCTCCCAATTCGCCGTCTGGCCGCGAGTGGAATTCATTAAAATCACATTTGTATGGACGGGACGCATCGGCGGATGCGACTGCGAATCGATGGCCCTGATCGTCGATGCTGGCCGTTTGGTTGGCCGGTCTCCGGCAAACATGGCACATGAAATAAAATTGTTGGATGTGATTATCCATTGTCCTCAGCGCGCCCCAAAGGGACAACAAAGAAGGGTCGCCGTTTGGTTTTTCTTTCCTGCGGTGGTTGCTGTTGTGACCGTTGTTGTTCGGGCGATTGTTGGGCGGTTTTTTTGCGCGCCGGGATGTACGAGGAGTGCCCTGTACTTTGTACGGTTGTCGTCTGCTGGTACAAACTTGGAGATCGAAGACTATATTACTGTGGCGGTGGAAGTGAAGCCTGTGATGCGGTGTGGATGTAATTTCTGCGACAACTTGTTGGAATTGGATTGAGGCTTGGGAACTAGGATGTCCTGTCACCTAGGTTGTTGTTGCTGATGTCTTTCGAAAGATTCATTTGGAGTGGGGATAAGGGATGGCATGGTTTCGAGCCTCACTCTGATTGTGCAAGGACATTGAGAAAGACTTTGACTGTGGCACTCACTGCGGAATTTGAGTCACGAATTGTCTTCATTTTAGAAAAATTTCGAGATAATATAACGAGAGAACAGAGGAACTTGACGGTCGATTGAAGGAATCTCGGCTCGATGAGTGGAGGAATTGGATGGGCGAATGGAGGTATCCTGAAGAGACACACAATTTTGCGATGCTACATGTCCTTGTCCATGAATAATCGACCGAGTTTTGGAAGAATCGACAGTCAGTCGCTGAAAGAGCAACGAAAAGCAGAAGACATTCTGAAGCTACTTATGTGAGTCAGTGGTGCATTAACGGTAAGTGTCACTTTGCAGACTTCGTAGGTGGATCTGAGCCTCGAAAGTAGGTAATGTCTGGAGGAAAGGCACATTTTTGATTGTGGCAATGGAGGGGCGATTTACTGGCATTAGAACAAGTGATGTCCTCGATCTTTTTGCCTGATCACGATCCAGTCGTCGGCGTACGCAATTACGTGAGGAAGAGATCTTATCAGATCGCTCAAGTAAATGTTCAACAGGATCGGCGAATTATCGGCACCCTGTTGGGAACGATTTTTTACATCAAAGGTACCTGTGGAGGCCATTCTTGACTACGAACCGTCTACTGGTAAGCATGTTACACAGTAGGTACAGCAGTGGTTTGCTAATGCCCAGCCGAGTAAGCTTGTAAAAAAGTCCTTCTAAGCATACGGTGTCAAAGGCCTTCTCTAAAAGGCACATTTTTGATTGTGGCAATGGAAGGGCTATTTACTGGCATTTAGCTTTAGTGAGAACAGATTTTAAGCTGTAATGCAAATGAACGCCGCGGGAAATACATAAGTGGCCATTTCAAATCCCGGCTTTATTTCGCCTTCCTAATGAGAAAAAAAAACCCAATTGATTTCACTCTCCATTAATTCACGGCAACTTTGTGGGTATGAAGTATGACAGCTGGTCACACTAGTGCTCAAAGGGACCACGTAATTCATCTCAATTGAATCAGCAGCATAAACGACTTCGTAGTAAACTGTGAACTTAATGAGAGAGAAAACTCTCTTAACAAGTCGATGTTTGGTAACGGTTACGATCAGAGATTTTTGGTACAGTCGCTTTCTGTAGTCAGTCTTTTCGTGCAAGTTGACCAGTGCAAACCAAAAACGTGTAGTTTTATTTTATATAAGGGAAAAAATGCAACTATAGGGTGTCCCCAAAATAAACGTAAGACTTCTAAAGAAGTTACTTTTGTATTGAATCATAAAGTACATAGAGTGGAGTTATTTATGGAATAACACATCGTTCAAATAGCCTTCACGGCATGTGTTTCCGTTAAGACAAAAAACATAGCATAAGCCGAAAAGCATAGTGCAATTGTGATTAGAATAGCTTAGAGTACCCGTATAGGGTCAGTAGGTTAGATGTAAGAGCATTTGTTAAGTTAGTTAAGCTAGTTTTAAGCATTTTTGTCTAGCTTGTAAGTTAATGGATTAAAAATAAAACAAAAATGGAATTCTTGCAAACTTTTGCGTGACCATTCAACACCCACGCACTGCCTCGACATTGGCTTGTTTTTGGACGACCAGTGGGTTGCAAATGTAATCGCAACTTTACATCAATTTTTTTATCATCATCATTTGTCTCGCTCTTTTTTTGAACTTTTCCTTTTCTTTGATTTTTGTTTTGCTTTTCTTCTAATTTTGAAATCGAAACCACGCGGTTGATCTTGAACTGGCACTGTAAATGGATAAAATCTTTTTTGTTGTAATCGAAGCTATATTATTTTATTTAATAAATCAGTTGTACGCGTTAAGAGTCTTATTTTTATTTTGCATTTAAGTACTAACGCCACACGGGCCGTCTCAACCCAGTGCGTTTAGCTCCTCCAGCAGATCCAGTCTCCCTGATTTTTTCAATTCATCTGTTCACAGGTGACGAAGTTAAAACGCTATTCGACCTTCTTTTGTATGAAATTTTCGAACTTTGGCCGCCAAACTTTCCTTATTTTTGAGATATTGTCCGATAATGAAAATCTTGTCTATCGTATGATCGTGTTTTTTTTTTTTTTGGTATTGCCAAGAATTCACTGCACAAATGGCATGGGTTAATTTTGGGACACCCTTTGTCAGAATTATTTTAAAAATCCCCTGAGAAACTGTACCGGAAAATCAGAAGAAATATTACTAATCGAAGAGGTGGTCACCCTGTGAGCGAACCATAGGAGAAGAACTTTAAAAAAAAGCAGCGGTGTAAGATATGCCTTATTCTGAACATTCATGCTGCATTCAATGAGGTTGAATTTTTGATGGCTCGGTCCAATAAGCGCGGCGCTATTCCGGCAAATCCATCTCGAATGTTGCACTCGATATTGTCCAAGCGAGTCGACTTGTCAGCGTAGACAAATTGCTCCAGAGAAAAGATTCGAGTTGCGTCAAGTCGTATAATCACGGCGGCCAAATATAGGAACGATCGCCGTGAGATGATCCAGTCGCTAAAATTGTCCTTCGCCAATTAGCAACCTCACGACACTGTTCATGGTCGCCCGTATTCAATTCTTGCGTCAGTCCGGATGTAGTCCCAAACTCAGCCGCAAAATAGGCCAGGTCGGCTCTCTGGCAGATGACGGGAGCGGCGTCGCGGCGCCGAATCGAAATCTTTGTGCCTTCTTCAATACTGGCCACTGCGGCGGCTATGTTTTCTTCATTTTGTACCAATCTCTGACTGGTTGGTGGCTTAAGGTCCAAAAGAGTGCGCTCGTTGTGTTACCTGAAGGCATGATGGCGGCCGACCTCAAGACTCAATTCATGTTGCACCAGAGTTTCGACAATATTTTCCAATGATTTCCGCATGACCAGGGTGAAATGATGCATAATTTAAGGACAAGCCTTGGTGAATATTTTGACAGCAGGATGTCACTGGTAGCTTTGACAGCTGCTGAAACATATCAATTGGAGGAATCTGCAAAAAAGTGCTTTCCTCGCCATGGACTCGATCGATTTGGATCTTTTCCAGCACTTGCACATGTGTCCAAATCGTTCGTTTTGGGAAAATCACTACTTTTTGAATTAAGTCTTCACAATTAAAACAGGTTTGTCTGAAGACAGTTCGGTTTAACGAATGTGGGCAGGGATGGCGAATTCGGACCACGAATTGGATGAATCTATATTTCGCCTTCCCAATATGAGTGAGGGCCTGCCAGAGTTTTGCTGTTTTCACCTTGGCAGCAGCATGAAAAAAAGAATTTTCGTTTGAATAAGACCCGAAAGACGATTTCGAGGCTGATGATGAAATACTACTTATACAGATACCGATGTAAGCAATTGGAGTGAACTTTATATATCTTCAGATATTGAAGAAGAAGAAAAAAACGAAGGCAAAAGCCCACAAGGCAAAGGAACAATCGAATGTAATTCATCCGAGTCCCCAGTTCATCCGATCTCCCTAGTGATGCCGAAATTTAGATTTTTCTAAAAATGGCGGAAGTGGAAACTCAAATTTGTTGTTTTAGCCCAAGTTTTTCTCCCATATTCGGCATAAAATAAACGAATCGCCAAAAAAGACCCCCTTCGTTACACGAGGACAATATAGAGCAGTTGATAGCAATTTTCACTGATCGGTAAAGCTCTTCTCAAGTCACATTGACCACCAGCTTCGAAAACAAGGTTTCGAGAAAAACCTGTTTAAAGTTTTGAGAACCATAAGCATGCACACAGGGATGGCTCCGCTCAAAGTCATAAAAAAGTGCGATCTGGCTAAGAGTTTCTTTCTGAAATACCTTTTTTTTAAAAAATGCAAAAAAAAAAATCGGAGATCCCAACTAAGGGTACCGCCTTAAGTTAGTTGCTGGTTTGTTTCTTAAGTCCATGGAATGTATTATTTTTGCACTATTTTTGTTGGATGCGTTGTCTTCCTTGGTGCTTTATACTATCATCATCTTCATCATTTTCTGACCCGCATACAGGGGTCGAGGGGGTGAACCACTCACGAGAGATCTACAGGCAACTCGATCCTCCGCCATCGACTGTAACTCATCATGCCCAAACGTAACCAGGCAAGTTCTTGGACTCGGTCCAACCATCTCGTCCGGGGTCTGCCAAGCGGTCGCCTTCCTTGAAATCGCATTCAAAGCCCGCCTCGGAAGTCCTGATGAAGGGGACATTCGTGCCACGTGACCAAACCAACGAAGCACAGCCCTCTCCGTTCGAAGAAGCAGCTCCTCAATGTTGAGTTCCTCTCGTACTGCCGTGTTTCTCGGCCTATCCCGGCGAGTAATTCCCCCCACAGCACGAAGAAATCTCATCTCAGCAGCTTGTTCTGTCGTTCATTACCCAAATTTCATGACCATAGGTGAGAGTTGGAATAAATATAATAACTTGGCTCTGGCACCAAGCTCGGCCTTCCTGATTACAGATCTATCAAGCTGTTTCAAAATTGACCCAGCTTCACCAACCCTACAGGAAAGCTCAGCATTACTCCTTCCATCACTCGTGAAAAAGACTCCGAGATACTTAAACTTCTGCAACTGCTTCAATGGGAATCAACTAACTTGTAGAGTGCATTGAACAGGAGTTCCGGAGATGACCATAACCTCCGATTTGTCCACGTTGACCTTCATTCCAGCATCAGCACATACGGCCACAAACCTATCGAGTGCGCGCTGGAGTTCCGTCCGATGTGAGGATCACGAAGTCATCTGCAAAAAGAAGATAACTTACCCTCAACTCTCCCAATGTGAAACATACCTCGCCTCGGCTGCCCCGCAACTTCCAGTCCATATATACAATGAAAAGGAGAGGTGACAAGACGCACCCTTGGCGATGTCCAACGCCCTCGGTGAAAGGTGTTGATTTAGCACTGTTAACCCGAACACAGCCGCTACAGTTTGTGTATAGAGAGCCCTCAGGAGAGGAACTTCAATCCCATACTCCTGCAGAACACTCCAGAGTTTGCCTCGAGGAACTTGGTCGTATCCCAATCCACAAAACAGCTGTAGATGGGCTTGGCATTGTTTGCTTTAATACTACTTTTTTTTATAGATATTGTTTTTTTTTTAGTAATTTCAAAGAAACGTCGTAATCGAACAAATTTTGGTGAAACTTACTTCAGGGAGTGCACTCGATACAGTGAACAGGCCCGGTTTTTATTAGTTCACTACATCGCGCGTCTACTGTATTGACCAAGAAAAAACAAAACGACTGAGCGGCAACTTGGAATTCAGTCTTTTGACGCCAGTCAAGTTCAATGTTTTTGCTTTGTTTGTAGCAATGCTCTTGGCTTTAACCACTCCAAGGTAATTGGATTCAATTCAGCGTCCTCTCTTCAGTGATCTTGCAAGAATCTTTAAAACTGAAGAATCTAATCTTGGCTTGGAGAACAGAATTCAAACCAATTTCATAAACAAGTCGCACCTAGTTCATCAACAAAGCAAACTGCTCACAAGCCTCCCCACCTCCTTCGTCAAATGGTTGCCGCAACCTCCAGCATGTGTCTGCGTGCAGATCAATTAGCAGCACAGGTCAATGTAACCACCAATCGACTGCGGAAAGCATTCAAATTTGATGTCCCACCTTGATGTCGTCTAAACCAACAGCACGTCCGCCATTCCGGAGGAGCACCTCACAAGCCGAACCTCTGATTAGGCCGGTTAATTGCAGGAGTCTGACGGAAAAAAAAGATTCCATAATCCCCTCGTCGGTAATCACAACCCCATCTCGTGCACTCAAACAACTCTGGCCTGCGTGGCACACCGCCGCCCCCCGCACGCCTCGCCTGTCTGTCTTGCAGCTAGGATCAATTATAATTGCGACCATCGCGATCGGGGCGGCCGGTGCAGGGGGCAGGGCATCAGCAAAAACGTATTAAATTGAGAAATACACACATGCGACGGCGATCAGGGCGCAGGAGGGGGGAGAATATAATTTAATCTTGTTAATGCTGGAAAATCAAGTTGTCGAGTCGAAACAGGCTCTGGCATTCGGCCGCAGTCGGGTCGGAGTATCCTTGGCTATGCCTCAGCCGAAAGCACTTAAGTTCCTCTCACTGGCGCAGAGTTCTCTCAGGGGGAATGGAATGGAACGGAGCCTATTAGACCTGGACCTGAGGTTCTTATGACTTCATAATCTTAATTAACGTTGGGTCTCGTCATACGAGCGCACAACACACAGGCTGTGGAATTAACCAGCGCAACGCTGTAAAGATCCAATCAAGGCCCTCGCCGCCGCTCGACGATCATACACAACTTGCCAACAGGATTCTTGCCAACTCGATGGGTTCATCCGCTCTGCGCGTCGTTTGTCAGTGCCGTTGTCGTCTGTGCGATGATGGCGATGCTTCTGCGTTCTGCGCTGGGGGAGCCCTTCACAAAGCCGCACAACGGCACACACAGCAGTCGATGGAATTCAGCATGGCGGTCCTTAATGCGCCCACCGATCCCTGCTGCTCGACGGAGCTGCCCAGCAGCAACAGGGACACGAATGGGCATGGTTATTTCCCTTCATCTTGGCCTTTAATGAGTTTATACCTGGACGAGGCATCCACATATCGGAGGAATGCCCGAATGCTCGAATGCTCGAATGCCCAAATGGCTCGTTCTCGCTCGTTCGCTCGCGCCCAATGGCCGTATGTCTTGGGGATTTTGATTAGTTTGTCGGCGTTTTTTCGGTTGTTTCTCCCTTTTTCGGGCCCCTTTCCGTTTGGGCTCCCCGCCCCGCCACCACCCCCTCACGAAGCTTGCTCTCCGCATAGAGCATATTTCTTGTTCGTGACAGCCGCGGCGGCGGTCCGAACGAGAGCTCGACCAGGAGGCAAGATCCACCCTTGATTGGATGCGAGGAGAGAGCACGTTAACGCTAATTTATTCCAGCAGAACCCGTCTTCGTGAGTGAGTGCGTCGCGAGTAGCTTATGAGATGCTCCGTCCCTTCGGCCTGTTCTTTGCTCTTCGTTGTGTTGTTGGTGTTCGTTGTGATGACTTTTCTCCAAAATGGATGAAGACGGCGACGATGCGATGATGATGATGATTCCGCTCGGCGTGGAGCTTCACAGGTTCGCCCATGTTTCTGACGGGAAGGGGGTCTGGGGACCCGCCGGCCGAGAGGGCCTTTAATCGTATGTCAATGGCGTAATAAATATGCGATGAGATAGATGTTTGCATTAGGGCGCATTCGTATCGTGTTGTGAACGAGTGCGAGGCGGGAAGGGGAGGAAGTGGTCTGTGAGCGTGGCTTTGATGAAAAATTCAAATGAGATCATATTTTAGGGTGATTTGGTATCGGACTCGTAACACTTGAGGTGTTGTGCTACACTAGCCCCCCGTCGGCGTCGGTCGGAGGCAACAAATGATCGGCAATCAGTCTTGTCGAATGGACGACAAGGTGTTCCCAATGGCAGGTGCTGCGATAAATGACTAAACACGCGTTCTACAACACGTAGTTGGAGACACTGTGTCGTGGAGATGTATTTAATTACGATTGAGGAGCTAGAGCTGGAGAGTGGCAAGCAGTTGCTCCGGAATCCAGCTCTGTGTAGGAGGTGATCAATTTAGATTTGGCCTACGAGACCTTGGATTTTGAGAGACACTCAATGCGGAAGAGAGCATTCACATCGTAGGCTGTGATGGTGAGGAGGCCTATGATGCCAGAGATCCCGACTCAGATTCAACACTGGACTACACACACTCCACCAACCCAAGGTTAGATGGGATGCGTGTGTAAACGTGGGTAGACCACGTCTCACTTAGGTCTGGTTGTAGTGTTGGATCCATTGTCAATGTAGGGTTCCTATTTCATACTCGTCTTCCTGGTGCGTGCCATGTTTGTGTTCCCGACATCCTAACGAACCTGAAAATAGAAGTTACTGATATTCCTGTCCGTGTTTCCACAATGAAGCTTGGGCCATAGCACCCGAGTATTATCACAGGTGGTTAGGGAGCTCCCTGTCCCCTTGCTGTAAGCTGCGGATGAATCCATTGGATTGCCTAAGATGGGTCAGTTTCAGCGCCTTTTCTATTTCATTCTTCTATCTTCAATCGCTGTCTCATTTCCAATCGAGTGCTGTGTACTAAGGAACCTAAGTTCTCCATACCAGCTTGGACTATTCTTCTATTGCCGAGGTTGCTCAAACTTAAATACTCTTGGACCTCGGGCCAGAGTCACATCGCAATAGAGGTAGCCAGTGGCCCACACGACCTCAGCCTCAGTCGCTGGTTTACGATCATGCCAGCTAGAGAGTCTTGATGGTTGAGGGCCGGGTCCGTCCCGGACTATATGGCCAGCAGAAAAAAGTATGACTTTTGTCCTTCGCGTCAAAAATGTTGACCCAAGTTGAAGCACTTGACTAGGACGATCTCCAGAAAGCAGTCATTTGTGGAGTGTGCCCTGATGTGGACAGACTCCTTAACGAACGCAGAATTTAAGCGGTTCGGATGTCCTGAACCCCACCCATGTTTGTGTTTGGGTGTCGTGACAGTTTGGTCCACCACATCGAACGCTGTCGTATACGGCTCGTTAAATACATGAAACTCGCTAAGTTCCTCCAGGACATGCCTCTATCTTTCGAGCCGAAAGTCGCACTAGTACGTGACTAGTATGGTCAGGAGGTAGAGGTCAGGTAGAGGTCAGGATGTTATAGGCATTGGGCAGTTCCAGAGCGATGTCGATAAACTAGTCCTTCGTGGCTTTCATTTCCCACAAGTCCAATTTAAGCTTACAGCGACCCACTTTTGCTCCCCCATGCACTACATTACCGACGTCAGTGTTACCACTTCTATGTAGCATTTGCAGTGTCCGGCGGTGTTTCAATCAAGATTAGAAGCAAAGTGATACATTAAAACTTAACCCAATCCAGCGAGTGCCAGAAATAGTTGATTCGGCGAATTCAGTCCCAGAACACCACATCATGCAATTAACCGGTCATTGAACTGCGAGTGAGTCAAAAATTCATTTGTCCACCAACTCCAACCAGCTGTCATGACTTCTGCTCGAACAAACCCCCCAAATTAGGTGAATTGAAAAACAGATTTCACCGTCAAAGCCCATCGTATTTCGACTAACTCTCCGCCGCCGTTTTCGTCTTTCACTTTGCATGGCTGGTGATGGCGTTACATTGTTAATAGGAACATCGCATGATATCTCTCACTTAGGAGTTTCGCACGATTATCGACTAAATGACCGTTAAAATGGCGTTCACTTAATGGCTGACAATTAAAAGATAAAACCAAACTCGAATACGAATGCGAACGCGATGGCAACGCATCGCAAAATGTGAATGCGAATGCGATTGCGAACGCACTCGGTCTATGGTGTGCGGTGGCTCGTTAACAAGTGTTAAGTTCACAGCGGTTGCGTCTGCAAGACGAGCGTTAAACGGATAAAAATTCCATCTTAACTGTGCACAAAGCCAATCCATCTGTACTCCAATCCGCGCAGTCATCAGCGAGAACCGACGCCTGACGACTGACGACCGACGACGGGCACAACAGCGACGACTACTGGGGGAATTCCTTGGAAAAATCCCACCACCAGAACGGCAGCGGCGTAATGAGGATTGAAAATGCAATGCCGCTCGGTCCGATTGCAATTGTCGCTGGTGGCGGCGCGGCGCGCACGACGTTGAGTGAGCTAATGCGTGAAAATCCGCACAACTCACACAAGGGGCACTCTGTGATTGTTTAAATTGTTAATTTAATTCAGTTATTCAATTTGTTATATTTGCAGATGAAAGCGGAAAGCCGACAAGCGCACCAAGGCACAGCGGCGTTCAGTGGATGCGACGTGGTGACGGGATGTGTTCGTAGCCGTCGTTGATTTTTTGCTTTGTTTTCAAAGCAATCAGCGGTTATGAGATAATTACCGTCGAGGGTATGTTCGAATTTACGTGAACAGTCATTCGAGACGGAGATAAATAAGGGAAAACGGAAAAATAAATAATCACACGGGTGGTTGTGTGGCTTGAATTCGTACCGGGAAATGGGGGCCGCATTTAGCGGTAATGAGATGATGTTGGATATTTCGTGGAAGTTCACTTTACGTTGATGGATTTTTTCTGTGCGCTTCTTTTGTGTAGGTTTCTGACGCTCCGAGTGACGTGTGAAATGCTCATTCACTAATCGACGGAGAAATCTGGAGAAATCGAGCAGCAATTGTGATCGGTTTGAGCTGGCTAATGGCAAGTGTATTGACGACATTGTGGCAGCTTCGTGAGAAGCTCTGCTCCGTCTGTGATCAACTAAGAATGCATTCACAGTTGATTCCAGGATTTGCTGCTTCGAGCTCTCATTTGTGGTGAATCTCGAGCTCACCGCAATGCAATTCGAGTGAAAATTAAATGCGATCGAAGTGAAGCGGGGAAACACTGAACGGGAGGGAATACCAGGTTTATGTCCTCTATGGGTTTTAATTAAACGATCGAATTTGCATCAACAGTGACGTCTCCTTTGCGTTCGTCATGTTTCTCCTTTTGAGGGTGTTTCACGGAACTGAGTTGACGCTTATTTTTTCTTACAAACCCAACACTGACTTTCCCTTGTGTCAGGGCCATGTTTCCAAGTTTACAGCGGCTCATCCGATCCAGAGCCCACATTTGACCGATCAAAAGGGGTCCTATGGCCTTCTGTGAGCTCGCATAGCAGCCTACGTCCCCCTAATGACTATACACTTCGACGAAGGACTAGCATTCCCTTGGATACGCCTCCACTTTTACAGCGGCTCTTACGACCCAGGTCCTACACCTGAGAAATTAAAACCAACCCTCTGTCCTGCTGTGAGTTCGCAAAGCAGCTTACGTCCTCTTGCCGATCCCACATTTCGTCAAAGCCCATCATGTTTTAAGGCATTTATGTCTTCCATTCCAAGCCAAAATGAGAAAACCCATGTGCTCTTATGTAGGCTCCCGCAACAACTTAAGCCAGCTTCGACAAGCTGTCACCCAAGTCAATTTGTCTTCCTTAAGGCACACATTATGAACACAATCGATGCCAAACCCAGCATTCAGTGTCCCTCTCGCAAGCCACTCAAATCATTAACTTCCTCATCGCCCAACAATGGGACACAAATCCCTATCTCTCCCAACTAAGGCAATGATCCAAGACAATCGCGGCTAGCATCAAAGTCGCAGCCGAACAAAGCCCCGCTCTGCCATTATCCGGCACACATTCAGGCGAGCATAAGTCACTTGCATCCGAGCGGACACGCACACAATGCCTCCATGCCCGATAAGACTGACTCCGTCCCCGACTGACCGAGCCACCAACCAACCACACAATACCATCGCATTGCGGTCTTAGCATCACTCGCAGCCAAAAAGTCATTACATCGAATCAAAGAGGAGACATCCCTTCAGCAAAGGAGCTCAACGATGATACCGACGACAGTGTTTATCCTGCCAAATGAATTGGTGCAACAGTGCCAGCAGAGATAACAACAAACAACAAGGACAATCGCAGAGAACAACGAAAAAAGGACAATCCCCCAGGTAAGCCAGGGCGGACGGACGAGGACTAATACTAAGACGGCAAACCTTGAAAGGATACCCAAACCGATAAAGTTTGTCAACAATGACAACGAGATTCGTAAACAAACTACAAACGCACCCATATCGGTGCCTAGCCGGTGATCCTTGGTTGACAAAAAGGATGTCCTTGACAAAAGGATGGAAGATCCCTCAAAGCCACCGCATCTCGAAATGGATGAGCACCGAGTGTTCTCCCGTATCCGCCGTACCTGGGCACGACACGAAGACGCAGACAATAGGGGAAGGTCGTGGGAAAGGATGCTTCCTGGTACTAATGGCGCTACTTGCTTGCGTGTGCAGCCCCTGCCCAAGGGGCTCTAATTTGAATTTTTATGGTTTATTGCGATCGACCGGCCCGCAGCAGTGGGACCACCCAAAAGTCGCAGACGATAACGAAACGGCTTTATCGTGCGGTCAGGACGGTGTTGCGGTTTTAATCGGATTTTTATGGCATCTCCGAGGCGGTCCATTAGCGTTTGCGCTAATGCATCCCGAATTCGGATAATTAGATCAGTGCGTGTGTGGGGGAGACCTCGTGTTGGATCACTGTGGCTGTTAATCGGGCCGCGATCCTGGCTTCTCACGAAGAGCGGAACGACGCGTTTATATGCAAGATCGCGTGCGGGTGAAGTGGAGTTGTGTGTGAATCAACCGCGGAGTGGTTTGAGTGTAGCGTCAAGTCGGAAACGGCTCCAAATGGGTTCTTTGTATATCGGGCGGTGTGATAGACTTCATGGAAGAAGACTTTGTTTTGACCCACATACCACCGGGATCGTGAGAGAGTCGGGCATTAGATGGTTCGAAGCGACGCACAGTTGTCCCGCAGTGGAAATAAATACCCGAAGCGACATATTTTTCTCGGCCAAATGGTATATGTTTTTCGATGCTACAAACATGAGAACCTAAAAGCCAAAACTTTGTTAACTTTTGATGATCCGTGTGGCTGTACCGTTAGCTCAAAGTTGGGACTTTGAAATTCACAAAAATAGACGTATTTTTTGAAGCAAATTTGATGTGGCATATTTCCTAGAATTATCTACTTTGGAATCTAAAGTAATATTTTTTTAAAGGGCATACATTTGGCCTTCAAACTGCATCCTCAGTTTTTTCATACCATTTTTTTAAACTAGGCTTTTAAGTAAAGCCACCTTTTGAGGTGGGCATTTCAATGGTTGATGGACTATTACAAAAGTGCTCCAAGAGTCTCCAAGGGGAGACCAACTTTTTTTGAAAGTTATAAGGATTATCTATCGATGCTGCAAAAACTAGAAACCACTTGGAGTGGAGCAGGGGAGCAATGTCGTGCATTTTTCGGCAATGCATGTATTGTGTAAATGCTATGCGAGATGTCGAGGAAGTGTTTATTTTTGTGAATTGGAATACTTTAAGTATAAATTTGTTATGGAAATAATTGCTTTTATCTTGTTTTCTTTGCGGCGTCATGTCCGGTTCAGATGTCGCAATGGGCATAAAAGTTGGCAATTAAGGTGTTGCTGATGGATGACAAAGTAACACAGTAACAAACACGTCTTCGGGGAGCTCATGTGTTATATGTGGCGCGAAAACATCGGGGATGAACGCTTTGGGGTTACTAACAGCAAAACCCAGAAATCAAGAAGCTCTATAATTAGGAATTTCATCCTTGCACGATCGCATCCGTCCGCATCCGTTCGCATCCGTCGTATTCCTACGAAAAAATTTGGAGCGTATGCCCGGAAAACCGCTACAAAGGCTACAAATTTATATCCCTGGTATTATATGCCAGCGACACTGCATAAAATTCTATTCCACTGAGCAGACATAATACCATCAGCAGTTTTGCCCGTCGGGTCAAGAGGCTCAAGAAAGTCGGAATAAGGATTATATGTACTATCGGATTAAAAATAGTGGAAAATTATCTCGTTCGGCAATAAATGAAGACGTTATTCATCAAATGTCGGTATCATCTGATCCCTGGATTGCGGCTTGGAGTGGCGGCTGGTGATGAGAAAAGAACTGCGTGGTTTAAAACGCCCAGAGTTCAAGAAGCCATCAGGGAGAAGAAGAAGACCTACAGAGACTGGATTCTCTTGGGGGACGCTGCTTCTCGTGACCGGTACACTGAGGCACGAAGAACTTGCAAATTGGCTGTGCGAACAGCTAATGAGCAGTCTTGGAAGGAGTTCGGCGAGAAGTTTAAGAAATCTGTGTTCTAGCAAACCATTCGCCAACTCAGAGGAAGGAAATTCAACATCATCGAAGGAGTCAAATCCAAAGATGGTGTGTTGCTTTCCAATAAGGTGGACATCTTACGCCGATGGAGCGAGCACTTTTCGGAGCTGCTCAATACCGAACAGGGCACTGAGGATGGCAGAGTCTTGAGTTAGGCGGAGAATAGTCCAACGGTGGAGGAAGTTATTTTGGCGATTGAATCGCTAAAAAATTGCAAATCCGCCGGTGTGGATGAATTCGGCCAGAAATGTTTAAGGCAATCTGTAAAGATGGAGTTTTATGGCTCTCTCCTGTCGCTAAAGTGGCCTGGGAACTTGGTGAGACAGCTGGCAATTGGCACACTGCAAAATAGATTTTTCCAACTAACGAGGCATATCTCTTGTGTTGCGCGTTTCAGAGCTATGAGAAACACGGCAGTGCGAGAGGAACTCAACATTGAGCTTCTGCTGCTTCTTCAAAATGAGAGGGCTATGCTTCATTGGTCACGTGGCACGAATGTCCTCTTCATCACTACTTCCGAGGCAGGCTTTGATTGCGATTCCATGAGGTAGGCGACCGCTTGGCAGACCCAGGACGAGATGGTTTGACCGAGTCCAGAAACTCACCACTCGCTCGCGTCAACAATTTTAGGAGTTGCCTACGCGCATGGGATCACTTTATCCTAATCAGATTACAAGAGTCTCCCCACCCAGTCTCCCCACCCAATTGGACTCACTCTCTGAATGGTAATGAATCCAAAGCCACCCCGGCTACAGTGGTCGTAAAATAAATTATCCACATTCCACGGAGCACAAGCACCGCCCCGATCCAGCAATAAAATTAATACAATCTATGAAGTGATTTTAATTAACTCAGAAGAGAATATCAATTTCGAGAGCACACCCGACCGGCGAACTGGGGGTGGTTCACCCTCGAACAACTGTATTTATCCTTGCGAAGGGCAAACGACACCCTCTCGGCCGATCTCGGTCTGTGAAGTGGTTTCGCCATCAAAACAACCACACTTCCACCTCCAAGCACATGGATTTGTTGAGATAATTCAGTTTGCTTAGCTAAAACATGTTGAAACACGGGATAATAAATTTCCATCATCCCCTCGGCCCGCCGCACACCCCGAGCGGCGAGCGTTGGCAGCTTATCCCTTTGCCATGGCAGATTAAGTGCATGAAGCGAAGGGAGAATAAAAAAGAAAAATAAAACGGTTTCCGCAATTCATGATTCCACTTAGGGTAAAGTACATAAAATCCCAGTGAAGGGAAATTATTATTCCATCAGATAGCGGCAGCAGAGCAAAAAAGAAACAACCAAGCAAGGGATGAACACCACAAAGTCCACATTCACACCAACCACCGTAGGTCGAGCGGGTGCGAGAGAAGGAGGGAAGAACCACTCCCTTGAGCACTATCGGCAAATGGGTAATTCCATGCAAGGCCGAGAGAGTGAACGAACGAGTGAGTGAGTGAGTGAGCGAGAGAGTTCATCCCCAATCAGGACACAATGGCTGCCACCGGAAGATAATATCATGGCTGCACAGGGCAAAGCGGAGTCCCTCGCACACACCATCGTCGGCCGTCCCGGGAATAAGCGATAATTGAATGAGGGTTGTTTCGATGTTGTCTTAACCACCTTCTGCCCCCCAGCCCAGCCGGCACTCGTTGTTGAAGTGGAAAAGTGGGTGAGCTCTCAACAAGGATAATAAAAGTAGCTCAACACAAATTGAAAGTTTACTACAAGCGTTTAAGGGTCGTGTTTGTTGGATGTTTTCTGGGTGGCTAGGGGGATGCAGGCGACTGAGCAATGAAAACACACACGCATACCCCCGCGTTCAGGGGGTGGAATAACAAACTTGCTGTGTTCACTGGTAATTGGAGTATTATTTGGTGTTAAGCAAGAGGAACAGCGTTTCGTCTGTTCGTGAGGGTTAATAATTTAAAATGGTTCCAGTTCCCCATGACGGTGTGCGTAAGCGTGCGTGTGTGTGCCCTGTGGGGTTGATTGAAATTCTATTAAAAGTTATTCATGAGGTGAATTTGATTTAATGAGTCTCTTTAGTTATGGTTTACTTACAATTAAGTGACTCTATTCAGGGGTGGGAGGCATGCAGTGGATGGTGTGGGGTCTGCGGTTGGGGGCATCCCTGAAGTGGGGTGATAAATATTCAGTGGATAAGGAGGAGAGGGAAAGAATCTCAAATTGTAATCGAATCGTGAGTGAAAAACTGGGGAGGGTGGCAACAACGGAGAGGATATGTAGCTTTTCTGAGGACTTGACAAAGGTTGTGGTTAGAATTTGAGCTCTTAAAGGTAGTGTCTAATGATTGAAGAGAATAGTCCGGTACGACCAAAAATAATGTTCACTGTCCTGACTGACAGTACTCAAAGGCTAGAAAAAGCGTCTCAAATTAGTCGTTCGGAGTCGGCATAATACTGTCGGCCCCTTCCACTCGTGAGAGAACAATAGCACACACAACGCGAGTAGTTGCTGAGAAGCTAGGCCCTGGCCCTTTACATGCTGTAAAGCCACTCATATTCTACTAGTACAGTCCGGTGGTATGTGCCCTGGAGCTGGGAACTATGAGCTTAGGTTAGAACAGCTGACTGCCAGCAAGCAGCAGTCACAGGCCAGTGGTCTACTCTTTTATTGCGAATCGAAGTTTTTAATAGAGCGATGAAGACGATTGACACCTGATCTAGGCCGTCCTTCGGGAGGAGAAGGAGTTGCCAAATTGTACAATAGTTTTCTGCTTTTCCTCGCCTCAAGCGCTTGTATAGCAGAGGGTTAAGTTCCAATGAGGTAGAAATACGACGGAGAACTTTTCAAAGGTATTCCATTCGAATGTCCTACAACTTAATGCCACTGACTTAAGGTGGTCTATACAAGCGAACGTTACTGCAACTCTAGTGAATTTGTGTTAGTTTGAGAGAAGGACGATCTCGTTGTCGTTGCATGTCAGTTGCTGACACTTCACACTTCACTTCACTGATACATCTGTTAACGAAAGTGTGGAACGCCTTATAAAGGTTGGTCAGAATTACAACATATCACTAGTTCAAGACTTGCTTTGTGCAGTTCTACTTCAGACTAATAAACGAGGCTCAGCCAACATCAGCTTGAGAGCAAAGGAATCGCACATATGTACTACCTTTGAAAGTCTCTGCACCTGACTGTCGTTCCTTGACAAATTGTTGCTCTCAATTCATAATTTTTCGATTTTTAGGCACTGACAGCTACCTAGCATCGATAACCTAAGTGGTGCCTGTAGAGGCCACTGCTCTACGGAAACAATCACAGCGAGTTTGGACTTGCCATTAAATGCTTCTACGAAAGATGGCTGTATGGAGAAGACGGGGAAGTGCCCTCTCATCGTGACAGGAGCTGCTTCGGCTTGGAGCGCTTGATCATTTGGTGAATGTTGTGTGACTACTAAGCACTCAGACTCCACTTTTAGTTGAAAATCAGGTCAGATCAAGACGTCTGTCTGAGTCACGAGAAACCGGCAAATATCAGCAAAAGCGAAATCAGGTGAAGCATTTTTTTTTGTAATTCATGAGATACTTAAATACTAAACAAAAATGCTTAAAACTAGTTAGACCAACAATGTTACTATTTCTAACTTACTGGCCCTCCGCGGGCACTCCAAGCTGAGCTTAATCCTGTCCTACGTCTTTCGACTTAAACTCAAAATTCTTATGCTAAATGACTAATTATCTTAACAGTAGATGTAAATATTAAGAAAAGTTGTTAAAAAAAAAACTTAATAACTGAACTATTTTTTATGTAAAACTTATATACTAACTTACACACTACCTTAAAAATAACTTAAGCTACACTACACATATATATGTATGTATATATGTGTACTTAATATGTACATTGTATACACAAGGGTACAAACAGGTGTACACATGTGAATACTCTTTGTTTTATTTTTTTTTATTATTTGCGCTTATTATTTTACAACTTACAAACTATCCTAGGCTATGTAGGTCGGCCATGGCTTACCGCTCATAGATTTACATCTCAATTGCTGCCAGACAGTAATCGAATGCCGAAGTCTGCCCTGTTGTATAAGATCTCATTGGAATAGAATTTTTGTACTGAGACTCTGAACTTCGATAAAGGCGAAGGCAAGCTCTAAGACAAGCCCTCTCGAACAACCGAATCTTTTCCATCAAGCTTGCACTCACGTTGAACCACACGGGACAGCCATAGGTGAGCATTGCCCGGATGAGGGCCAAGTAGCAGATAGCCTTCACGTAAAACAGTTTCTTTGTAAGAGCAAAAGCGCCTCGGGCCCTGGCTAGAGCAGCATCTACATGTTTGTTAAAATATAGATACTGGTCTAGCCAGATCCCCATGCATCTGACTACAGTCCTTTGCGCCAGTGGTTACCCGTGTCGTCCAACAATTGAGAACTTTCGCCAATTCTTTTTCGTATCCGCCGAGACCTTATACAACGGTGTCCGGAACAGTGTGGTTTCCGAATTCTGTCACTTCAGTCATCGCAATCTCTCATGAATGAGAGAATGAGAGCAGTGATGTCCTCGATCTTTTTGCCTGATCTGTACACGATCTAGTCGTCGGCGTACGCAATTACATGCGGAAGAGAACTTATCAGATCGCTCAAGTAAATGTTGAACAGGATCGGCGAATAAACGACACCCTGTTAGAGACCATTTTTTACATCAAAAATACTTGTGGAGGTCACGTTGCCATTCTTGACTACGAGCCGTCTACCGGTAAGCATGTTACACAGTAGGTACAGCAGTGGTTTGCTAACGTCCAGCTGATTGACCTTCTAACCATACGGTGTCA
This sequence comes from Eristalis tenax, assembly GCA_905231855.2. NCBI lineage: Eukaryota > Metazoa > Arthropoda > Insecta > Diptera > Syrphidae > Eristalis > Eristalis tenax. The sequence continues at coordinate 19,325,495 of HG993127.1, read as the reverse complement.
AAGGCCTTCTCCAGATCAATCAAGCAGGCACCCGTACACTGTTTCTGGCCCTTGTTCCATTGGATATCCGACACCAGTTTCGACGCTTCATGAATGTGTCATGCCCTGCCTTGAAACCAAATTGGTTATCCGTGATTATATTTTTGTCCTCAGTCCAGTTGATCAGAGCTCTATTGATCACATTCTCGAATACCTTGCTTTTCCTCTCTTGGATATGGGTTGCACGATCGCAGTTTTCCAATGCTCCAGATTATGTGTATTATTCAAAGCATACCCTATCGCGTCCTAGAGCGACGCCATGGATGTAAGTGTTAAAAGTAACGGCGAAATCTCCCTGTGGCGGAGCATTTTTATTTATAGGCGGTATACTGTTGGGAGAGGCATGTTCGAAGCTGAAATAAAATACACATGATCGCCAATTCTTTACAACTTTTTCAGTGACTCGAAAGAACGTGGAACCGTGAACATATTTTTTTATCATACCAGCCGGGAATCAAATCATGATGCGAGTTTCAGCGTAGGGGTCAACGCCCATACCCACAACGCCACCGCGGCGTCTCAGGCGTGTTTCTACAAGTGAGAGGAGCGAAGTCCCAATTTTCTGATCCGGCTGGCAGAACCCCATTTCAAAGGACGCACGCCGTTAATGAAGACGCCATTGACATTCTTGAAGATCTGCCGCAATCAATTCGAATTGAGATGTCTTAGGCACGAGTCAGGACTCAAGGTCTGAAGTTTGTTTCTGAAAATCTCTCACATCGTTCCTTTCCCACTGCCTGCCTGTAAAAAAAACTCCATCAGTCTTGATCAATTCATCGAAAGTCTTCTCAACTCTGTCGTTCCCTTTTCGAACATATTCTCCAGAGCCATAGTCCACATCACGGCGGGAAATCCCAACCAGGAACTGAATCCCACATGAAAGACGCCCTCGTCAAGCTTCTCAAGATCTGACATCACTTCTTACACTAGATTTGAAGTCTGCGCACCATCCGAACCAATAAAAAGCGAAAAATGCTGACAAGATACAGTCTGAACGTCACTTAAGCTCTCGCAAAAGACTGAGTCGTCTGAGCTTCAGCGACAAAGATTCCCCTGATATCATTTCCATTGTGTCAACCCGATGCTACGAAACTCCCATTAGAGGCATCACAACGCCACAATCGGCGGCCACTGAAGCGCTGACAAAACGCAGTGCATAACCCCCTTTAGCTCGGCATCAATCCCCACCGTGGCCGATCTAATGCCTCGATAAAATCCTTTACAAATTATTTAGGACCGCCGAACGAGCCAGCAAAACAAATCCGAACGCAAACCCGGCCATTCGGAACAACATATTACACACAGAATCCATAACATAAGCCGCCAGACACCGGGGTACACAGACTCGCCAGTCGATCGCAATGAAGGTGACGGTGGCGGTGGCGGATTGCAGTTGGAAGCCTCGGCCCCATCGTCAGTATGGGAGCCAATGGAGCTGGATGGCGGACCGAATCGAACCGAAAAACTCGAACCTCATCATCCGATTCCCCATCGAGTTGTTCGCCGTTCCATTTATAGACTTGAACCGATGCAGCGGCATCGGCAACAGCATCCGCTGCCGCAGCAGCAGCAGCAGCAACAGCAGCCATCGATTAAGAGGCCACATTAAGGCATTCGCGATATCATTTAATAAGTTCCACCACCACCACCACGACCAAGAGCCCCAGCATCGACATCGCCATCGCCATCGCGCAGCCATCGTCTTGGTCGTCGCCGTCGTCTTCGTCGTCGTCTTCGAATGCAATATGCGCGCACGCGCACACACAGACTCACAGTCGATGGTGATGGCCCACCACCGCCGCCGCAGCCGCTCCGAACTGCATCCGTCGAGGCAATAAATGTCTGACAAGCAATAAACAACCAAAGAGGATGCCCATGTTCGGAGGTGCATCAGCAACGGCTAAGGACTGCGAAGTAGTACTCCGCGACTGCACATTACTCCCTCCGGAGTGGGGTGGTGGTGGAGGCCACAGTGCAGCGGCACGGCGGATGCATGCATGCGCATAAGAGGCCTGCGCTCTGCGGAGGAGATACTCGTAGATTCCATCGGGCGCGCTTTGCCAAAGCTATCTGCGATCTGGAATCAGCGATGCTGCGCAAGATCGCCGCCTGATCTGGTTTCCCCATGCGCCTCCCAGCCCATGTCGCTGTCGCTGGACTTGTTGCTCCGTTTGTTGCATTAAATGCGCTTCGCATGTAATTTGACAGCAAATGTATTACTCTATCACGTCCTTATTATTATGCTCTCCAGCTGGTCGGGAGATGTCCATTGTTGGTGGTAATACATTAGCCATTACTCCGACAATAGATGTTTAGATGTTTTCGCTGGTCGATGCTGCGCTGCGCCGCGCCGCTTTTGCTGCTGCTGCTGATGGTGACTGTGGGACTGCAGCGCGGTGGACGTGGTGGAACAGTCACAGTCGGCAGTGTGCGACTTGCAGTTGGCATAAGCAGTCGTAGGACGGGGGTCTATTGCCGATGCCGAGTTCGGAATGTAATTTAGCGCGCCGAGCTGATGAGATGGCATGGGTTGAGATAGCTCGGTGGAGATGTGGAAATTTGAGTTAATTGGGTCCGGGGTCTCACTGGGGGTGGGAGGTTGGTGACTTTCGTCAAAATGTCACGAGTGAGAAATCTCATGCGGGAGTTGTGATGAAATGTCACATTATGACCGAGCTTGGGTTTTCTGTGTATGTCAGCACCCACTCCATTGCCAGTGTGAGGACGGTTGACAACATGACTAGAGGCTGAATGAATACTTGAAGCACTTGTATATGACTTCTACACTCGACAAATGTGTGTCCCTTCCGGAGATCGTCAGACTTTATTTCGTCACGTCTCTTCGCTTTGGGTTGTGGACCAAGTTGTAAGGTGTGACTCCATCAGCGATACTGTCCTGCGTGACACCAACTTTAGATACTACCGAATTTAAGATTTCTTGTACAGTACTCTTTCCTTGTAAAGTACTGTCATCTGTGGTGGATAATGCCGTCGCCAACGAAGGGGTACATCCCCCGTTCATATCGAAGACAGAGCTCCAAGCGGTCTTCGAAGTCAGTGGGAGTCGATGGGATATCGGAGATTGTGTTAAGACATCTCCCCCTGGAATTGGTTAATATGTACGCAATCCTGTTTAACAATGCTTTGAATAATGCACATTATCCGGAGCATTGGAAAACTGCGATTGTGCAACCCATATCCAAGAGAGGAAAAGATTCTTCGAATCCGTGCAACCTCCGGTCAATTAGTCTTCTGCCGAACATCAGCAAGGTATTCGAGAATGTGATCAATAGAGCTCTGATCAACTGGACTGAGGACAAAAATATAATCACGGATAACCAATTTGGTTTCAAGGCAGGGCATGACACATTCATGAAGCGTCGAAACTGGTGTCGGATATCCAATGGAACAAGAGCCAGAAACAATGTACGGGTGCCTGCTTGGTTGGCCTGGAGAAGGCCTTTGACACCGCATGGTTAGAAGGTCAATCAGCTGGACGTTAGCAAACCACTGCTGTACCTACTGTGTAACATGCTTACCGGTAGACGGTTCGTAGTCAAGAATGGCAACGTTACCTCCACAAGTATTTTTGATGTCAAAAATGGTCTCCAACAGGGGGCCGTTAATTCGCCGATCCTGTTCAACATTTACTTGAGCGATCTGATAAGTTCTCTTCCGCATGTAATTGCGTACGCCGACGACTTGATCGTGTACAGATCAGGCAAAAAGATCGAGGACATCACAAAGTAGGCTTAAGGGTAAACTGATGAGCATTCCTGGCGAGACGGGTATTGCGGGTGAATTCATGTGGAGGAGGAATGCAGTTGGCAAGCTCACTTGAGCATCGTTTGTTGAAATAGCGATAAAATACGGATAGAGACGAGACGGTACGTCGATGTTCGAGCGAGTCTAATGACTCTGCAATATTGTTATCTCCTATAAGTTTTATTGCTCGCAAAGATTGGTTCCACTTTTCGGTGAGATAAGCTATCAGATCACCAGTGGACCTGTTGCTGCGGAAACCATACTGCCGGTCATTGACAAGCTTCCGCGATTCAAGATATTTCATAAGCCAACGATTTATCAGCGTTTCCATGACCTTAGAAAGAAGGGACGTAAGTGCTATGGGTTGGTACGAGGTGGGTGACGAAGATTCGCCCTTTTTAGTGACGGGCTGGAAAAATGCTGTTTTCCATCTGCTCGGAAAGAGACCTAAAGTAAGTGATTTTGCCAGCGCAGAAGAACACCTCTTCAGAAGAATAGGGGGAATTCCATCCGGGCCCGCGGATTGGTGGAGTGGAGGAGAATGGTCAGCTTTGATCTAAAGCCTGTACAATCACACCGATCTACTCAGCCTTCTACGATCCTTGGGGAATCATCAACACCGAGTCAGTAAAACACCAGAAAAGAGAATAACGATTTGATGGCATATAACAATTGACGGGAGACACAAGTTAAGGGCCTGCTTAGTTGAAACTCTGGTTTACTCAGGGACCGGATTTCGCAAGCGTGACTTCAGCTATGCTCGTTTTTGGTCCGAATCGAGAATGTATGCGGTGGACTTTTTTTTCCCCTCGGACGCTCGGTAATGTTTGAACACCTAAGAGAGCAACTATCCACCAGTGCGCTTAATCGTGGTGTCCCATGTCCTCGGTCATTCCCAAAAGTCAACAACCAGTGCAAACATCGCCGTTACTACCCCATGCCAACAAATGTCAGTGTTTCCACACAAATCCTGTCCAAATGAAAGCAAATGCACTTAAGTGACTAAAGCCTGACATCGTTTGACTTTAAATTATGGATTGCTTCAGTTGAAAGGGCTGCAACTGTCATTAAACTTCACACATGCCCCTTCACAGGATGCCTGCAATTAAATCGCGTGTAATTGCTACTTTCGCGACTCAGACACATCCCCCCCACACATGCGGCGGCCAGTATCCTCTTTAAAAATGTTCAGCAACGTGTCCACATCACCGCACCGACACCACGGTTCACAGTCCTGTTTTCGAACATCGCTCGACTGTTGAAGGCTAATTAATATCCACGCCGCGCCGCGGCCGCAGCGAGGATCAATTAATTTTCGATTAACATCTCTCACTTCGGCCATTAACATACACACAGGCCGACACACACTGGAGCACACAACCAGGGTCCTTGTGACATGTTTAATTGCACACAAGAGCACTTGATTGATAATTAATTGTCAAGAGAAACCAATTTTATGCGGCCTCGGCGGTAGGGGTCCGGGCGAGTGCGTATGTGTCGGGACGGGAGGGGACGCACCACACCCCCAACTGGACGTTGGGCGTTGGAATTTTCTTTTCGATCAGAAACCCCGTCTAATTACAACCTTTCGAGGATAATTATCAAATCTCACCCCATTCCCTTCTGGCCCCCCGTCGGCCCACACAGCGACACCCTGGTTGTGTGACGAATCCTGCTGCTGGCTGGCTGCGGCCGCCCTCAGGCCAGGGCTCGGCGGTGGCTAATTAAATAAATGCCACTCGACGTTGGCTCGACAATGAAATGAAATTATAAAAGCCTAATGAATTATTCACAGGTATTAATACTGCCCCCACCCGCTCCTGCTGGCAGGCAACCACCACCCCAAGTCATGTGGCAGTGGTGGTGGCTGGTAATTGGTGGACTCCTGACGAGAGAACTTCGGGAAATGGCCTAGAAAGTGAATTGGAATACTTTCCTTGTCTTCCGAGCTATGTCGGCTTGTGGAGTGGGTGAGGAGTGGGGCTGTAGTTATGAACGGACGCTAGTTGATGTTGAAGTTGCTTACGAACTCACCCCCACATCGTTGAGCATGTAATGAACTTATTTAATGGGCTAACTAGCGAAATGGGAAACAATGGATTTCCGTGCGTCACGCTAGGCGACTTCGACCTCCTCCGAGCACCCCTCTGAGTGAGAGAGTGAGCGAGGGCGGATGAGGGGGATCCATAAATTATGTTATAGACTCAAACAACGGCTTACATAAACCGGAACCAAGTTGGTGACGCCGCTGGTTGGCGGGAGGGGCGAATAGTAAGTAAAATGAAACACAAAAACTGTTTTTTTTGTTTTGTTTTAGAAACCAAACCTCCAACGGAATGAGTGGCGGCGTACCCCGGGGACGAGGGGAAAAGTTAATATGGGTAATATGGTGATTTTTTTGGATGTCATAATACGAGGCGAGGGAATTAATTGAACTAATTGCGGGCAATGGTTCCATTTGTGAGATTCTGAGTGGGAGAGTGAATGCCAATGGCGTCGCTTTTGAGGGCGATGAAGAGTGGCTTTGCTGGAGAGGTTCATTTTTGGATGGTGGCGTTAAATTCGGTGATGGGTAATAAGGCCGAGCTATACCTTTCTTTGTCTTTGCTTGGGTTATGCTTATTTTTTTCTCATTTATGCTTGAAACCCAAATCTGCGGCGGACGCTCACTTCTGGCGTCTGGTCTTCATTGTACGACCAGAGGCTACCGCAGGGGACTGGCACTTGTAGTAATTTGTTACTATAACGGAATTTAAAAAAAATGAGGAAAACGGTCCAAGTGTGGCCCTTGAGATGCCACGAGGACAGTTAGAACCATTTGGTTCATGTTTTTTCCTTGTCGGAGGTTTATTGGAGCACTCAGACACAAAAACTGGTCCATTGTACTGCCAGGCAGCAACCTGCTTCTGCTGTAATTTCTGGGTCTCCCGAAGGAATGAGACCCTGTGATGAGGAGCCTACATCATCAGCCATCACCACTTCAGCACCGAAAACCTGCCACCTGATCCGACCAAAGGCTGGACAGTGACAAAGGAAGTGCTCTGCTGTGTCGTCGTCTTCTACACAGGCGTCGCAGAGGGTGTCGTCGCTTAGGACAAGCACACTTAGATGTTTGGCAAAGGTGTAGTGTCCCGTTTGTACGCCTGTAAGTCAGTTGTGCGGGCTTTTCTACCAAGTGATAACAAAAATGCCGTGTGTTTCTTACATACTTTAGGAAGCATGGGTTTGCTCTGGAGAGTCATGCCATCTCCGATTGTGCTCTTAAGAGGCCCAACTGTCGATGGATGCCCTAACCAAGGACGCAGGCAGTCCCAGCGCAGGTGCAAGTCCTGAGAATGTCTCCTCTGATCCTTGTCTAGCAAGTTCGACGGCGATCTCATTTCTAAACGATCCCGTGATGACCCGGTATATGATCAAATGATGAAATTTAGTGAGGGCTGGGACATCCTGAACTATCCTGGAAGAGGTTAAAGGGTTGAGCAAGGCCTTAAGTACAGCTTCAGACGCAAATACTTCTCCCCCTTCACCTGTTCTTCGCAATATTGTTCGTGGCCATTAGGATCGCATATGTATCCGATTGGAAAACGGACGGAAATTTACCCAGTGAGGTGTGCAGTCTAATGTCGGAGTGCAGGCTAATGTTAAAAGTTTGTCGAAGGCGCCAGCGCCAGACCAGGTTTTGGAGCCATCCACAAAGACTCGACTATGTACATTCCTTTCCTAGTTCAGATCTGGCCAGAGGCAGAATCTGTCCTTGAGTGCAAGGACAGTGAACTGTGTATGTACAGGTAGGTACTGGTGTCCGTGTGTCAGATGGCATAAGACTGAGGTCAAACGAAACGCGCGCAAGGTCCTCGAAACTCCAGTGCGTGATGTACCAAAGACCACTTCTTTTAAGACGGAAAATGGAGCTGAGAGTGCATCCCATGATGTCAGAACGGGAGTCAGTAGTGCATCAAGAGCAGAGCCAGGCGTTCTAGAGTAGGCCCCTATGCAGGCGAGACAGACTGTTGGTGCAAGTTACGAAGCGGCTTAGCTGTCTTATGCTGACAATGTTTAGGTCATTAAGTTCATTTAGGTATTTAGGCACTACTCGAACAGAATAGGTGATCTGTGCTTTCCACCTCCAGTTCATTCATGCAGCTTGGGGACACCCATCTTGCCCGGTTCGCAGTTGACGCCGCTGATGAGCGCTCTGAGTGAAGATCTGCAGATTGAGCAATCGGTAATTCCTTTGTTTGGTAGTGTTGATCGTGTGTATCTGAAGAAGAAGGCTGTGAGAGGAGGATGTGCCGCACCTAGCCATTTAATCGCTAGTGTCCCGACACCCACATAAGGTAAAAGCTCGACCATCTCAGTCAGGAGATGTTTTAGAGCTAAATATGGCACTATCCAGAGACCTAATTGCGGTGATATCTTTTTTGGATATTACATTGTTCCTGAGTCTGTACAGTGTCTCTAGGCGGTTGGCAAGGGTTTCTGCCTGGTTGTTGCTACATTGAGTTAGAAGTGGAAATAATCATTTTCCTCGTGCCAGTACAGCTTATGCTAAAGTCCACCAGTGAGTTGAAATAGCCGAGTTCAACCGATTTAAACTTCATTGTCTTGTTGGACAGGGATGGTCCGTGGTGGTCTAGACTCTAGTGCCATTTAGAATGCTCCCGTCTTCGTTGACCATGTTAATCATAGACTTAAGCCCCTCAAGGACATTTGAGACTGAAGGAGCTTGTGGATCGTTTTTTATGAGCCTACAATTAATGATTTGAGTCCGCCAAAATTGGAATGCTGAAGGTTTAGTCTGGGTCGTCTTTTGATGGCCGTAAAAAGGCCAATAAAGCGGGAATGGGGGCAAAGCTGCTGAGTGCGATTGAAGGAGCTTAATACCTACTGATGCAATTGTCCGAGAATCCACCTCCACTACAGGGCTTTGTGATCAGTCTCCAGTGCCATCCTGACTCCTCCCCACAGTTTCGACCCTTGGTCCGGATCAAGTCAGTCTAATGAGTCTCAGCCTCCCCTTTGGCGTCCTTAATTCATGCCTGTCAGGTAAAGGCCACACCCTCGCCTCCCCCACGCATCGCTGATTACATTGCCCTTTTCTGAAATGTCCTGTCATGCCCCAGTCACACATATCCTCTATTCCAATGCGCGTGACTCCCCCACTGACACAAAACCGTTCCACATTACATGACAAATTTACTCAAATTTTCTCGTCGCAATGGCGGTCACCCTCGAATTACATGCGAGTCCCCCGCCCCCCCAACCGGCCACCTCTAATCTGCTTTGCCTCAATTGAAAATGTCCTCGACTGCGTGTAATCACTTCGGAAACAACAATTTCAACAAGCTGTCACAGAAGACAAGAAAACCCGAAAAATTCATCCTCACGTACTTCATAACTTTATAGGAAGCGAACAGCGGCACCATTACCACGGCGCAGCGGCCTAGCTAGAGGATGCTCAGATGATGTGTGAAATAAAACATTTCACCCATCTGCCACCAGCAAGCAGCAGCAGCAGGAGCAGCAAATCAGTCGAATCAGGATAACAAGCTGATGAATGGGCACATTCAAGCGGCGAGCACAGAGCAAGACACGCAATCATAACCACATGATCCACGACCACACCATGACAGCAACTAATAAATGTTTCCTTAACAAGGATTCCGTTCGTTATTTTTGTTATTGATCTCATCCATCACCGTTCGGGTGTCCTAATCCGCTGCGGCAGGAGGACGGAGACGAAGCCCTGGCTCAACCGCAACTCTAATTCCAGGTGATTATCACCAAGTGTTGCAACTCAGGCATCCATCCATTGGTCGGTCGGTCCGCCACCGCACCGCTCTGGCAGATAATCCCCCGAAGAAACATCATCAACACCCATCTCCCGGATGTGGCTGTTTTGTGTGTTCCTCCTGAATCCTCAAGCACACACAAAATGGCTGTCAACATGGAGTAACATATGCGATGTGTTGTTAATGGCCTTGTGTGTGAATTCCCTCCTTGGCACAGGGGTGGGAAAGAAGGCCGCAATGATATATGACAAGTGGTGGTAACCATCCCTTAGCCATGCTCTTTTGGAGAGGGTCCTCGCAATAACCGAACAGCCGCTGCTGCTGCTGCGACCCGGAGGCGGAGAAATTCTGCCTCGCACTATACGCTCTTGTACGCGGCCAAGCATGGCGCTGGAGGAGATGGTGATGATGATGAGCACACAGGACGAAGACGACTACGACGATGATGATGAGTGTACTCTGCGGTTCGTCCATGAGATTATTAGCACTTTGAAACATCTGCCGCTGGCGATAAAATTGCTGCATCGTCATCCTTCTCTGGGTGTGTGTGAGTCAGAATCTTCGTGAAATTTATTACAAGGACCTCTTGCCGGGAAGGAGCCATTTTGGGTGAATCTTCCTGGTTTTTTTGTTTTTTTTTTGTTGGCTGCTTCTGCGTGCGAACTAACGAAGCAGCTCATAAATGTGAACATTTGGGGTTAAGTGCCTGGGCCGTGATCAGCAAGAATCTATGACGAGGTACCCGCGGTGAATGCGTCCGCGCCGCGTCGCTCCGTCGTTCGTCGATGAGGTCATGAGGGAAATTAAATTTAAATTGAAACTGGATGTGCTGGGCTGGTGGGGAGGGGGAACAACAGGGTGTGGGAATTGATGGGCTATTGATTGAAATTGCCTCTTAATGGACGGACTTTAAAGTTATGGTTTTCTAATGAGCCGCCGAGTGTGCTGGTGGCCCTGCATACCCGGCCGGGCGGGGGTCAACGAAGCGTGAACTTGGTGACCACGCGTGACTGAAGCGATGGCTTTTGATTGAGTTAAAGTCCGATTCATCCAATTGTCAATTGAAAGCTAGATTTGTCACCCGTTCTGTGCGTCACCACACGAGGCGGGGACATGATTTGATTGAAGCAAGAGTTGGGAGACATCGTGACGGAGTCTCAGCCCGCCTTGTCCCCTGCCATATCGTCACATGTAAGCTCATTAAAAAAAAACTAAGAATCACTGCTAGCAACAGCCGGAATCATTGGCATTCCAATTTCTATTGTCACAAAGAGTAGATAGCGAGCTCATAAAAAACGAATAAACGGTCCCGTGTCCGCATTGTTAACCGCTGCCAAAGTGCCAGTGCCAGTGTCATGTCATGTAAACTGGATTTGTAACTCTTTGTCGTGCCAGTGCAGGCGGACCCCTCGAAGCCATTCATATGCTAAGCAGATTGCCTGTCAAACATGCGCACTGACTCCCTCAAGAGGAAACAAACACCCGATAACACAAGCGACAAATTTCCTCTCCCACATGTCACACAATCGTCGGATAAATTATTGTCACCCTAAGCCCCTGCGCCGCCGCCGCTGTCCTGCGCAGAGCGGAAACAACCGACCATCAGCATGGCTGTAGGCGTTCCGAATGCACCGCTCCTTGCGCACAACAGGTTCCGCAGCGGCCACGGCCGCTGTTGTCGTCATAGTCGTCCCCAATCGTCAACCGATCTCCAACTGCTGTTGTCGCCCCGTCGGCTCAGCAGGCCCATTAAACGACGAATGCTTACCCTAAATTACCTATTAACATCCATCGCTGTCACCATGGAGTCGGGCGATAAATTCGATTTTATTACGCAACCGATACGCCGATAGGGATCTAAGGGCGTAATGCACCTGCGATCGGGGTTACAGGTTCACAGAGACGCCATCTTTTGGTGGCGGTGCTGGAGCTTGAGCCGCGCGAATCTGTTTTCCCCCGGAAATGGCTGGCCAAGCGTTAATTGTGGCAAATCTTTTGCCAAACAACAACGAAACTGATCTCGTTTGCACCACCACCCGTTGTGTCGCATTCCACCGTGACGTTGGTGGTCCGGAGTTGGCGGCGATCCTCAAAGCATGCACCCCGGCCGCAAACAATCTATTAGATACACCAATGGACCTGTCGCATCATTGTCCGAGATACAAATCATCCGGTAAAGTGCCATCACCGAGATACACATCACACACCAGACCGCCACTTGGCTCCCTCAGCATAACCCTCGGATGTGATGGTCCACACACATACACACGCACGCCGGAGGACTCCCAGGGAACCCGACACACACTCAAGAGTCCTATTTATAATCTGTCAGGCCATTGTTCGGTCCGGTCCGGTGTTGGGTGCTGCATTGTGTCCATTGTTTGTTGCAGTTAAACGTCAAAATATTTTGTGGGTATGATTGGAGGATTAGCAGTCGGCGGTCGGCAGCGCTTAGATGGTCGGACGGTCGGCGGGTTGGTCGGCTGGTCGGCTGGATGGTGAACGAGGGCGATCACGGTAACAAGTGAGGGCATGTTTGTTGCGTCGTAATCCCCTAATCGGCTATTAGGGGATTTGTGTTTGTAATGTGACGACCATAATGATGGTCTTCCCTGGTCTCGGTGTTGTTTCCTGGAAGACGGGGGATGAAGGCCGCCGTCCGATCCTTTTGCGAGTTGAGCCGAGTCGAGTCTCCTCTCTTCTTGGGAAGCAATGCGCAGTCAATGGGATTAGATGGACTGAGCTGATGAGATCAGAGATCCGTGTTTCCCAACGTTGATTTTCACGGATTACGAGCGCACCGAGGGCAACATGAAGTCAATTATCGGTTTAGGGGTGGTAAACGATTTCTGGACCTTGGCGTGTGATTAAGGTGGTCTCTGTGTCATGTTTTCGATAGACAGGAAGCGTTCATCCAGAGAGTGAGGGAAAGGGAGCTGAGTGGAAGTGGTGGCAGTGTTGGGGTCTAGTGGAAGCATTCGACTGACTGTTAGACTTAGGAACATTCAGAGATCCTGGTGATTGTCAAACAATGGAGTGCCGAATCTCGACTTATGTGAGACGGCCACAGCCTTAGGAAACATGAGGGATTGTGGTACAAATGAATGCTCTGTTATGTATGTTTCAATTGCTACGTCCATTAATTTTGAACTAATTCAATTGCATATCCGCCGTTCACATATGATTCGTAAGCCGAAGTTCAAGAGCAGGCGCACAGTGGGTTAAGGGCGGAAAAGAGGTTTTTGGAGAAAGTCCTCTGTTCAAGCCACGACGCCCAGTGAGTTAACAGCGGAAAAAGAAAGTCCTCTGTGCCCTTCCTAGTTTTATGTCTAAGTGCTCTTAGATAGCCCGGCATTTTTTAATATATATTGGGTCTAGAACTTTATTGCTTAGTAACTTGCTAAGAGATGGCGTAACTTGTATTATTCCATTGGAACATGCGTTGGAAAGCTACTATTATTGTACGTTATTTCAGTACAACAACAGTGAACATGCGCTAGCTGAGCGAACGTGCCGAATGTGGTTTTGAAACCCGGCCATTCAGCCAAATCAACGGCAAAGCCATGGCGCGAAGGCCATGCTCTGTATTTGGTGGGATTAGAAGATTGTGCTGTATTATGAGCTGCTAAAACCGGGTGAAAACATCAATGGACAACGCTGCGGAACACAATTAGTCCGTTTGAAGAGAGCAGTAGCCGAGGAACGCCCGGAATATGCGACCAGACACGAGGCAATAATTTTCCATCATGACAACGCTCGGCCCCACGTTGCTATTCCGCTCGAGAACTATTTGCAAAAAAGTGAATGGGAAGTTTTACCCCACCCGCCTTATAGGCCAGACCTTGCCCCTTCTGACTACCATTTGTTCCGGTCGATGCAGAACGCCCTCTCTGAAATACGGTTCACATCAGAGCAGAATATCAAAAATTGGCTTGATTCATTCTTGGCTGCCAAGCCGGCGCAGTTCTTTTGGGACGGGACCCACAAATTGCCAGAAAGATGGGAAAAAGTCATTGCTTCAGATGGGCAAAACTTTGAATAATACAAATTTTGAAAAAAAAAAAAACGCTGGACATCAGTTCCTAGAATCAAAAGTAAGCTTGAAGAAAAATGGAAGGAGTCAACTCCAATGAGTTTTCGAAGTAGAATTCATCCAAAATGAACCGCCCACGATGCGAAGACCTAATTACGCGGTTTGCTGTTATTCTTGAAGTAAAAACATCGAATGGAGAGGTCGATTTAAAAAAAAAATATGCAGAGTACGCGTGGGAAACAGCATCATTCTTTTTTCAGAAATATAGCAATCGTACATAAGATGTTGATCTATGGAGAAGGATCGTCAACAATTGTGAATTTCCTGTTGGATCCCTCTCTCAGGAAGCACTTTCTGACCGCACTCTTAGTTCGAGAAAATGCCGTCGAATTGCTACGAATGAAGATGTGATGCATCGTTTCCCTTACATCCTCGGATCCAGTAAAAAAGAAAACACTACCAATGAGCACAGATGCTAAGAACCTCGAAGACGCATCATCATTAATAACTACTACTCTTTTCACACTAAGTACACACACTATCATTTATTTATGTTTTTCTTATGTTTGTATCCATTCATATTTTACATAAATAAATTTCATTAAGATCCGTTAAATAGTTCTGATTTAACAGACTTTTTTCCGCGCTAGGACTTCAAATCTTTGAAGTGTAGTAGATCCCGAAGGAAATGAGTGGTAGATTTGAAAAACCGTGGTAGATCTCGTTTACACACTCAATTTCCCTTTTTGACGCGCCGGGAGATCCTAAAATGCCTCCAGCGACTATTTTATATGAAAAATATTTCTTTCGCGAAACACGTGTCAAGCTTCTCACAGCAATACATTCAAAACTAATTATAATAAAAATGCAACTAAACCACTACACCACTCCTAAGCTTAAAATTAGTAGCGATTTCGGACTATTGCGGCTTTTTTTTTTGTCCCGAGACCCTTTTTTGTGCGACTTTCTCAAATTTTTCAGCGGCAATACTGGTGAACGCCTTCATAAATGAAATGAAATAACTCCCTACCGTCCCATGAAATACAGTTCAGATTTTTGGACCACGACCGTATTTTTTCTTTGTAATTTTTTGCACATAATTTCCTTTGAAATTATGTTTTGGAAGGCTTTCAGATGACATGAAAAGAAAGAACTACAACGTGTGGTAGAGTTTGTACTTTAGGCAATAGATGTGTTAGATTTGAAAATTTCGCAAAATAATGGCAGATCTACCACAATTGTGGTAAAGTCCCAACACTGGCTCCCATGCTACGTTTCCACTGAACCGAAACCTCTATAGGCCGTTCCCACCGAGCTTGAAGTGGTTTCGCTCTCAATTTTCAAGTCACTCGCTCTCAACTTATATGTGCCCGCCAAAAGAAATGTCACTCGCACTCAATTTCGAAATGGCCGCCAGAACAGCTGTTTGCTGACAGGACATAATAGTGTGAGAACACCAGAAAATAGAAAGAGACAAAATGAGAAAATAAACTGAAATTCGCGCTGTTGGCTTATCCGGGTTCACAACCTCTCACGATTTAGCTGAACGTCTTCCGCTTTCAAATCTGGACGAGCAGTGGTAGGCAGTGGATTTGAAGTCGTGAAGTTGGCGGTAAGATGGCACATCATCATGGTGGCATGATCCGAAATCGCTGGGGAGTTGTGGAATTGATTAAGTCAGCAGTGGAACGTTCGATCAGCTAATGGAGACGGCGGGATGTGAAGTAAGAGGTGGTGACCGTTTTTAAACAAATCCTCAAAGGTGTAGTTTTTATCTATTTTAATCAATCGCAAGGAACTGTGCCATGGCTGAGTTCGGGATTCCGGGAAAATTGATCTGGTAGTGGCACGCCAAGCTAACACAGGACGTCCGAGCTTTCATTGGATTTCGTATAGCAGACTTCCGTCAACTGCTATCCAGTACACATCGAGCGCAGAGACACCAATCCCAGTTAAAATGGTCTCCGAATCTCCAAGCCTCCTGGTTCGAGAAGTAACACCAACATCGTAACATTTCCACTCCCACGTGGAATTGTTCTAAGGCTGTACTAGAAGTTTACGAACAGTTTTTAAACTTTGTAAATTTCATGCATTTTTCTACATGACAGCAAACACAAACACACTTTACGTCTAAATAAACGTGAGACAGAAAAAGTAAGGGCCCGCTTTTGGCGCTAAGAGAAACTAATTCGAGAAGATCGGGACAACCTGAATTATGTACCAGTGGTTAGTGGGTGGAGGAAAATCAGACAGGTTTTGTGACGGTTTCCGAGGGACACAAGGCGCATCAGTTTAAGTCGTTTAGAGTATGGAGGTAAAACGTTTCTATAAGTCTAGGTCTATGGTCGCGACGAGCGAAACGTAGAAACCTGCGATGGACAGCTTCTATACGACGAATGTGGATCACCAGGTGAAGTGACCATACTCGACTTGCGTATTCGAGAATGGGTCTGACGAAGTTGATATACAGAGATTTTGTCACATGGGGACTCAAATATTTTAAATTCTTTTACCAAGCGTAGAATTTGTTCTACTTATGATATTGTCAATATTTTGAACGAATGTTGAGCTCACGATCACCAATTACGCCTAGGAAAATAGAAAATAGTTTCGTCTTATGCGATTATGTTATGAATTGGCATTTACCGAAGTTAAGCTGAAGATCCATTCATGATCTACATGAGTTGTCGTGAAGAGAGTAGAACTCGGTGAGTAGACAGAGAGATGGGAGTGAACATCGTTGCCAGTAAGTACGAAAATCAATGGACAGAGGTGGCTGCCTTGTGGTACGCCTGATGCTGTTTGAGGATCTGAACGTAATCCCAAAATAGGACTCGATCCCTTTCACGAAGCAAGGCTGGTCAGTAGATGTCTGCATGAATGCATTCATTCTCCTTTTCATATTGTGTACAGTGTACAGCCTTAGTGTACTACATTCATTGCATTCACTCAAAATAGCGTGCAGCAAAAATGAGTACACCTGATAAAGAATTGAATACGTTTGATTTCTCTCTATTTCACGGGTGCCTTATTTTTGTCAAAGGTAATTAAGTATTATCCTGGAGCACTCGGTATTTATTTCCAGCGAGTGACTCCACCTCTTCCTCCAGTACGGCCATCAGGAACTTCCTCTTTACGTCAGGCTTTCATTTCGGATGTGTAGATTAACAGAGATGACAATCGTAGAAGTTGAAAGACGAAGCAAATCGGTTGCCATGAATGTACCATTCATCGAAGCGAGTGCATAATGTTGGCGGCAAGAAACGCGCCCGCGTGCCATCAAGGAAATTCGTAAATTTACTGAAAAGGAGATGATGTCAGGATTGATAACGGAATAAGCTCATCTGGTCAAAGGGTATCCGGAGCACACCATTCCGTGTCCGTGTCCGACTTTCCCGCCGTCGTAATGACCTTTGGTAATGGCGCTTGCACGCCAGTGCTCCAGCTAAGAGGGTCTCCGAATTAAACCTCCTCGTTCGTGTGGAAGAAGAAGACTGAACCTCTGGTATACAGTCGGCGAGAGGAGGCAGCTAGGGCTCAGTCTCAGGCCTTGTATGGTTCGCTGGATCCTGGCGCTAGTAGCACGGTGTACATCCAACAAAAAATGCCTCCAAATCATGGAGGGCATGAAACTCAGCGATAACTGGCCTCCAAGTCCCGGGAGAATTCTGACTGGTAGCGGTTAGTGATCACTGCTTTTTTTTGTCAGGGCTTATTAAACATCATACTGGAGCACTTGAACGTACCAACTGTGTCCATTGTACTGCCAGACACCAACCCCCGGTCAGACTACTGCCACTGATCGACGACTTCAGTGATAGTGCCGTGAATTTCATCCCAACGGCAAATGGTGACTTGACCAGATTTGAAAACCTGATAAATGCATTTTGACTTTGCTTTTACTGGGATTCGAACTAGGGAACCCTCGAATGAAGGTCAGGCACTTAATCAACTGCGCCATCAAGTTCTTTTACGGATGCCTTACTCAAATAAAGGAAACACGCCGATTTACATCGAGAGCACCGCGATACATCGAGTGGGTGGCGATTTACATTGAGAGCACCGCCATACATCAAGTGTACACATTCTACTTGAGCGCACTGAACTGGAAGTTTGGTTGTCAACGAGGTATCGGCTGATTCATTGATTTCACTTTTCAACATCTGAGTGGGACTCAAAAAGATATAAATGTCTTGACACTGATTTCAAGGAGAAAAAATGACAAAAAGCTGAAAATTGTCGGCCTATGTATATCACAGCTCTCTGGAGTCTCAAAATTGTTCGAAAGCGTAGCTAAATACAAGTGCTTTTTGTGTAAAAAAAAGTTGAGTCGTGCACAAAGCTTTCGAAGAAGCTATGCAATACAGCTTAGCCATTTAGCCATAGAGTACATATTTTAGAGTACTCTACGTACATTTCACTAAATAGCTAGACTAAGGAACAATCATTACTTATCCCCGAAATTTGGTCAACAATCGATTATCCCTCGTTAGTTTCTGGCATAGATGCGCATTAGCACCGCCGTCTAGACGCTGACCAATTATCCTCGATTACGATTCAATGGACGACACTGCTATCCGCCTCCAACTACGGCCGCCATCATTAAAAGGATTGTAGTCCATTTTGAGACAATGGGAGTCCATTCCCTCACCATTTCCACACCAGCTCGAAACAAATCACGTCCTTGGACGCAAAAAAAGAACAAAATATACTCCAAAAAAGTACATTACTGAAGACACACCCGTCCGGCTAAACATGACCCTGAACCACTCGCCCGATAGCAATCGCTCTCACACAGCACACCATTACGATGCCCGAGTCAGCCCACAGGTGCATCTATCACCTAAAAATCGAAAACAAAATCATTTATCCTCGAGTATCATTATTCATTTCACTCCCAGGGACCCACCCTTGGTCCTTGGCTGGCACTCAGGTAAACTGCTGGTCCTGCTGCTGCAGCTCCCATCGCTTCGATCCGAGGCTCTGGCAGCGCCTTTGATCCCAGTTTATTGCGCCGCGTCGTGTTTGTGTCATCCCCTGTAAACAATTGCGTTTCAAAATTGAAAATTATCGCAGCAATATTGTGACAACAATGACCGACACAACAACAGGAGGAGGAACCTACCCCAGACACGGACACACAACAGCACACCATCCCCTAGAGTCCGGTTGCAATGAGCCGGCGAGGCGGCATTGAATTCACAAATCGTCCAGAGGGACAATTAACCGATATCGGACCTATGATTGCGGCCAGATTCTTTGGGTGGTCTACAGACTGCAGTGCAGGCTCACAGTGGGAAGCCTCCTCTGATCCGCACCGCCACCAGGATGAATGAGTTCTGCTGAGTCGAACATGTGTCATGTGATGTCATTCGCTCCGCCGCCGTTGACTGTGTGCGCAGTCGGAGTGTGTACGTACGTGTCGCAATTTGGAATTTCAATTTAGACATCGACGCCGCAGACTGGACGTAAATACTTTCGAATCGACCGCGACGGCGGATAACTCCGTCGACGGTGTTCGAGTGCTCGCCCCACAACCGGGGGCGACAATGAACCGCGTTCGAACAGATGCAATTTGCAAAAATGATTCCCGATACCGGTCCGTCTGTCGGAGCGATTTGCGGTGATTTGAGACGAAGGGGACCCGAAGGCGTGCTGGGGGCGGCGGCCGCAGTTGGTTCGGACTGAGTTTGGAGAAAATTGGCCATTATCCAGTCACGCGCAGTTTGCGGCGGTCGTTAGGGTGGTGGCGATGGCTAGCAAATGGTGCAATAAACTTAAGCGAAATGTAAACAATTTCCAGGACGGTGCTGCGCGGCGAAGGTGCAGGAAATCCAATTAACTTGGCAATTTACTCGTGGCCTTTACGGAGGTCTGTGGGGTGATTGCAGTTTGGACTGGCGCTGGAGGCTTGAAGTGAAATGAGGAGCTTTTGTCATTTGTCATTGTGCTGCCCGTGGATCAATGGAGTCACTTCACGTGAGGCTGAATGTGAATCGAGATCACCAGCCACACTGGTCTAGTGAAGAGGCTTCGAGTAGTTGGCGTTTGAACTGGGAAATGGTTTGCTTAGAGGCAGTGAGCGTCCATGTCCGACACGCGTTCAGAAAGATGTCGCAACTAGACGATTAACTCTCATTCGCAGAAAATGCTCACGTGTGTGTCACCATGTGTGACAAGGAGGTGCGTTGAAATGCTGGGAGTAAGGACTTGTTGGCTTGGTTGACTGCTGACGGTCTACGTGTCATTTGAGGTTACAGCTCGCCGTTCATGAACCTGTCTTGTAATTTAATGTTGATCGCCTTTGTAATTTGATTTTTAGAGAATTTGATTTCCGGCAGTGTGCGAGGAACTCGACATTGAGGAGCTGCTTCCTCGAACGGAGAGGGCTATGCTTCGGTGGCACGAATGTCCTCTGCATCACGTCTTCCGAGGCGGGCGTTGAATGGGATTTCATCAGGTAGGCGACCGCTTGGCAAACCTAGGACGAGGTGGTTGGACCAAGTCCAAAAACTTGGGCTAAGCCCAAGGCCTGACAGGCTAGAGTCTAGAGTGGTATACCCCGAGACCCCTTTAGTGGAGCATGCAGGTCAGAAGATGATGATTGATTTCCAATCATCCATGGTCTACACTCTTTGCCAAGTCTACTTCAACAGAACACTTTAAACCAGCTTTTTCAGGCTGCGAGATTGGCTCGTTAAAGCTGGATGGCCGCCTTTAATTGAGTGACTATGTTTATCCCCGCGATCCCAACATTTGTAGTTTGCACACCCGACTACTGTAGCCTTCTCTTGGGGATGATAGAGGGCAGCCCTTGGCTCAAATTAACAGCCATCTGACAAGTTGAGAGTTTGAAATCAGTAGAGAACGGTAGCGTCCTTCCGAAAAGGATGATGGGAGTACTCTGGTACTCTGAGTATTCTGAGGATAGGAATGGACATCAACAGCAAACAGCCATTATTTTAGTGAAATGTTTCATCGCGTTTTCGAATAATTAAGCTGCATTATTTACTTTCATTGTCTGAAACGTTGGGGAAGACTTGGCGTTGGCTGCTTGTTAGTACCGACGAAACAGAGCAGTGGTGTTAAATCTAACGATTTCGGCGATTCCCTCAAACGCATGAGAAAGGTGCCATACAATATGGTCATGCTTTCAGCAACTATGTGGCTAGTGGGGTCTGTCTCCCTGCTGTTAAGCAGTTAAAGCTTAAGCCAGACATAATCTCAATCCATCTCATTGCGAACAGAAGGGATACAACAACCCCGCATGTTCGTAGACCGCAACAAAATATTATTCGTTGTGGATAGAAAGGTTGCATCGGGGGTTGTCATGATTTTAGAGGTTTTCACCTGACTTAAGGGTAGAGGCGAATGAAAAGAAACCAAATTTTGTGTAGAAAAAAAAAAAAAAATATTTTCGGCCTTCTGCGTGGTCTGCTGCGAACACTTCTTGTGATAATGCGGCCTCGAAATGAATTCACGTCGGATTTCATTTACACACTAACCGATGATATGATACCAAGGCTACACCTCTGTGAGATTAACTAGGTCATTGATATTCGGTTTCAAAGAGTGAAGACCACAGTATTTCGATCGACACGATCTTAGCGTGCTGTTCACCTCATCATTGAGGTTGTCCACAGGGGGATTTCCTATCACCACTTCTCTACTAGCAATTGCTTCATCGCCATCGGATATGCCGACGATATAACCATCGTCAAAGAAGGTAAACATGAAGACATCATTGGGAATCTTATGCAAAGAGCCCTAGAAATACCATGGAACTGGTGCGATGAGGAAGGACTCTCGTCATAAATCCCTGCCAAACTAACATCATTCGATTCACAAAAGAAGAACACATAAACTTCAAACTCATTTCGCTGAAGAGGTAACATTTCTGGGCGTGCCACTAGACCTGAAACTCTCTTGGAATGCTCACATCAACAGTACATATTCGAAAGGCTATCAAAGCTCTTTGGTCCCTAAATCAGCTTGTAGACAGGACACGACGTCAAATATGTGTCAATACAGACAAGGCCGAATGCTTAGGCTTTGAATACACTAGCACTTTGCCTAACAGCAGCAGAGCATGAGTTAATAAATGCTTGACAAGAATTTATAAAAAAAATCGAACTTTATTTCACGACTTCCAAATTACAACTCATTCTTAATCTACCTCGAAAGCTACCTTGCTGTGTGTATATCGCTGAATTGCATTTCTGCCGGTGGTTGGGCGTTCGATGAAACACGAGTCAGCAGCGTCGGCGAGACACAAGTCAGCAGCGGATGTCGACGTCCGGTGGTGGCCCGATTCAAGGTTGCGCAAGGTGTTCGCGTGGCGGTGCATTGCGAGGGTTTGTGCTGACTAAGGGTATTTAGCATTGCAGCAGTCATGTGAGCGTTTTTAACTCATGCATTCCTACGACGGGTCGGCCTGAAGACATATGTCAAGTGCTGTACACATGATTCGGGACTTTCGAACTGTAAGTTGCGGACCTCGCAAATTCTCTTACAAGTGGAAAGACCCTATATTTTTATGCCGACTCCGAATGGCCAATTTAAGAAGCTTTTTCTAGGCTCTGTGGACCGTGAATATTACTTTGCTCGTACTGGGTATCAAATCGAGGCAAAGTAGGCGCAATGTACGCCACGGCCGAACCCTGAATGGGCCACATTTCGTCGCATTAAATGCCGCCATTTATGGCAAGTAGTCGTACCATCTTTTCACACCGTTAAATTATCAAATTTCGATAGCCCACAATTTTTGCTGTTTCTCATTTCCAAACAGACACATGCATCCGATACCCAACGCTGAGAAAAACCAGAAAAAAAACTGTCGATTTAAGAAATTTTTAAAACTTTCGCACGAAATGCGACGTTTATGCTATGTTGAGCAACTCTCATGCGAGGGACGTAGGGACGGAGGCCTTCATTTGTCTGGGGATCGATCCAAACGCCACTGTTGAGCTGACTGATCTAGGCGATCAGAATGCCACAATGACGGCAATGAAGCACAATGACTTTGCCAACGTCAACTTACTGGACATAAATCTCTCCCTGATCTGGTGCATCGATCAGTTCCTCAGTTCCTCTTCGTACTGAAGCGGGCCTCGTGAAGCACTATCTCCGCGTGATGCTTTCTGCAACGCTCCTCAAATGCCGGAGATATCTCAAAATTAACGCGCAATAGACGAATAATAAAAGCACGAAAGCTCACTCGAAAGCTGGTACGATTTCCGTACTCATGCGAAGCGGGAGCCTCCAGTTGTCACTTTTCTTAACCACAGATTTCATGCGACTAATTTGACCGTGCAAAAGCGGCTCGGCATGAAATTATCTGTGATGGCTGTGATAGCCGAGAGTACAATTCACGAATTCTCTCCTCGTTACTGTGTGCTTGACAAAACGCCAAAGAAAAATGTGTCTCTATATGAAAATTCTATGCTTCGTCTAGTGAAACGCCATACAACATACTGGTCCCTTAAACAGGAAGCCTTCGTCTTCCACGGGCACATCATCCTCCATGTGAACCAGCTTTAAAATGTAACTGAGCTAATCTTGTGTTTCCTCTTCTTTCTTTAAGACGAACAACTTCGTCAGGTTAAGAGTGACACTGCCAAAATCTTTGGTCTTTTTTGTTTGTAACCTTGAATGCTTAACGCACTACAAGTAATAGACGGGAAAGGTGAACGTTGACAGTTAATAAATTTCGCAAAATTGATTGTGTTATAAGAACCTACGAACCTACCTACGTTCAATATATTCTCGGTATCGGGGTGAAGCTGTGGTTGTATATATAAATTGACTTATTTATCAAGTAATACTATTATTTTAGGGCATTCATGTAAAATTTCATATAAATGTGATTATATATTTCATACAAATGACGATGATGGTGAAAATTGAGCATCGCGCTGTAATTAAATTTCTCACTAAGCAAGGAAAAAGTAAAAAAAACTATTCATGAAGAGATGGTGGCTGTTTACCAGGGTTCCACACCTTCATTATCAACTGTGCAAAAGTGGTCAAGTGAGTTCAAGAGAGGCAGAGAGAGCATTGAAGACGACCCCTACTACGGCGCCGGGCTACTGCGTGTACGGAATAAAGCATCAAAGAAGTCGAAAAACTTGTTCTTGAGGATGCCCGAATAAAGGTGAAAATGATGGCAGAGATCACCAAGCTTTCAATTGGTACCATTCACACCTTTCTTCATGACCATCTTAACCTTTCAAAGGTCAGTGCAAGGTGGGTGCCACGAATGCTCACAGCGCCTCAGAAAAGATTGAGAATCACATGCTGTAGAGAGCTTTTGGAGATGAGTAGTGAGAACGCGGACGGTGTTATGGATCGAATTGTTACTGGTAACGAAACATGGGTCCACCACTATGACCCTGAAAGCAAACAAGAGTCCATGTCCATGCAGTGGCATAAAAAAGGAACAGACCCCCCGAAGAAGTTCAAAGTCACTCCGTCTGCCGGGAAGCTCATGGCTACAGTTTTTTGGGACTCAAAGGGAATCTTGCTCATTGAGTACAAAAAAAAAAAGGTGAAACCATCAACGCCACATCCCACGCGTCCACTTTGCATAATTTGCGGGAGGAAATTAAAAAGAAAAGACGGGGTAAACTCGCAGCGGGTGTGTTGCTTCTTCACGACAACGCTCCTGTTCACACGGCGCGAGTTTCCAAGGCTGCTGCGCGATATTGTGGTTTCGAAGAAATCCAACACCCACCCTATAGTCCAGACCTTGCCCCTAGTGATTATTTCCTGTTTCCGGATTTGAAAAAATGCCTCCGTGGAAAAAGATTTTCGGATGATGAAGAACTCAAGTCGGCAATAAATGGGTATTTTGCAGAGAAGGAGGAAATTTATTTTTTGAGGGTTTGAAAAAGCTTATCTCAAGATGTTGAACAAATGCATTGATGTTAGGGGAGATTGTACTGAAAAATAAAAACAATTTAAATTGAATTCGCATTTCGCTTCACATCGATAGACGACGAAATCTTTGGAATTTCTCAACCAATTGTAAGGATTTCGTGGCTGTTTGAATTTCAATGGAAGTACAAACATCACGGGTGGTGATTATGTTAAATTTAACTAAGGGAGATCTGCCTGAAATGCCGTACACGGATAAGACCGGCGATTGAGGACATTGACTTGTAGTCCATCAGAGAAGGCGCCACCAACCACTTATTTGTCCGCATTAGATCCCTGCGTGGATTTGGTGGAAGGACAAGTTCTAAGGCGGCAGAGGTAATGATAGTCTGACAAAACCGATAGTCTGGATAGTTCGTGTGGTGCACGAAGCAACAAATTACCGAACAATCCCCACATCTCTTACCATTCAATTTTGTTTACCATCGAAATTAGACCTTCTTCATTTTCTGCTGATGGCGAGACCGGGATGGACCAGGGATGGCCATTTCGCCTTCATCTCACAATGCACATAAATAACGTCAAATAAATAATAATACTAATGTCAAACACATTCTTTTAAAAATACTGAAGTAAATGGAGCGCGAGAAACCCTTTTTAGTCCTCATTCCAATTCTCCTTGTTTTTCTCTCCTTGTCTCCTTGTCATTCGAAACTATGTGCACTTCCGCTGTGGTCGTCAGAGACCAGTGGCCTTAATTCTTAAACCAAGCATGTCTTAAGCTTGAAACCGAAATTCACGACAAGTTGCTCATGTCCTGTCACTAAACGCCCACCGATACACTCGCTTCGACTTGAACAGCTTCCGATGATCTGGCACATTGTTTGTCTCCCTCTCGAAAGTTCATGAGTTCATAAAAGTTCCCCAAAACTCCTCTAGTCTCTCATCGAAGTCCATGACCCACATACGTATGCACATCTCCACTCCTCCTCCATCAAGTCACGCATCACAGACCACGTTCGGCAACTTTCGACGCGACGAATTGAAACATAAATCACCCGCAAGAGCGTCGAAAAGTATAAACATTTTGTGAACCGTGAGAAACCGCTAAAAACATGACAAGACTCCTGTAAGTCCAACAATAAATTACCGCCAATCAAAGCTTAATCAAAACACTTCATCGCTTGTGTGCCAACAACCGCATTAAATCGGAGGGAAAAGCAGCCTACACACACTTATGCGCGCACAACCGGGCAACCGGACGGCTACCAAGTGAACATACCCCCAAACCAAAAATTAAGTGGCAAAACTTATTTAGTTGTTTTACCGAATGTATCTATAAGCCGAGCTTACAATCCAATTTCTGTTGAGAAGCAAACGAACAAAAAAAAAAAATGGAAAAAATGAAGCGAAACACAAACAAACAGACAACAAACCAAAAAAAAAAAATGGTTCCAACTTCAGCCATTGAATGTGCTACACGAACGCGAACCCGTCCAATCAACGACTTTTTTCCCGTCGAATGAGCCGAACAAAAGCGATCAAAAAAACGCGACCAGAAATGAACGAACGAAAACAAGAATCTCGATCAATTTTCAATATGTAAGCGCGAGAGCAAGCAGATACGCATCCAGCGCAGGGGAAGATACACATAAAGACCGACGCGACGGAAAGATAAACGTAAAACAAATTCTGGTTTTGATTCGGTTTTTGTTGCCTTTTTTGTTTTCAGTCTTTTTGTTCCAAATGTAAACTCCGAGCGATGCGCGGATGGTGCGGTACATACGAACTTATGTACCGCACGGACACAGCCAGAGCGCTGTGATATTTCATTGTTTTTTCGACTCACACTGCACACAAGTTTGACCACCGAACGGGGCGCGTACCGGGGGATATGCGATACATTTGACGGGAATTTATTGTTTTTTCTTGTTTCTTGCGTTTGTTTCATTACATCCGATTCGAGGCTGCAGGCATTGAGGCTGAAGTTCTGAAGGGACGTCGATTGGGTGGAGAGTCCATGTTGTTGCCGCAAACCACATTTTGTCCTAAACCGAGACACCAAGCCGCCTTGCATCCCAAATTTGAGTGTTGAATGGCAGCTGATGTATCTAAAATGGAGGCTCTGGCTGTGGCTCTGGCTCTTGCTCTGGCTCTGGCTCTGGCTCTGGCTCTAGCTCTGGCTCTGACTCTGGCTCTGATTCTGGCTCTGGCTCTGGCTCTGGCTCTGGCTCTGGCTCTGGCTCTGGCTCTGGCTCTGGCTCTGGCTCTGGCTCTGGCTCTGGCTCTGGCTCTGGCTCTGGCTCTGGCTCTGGCTCTGGCTCTGGCTCTGGCTCTGGCTCTGGCTCTGGCTCTGGCTCTGGCTCTGGCTCTGGCTCTGGCTCTGGCTCTGGCTCTGGCTCTGGCTCTGGCTCTGGCTCTGGCTCTGGCTCTGGCTCTGGCTCTGGCTCTGGCTCTGGCTCTGGCTCTGGCTCTGGCTCAGGCTCTGGCTCAGGCTCTGGCTTTGACTCCGGCTCTGGCTCTGGCTCTGGCTCCGGCTCCGGCTCTGGCTCTGGCTCCGGCTCTGGCTTTGGCTCTGGCTCTGGCTCTGGCTCTGGCTCTGGCTCTGGCTCTGGCTCTGGCTCAGGCTCTGGCTCTGGCTCTGGCTCTGGCTCTGGCTCTGGCTCTGGCTCTGGCTCTGGCTCTGGCTCTGGCTCAGGCTCTGGCTCTGGCTCTGGCCCTGTCAAGGTTCAGGCATACCTCCAAAAACCATCTGCCCCCCGTCAAATCACTATTTCCAAGCCCGATCTGAAGAAAGCATGTTTTCTGACCGCCATTTCAGTGATACCATCGGTAACGAAACGGGCGTGTTTCAGTTGCATCACCCGCCACATCTGCCGGCGAGAAGCGCAACCTGTCCGCTTCGCTTAACGCCGATCGCAATCGGACATTTTTCAATTAAGCTTCCGTAATTGCTGCACCGATCGTCCCAGCCCTCACACCATGCGTCCGAGAGGTCGACATGGCCGGCCAAGACCGAACAGCGTTAATTGAATATTCACCGAGCAAGTGCAGGTGACACCGATGCGCATCGCAAATCGATTCACACCCGAAGGGCCTGCCTAATTAAACCGCAAACCTGTCACCTCATCTTGCTGCGAGGAAAATGCCTGTGTCCGCCCGAATTAACCTCAAACGCCGCAGGACGTAATCCACAAAATCAAATTAGACAACCCCTGGCATTGACAAGTGCCCGCTGACCGCAACATTCATAATCCTTCCCGGTCCCGGAACCGATCCGGGCACACCTGTACCCCGCATCCCGACTGTTTCTGTTGCCAAAACAGCCCTGCACTCGTTGCAAATCCAATTTGCTCCCTTCGTTCTGCAGGACACCACCGAGCGCACAGAGGACACACAGGACAGCCGGACAGGTACAGGCAGTTCCTGAACACAGCGTGCGACCCGCAGTCAATCGGCCGCTCAGGTAGGAGCCGAGATAAGACAGGACAAACTGCTGGTGAACTGTTGGCTCAACATCGATTCGTTTCGGGGCTGTGACCATGCCGCCGCCACCGATACGGATACCGACTCACCACCACTGCACTGCCCAGGTAACGTGTGTGGCCCGGCCGATCAAACCCCCGGACTATGGTGTTGACTTCAAATGCGGTCAGCTAGCTGTCAAAACATTTGGATTTATATTGTACTCACCGGGCATATCGGTGTACGTCGTTGTATCGGGCGGCATCCTTGTTATCCCCGTTCTCGGCCCGGGGACCGAACCCTGGACCGACTGGACTCCGGCTCTGGCTCGGGCTCGACAATTAATAGGTGTTTCGTGTTTGTGTGTTGTAAGGGCTGGCGGGGAACGCATTAAATAGGCTGTCGGTTGGATGCGCTATGCGGTGAGCTGAACACAATGCATCCACGATTAGGTGGTGACACCGAGATGCTCGCTCGCTGGGGCTGTACCTCGGCGCGTTATCGGGAACATTTAAGCCGTCATCCCAGGTATTTATGGCGACTGCCGCTAAGTAGTAGTTAAGATAGATGGATGGTCGGGTTAAAAGGCTATGCGCGTCCGCGATACGATCGGCGAGGGCCGTCATCTGGCATCGCCTAGGCTTCCACTGATGCCTAATTTATTGGGGATAGGATGGGCATTCGTGTTCCTCGGCCTTCCTCCTGTGTGGGGGGTTTATGGGATTTTATTGTCACTTTCGTTGGGACATTGTGCGATGCTGATGGATGGATCGCTGTTGGCCGAAAGTGCCACTTAATGGGCTTACTGATTAGACGCAGTGACATGCGGTGTTACTGCGTCTTAGATGTGTAATTTTAATTTTTTTTTTGGGTCGTTAGGTGCGATCCTATTTAGGGAAAGTCCCATTGTGTGGCTATCATATCGGATTGTCGGACGAGGTAATGGATGATGGATAGATGGGCACGGTCGTGAATAACCAGCTGACAGATGGACACTGCCGGACAGGAGTCTTATCTTGACGGTTTATTGTTGGGCTGCTTCGGACGGTTGATTGTCACTTTGTGGGCAGAGATTGTGCTGAGTCGGGGGTGAGGTGATGTCGATCGGAAACCTGTGAGCAAGGAAGGTCTTGGAGGACAGCAGAGTTAACTTCGAGGACTGGGGGTGAGTGGGGTCTGCCAGCCGCAGTTGAGCCCAGTAGCTGATGCAACGTCTAGGCGATGTGCTTGGCTCAAAAAACAGCCGATGGCTGCGGTTAGTCTGAGGCTGTGACCAAGTTGCGACGGCCTTGTAAGCATTCAGTTAGAGTGTTATACTGTAGGTGGCCGTTCTAGGAGGTGTGTTTCTCCAGTCTAGGCGATCAGCACGGCTAATGCCCGGTTCGTTGTGTTTCTCTGTCAAGCTCACGGGAGTGCTGCTTTGAGCTTAAGTTACTTAGAAGAAGGCGTAGTTCAAATAAAGGAAGTGCATGATTATATATGTAGATTCATTGCTTTCAAATTCCACGTTTTTTTTCGAATTTGAAAATGGGACAAGGCTGTGTCTTCGGCTCTGAACATCAGTACTTCACTCGGCGATTTTCAGATGACCACGGAAACAGGGAATGAAAAATATAGAGCAACGTAATGTTGGCTTTTGTATTCACGAGTTGGCATTTGAAATCAGTTAGATGCCAGTCAAGATTCAGAGGCTTTTTTCCCGTTAATTATTCCAAGCCCGTACGCTTAGTTGTGGATTTCCTAGCTAGTAGACAGACTAGGAAATGGATAGACGTTTTTGTACTGTTGTCTAAGTGATCCGACTGCAGATTTGTTCCCGAATTCCTCATATCGGGTTTCTCTTAAATCCCTGCTCTGTCTCTTGTACATATGGGTCTCTATCAAAACTTGTCACCATTTCATTTCTCAGTTTTTGATCAGCTTTAGACTCAATCATACTCGGGCAATCAGTTGGCTATGGCGTAGATATTGATTGATTTTCCCTCCAACTTAAGCTAGCACATGTAAACGAAAATTAACGAAGCTTAACGAAACTTAACGAAACTTGACGAAACTTAGTAAAACTAAACGAAACTAAACGAAGTGTCCATTATGATAACAGTGCATTATTTTTGTGAAGTTACTCGATTGTTTGACTTTACGTCTTACGAGCCAAAAATGATGCCAGGACGAGAAGAAGCCAGAGCAAGTTCAGTTTAGTGTCCACCGAGACAGGATACCTTGACTCCTGTCTGGGTATTCTTAGCCTAAGCCCCTTCAAAAATTATGCCAGGACGAGAAAAAGCCAGAGCAAGTTCAGTTTAGTGTCCACCGAGACAGGATACCTTGACTCCTGTCTGGGTATTCTTAGCCTAAGCCTTGTCCAACACCTCAGAAGGGCCTGCTCCAAAATTCCCATCCAATCCAAAGCCCAACCCAAACCCAATCAAAAATTAGTCCCTCAAGCCACATCACTGCCTATCTCCCTGAGCACCCATGAAAACATGAGACCGATGAAACCCCTCAGCAAACAAATGGCAGCATCATGAATTCCTGATGGAGACGAACACAACACCGCGTTTGACCACATTGCACCCTTCCTGTCACAGCACCATAGAGTCATCTGTGAACAGCCACCCCAGGAAGTCGTTAAGTACCTTGTTTGTCTTAACGTAATCCATTCAAAGCGTTCGATACACTCCAGCCAGGCCACACCCCTCTTCTCTGGGTCCGGGATAAATGCGCCCCGTTACGCAACCCTTAATTCAATTTGTTCATGAGATCTCCTTGTAAGTTGATTATTTCCTTTTCAACTACTCGCGTCCTGGGGGTTGATTGCGTCAGTCAACCCTCATGTGAGCAACAACCCCGATTATGTTATTGTTCATGATCCTCGCATAGAGTGGCGAACTCTGGCGAGATGCACTCACGTCTGCTGAGTGACGAGCCCCCATCCCCTTCCGATTCTGCTCTGATTTATACGAAACGCTCAATCCACATGGGAAAAGGGTTTACCCATTTCGACGACTGGTTCTCTGGTGATTACGTTATTAGCTAGGCTTTTGTGGTGTGTCTTCTTTGTCGTTTTGTCGTTTGTCGCCCGTTAAAGGGGTTCGTCATCGGTCGCAAACGGGCTTTTGTTTGTGTGCACGCATAGATCGCCTGTCATGGGTCATAAATTCGCCTTGGAATTGGCGTTGTTTTTCGTTTAAGGAGAAAATAAATAAATTACTTCCCGCCTTTGCTCACCGCCGAACCGCCGAGCCGTCGTTTTCCACTGTAAACCCTTCGCCATTATGGTGTGTCACGTATTTGCTCAGGGATCATCACGCGCAATTCTTTCCGTGGCGAAGAGATAACGAATTCATTATGACTTCGGGTGGCTGCAGGACATGGGATCTTCTTTCGGAACGTAACGATGGCATAAAACTCTATTATCTGCGCCTGCCATGCCGGCTAGGGGTTGTATGTGTGTGCTGTGTTCATGAGATTTCGAAGCCTTTGCAGGAAGCACTTGATAATTGAAGTCGTTTATGGATTAAATGAGAAGAGGTGTCGCTTGGGTGTTTTTTTTTTGCATTTGAGCGATGTTGCATTCGTATGGAATATTCAAGAAATGATTTGGTTGCAGAGTCTGTGGGTGCAGTAAAAAATCAACAAAACACAAACTGCCCAGCGGACAAGGGCAGTGCATATCGCACCCTTAGTAGAGTCAAAAAATGGCACTTTTGTGTTAAAGATAAGGAAGTATAGTCGTGCTTTTGTGCGAGCCTATATACGCTTATATTTCAATCTGCTTGTAAAATACACTAACTATCAAGTCCTATATCCGCTTAAGTTACTCGAGGTATTTATCGCCGCTTGTGAAATAAGCGCTATCGATAATTTGCTTAGCGTCACAAAATTCATCCACGAATTCCTTTATTTGCAAACGAAACAGAAATAGTTTAAAAAATGTAAAGGCATTGAAAACGGCCAAGGAAAAATGGCTGTTCCTGTATTCCGATTCCTCTGAACTGGAACATGAACTGTCGGCCAAATCACGGAAATCCGTGCTGTATTCTTCATTATTATTTGTTATTTATTTTCAATTTTAACTTTTTTTTCAATTTCTTAACCGCCGACTGTCTCAAATGTCATAAATGTCGTATGTGCTGCCAAGTTTTTATGATGAATTATTAAGTACGGGGAGACTACGATAACTTTGGCGATAAGAAATGATACGGTACGACGCAGTATTGTGGCGATTGGTTAAAAAGTAGCATTTTTTACTATTAGAGGGGTTGGTGAGTTAGGGGCAATTTCAGATAAAAATGACATAAAATGGAAAAAAATAATTATTTAAAAAAAAACTACGGCAACACTTGCAATATGGTACTATACCATAGTTGAAAACTAGAAAGTTGTTCTTTAATATAAAATTTACATAAAATTTTTCGTGCGAACAGTTTTTGAATAGATCGCATTCAAACTCAAATTGTTAAGACAAAATGGAAAAAAGAAAACCTTTAAATCAATATTTTTCGAAAGTGTGAAATGATATGCTAAAACGGCTTTTTTGTGGAATGTAAAATAGTGAAAAATGCTAATTTATAACCCCACTACAAAATACCGTTATCATTGCTATCTTGTATCTACTTGCAAAAAAAAAAACACTCCTAATATATTTTAACTATTTTTGTAACCCAATTTTTGAATTGTATTTTTACAATAAAGCATAAAAAGAACAAAAAAAAAAAAACAAATACAATTTATTAATATACAATTCTCTAGAATTTTTGTAACTACTTTTAAACCTGGTGGAGAGCATACCAACCCATCAGCCCCTATAAAGACCTTAATACTCAGGAATTCCCGCCCACTCCTCTTTGATAAAAATAACTAATCATTTAAAAGTAAAAATGTGTAACTTTTTGAGCAAACCAGAAGCAGCTGCTCAACATTGAAATCCTCGCGAGCCACCGTGATTCTCAACCCATTACAGCGATTGATTCCAACAACAGCATGATCTCATCGCAGCTATTTGTTTTCGCGATTGTATTCTTTCGGGCATTTCTCAAATGCCATGCCCATACTCGAGAGTTGAAATTAATACAATACCCAATACCGCTCACTTGGTTTGGCACATGTACTTTCCTCAGTACAGATCTTCCACGCTGCCCAATCTTGGCCAATCCTTCGGGAAAGTTCAGCTCATTACTCCTCCCATCACTCGTGAAAAAGACTCCGAGACACTCAAACGTCTCTACCTGCTTTCAAATTGTTATCGAAAAAGTATATGCAAAGTTTGCATGACTAAGGTCTAAGCCCATAAAGTGTTTAACCAGAATGGCGTTAGGCTGCACTAAACCAAAAGTCAATCATTGAGGAGACATATGACGTCTAATATTGGGTATTTAACTTAATTAGACCGGTTTTTTTTTTTTCAAAATTTTAACGTTTATTTAAGAAATACATTCAAAGTGTTACCCATCTGAAGCTATGACTTTTTCCAATCTTTCTGGCAATTTGTAGATCCCATCTCACAAGAACTGCGCCGGCTTGGCAGCCAAGAATGAATCAAGCCAATTTTTGATATTCTGCTCTGATGTGAACCGTATTTCAGTGAGGGCGTTCTGCATCGACCGGAACAAATTGTAGTCAAAAGGGGCGAGGTCTGGCCTATAAGGCGGGTGGGGTAAAACTTCCCATCCACTGTTTTCCAAATAGTTCTTAACCGGAAGAGCAACGTGGGGCCGAGCGTAGTCATGATTTCGGCTACTGCTCTCTTTAAACGGATTAATTGTCTTCGGTAGCGTTGTCCATTGATGGTTTCACCCGGTTTTAGCAGCTCATAATACAGCACACCCTTCTGATCCCACCAAATACAGAGCATTACCTTTGCGCCATGAATTTTCGGCTTTGCCGTTGATTTAGCTGGTTGACCAAAATCAACATTTTTGGAACGTGCCCTCAGCTAGCGCATGTTCACCATAAACTTCCACCAAACTACGATGACTTTCGGCATCAGTTTTCTTCATATTAAAGCAATGAAAAAGAACTCTCCGTAAAAACACTTTTTCAGGCACAAAGTTCGACATATTTGAGTGAAAAAAAAATTATTGTTGTTTGCACTTCAAATAAATGACATATACTGAAATGACGTCAATGACAGTAGCTTTCCAACGCATGTTCCATTGGAATAATAACAATGGAATAATACAAGCTACGCCATCTCTTAGCAATCCGCACGAATTAATTATTGACCCAATACTATTTTTGCAGTTTTATTTGGAATCAGGATTGCTACAAATACTAGAACGCCATATTTATGGCGTATTAATTATTTTTCTCCGTTAAAGGTAGTGGGCCAATTGTGAGTATCAGCACAATATCGACGCCTTTTCCTCTTGTGGGTGTTAGTTATTACCATTGGTCCTCCAGTTTTGGTCAAATTTTTATTGAGTTGGCAAAGTTCACTTGACATTACGTACATTTTAGAGTCGCGGAAGGTACACAGAGGAATACCCCATTGACAACATCGAAACTGAAAAGAGTAAAGAATTGGTCTCACAGGAACTGCTAAGCCATTTCCATTCCACGCTAAGAACACAAGCTCCATCCATTAACGTCAACATAAAAAAAAACTGCGCTTTAGAAGGATAATCAATATATTCCAGAACTCAAACCTTCAAAGTTGTTGAGTCAACTGACATTCAAAACCAGTAATCGAATTTATTCAAACCTTAAACCAGATACTGCAGCGCAATCAGCGGAAGTGATCATGCATCCAGAACTTGCATTAAATCTTTATCAATTCAACTCAAATTTGTAGCTGACCGGGATGAGATCAGTTAGAAAGGACGATAATCAAAGGTTGTCAGCCAGTTTTAGCACTTTCTGCCCAATGCACATCAATAGATCGTGTAGTCGGAGTGATCGCGATCTGGTCTCCATCTCATCTCGATCCCACTCCTCCCATTTAAACACGTTCACACTTTCCTTCTGATCAGTTCCACGGCATTACCCAACGCAGGGTGATCCCCTGCCCACTCAGAGCCTTTTGCCATCCCCCTAAGTGGCACCTTGCACGTAGTCATAACACAACAAGATAATGTGAGATTGTGATAATTTGCCAACGACAAGCACATGCACGGTGCGGCGGTGTTGGTGGTGGCGGCGCTCTGCACAATTCGTCAGA
This sequence comes from Eristalis tenax, assembly GCA_905231855.2. Taxonomy (NCBI): domain Eukaryota; kingdom Metazoa; phylum Arthropoda; class Insecta; order Diptera; family Syrphidae; genus Eristalis; species Eristalis tenax. The sequence goes on along the minus strand of HG993127.1, from coordinate 19,290,367 downwards.
GCGTGTAAGCCGCAACAAACAGCATTTGCCACAATTCCACACGTCCGCCATAAATCCGTTGCAAGCCACAACCAGTCTTCAGCCAGGGAATTGCACGTTTGTGTCTTCGCCGATTATTTATGATTTTCCGAGGCCACTCGAGTATTCTAATGCCGTCGCTATCGCGTTCCCAGATTTGGAACGTTTAGCTCGTCGCCGCTCGCTTTCGCAGCGGAACAATGCTGCCACTCACCGCGGGAGCACGCAGAGCACAATCGGACGAGAGGAATGATAATTTATTTGTTTGCCCGCGCCACTGATGATCAGATGAGGTGGTTACCACGGCTTACATGCCTCAACAATTGGCAAGTCGTGCAGCTGATGGGGGCCGTGGTGGCCATGCGTGGCTGCGCCGACGCCGCGCTGAATGTTTATTTAGAACTTAACGAGTGTCATTGTTGCCTAAGCGAGTACTTATGGATTCATTAAAAATGCATTAATTCCATCACGCCGCGCTGCCGCCGAGGTGGACGCGATGTGGACTCCCGTGTGGCGGTGGGAGCGCTATCAGCTGTCGCATCTGTGATTTGGGTGTTGGCCTCGTTAATTACGACTCGATTGCGGAAGGAGCCCAGTCGGCTAGGTAATTAATTCTCGAACGAACTGTGGCCTCACTGTGGGTGGGTGCGACAATGATTGAAAGAGCTCCATGCGACCCACTTTCGGTAGCAGGCGTCGGTCTCGTTCCACTCGACGTACCTCAGCTGCCGCAATGTAAGTACCTTCACAGAATCACTTACAAATTGATCAGATCCCGTGTCGACTGCTGCCACCTCGCACATCTGTATCCACCGACAATCGACAACGAGCCGTGTCCCCGAAGATTCATCGATGCAGTCCGAAAATCCAATAAAAATCGAAATTGCTTCCTCAATAAATCCCCTGCCACAGCAGATGTCCTGGCAGTTGTAATGAACCGAATTACACAACATTAGCCGCAAGGATGCGACGCACACAATGCGACCGATGTAACCGATGCAACGGAGCGATGGGCAGGGCAGGACTCACCGAATCTCTGACTTTTGTCACCGCAATCTGATTCCGAAATCAATTGTCCCCGCAAACAAACAATCCTCATGCCTATTCAACAAGGACTTCCTTGTTTGCACCACACACAGGACACACACACACGGGCACCCATGGTTTTGTGTGTCCCCTTGCAGCTTCTCCTGCAGGCCGTGCCATTGTGAATGCGACAATGCACCATCCATGCAGTTGGCCCCTACTGTTGGCTAAACAAAGTGCGGAACGTGAAAAGGCCGATTAGTGTACGCACCACAGGACACGTGTATACTCATATGGTTACGGTTTTGGTTTTCACAGATAAATGATGCGAGGAGACACTGTTTGACAGTTTTGCTTGTTCTCATCTTTGTCTTTGAGTTCGGCTCTGGCTTCGTCTTCGTCTTCTGCTTCTGCTTCGTCGTCGTTGGAGAAAGGCTTCTAGCGGGCGATTAAGTGCACGCAGGATGTTATTGTGTTCGGTGCGATGCGAGACGGCCGGAGGGACTCAGGGTGGATGGTATTGTTTTGGCAGAATGTTGCCAAATGACAGTCTAATATTTTAGCAGGCAATCATGCTGCCAAGGTGGGGTTTGTTTGAGTAAATACCGTTCGTCACGCAAGGGCAGAATGAAAAGCGAAAGGCACTACACGACCATTCACCGCGTGACGTTGCATAAGAGGAGCCAGGAGACGAGCTCTGTCTTAGAGGTGATTATCGTTGGGGTTTTGTGGTAATAGAACTCAATTCACTTTCTCACTCCGACGGCTGTCTAATGCGATGCGGTGGTAGCGGTGGTGGCGAGTGCCTTCTCTCGTTGCTGTGCCGCACTGTGTCCAATCTGCTGTTGCAACCCATATGGAGCAGTCGGACGAAGCAAAAAGTGTGGTTTGAGCTAGAAAGAAAGGAGAAGGAATAAGAAGGAGACTCAAATCCCAAGCCTTCCTGGTGATTTGGTCTCATATAGGGTTTTTGCAAATTTTTGAGTGGCGTGCATGACGGAGACATCATTGCAAGCCATTGGCGTTCTCTTCTATATGCAGCTAGAGCAGACGTTTATGTGCACGTACAGGTGGACAAATGGAAGTCGATGTGAAAACAGGACTTAGGGCACAACTTTGACTGGAAATGTACTTAATCTGTGGTAGCTGCTAACTATTAGGAGAGTCCAATTTAAAATCTGACTTGTGGGTGTATTTACAAGAGGTTGATGGAACTGGCTGGAGTAAATAAAAACAACAAAAATAAGGTTAGCTTGAGAAGCAAGGATATCACTGTCCAGATCCACATCGCTTGCGCTGGAATCGAAGGCGAAGGTTATATACGCAGTATACTCGCTCGTGTTGACACGATATGATGTGAAGGTTGCCTGTTTTCAGGGTATGGTAGTAACCGATGAGGAAAATAAACGGCCATCATCTGTCAAAATTTATGTTGAAAAGATCTAATATCTCAGACATAGGATGAGTGAACGTTGTCAAGCGAAGCATAGATTCATAAAGTCTCAATTCCAGCTAAAAATTCAGCTTAAAAGCTCGTCACTGAATTGTAATAATGTTGACTTAAACTTAGGCTATGTTTCTGACGATGCGTCAAGCTTAACAAATTTGAGGAAGATTGAGCATACAAGGTATGATATTCCATAAGTCGAATAGTCAGGGGAACAAATACTGAGTCCGATTTATTGAATGTTCGAGTCATGGAGTGAAAAATATGGGAAAATTTAAGTCGTAGATCCCTTATGTCCTGAAACATTTGTTCGACTTATAGACAATTCGACTTAAAGATGTTTGACTTCCGAATTTGACTGTATGTCACTTAGCTTATTTTTGCATAGTTTTCCATAAGCCAATTGAGGCTAAAGTGCAAAAGTGCCGTAACCCACTAGTCCCGAAAATGGCCAAAATAACAATTTTTGAGGCCCTCAAAGATGTCTAGTGACGATTAGCATAGATTTGACTTTGTGTGGGTTACTCCACTTTTGCACTGACAGCCTACATTTAAGACAGAGAAGTATTTTGGTTGGAATTTATGGTTGCCAAAACCAGCAGCTTTTTCAAATTCAAAATGTGCGACTAAATACAGTAAAATCTCTCATAAGCGGACACTTGCAGCTTCATAACTACTTGATAGCGGAAAATCATGAGTAAGATAATGTACAATATTGGAGCAAGTACCGAACCTTGGGGTACCCCCGGCTCAATTGGGAAAGTTTGTGATAAGCAGGTGTTTACCGAAACCATGAAGTTACGGTCAGTAAAAAGGACTGGACAGTTTTAACGCGTGTATACAGCATCGTCTAGTGAGCTGTGCAGCAACCCGATCCGCCAACCGATACGAAAAAAAAACAGTATCGTCTAGTGTAATACGTACGTTTCTTTAAGTTTGTATTGACTGAAAAAAGTCTTCAAATTAGTTCTGCCGAAAATGGTATCTGGATACACAGAATGTAATCGAAGATCGGGTGTAATTTGTAGGGCTTTTTGGTCACCAGCATTCAAAGCTAAATTTCGACGAGACTCACGAGCACGTATAACACTTCGGTAATTCATATCCGGTATTTCATACAGTGGCTCCAATTCTTCCGAATCATCTTCACTTGAGACATCAGCATTGAGGACACATGGACTATTCCATCCTTCGTCTGTGAACACATTGTCATGAGAAGCTGCATATTCCATAGAGTCGCTACCGATTTGCCTGATTAGCGAAGACCAATTGCTTAAACAAGATATCATCAAAGTCCTCACATGAATTGCTTTCAGTCCTAGCCGGAGACAACAACTGGTATTCGCCACATTATTGGATTGTACTTCATTGTTGGAAAAGTCCTGTTTGGTCTGTCCTCGACCCAAAGTGTGTAATGTGCATTGACTGTACACGCTGAGATTTGTAGCAGAATCTTTTGGGTTTTCCTTTCGAACAACACAAGAGAGGAGAGAAGAAGTACAACAGTGGTTTGTTCCGAAGCCGGAAGTCCGCTGCAATTTTTTTTTTGTCCGCTAAATGCAACAATTTTTTCGTGTCCATAAAAATGAGCTGTCCGTTATTCAGAAAATCATTTCAATAGAAAATTGTATTTCGTCCGTTATAGCGAGTTGTCCGCTAAGCAGGGTGTCCGCTAATGAGAGGTGTCAGTTTTTTAAATGAATTCATAGTCATCAGTTCATAAGGTTGTTACTTATTGGTGGTACCGTCATTTATGGAATTCAAGCTTAAAACAAAAAATATTTCACCAAGCACCGACATAAAGGGTCTTCCAATAGTGACAACAGAACTTGCACAATTGATAGCGGGAATATTGTCAAAGCTATATCTTTCCAATTGGCTGTCATTTATTCAGTCTGTTTTGCCAAATCAAAATGGACAGAAAAAGCGTTCAACAACACGTTCAAATTAGGCTAGTGTAGTTTAGGAACTAACTAGTTCAAAAGAGAGCTTGAACAAGTGAACTATGTGAACTAATGCACAATGTCACTATATTTTGGCTCATATAGTTCAGTAATTTCTATAAACTCAGGTATATGTTACTCTGTATGCATGTAAGTCAGTAGGAACAAGCGAACTTAATCGAATTGAGCGCTTTGCTTTGTGTGTGGGTATGTGTAGGCTTTGCCCTTGCTCATCAGGGTTGCTTTTGTTTAAAGTGTGCACGAACGTACACACTACACTTGTACATATGCTGTACATATAGTTGTAACATGGTTTTTATAAAGATTGTCTGGCACGACGAATGGATGAACTCTTAAGGAGATTTCATTCTGGTTAAGTTTTTCTTATTATACTTTCCTGAGCAGTGAACTACATTGAACTAAATGAACTAGAAGAACGAACTAGTTCCATAAACATATTTGGACGAAACTGAGGCAACGTTCCGCGCGTTTAACCCATTTTCATTTCGAGTCCTACTGAGAGGACGGCGCCGATTTGAACGATGTCATTTCCCATACATAATGGCATCTATAGGGTTTTCAAAGAAAGGAAGCGCTAAAAGAAATACCCTTTAGTTCAAGGCCCGGCTTGGAGCTGCTGCCCGGCCAAGAAGCCACTAGACTCTTTTGGCAGAATTTCAATATTCGAGTTGACATTTATAGAAAAGCATGGAATTCAAGACGCACATTTAAGGAGTTTTAAAGAAAGACTTGTAATTACCCGTTAAATGTTTTGTAATTGTGGAGGCTTTACAGACGCACGTTGAGACCAGATTCAAAATATGCTTCCAAACACCAACCAATGAGTTGCGCATGAAGCTTTTTGTCGGACATTTTTACCAAATAGCATACAACTTACAGAAACCAGGCTTGGATTTCAAAATATTCCATGTCGTACCTACCTATTTCGAATAGAAATACTAAAGATTGGCTGCCAGGGGTATTCTGCCTGAACGAAGCTTGTACGACACAAAGCTGGTACATGGTAGTTCGTTTAAGGGTGCCTAAAAAACAAAAACAAAAATTGAGAATCCATTGCTTAATCCACAGCTCGCAGATGAGGGATTGAGTATTGTTGACTCAAACTTCCGGATAATTACTTCGCTCCATTCGTACACGTCATTAAGAACACATAAAGTCCAACACACTTAAATCACGCCTTTAAAACGGGAATTACCGTAACAGTGTCTCAATACAAGAACAGCGATAAGAGATAAAATCAAAGATCTCTCAATCAGATTTCAAATATCTCCGAAATGTGAGGTCAAACAACTCAATCCCGCCGATCAATGAAATCCATCAGACTCAAGCTCGGCCGAAACTTACTTAACACGAATCTGAATCGATGTCGAAGCGTCGTTCGGCGGCAGCCATCGCTCGTTGGATGTCATTAATCGACTTCGAATGGCGATAAGAAAATGACGAGCTACACAATGAAACATTCCGTCCTTGACATTGACAGCTGATGGCTACAAAAATAGACTTTCCATCCATACAACCAAACCCGTTCAGCGGCTGTAGTCACAACAAAACAAAAACCGCCGCTTTAATCGCCTCCGAGATGTGGCTACCTAATCGATTTCCCACAAAAAAAGAAAAAAACTTAATTTGCCTTCACTCTGATTGTTGGATGGCGGTTATCGCTTTATTATCGACTCATCGGCTTCGCGTTCAGCCGGCCAGCAACTTGGCGATTTCCTGTTTCAGAGAAAAACCAAACCAAAGCCGAAACAGAGACTCGAAGAAAAAAATCCACAATAAATTATCTTTAACACCCCGGTTAGTGATTTCAGCTGCAAAGGCCCATAATCACAAGCTAATTTGGTTAAAAATTGAAACAAGCAAAAGCAAGAGTCTCTTTCACATTTTTGCGCCGCGATGGGTGCGAATGGCGGGGGTGGGCGGAGAGCGGTACGGGTTTCGCAGAAGAAAGACAATCTTTATTGGCCAAGAGTCCATAATTAATTTCGCCAGCGACATCGCAACGAATTTCAGTCACAAATTAAGAGCTTAATATGGACTGAACATAGCTTAGCACACGACGTGACCGGGGGGCGGAGGTGTGGGGTTTCCAGCAAAAAGGGAGAGGCAATTAAGCAGAAGAATACAAAGGCGAAGCGCTGGCATGAGCAGAGATCCAAGTGAATATGGCTGGAGATCAGAAGTATAATGATGTTATTGGCCGGTGTCCCGCGGCAGCCAGGCAATGGGCATCGGTGTCTGTGTCCGGAGCAAATTGCGATGAACGAGCAACTTGAAACATCCAAAATAAAATCGTTAAATTATTGCCCACATCCAGTCAACAGGGGAACATTTTTTGCTGGTGTGTGTGTGCGCCCCATTCGGAGGCGAGTCTTTGTTTCCAAAGTTTGCCCAAGCACAGATTTTTAATTCAACGCCACCGCAGAGTCTCGCCGTCATCATCATCATCGCAGTCGTCGTCGTATTCGTTGCCGTTCATCGTTTCGAGGGAATTTTAAATTGAAAGCCAGATCTCACGGCAAAAAGATACAGATGGAGACTCGTTTCGGCGACTAAATCGAAAAATGAAAGACCACGAGAAAGAGACGGGGCTAGGCACGAAAAAATCGACTGCCCCTCAACTAATCAGTGTAAAGCGGATTTTAATGATGGCCGAGCCCTCCACACTGACGAACCTTATTTACAGATGCACCTCCAGACCAGACCCCAGCCGCAGTCGAATTTATATTTTCCGTTCGTTCGTTCGTTGATTACCTAAAAAGGCCACCAGACGAACTCTCGGAATGTGTTCCCTTTCCTGTCGACAACGCGACGTACCTACCTACCTACCAACCGACAGACCGACCGGGCGATGAGCATGTATCCTACCTCTCTCCATTGATACGTTAGAGGAATCCAATCCGAGCAGCTAATAGGTTTCGTTATGTATTTATGTCGGTGCACATGCACATCGGCCAGGGGTTCCTCCCCCTGTCTCACATAGAGAATCTCCCCATCAACAAAAACATTCGAGAGCGAATTTAATATTCAAAAGATCGCTTTAATTTTGTTCCTCGTTTTTTTCTGTTTGCCTGGACAGTTGGACGCGCAATCGTAAATTAAAATGTTAGCCATGTGTGTTGGGCGAGCTTGAGATGGACAGAGCGAGCGAGCGAGAGAGAGCACCAGCCCAAGTGTGTCCCGGGGGGTAGCCAGAATTAATGGATCGGGATATTTCATTTATATTTTCATTTAATTAGGGTCTTCACTTTTATTTATCGAGGCTTCATTAATATCTTTGTTTCCCGAAAGGAGAACATTTCATTTTTCGTTGTTTTCTTATTTTTTTGGTCTTGTCCCGGGGTTTTGTTTTTTTTTCCTCCTCTCGTTTTTGTAAATTCCGGGAAAAGTTAATCTTCCGCCGCATGGCTGATGCACATTTGTGGGCTCTGACAGGTAATGGAGTTTTAATGGTGTGCTACGCGCCATTTTGTTTTTAATTCTGTTCGTTTTTTTGGTAGTTTCCGAGATCTGAATTCAAATGGTTGACGTATGAGTTGTTTGGCCGTGGATTCGGGCAGTTTTTCGAACGGGCAATGACTACTTTGTCTCTGACTGACATATTCATTGTTGCCGCGGACAGCAGGAGATTTTGGGGATTAATCTTCGCGCGAAAGTGTTTGGATCCAGATCGGAGCACACACGGTTTTTGAGAATTTTCTGGAAAACGATCGCAGTTTCTTGAGACATTTGAAGCTGTGAACGGAATTTCTTGCAACCACTTGATCTCCCGTCGTGACGTTTTTATTTTTCATTTCATTTATTGATACTGAACGTTCTCGATTAACGCAACTATCGAGACAGATACATTTATTGTTTTACCATTATTGGCACTGTGTCGCAACTTTTCATGAAGACAGAAACTCGATAATTGCAACTGCCCCAGGGTCTACTAGTTGCGACAATCGAGAATACACCGTATTTATCGCTACTTTTGAAGGGTCATAGTGATTTACCTGACCCTACAATTTTCGCCAACAAGCGGGTACAGGGCTCTAGAGATAAGATTGACTACTTCATCACAGGCCCCGGGCGGCACTCTGCTAGGGGCAGCAATTTGGAGCTGTTATTATTTTTTTGACAAATTGGGTCTATAGATTAATTCATGCGGTTGTGTATGTACAATAGTATTATTCAAAGTATTGCCCATCTGGCAGGCTATGACTTTTTCCCATCTTTCTGGCAATTTGTGGATCCCATCCCAAAAGAACTGCGCCGGCTTGGCAGCCAAGAATGAATCTGATGTGGACCGTATTTCAGTGAGGGCGTTCTGCATCGACCGGCACAAATGGTAGTCAAAAGGGGCAAGATCTGGCCTAAAAGGCGGGTGGGGTAAAACTTCCCATCCACTGTTTTCCAAATAGTTCTTCACCGGAATAGCAACGTGGGGCCGAGCGTTGTCAGGATGGAATATTATTGCCTCGTGTCTGGTAGCATATTCCGGGCGTTTTTCGGCTACTGCTCTCTTTTAACGGACTAATTGTGTTCGGTAGCGTTGTCCATTTATGGTTTCACCCGGTTTTAGTAGCACACCCTTCTGATCCCACCAAAATCCCATTTACCTTCGCGCCATGAATTTTTCCCCTTGGCGTTGATTTACCTGGTTGGCCGGCCAAGCCAAAATCTCCACTTTTGGCACGTTCGCTGAGCTAGCGCATGTTCACCATAAACTTCCACCAAAATACGAAGACTTTCGGCAGCAGTTTTCTTCATATTAAAGTAATGAAGCAGAACTCTCCGTAAAAACACTTTCTCAGTCACAAAGTTCGACGTATTTGAGTGAAAAAAAATTGTTGTTTACGCTTCAAATGAATGACATATACTGAAATGAAGTACAATGACAGTAGCTGGCAATGAGTTTGTGGGTGGCCCGATATCAGTAAGAATCAAGTTTTAAGGATGTTGAGTCAAAGGACACAATACAATTAAACAGGGACTCAGATAAGGAGACACCTACATAATTTCGGGAAAGATTAAAATGAGTACGTTTTCCCATAAGGAAGAACTTGTTTATTGACCAATTGATATGGGTTAACGATTTTTGAATATGAAATACAAAAGAAATGCGATCATGAATTATTCAACAAATCACGAACAATATTTTTGGTCTGGAATGTCTCCTTAGTTATCTTAAAATGAAAGGAATAAGAGTTCCACGTTTTTTTATTCGTATTGAAGTAAAAAAAGAACGAAGAATGTATGAAGAAAAACCAAGGGTGTACCGGTGAATGTATGCAACTTCCTATTTCTGAAAATTTTACTTTAGAAACTTTATCAAATGTAAACTCTCCAACAGATATTTTGGACTGTTGGCAATTCGGATTCTGAAGTAGGACGAGAACTCACCAGAGGTATTCTGTACCTGAAGTTAATACTCCAAATATGTTCCAAATATGTTCGCCTTCAAGTAACTCTATTGGAAATACAAATGCTGCTGTACCTGACTAACTGGTTGAAATAGTAGACAAACATTTTTTTACTGTGTGAAGAAATTATTAGGGGCGGCATAAATTGGGTCTACCCCGGGCGGCATTAACACACGCTACGTCACTGCCAAGGCGCTTGGAACGCGCTCAAACAGTCGATCAAATGGTTGATACCGAAGCAAATTATTAAACACTCGATTTGATGGCTCACGAGGCTCAGTTCACCGTTAACAAGCATTATTTTTGCATTTGGGGAACGACGAATCCCCATGATATCTATAAGCCCCCATTGAATGACCAAAAGGTGACGGTTTTGGTCGGTGTTTTTGCCAAAACCATAATTGGCCCATTGTCGAAAGAGTCGATGGGAATGGATAGCAGCCCAAAAGATATGGACAGTTACTGTTACATGCCACATGCTGCAAATCAAACAATGAAACTTCTGCAATGAAAATTCCCTCGAGGACGTGAGTTGTACAAAAATTGCGACATTGACTGACCAAAGATCTGCAGATTTAACCGCTCCGGACTTCTTTTTGTGGGTTATTTGAAAAGCAAAACGCCTGCAATCCTCGGCATCAAAAGGGGCACATTTGCTTTGGTCGGTAGAGGCGGTAATTTGCATGATGCAAAAACCAGTCCAAATAAATTCTAAATTAAATGAAATCTGCACATTTTTTTAAAGGTGTTCAATATTCACGTATGTGACAACATAAAGAATGACACACCCTGTAGGTCAATGGAAAGAGCTCTTCAACGATTCAAATGCCTGGTGTGACGGCTAGCTGCCGATAAACAACCTCGTCATTAGAATACCGGACGTTCCAAGAAGCACTGGCCACTAAATTCTTTCCCATCACGCCGCCGTCTTGATAGAAACCAGTTCCATAAGCAAGCTAAGAGTTGTCTTCGGCACTTCATATAAGACGTCTCGTGGATTGTCTTTGATGAGTGGGCGAACTGGAGGTTCCTTCCTGCATCTCCTTCCTTGGAAGATGCAGAAAAAGTGAACCGACAGCTCGAACTCATATTTTGGCGTGGTCACCCAACCGACTGACAAACAATAACGTTTGGGACAGCATCAGCACCTTGCCTGGCATTTTTCTAGATGTTTCGCAAGATGTTTCCCAAACTTGGCATGAAGGCCTGAAAGTTTATAAACTTTGCCAATCTCTGCAGGAAATGAATAATCTGCGTTAAATACAACGACACTCGTTCATTTGAGTTTCTTGATAATTTGAACTTTTTCTCCGGTCTTTAAGAAGCTTCCGCGCGATTCTAGATATTTCGCTGACGATTTATCAGCCTTTGCATGACCTTAGAAAGAGGGGACGTCAGGGTAAGAGGTGGATGACGAAGATTTGCCCTTCTTAGGGACGGGCTGGACCAATACTGTTTTCCATCTGCTCGGAAAGAGACCTAAAGAGTAGGATAGATGAAAACGCCTTACGCAGTGGCTTTGCCAGCGCAGAAGAACACCTCTTCAGGAGAATAGGGGGAATGCCATCCGGGCCAGCGGATTTTTGCACGTCGCCTGATCTTTAAGTACTCTTGCAACTGTACGAGTGCGAAAGTGGATTTGTCCCAAGGACATGTGGAGACATATTGGAATCTGGCAGTGTTGAGCTGGCTGAAAAATGCGCCGCAAGGTGATTGGCTTTGTCTCCAGAGCTGACAGCTGGGATGTCATTGTAAATGGGTGTCGTAATTGAAGACGAGGTGGACTTCTTGTTTTATACAAATGAGCAACGGGTCTTGCTACCCTTGGATGGCCCAACTTTTTTCTCAACTTTTGCTCATAAGAGAATTCAGCACTGATAATTGATAATTGGTATTCCGGTCTTCCTCAGTGTGATCGGAAATCTTGGTTTTAGCCATTTGGCGTCTTAACCTTAAAGCAGCACGACTGGGATCGTAATGGATGAAAGTGCGACTTAATTTAAGCTCAAACGTACCAAAGCTTTGCAAAAACTTAGCGAGAAGAACCAGTTTTCGGGAGAAGGTGGAGCTGCTCGTCAAACAGGATCTTGAAAATCGGAGCTTTACTCAAGCATTTTAACATTGATTACTGATGCCTTCTGCGCTGGGTATTTCGCCTCTCTGAGAAGGAATGCACCTCGCCACAACTGCAGTCATTACAAACTGCCCAGAGATGTGGATGTGCCATAGATGAGAATCAACAAGAACGCAAGCTAAGAGAGTCTTCTGCCTTCTTAGTTCAAGAGAGACAGACACCGAACCGTGGGTATAGAGACCAAGCGGCTAAACGGACGCAGAAGAGCTTGATCTTGCTGACGGAACACCGTTCTTCAGCTCAGGCTCACCTAACCTGTGAAATAAGTTGGAAAGCAAACCCAAAATAGCTTTCCACAAGTATGAAGAGAAAGCACTCAGCATTAGTCTATCCCAGTCCGCCTGTCCTCTGTAACCCCGTAGCTGTCTAACAACTGCCAGAGCACTGCACCACTCACTCTCTCACATCCCCCTCACACACCGATTCACACCACAACCGTTCTCAGTGGCCAACAGCTGTCCGTGCAAAAACCAAAATCCGATCCAATTATTCCACAAGTTCGCGCATTGATAAGCAGCATTAACCCAAAGGGAGACCTCCTCCATCCGCTCGCTCCACGGTACATCCTGTGACCCCGGGTGACCCTCATTAGCGCTACGTTCACTTGTCCTAAATTAACTTTTACACTTCCAAATATGGTCTAGCTTCAGCTAGACCCACAACCCCACCGACCGCCAACCCCACGGAGACGAGTTCAGTTCACATGAGCTTCCACTGGCGGCTGGGCTCATTCCACCGCACAGCAACCCCATTCCTTCCGCTCAAACGTGACATTATCAGTGAATGTCAATGTATTCATCGATTGAATCACCAGGCCAAGTGAATATTTCAGCCGCACTTAGCCTAAAGCCAGTCACCACTATCGCTGGGCTCCCGGTTGACTGGTTAACTGGTTGACTGGTTGCCTGGTTGCCCATTCGCCCGATCTCACATCCTCTGCCCCATAGCCGGGCCAGTGTCAAGTTACAACAAATTAGAAATATTTTAAACGTTCCACTCTAAAGTGTCTCTTACACGATTCCAATTGATTTGCCTATCGCGGTGCAGTGATCTAAGCCGGGGCAGAGGCCCCATAATGAAGGCGGTCGATGTTGCTGCTGCCGATGTAGTGGCTGACGAGGTTGTTGTTGCTGCGCAGTGGAGAGAGGTTCTTCCCGAGTGTGTCCATGAGCTGTGCTGAGGAGCTGTGTCTGCGGTGATGGCGGCGGCGGCGCGGCGGTGTATGACAGTCGGAATCAGTTCGGAAATCTTAATAGAGTTCCAATGTCCTATTCAATTTCATTGCACGACTCGGTCCTGAATCTACGACGGAGCGGAACGTGGTCGCGGCAGAGGCTCGTTTCATCGGATTGTTCGCTTGGAGGAGAGTGAATGGCTACGTGGCCATGCATCAAGTGGTGTTGAAGGAATTAGAATCTGTTGAATCGATGTGATGTGCGATGGCGGGTTCTTGCGATTTAATGGGTAAGTCATTGGAGAGGCACAGAGAGAGTGAGAGAGACGGGGGTGATGGCGAGGGAGAGGCTGCTAACTAGTGGGCGATCGGAGCTGTGGCAGCGAGTGAAAGTCGGTGGAGGACGTGTGCGATGTGAAAATTTCAGTTTGAGCCTGCAAGTGAATGGATGAGATGGAGATGATCTCGGGACTCGCCCAAAAATGTGCACGCCAGGGACACCAAGGACCTGTACAGAATTCCAAACTTGTCGACGCACGTCCTCAGGCACTGAAGAAGTTTATCGACATTGCTGAATCCATTTCAGGTTAGCTTAGGTTGGTGGGTGGACGGTGTGTGTCCCTTAGGTCCTGCTGGACTCATTGTGATGCTGATGCAAGTCACCTGTTTACTCCTCTGTACGGATTAGGAATGCGCGTTGGGTCAACCATCCTGATGTTCGAATGCTCTTAAGAAGGCCTTGAAAGGGATATTCCTCTAGAGATATGTGTCTCAACTGGCAGCGACTGGGTCAATGATAGAAGAAGTGGGAAGTGTCGTTGTGTTTAACCTCCGTCACCTCTGCACATCTAGTCGTTACCTAGGCAGGTAAAAGTGCTAGTTCGGTGAGAACCTAATAAGCACTGTGTTCCATTTTATTAAGTGTACTTTCGAGGTATTTCCAAATCCAACCGGAGGTGCTTATGAAAGAAAAAGTCCTTAGCAGGGATCTCCTCAAGTAATTGGATGAAAGATCAAGTAAGCGCTCGCTGCCTGGCTCCACCAGGAGTCGCGCAGGCACAAATAAAATGTCTCAGTTGCAACTGGAACGGTGTGTGTTGAGTTTGAGGGCATGATCTGCCTATCGGCCAGTGTCCCGTGCTGACGAGCCACTAATCTAGCGATACCACGTCGAAATCGCCGACCGGTTGTACTCAGGACATAATTTGTCGGTCTGACCCATCTGAGGTTTACTCTTTCAGGAAAGTGCATACACATGGGATGTACACTTCGCGATTTTGTGCTCGTGCACACTCTTGATCGGCCTTCTCATTTCCGGGGATGTCACTGTGACCAGGAACCCAGATAAGAGACATTGTGAGCTGCCCTTCTAACGACGCTAGTTCAACCCGGCTGTCATGTACTAGTTTAGAATAAAGTGAAGGCTGCAACAGTTTTGATGGCTGTTTGGCTATCGAATCATTCGAGAACCTTCTGCCTTAGCAAGATATCTTTCTACATATGATCTAGGATGGCGACTGAGGCAACTATGCATGCTGTTCTTTGTACTTTTTGAGTTTTGAGAAATTGTATTTCTTCCTCAGGACCCGACACCATACTAGTCATCCATACGATCGATTCGGGCGACAACATCCACAGGATCAACTTGGAGACCCCACTCTTTACCGAAGGTTTCACTGCAGGCGGATTTTCTTAACTCGTTGGTTTACAAGTAGTCGTTTTTCAGATGATTGTGGCCAGTCCATCGCTACCAAAAGAGTCTGTCTCGTTTTACACTGCTCAAAGCAGCACCTTCTGTTTGTTTTCCTCTATGATTGTGTCGTCCACTTTTTTACTGATTTAATACAGTCTCAGACCCTTTCCTGGATAGTTCATCAGCTGCTTCTTTGCCGGTTACGTCCCTGTGGCCCGTGACCCAGCACAGAGTAATGGAGAGATGCTGAGAACCTTAAGCTCTGCCCGGCATCGTGCGACCAGCCGGGACTTGATTTCTTTTGCCGAAATTGCTTTAAGGGCCGCTTGACTGTCAATGAGAATGGCAGCAGGTGAGGCACCTTCAAGTTTGACACCATACTGGCCGCTCCTTTGCTCGCCAGGGTATCCGGTCAGCACAGCCTTGCCATAGGTGACTCTGAAGCAGTTACAGTTTTAACAATTCGGAGAAAATAGCTGCACCATCTTGCCATCTGCGATACATCCGTGTATAGGTTGATGAACTCGTCGTCGTTAAATTGTTGAAGGGTTCATTAGATCTTTTTTTGAAGGATCTAAAGGGTAGGTCGGGTGGCATGGGCTTATGTACACAGGGTAAAGTTGTTGACTGCATCCAACCTGGTAGGATGCCAGCGCGATCCCTGCTTGTTCATAAGTCAAGTTGACGTACAGCCTCCTCGCGGCGCCCCTGGATAGCCATCATAACAGCCGTTGTGTGGTGAACTAATATACGCAGCGAACCCTCTGCCCGAGGGTTAAATTAATGGGCCTGTCTTCCCAGTTTGGAGGTTGTGCGTGAGGTTAACTTCCTCACCACGTAAAAAAAATACGAGTTCAGAAACAACAACCTGCCTCGGATACGGAAGGATCTACTGTTGACGACCCTTGCATACGGAAAAAGGACAATGACTTTCGGTTCTGCACGTGGAATGTGAGGTCCTTTAACAGACCACGTGCAGCCGATGAACTAGCGGAGGCCCTAGACTGCTATAGAGCAGACATAACCGCTATCCAGGAAGTGCGGTGGAACGGGCCGGGCAAAAAGAGGATGAGAAACTGCGACCTCTACTACGGCGACTGCTACAGAGAAGGAGGGCAGCGCTTATTTTAATGTGGTTTTGTTGTTCGAGGCAGACTTAGGCAAAAAGTCTTAAGCTTTAAGTATGTAAGCGAGCGCCTCATAACAATCCGCATCAAGGCTAAGCTCGGGAACATCAGCCTGATTTGCGCCCACGCCCCGACAGAGGAGAAGGATGACAATAGCAAGGACGATTTCTATGATCTCCTAGAAAGAACATACGATCAATGCCCCAGCTATGATACCAAGATCGTTCTAGGAGATCTCAACGCACAGCTGGGCAAGGAAGAAATCTTTGCTAAAGTTATCGGAAAACACAGCCTGCACGACAACACATCCGGAAACGGACTAAGGCTGGTGGATTTCGCCTCGGGGCGTAACCTCTCTGTAGTGAGCACAAGGTTTCCATAAAGGGACCTGGCGGTCACCTGATCAATCAACCGTCAACCAGATTGATCACATTGCGATCGACGTCAGACACTCCTCCAATATTCTCGATGTCCGAACGTTCCGAGGAGCCAATATTGACTCGGATCATTTCCTTGTTGTAGCCAAGATAAGAATGAGGATATCGAGAGAAATACGGAGTCGAGACAGGACACCTCGTTTTGACGTTGGAAAGCTACAATCGCAATCGATCGTTAGGAACTTTGCCGACCGAGTCTCCCTGAAACTCTCCGAAAGTTCGACCCTGCCTACAACCACAATAGACCAGGAATGGAAACGTTGTCAAGAAGCCATCAAAGAAGCTGCCACTGATGTGCTGGGTTTTACGACACCACCAAAGAAGAACCCATGGTTTGACGACGAGGGCAGGCAGGCACATGCAGCCAAACAGGAGGCCTACAAGGCAACTCTGCATCGAACAACGAGAGCTATTCGTGAGCTCTACGAGCAGAAGAGAAGGGAAGAGAACCGGCTTCTCAGAAGGAAAAAGAAAGAGCACGAGAAGCGCGCGGTCGAAGAGATGGAGAGATGTTACGGCAGGAAGGAGGTCCGAAAGTTTTACCAAAAGGTAAAACAGTTATCCGGAGGGTATAGACCTCGGACAGAAGCCTGCAGGGATGAAAATGGACAACTAGTAGTAGAATCGCAGTCGATGCTGAGAATTTGGAAAAATCACTTCTGCAGACTGTTAAACGGCGATGACGACACAAATTCCGCTGTCAGGCAGAATATTCCACTTAATTTGGACGAGGATGACCAAGAATTCCGTCCCCCCGACTTAGGCGAGGTCAAGATAGCGATATCTAGGCTAAAGTCGAACAAAGCTGCTGGAGCGGACGGACTGTCCGTGGAACTGTTTAAAGCAGCTGGAGATGATCTGGTTGGGCGCATGCACCAGCTCATCTGTAAGATATGGTCGGAGGAAAGCATGCCCGATGAGTGGAATCTCAGCGTCGTTTGTCCGGTCCACAAGAAAGGAGACCCTTTTGACTGCGCCAACTATCGAGGGATCAGTCTCCTTAACATATCGTACAAGATCCTCTCTGCCGTCTTGTGTGAACGCCTGACACCATTCGTCAATAACCTGATAGGTCCTTATCAGTGCGGTTTCAGGCCGGGAAAGTCCACCATAGACCAAATTTTCACACTGCGGCAGATCCTGGAAAAAACCCACGAGATGCAGATCGACACCCACCACCTATTCGTCGATTTTAAGGCCGCATATGACAGCGTACATAGAGACGAGCTATACAATGCCATGTCTAGTTTTGACATTCCAGCCAAACTCGTCAGATTGTGCAGGATGACGATGGAGAACTCTCGCTGCTCCATCAAGGTCGGTAACGAACTCACCGAGACCTTCAATGTCAAATAAGGTTTTAGACAAGGCGACACGCTGTCATGTGATTTCTTCAACATCATACTTGAGAAGATCGTGCGAAACTCAAATGTCAACACCAGAGGCACGATCTTCCAAAAGTCCGTTCAACTGCTTGCATACGCGGACGACATTGACGTGATTGGACGAACACAGCGAGCTGTCAATGAGGCTTTTGCTAGCATTGAAGCGGAAGCGGCTAAAATGGGTTTGGCAGTTAATCAGGGCAAAACAAAGTACATGCTGTCATCACGAAAGGACGCACAACATCGACGCCTCGGACAGAGCGTCATAATGGGCAGCAGAAACTTTGAGGTAGTCAAGGACTTCGTCTACCTTGGCTCAGCAGTAAACAGGGACAATAACACCAGTACCGAGATCAAGCGCAGAATTACTCTTGCCAATCGCTGTTTCTTTGGGCTCAAGAGGCAATTGAGTAACAGAGCCATCTCTCGAAACACCAAGTTGACATTATATAACACCCTAATCATCCCCGTCCTGCTCTATGGCGCAGAGACATGGATGCTATTGAAAGCGGATGAAGAAGCTCTTGGTTGTTTTGAGAGAAAAGTTCTGCGTGCGATCTTTGGTCCTGTTTGTATTGATGGCGTCTGGAGAAGGAGATTCAACCACAAACTGTACGGGCTGTACAGCGGCATGCACCTAGTTAAGCGTCTTCGGATCCAACGCTTAAGATGGCTAGGTCACGTAGAGCGGACTGACACCACAGCTCCGGCCCGAAGAGTCTTCGATTCCGAGCCTTTGGGACAACGCATAAGAGGTCGTCCTAGAACAAGATGGCGCACACAAGTGGAGAAGGACCTCAACCAACTTGGTGTGCACAACTGGAGGCAGCTGGCGAAAGATCGTGCTGGCTGGAGAGGCTTGTTGGTTGAGGCCCAGGTCCACCCCGGACTGTAGCGCCAAACAAAGAAGAAGAAGAAAGGGTAGGTCCCTTTAGGATCTAAAGGTTATCTTCATGTCAAGGAAAGAGTGGACACTCTGTAGAATTTCTAACACATCATGGCCGGTGGAACTTGCAAGCTTCTCATGGTGCTCTTCGCAGCAGTCACCAGCATATGGAGGTCCAGTGGTAGCATGTCTCATATTGCCATTACCCCGCTGCTGCTGTAGTCCTAATTAAACCTGCAAAAACCCATTCGTTCAAGTCCCTGAATTCTAGTTACTGCCTTTAAGTTCATCGCTTTCAAGGAAGCCTGCCACTAGACTAAGCTGTCATATGCCAAAATGGGTCTGACAATCGGCATGTGCATCCAGAGGATTGTTTTTTGGTCTCCATTTTTTGCTGAAGATCCAGTGCTCTGGTGGTCGCTTACATAGTTATTAGGGCAGAGGAAACGTTGCTCCTGCAAAAGTCGTTGTGTGCTATTTTTAGTCGCGATGCATGTGTGCCTATAGCACAGTGTCCTGTTGGGACTCCAATACGCGTGTGCACTTCCACACGACTGAATCTGATCAATGATGTTGATCTTTTTTCCCTCAGGATCCTTGCTGGTGCTCCAATTTCCAGATCAAACCCTCGAGTTCTGGCTCTGCCCAAGAGCAAAGAGACGTAATTGCCGAAAGTACTGCCCGTGATTGTTTCAGCTCTGATCCATTTTTCGGAAGACTGTCCAATTGTTCGTTCCCTTGGATGCCGCCAATGTGCCCTGGTACCCAGCATAGGGCCCCGTGCTTGCCAAGAATATCCCACTGATGCTGCGCCTGCATAACCCGATACTTTGGCTTTTATTGCTCGCTTGCATTTAGCAAACAATTAAAATCGATTTTTTGTTCTCTTAAGACAAGTTTTGCCTGGTTTATGGCAGCCATGAGGCAAGTATCACTCGTTAAGGACTAGGCCATCGTTTGCTCCTGGTTAGGGAGTTCACAATGGACAGCCTTTTCAAGAACAATTTCCTGCAATTATCTAGCAGGGCGAGACTATTAATACGAAAATCCTGCGCGCAGTTCGAAGCTCTGTCCCCACTTGCATTCTGCAGCAGTATAATCCCCAGGAGGCCTGCTGACACGCACCTGAACGTTGAACGTTATGATCCCAAAAACTGTGCTTTGCAATCTAAAAAAAAAAAAATACAGCGCATGGCCAATCCCTAACCTAACCACAACAACCACGATTCATCTTGCATCAGTGTCAACACCCAGAACATCACTTCCTCGCCCATGGCCACAAATCACTAGCGCGTCGAGCCTTCCCCCATCCGCCCTCCATTCTGAGGCAAAATGCATTTCCCATTTTCCGTTAAGACCTCCACTCGAAGCGGCCGTCTAACAAAGTTGCAGGCCCCCGTCAAGCGGACGGCTGACAAACGCCGCGCAGGCACAGCAACGTCATCAGGCCCATCCTCCGTTGGATGCATTTCATAATTTCCACACGATGATGGTCGTTATTGGGAATTTTCTTAAGCGGCCGGCAATAACAATTTTCACATAATCTCCCGCAACATAATCAGGGAAATCCTCATGATAGCACAGCACACGGCTCCGCATGCCCTCCCGGGAGGCCATCATGTCCACGTTCACTCGCTGGGCCGCATAATTTCTCGTTCTTTGCCTGCTTGCTTGGCCACCCCGCCCTCGCCGCCCGTCTTCCCGAGGAGGGTATGTATGTAGTGTACACTCTGTAATTTCCTCTTAACCAACAAATTGCTGCAAAGCATTTTAGCACTGCAATTTCGCGAAACGATGGCGCGTTTTTATCGCTTAATTCTTCTTTTTCGCATGTTCGAGGCGATGCAGTGCGGCAGGAATGCCGGCCGAGCGCAGGGCCGCTGTGGCAGCGGAACAGCGCCGCCGTGCCGCTGGCCTTCGGTTGTCGCTGTACCCTCCCCGTTCGCCGATCGGGGGGCGATCTGCGGTCGCATTAACATTTCATAATGGCAAATTAAAACATAAATCGTGCGCGCCATGATGCTTTATAATGGCCATTATGTACTTAAGTCGTCGTTTTGTGGAGCAGGAGCTGGAGCTGGAGCTGGCCCGCGTGGTGGTGTTGGTGGCTGATGGCTGATGGCTGATTGCTGATGGCTGATGGCTGTGATGGCACTGATGGCTTTGATGGGCTGATGTACTCGTCGTGGACGCAGCGCCGTGCAGTGTGCTGGTTGTGTGATTACGCGGTGCAATGATTTAATAATCATCTCCCGTGTGCTGGAATGGGAAACGGGGCGGTATCCTTTGTGCGGCTGGACAGCGATGCTTATTAAATAATTTACTTAAGTACGTTATTAAGTGTGATGGAGGACGAGGACGCGAGAGTCATTGGTTTTGCGCTTCGAGTGTGCGTCTGAGTTGAAAGGGGAGGGCCTATTTCGCCACTTGCAGGTGTCTGGAGATGTTATTTCGGTTGGCTTCGATAAAATTCGTGTAATTGTGGCGAACAAGACAATTGTTGTAATTACAAGGTGACGCAGGATGCCCCGGAGGGGCTCGCGATAGTGACCCAAAAAGCTGTGGATCATACGCGTTGGCATCTCAGACTGGTTTCCACTTGTAGGGGCCACAATAGGAAGCGATGACCAAATTCTCACTTGGGCAGTTGCATAGTCGCTTAAGTATGCTAATTTCGGTTGTGATTCCACTAACTGATACAAGACCGAAACGTGGCTGGCCTATAGCTCGGCGCTACCAGGAATGTAGCGTCGATAGAATGGGATCCGGAAAATTAGGTAAGTTCTCACCTGGTATTGATTGATTGGCACGTGATGGGGATATATTGAGGGTACTAACTCACTGACCTTATTTTCAGTATTCGCCTCATCCTCCATCTCATCCTCCACCTCATCCTCCGCCTCATCCTCCACCTCTTCCTCCACCGCAGCCTTCACCTCATCCTACACCTCATCCTCCACCGCACCCCATCCTGCACCTCATCCTCCACCTCATTCTTCACCTCATCCTCCATCTCATCCTCCACCTCATCCTCAGCCTCATCCTCCACCTCTTCCTCCACCGCAGCCTTCACCTCATCCTACACCTCATCCTTCACCGCACCCCATCCTGCACCTCATCCTCCAGCTCATACTCCACCTCATTCTCCAACTTATCCTCCACCTCATCCTGCACCTCACCCTCCACCGCACCACATCCTGTACCTCATCCTCCACCTCATCCTCCACCTCATCCTCCACCTCATCCTCCACCTCATCCTCCCCCAACATCCTCTGTCTCAACCTCTGCCTCTCACCCTCGTGGAAATTCAATACCAGTTTCCAAATGCGCTTGTCGTCCGTGCATCTTCTTCGCCCGTCCGCCCGTCTCCATCGGTCATCTTCCTTGTCGTTGTCGTCCACGGGAGCAGGGGACAAATATTAAATTAACGGCAGCTACGGACGGACACCTTGATAGATCACTACCACTGATACTCATCGCTGCAATTATGTCGCGATAAACGTCCACGTATGTTTTAATTTTCGCGTTTGCCGGCGGGACGGGTTCGCAGAGGCCTCCTTGCTGCATGAGGGAACGAGTGTTGCGTCTTGTCTTCTGCGGTTTTTTCTCGCTCGCCCCGTGCACGTACAGGAAACCGCTGGATTCCGGCCTCGTCTTGGATTGGAACTTCTGCAGTTGGTCTCGGTTGGACTTTCGCGAATAAATTAAATTGTTAAGAACCTCGCCGGGGCAGGAACGGGTTTGCGACGCAGCAGCCGCCCAAATGGGCCGCTCGTTTATTCATTTACCTCGCCTCTGAATTTATATCCGCTCCGAGTGTGATATGTCTCTGTTTCGGTCGCGGACGAGACGAGACGGGACGGCTGGGCAGTTTTATGCGATGATTCTGGCGTGATGGATGACGATGGATGGTTAAATAGTAACTCGAGGCCGATTGCCACCTTCTTCGTGACGGAGTTACCCAGACTTTAACGAAATTATTTAGCCAATGTCACCGCTTGTCTCCGTCGCGGTGCTCGGCCGCCGGAGAGGTTGTGTGTGTGTCGTCGTCGGCGTCGCCATCGTCAGTCGCTTGATTAAGTTTTGGACGGCAATCTGAGAATTCATTGAATTTATGACGGCTGCACGGATATAAATTTCGACAGAGTCATCTTTTCGTTCTTGGAAGAGGCATCGCTGTTTCGACCGTCGGGACGTCGTTCCGTCCGTTTTAGCGGAGGGGAGGCAGAGCCGGCTCAGGAAACGCCAAATGAATGTCATTAAGAGGAGACGCTTCGGCTGCGTCGGAGCAATTAGCTGCGACAGGGTTCTCGTAAATAACCGCGAATAGAGACGTTGCAGGGGTTGAGTAGATTGAGTTGAGTGATGGGGTATGTCTGATGGGTGTGCCCGCAGAACACTGGACTCAAATGGTTTTCTTGCGCATGTGAAGACGACTTCTCTTCCGTAAACAACTATCAGTTGTCTCTTCAATTTCGAAATTGTCTGACAGTGGCTGACTGGCGTATATTATTCGATCCAACAGTGCCAACGCAACGCATTGATGGCCTGCTGGATGTTGATTTGAAAATACGGACATGTGTACGTATGTGGTCCGAGACGACAGATCATCGGAACAAGTTCGTGTCACTAATGTGATCCTTGCGGTGCCTCCAGCGACGGAAGATTTAGATGCGCGACTTGAGTGCTGGATGCACTAGGCAAAAAACTACCACTTCTGGCTTCAGATCAATCGTGACAGGAACTATACAAAGCAATAATGGCGGGCAGTTGTGCCGATATTTTGGCACCGGACTCGTATATCATAAAATCCAAGCTCGCGTGGAAATGTCTACAGAAGCTTAGTGAGCAGAGCAGGAGTAACCGAGTAAAACTCAGCTGGATATCCGGCCATTCAGGGCTGGAAGGCAATGAAAAGGCCGACTGCCTCGCTAGGAAGGGAGCATCGGAACCCTTACTCGACCCCAAACCATTCTGCGCTGTAAGAGATCACGTGCACAGGGAAGAGTTCAGGGAACTAGAAATAAGGAAGCGGGCAGTTACCTGGAACAGCGCTCATGGCATGAGGCAGGACAGGAAATTCTTGGGTCAACACAACCGGAAGAGGTTTGAGGCATGTGTCAGGATGGGCAAGAACAAACTCCGTATCCAAACTGGCTTCCAAACAGGGCACTGTAGACTCAGAGAGAAGGTGTCAGAAGAAGGTCTCTGAGAATCGAACGAATTTCCCGGACATTTTCTGTAATTTTCTGAGGCACTAGCCCACAAAAGTCGAAGAAATCTGGGCAGCACCTTATATCAGAGGAAGAATTAACCAGCTCTCAATCTCAGATTCCTAAAGGAAACTGGCTTAGAGGGAACCCTCTAGAATAAATCTATTCCACATTCGCGCAACAGGAGCATGTGAGGGGAGCTCTTAAGAAAGCAGAGGTATGAATTGGTAGAGTAGACAGCACAGGACAGTAGATCTAAAGGTCGCGGTGCAATATACCCTCAACAATAATAGTCGAGTGTTGGATGGCCCTAGGTGTCAGCCAAACTATCTTCATCTTAAAGGACTTTCATGCTGACTTTGACCAGCTCTGAGATAGAAAGAGAGAGAGAGAGAGGGCCCCTCCTTTTTCGAGTCACTGAGAGTACTCAAAGAGTATAACTTCCTAGTAAAAGTTTTCCAAATTACCCGTTCAGAGTCGGCAAAAAATTATAGGTCCTTCCACTCGCGAAAGAGATACAACATGAGTGGTTGCCGAGACAAAGGGCATCTACTGTACAGTAGATGCAACGATTAAAATTTGTCTGCCCCATCCAAGTTCATTTTAACTTCGAGTGTCCATTATTAGTGGTGCAACAATAGCGCAATAAGGACTGATGAATGGCCGTGTCCGGTAAAGAGGGAGTCCGAGTAAAGGTCTTGAAATAAATTCATATCCCGACCATGACGAATTGTCCGTAAAGGACAGAAGAGGTGTCTCTTGTAGAGCGGTGTCCATGCAGAGAAGTTTCACTGAAAATACTCTATTTTTCCCACGCAGTTGTTCATGTCTGGAAAACCAAATTCTCAGACTGCGGTGACATTTTTATCCAGAAGCCTTTGCAATTTGATCAATGTGAAGTACAGTGAAACTCCTCTTTACGGACACACCACCTCTCTTTACGGACAATTCGTCAGATCTTGGCATGAAGATGCTCGTGTATTTCAATCCCTTCAGAACGGACACCCCTACATAAAAGACAATCATGATGATCATGACAATCATTGAAGATCACCTTATGTTCAACTCGGCAGCAGAAAAACATCAAATCTCGACTCACCCATACATGCTCCTGTGGACATACATTCTCGATGGCGACTGTGGGAAGGACAAATTTTGCATGAGACGTGAAGGACCCTAAGCCATATCGCCGGGATGAATATCTCCCAACCCCGATGCACAAGTACTAATGATAAACTTGTCGCTTCGCAGTTGGTGCAGTGCTTGTGCAGCCATGCTTGCCTTCCACCAATCCTACAGATGAGCTGGTGCATGTGCTCGACATGATTATCTCCATTCCCATTAGCGGAATGGACTGAATTTTCGTCTGTCATCGTCCACATTAAAGTGGAACTTCCTGCAAAGTAGGCACCATCAAAATGTGATCAATCGACGGGGATCGCTTGGATTGGGTTACTACTAGAGTCCACCTTCGGTTTCGGCCAAATTGGATCGAAGATTTTGCCGAATGTTGAAATTTTTTGTTTTCTGTTAAAATTTAATTACGGTATTTTGCGTATTTTCCTTTGCAGAATATATACCAAGGCGCGGTGTTTGTTGGGCTTTGCAAAATTTGCTGGTGTGTCCGGAGTAGTCGAGGTGAAGTTGCAAGGATCGGTGTGTTTTTTTGTTTCGTTATTTTCAAAAATTTTTGTGTTTTTTTTTGCAAGTTGGTAAACTTCTAAGTGATCTGCAGAAAGGAACAAAAACAAAAAGTCGGCTTCGGCTGAAGGCGACCATAAATCCAAAGTTCGGCTTCGGTCGAAAAGCCGGCCTTCGGTCTCTAGTTACTACAAGCCGCTGTACGGTGTACATTGACTTAAAGGATGTGCTTCAATTAAGGTCATGCATTCAACACTCATGCTTACCAGATGCTTCGCATTCTATACACCATTTCTGATGAGGTCTGATAGCACCTGTCAAATCGTGAGACTAGGGGTTACATTGCGGCTAGGACCTTTATCTCATCATCAACACCTCAGCACGGTTATTCAGCATTGTGGATTAGATGGGAAATCTGAAGAGACTTTTAACAGCAAATTGTGTAATTCTCACATGCATCCATCCAAAGCTCACATGCATCCATTCACCGTTGATGTTCCCAGATCAGCCGTCTATCAAATCCACTCGCCCGCCAGTTCCTGCAAACTATCGACTTATTTTCGGGAATCCACTCGCATAGCGAAAACCCCTTCCATGCTGGATTTTTCACTAAGACACGTCAATGGCAATACTCAGCTCCCTGCTCTGGTCTCTGGGAGCGTGGGTATTCAGTCAGTTTAGCAACAGCTTAGGCAAGACCAGGATCACATTTACTCTGTCAAGGGAGGTAGTGTAATTGCATTTTTGTAGCAAGGTCCTGAGCTCAAGACAACAGCTGCGCTTAAATTAATTACATGCACCAACTGCTCATTCATGTTCGAAAGAAGTCACCGACAATTTGGAGCAGATGTATATTGAAAGACTTCCGGGATGAGTGTCAAATACGTGGCAGAACAGCTCACTTTGGAAGGAAACGTGAGCTTCTCGCTACGCGACTGCCTACGAAATGCTGCCTGTTATCGATTCAATAGAAAATATAAACTTCTTGTGCTAGTGCGTCAAAAAATCACCAAACCAGGACGTGAAGAAGTAACCCTCAAAATCCGACGAAGACCTCTAAGTGATGTCTCTGGAAAACGATAAGATAGAGGACGTTTGAAAGGAGATGAAAGACATTCCGAAGAGTCGATCAAGGTGGCTAATACGTGCTGTTGATGCTCCAGAGTCCTAGGCTACGCCTGACAACCATCGTCAGACACAGGCGCCCGGTGAAATTTTTCCAGGGGGGGCAAAATAAGATTTTTTTCTCAATTTTCTTTAAACTCCCGTGTAGTAAGAAATTGATACAAAATATTGGTGGTAGCCCTGAGCCATGGAGAGGAGGGGGGACTAGTGACCCACCTTAGCCAGTCTCTCTGTCGGTGGGGTCCATGAGCCAATGTCAAGGTGTTTGATCGGATCGTTTATTGAAAATATATCGGACGACGAACTCCCCTGTTCAGGAGTGCAACACCGAGACGTGACCACTGATCAAGTTAAGTTCCGCAGCACTCAATGACCCACCCAACCAATTTTTAACGCCGCAACTATATCAATTACACGACCGTTCACAAGGATCTGCCAAGAATCAAAGAGTGGACACACACACACACACACGAACTATTGTTAGACAAAATCAATCCGTCTTGGACTAGACCAACATCTATTCTCTCCAAAAAAAAAGCCCTCAACCATCCTGGTCGCGGTCCAGATGATAAACGTGTTCCCATTGAATCACAGCGGACCGTGTTCGCCCACAAAATGTCTGTATTTGTTGTGGCGAACATACGCAGGGAATCCAATGGGCAAACCACAAATTGAGAGCACCAACAGCCCGAAGCCCGAAAAGTGGGCTGTGCCAGCCCCAAACACCGCAACAGCCGAGCCGAACGATGCCGTACAAAATCGATTCTGGGCTAAAAATAAATAATTTATGTCCCAATACGACGAAACAACCCGAATCCGACACACTAGCAAAAACCAAAAGGCCCCCATCCCAGGCCCGGCAGAGAGGGTTCGCCAGCAAACCGCCATGAAAATAAAATGTATCTGCTGAAATCTTGATTAAGGAACCACCACTATCGCGGGCCGCAGAGCCGAGATTCGACTCCCGCACCATATAAAGGTGAGACCATGAAATCGGGCCAAGGTGCAAAAACAACAACCGCAACCGCCGCAACAGCAAAAACCAGAAAGAAAAAAAAAAAAAAAAACGACGAACAGCGCGTCGACAACACACCACGGCAACTCTGTAGGGCCCATCGAAGTCGTCGTGGTCGCCAGGTATGGCGGCCCCTCCGAAGGGACGAGGGCCCTTCACGCTCGTCCGGGACTCCAACATGGAACCTAAATCAAGCAATCAGCGAGGTATTCGTGGCTAACCGTGTGTGGATTGGGAACGCGCAGAGCGCAAAACGCAAAACGGAGAACGCAGCCCAAGACGCGTAGCGTATCCCTTTTGATTGTGCGATGCCTGATGAGTCCATTCCGGGCGAAGTGAATTCGCAGAACCGCCACACTCGTGTGCCCGCCCGGTCCCCAGCTGTGGAATGGACCTTAATGCGGTCCTGCGTCGATTGTGTGCGCGCGCGCATGTGCTGTTTGCATTGTCCGCCCTCTACTCCCCCCGCGATCGGCTGGAACGGTTTCCAATTCGATTTATCGAGAATCACGATCGGACATTGATTTAGGTGCCTGAATTTGGGCATACAAGGATCTCTCCATGCCTCCTGCCTCCTGCCTCCTGCCTGCTGCCCGCCCCCTCAGCAACGCACGGCATACATCGCTCGTTCACTCTGTTGCTCCCTCTGGCCGGGCGGCAATAATGAAGTAATTCGCTGCGTCGATTCCGCAGATTTGGGGGGATTATGTGGAACTGCGGTTCAAGATTAATGGGTCGGCCATGTTGTGTGAATCACGGGCACACACCGTGAGGGTGACCGCGTGCGAGGGGCGGCGAGGCTTTCGTTTGCTAATATTTGCTGTAGGGCTCTGTCCATCGCTGGAGGCTAGACTACAAAAGAATTGATCAGGAATCGTTGATACCTCTTGAGGGGAGCTCACGGGATGAACGCGGACTTTTCCAGGAACACAAGCCGAATGCTCGTGGGGAGAGAATGCGCATGAGTTCAGCGTGTTCTCGTCTGGGATTAGATGGAGAGAGAAATTGACTCAACACAAGGCCTCATGGACACTTTCTTTTGTCGTGGCATGTTGGCTGAGCTGGGAGTTGAATTTGCAGAATTTTGCGGTTCAGGGCAAGTACCTTCTATGAATTGACTTCAATCAAAATTCAGGAAAAAAATCAGAGGCGGCAGAGTGTGGTCGGTTAAAATGGTCGGTACTTGATGATGGAACATGGAATTGAAGAAGCGAAGACTTTTGAAGGATGGCCTGCAATTAACTTCACGGGTGGGAGAGAGAGAGAGGGGGAAGTCAAAGGGCCTGAAAGCGGGAACAACACAATTCCCTCACTTCCACCCGTGAAATTTATTGAAGCAGCATCACTATGTAACTGGGGCTGCTGTTGCTAATGTAAGAGAAGTGTGGCTCCTCGCGGAAGCTGGAACTCGCTTTTGGGTCGCAGAGGAAGTGATCCGACCAGTGATGGATTGGCGGACTCCAGAAACCACAGACACGTGCATCTAATTACACGTGATCAGGTCGCATGAACGTGTCAGACTAGAATAAATTCACGTGATCGCGTATGTGTCTTAAATATACGTGAAATCAAACCACTTGATCACGTGAACGTCTTAAAAGCACGTGAAAAGGTACGTGATCGCATACGTTGCATTGTAGTTGTAAAACGCTTTTGCATTTGCACGCCTTCACAGTTTGAGGAGACAGTAGGTTCTCTCTCTCGCTTTCAGGTCGACAACAAGTGGCCCTTCGACTTCCCTCTCTCTCTGAAAGTAGCGCCGACGCGATGTGGCAGGGTTCCTCAACAGTAGTGAAAATGAGAGCGTTTGATTGCTTTGAGACTGATTTCTACTTTAAATTTGTAATTTTTGTAAATTTTGTTTCTAACATTTGGAAGTTCAGAAGTGCGGTACGAATGTTACAAATTTTCATGAAAAAACCGGTAAAATGGGAAATTCACGTGTAATTAGATTCAGAAAAAAATCACGAAATCAGTACTATTTCGCGAACACACGTGAAAAGGAGGATTTCACACCAGTGTACTCGGGGAACATAATACTACAAAAAGTCAGCCATCATGGCATGCAATATCGAAATCATGGTTTCTGGACTCTGTTACTGGACTCGGTCTTAATGCCGAAGGCGGACGTGGCTAGTGTCTTCGAAGTTGGTTGATCCAGACTTGTTGAGGGTTATACGACTCCTGCTCCGTCCCCAGAGCCTCGTCAGTCTGAAGCAGGATTCACAACATGCAGGTGAGGATGAGCTTTTGTGCGTTGAATTACGCGTCGTATCCCCGAAAGATCTGAGAGTTATTATTCCAAATTGGGGAGCAATTGCAGGAGCAACCCGACATCTCGCCTAGCCTAAGATGGCTAGATCATGTGGAGGAGAATGACGGCTAAAAACTAAGTCAAACCAGGTGCAGTGGGAAAATTAAAAAATTAATTAACACGATACTTGCAATCTTGGCTGTTTGTCTATCTGTCTCCTGCTCTCTACGCGTATCTACGAGTCACGACTCCTTGCCCGATGTTTTGACACGCTAGTTGTTGTCGTCTGCCTACACTAACGTCGGGAGAAGATCCTTCGCTGCACGGATCCTTCTCTCGTCTACATCTCGACTTTCTGAGAGCTTCACAGTAACCCAACCGGCGATTCATTCCAATTCTGAATGCCTTATGCTTTCCAAAACTGTGCGAGCAGTTCTCGTGAAATGTGGCTGGATCTTGAGCTGAAGTTTGTATGACCAAATGCCTGCTCGCCAAAGAATGGAATCGAAGTAAACCGGAAAACAAAAATTCAAAGTCAAGCAACCATTTCCTTGTCTCCCAGTGGTCCTTACGATTGACAGAAAATTGATGCATTCTAACGTCCGCCGGTGTATCAAGACACACTCAGCACGAAAAAAAAGCGCCCAAAACTGAATTATCCAGGTCCTCCACCGGATATCGGTACACGCCATCTTTTCCGTGCCATGTCCGAAATCCCTTACTCCCTGTTTTAAGTCTCACATGCCATTACACTTCTCACAGTTCCCCGGACAAATGTGATAAGTGAACTGCAGCCACTCAAGCAAAATGAAGCGATAAATGCTGCCGATGTTTGCGCCGAAAAGCGGTTCGAAGATTCAGTGCTCGAGGTGAACGTAATTTGACAAGTTCCAGTCGAAGTCGGAGCGGCGCGGTGGCTGAGGCTCATTTAATTAAACTCCAGTGACACGACAATGCCTGCCATGTAAACAGCTAATTATGCCGAAAGCAGCTCCAGTGCCAGTCCCTCCTACGCGGCAGGGGCCCTAATTAAATAGCATCATTTGGGCATCCAATTTTCCCCGAAGGAAACATCATGTTACCGCGCACCGTGCTCTGCGCTGCCCCCACTCACATCTCGTCCTATTATCAAAAGAGAATTGCAAATAAGGTGATAAAAGCCTCGGCTCACGTTCCCCTGCACCCGACACACCATCCCCCACGAGGGAGTCAAATCGATTTCTCTGCGAGGAGCTCTGCACAAAGGACATGCTCAGGCACACACCAGCAGCGTCTCCTGTAATTGGGCAATCTTCGTTTTTGTGTTCTCCCTGTGTGTCGAACCTTCGCCATCAGACTCCGCCCCATGGACCTTCGGTACGTGGACGTGGCCGTGGCGATGGTGGTGGTGGATGCGCATTCCCAAGCAGATGTTCTCTGCCCATCGACAGGGCTTATATCTCTTATCAGACACCTGGGCCAAAAGGGATGTCTCTCCCATTCGCCTCCCCCTCTCCCGCAGTGACTGGCTACGTGCGTGTGTGTATGGGTGAGTGTGAAACCGGTTTTGGGCATTGTTCGGCCCCCACTCCGGGTCGACTCAAACCTGATTAGGCCTTAATGGCACAGTGAACGACTTCGAAGGATGCCCAGTCGCCAGTGCATGTTGGCAGAGAGTTGAGGAATGTGCCCACCGCCGCCGTCGTCGTTGTCGCTTGGGCAAGTAACAGCCAAATGGAGAGCAGCTCGTTCCACTTTGTCGTGTGGGATTCGTATGGGTTCCGTCTGAGTTTTCGCTTTTAAATTCGAACCTAGCCGTATGCGCGCCTAGCGCTGGCTAATGTCGGGCTTATTAGCTTTTAAGGGCGAGGCTGTACGCAATTTGTCACCGATTGCCGATGGCATTCCACGGTACCACGTTTCGTGTGAAGTTCGAATCGGGTTGGCTTTGCTGGTTGAGCTGGCTGAGCTTGGAAAGCGCGTCCAAAACGAATCATAGATGCCGTCGATGGTGTAATTAGATGCTTGGCCGAACAGACGGCAGACGGACAGGCAGCGAGAGCTGCGATCGAATCCCAGATACCGTATCTGGCTGGATTTGGAGTAATTTTCTCATTAAAAGCGGAATTAATTGGTGGGGCATTGCGAAAGTGCTTAAGTGTCGCGCGGTAAAAGTCTAGGAATGTCAGCACATGACAACGGTGAGCCGCGCGCCGCATGGGTTTATGAGATTCGTATCAAGTGACAAGAGGAATTTCGCTCAGATACCATCGTCAGGAGGGGTTTCTTTGAATCATTTGTCTTCCCTTTGAGATCGAAGCCGACGAAGGTGTGAATTGGCCGACCACTTAGTGGCTTACGAAACGGGTTTCAATTGGATTGCTGGCGCATCGAAGCGGAGACTGATTGTTGCGGTCTACGGGCATGTGTGGAGGGACAAGGAGAAAGTTACATTTGATGCGAAGTCTTAACGGTCGTCGTCATCAGCGAGCGATGGAATCGGTTGAAGGGCAGAATATGGGAGGTGGTCAATGTTCTTTCGTTGAATTGGACCGAATTTGAAGAGGTTTTGCTGAGAGTTTGGGGACGAATTCGGAGTCGGAAGGAAACTGTACACCGTATCCACTTGTAAGACAACAACGCCAGTGGTTGTAGTAGCGGCTGGACCTAGGTATACATCTAACTGCAGAACCACCCAGGTTATTAGTGGGCAGGAGAGTAGAAGGAAGCTCAGTTCGATTGGGAGACTGTGAATTTTATAAAACGATTTTAGCCAGGTCAACATTGCTGGCTGTGCACCAAAAGCTTGCACTGCTCTGCAGACTATAAGCCGCATCTGGTGCCAGGTCTTCTCCGAGGGCTCTGCTGGGATCATTTGTCGAGCAATGTCTGGACGCTGGAAGGGACTCGGGTTAGGGCTGTGATAGATAAATTTAGACTTTGGTTAAGTATAGATGTTAGCTCCGGGATCCCCTCAATTCACAAGTACTCTCCTGGCTCTCCTTAGCCGTCCGTCCCTGGTCTGTTAGGGTAATAGGGTTTTTATCATTCTTCTTCTTCTTCGATGATAGTAATAAACAGGTGTACGCTTGAGGGCACAAGAACCGCCCCGTCCCACGAGCGAAGCCGCGCAACGGCAAGCGTGCGGCCTCCTCAGCGCTAGTCTCTCGCGTTTCTGCTCGAGAAGAGATTCCTCTGATTTTACTGCAGATTGGACTCGCTGGCCTTTGGCAGGTATGGCTTCAGTTCTGCAACAAGTTTGCCGGTCAAGGTGCACACAGAGTGCACAGATTTGGGTTGTTCGAATTACGCAACAGATAGGGCCACAGACATGTGCTCGATAGGAGTAGGCTGCAGTCACAGTTTTTGATACGCTTGCACCACATCGCTTTCCACAGTAGACGCTTGAAATAGTGAACAATCAAATATTTTATAGTCTATTCTAAAAAGTGAACAAATTCAATTTCAGTTGTTTTTGTATTTTCTTTGAACCTTTCAGGATGCAAAAACACTTCTAAAAGTCATTACTGCTATGCATGAGTATCCATAAGTCAACTTCACTCTTGTCCAATCTAATGGACACCGAAACAGCCAAATGTTGCTACGACGCTTTGCAACCCTGGGTCCGTGGACACAGGTGGATTGCAGGCAACGAAATCGAGAGAGATCGAGGGGCCAACTCGGAATCTGTGTTCATCTGTCCAGAACGGTACTGCAACGTCAATTGGCCTGCAGCTACAACTCTGATAAACTAATGGGAAAACAAACTTCGTCTAGACCAGTGGACAAATGGTCATGGTCTTAGGCAATCCAAAAGATTAATCACGCCTACATCTTAATAAAGACAGCTTAAGGTTGCTGATGAGCTTTCTCACCGTCCACGGCGGCCTGAAATATCACCTTAACAAATTAAACCTGTGTCAAAACAAGATTTGTCGAATTGCCTCGAAAAGAATGAGACTTCTGGGCACATTTTTTGTGAATGCTCGGCACTAATCCGGTTAAGTAAAATCTTCCATAGGGAGATACTCAACTTAGTGGAATTGAAAAAAAATTCACTACAAAAGACCTTTCACGAGCGAAGTGGTACGTCCTTTGATTTATCTCCAACCTTTCAAAGCAATAGATCCGGTCGCGGTGTAGTTGCCTACTTGGCATGGATTGTATAACAAGGGGAAAAAACATCGCCTAATTAAACAGCTCAACAACTGTACAACGCTGATCAAAACAGGTCAATATTGGAAGCTTCTTCCGGAAAAGTTGCATGTGGAGGGGAAGGGGAAAAGGGGAAAAAACTGCTCCAGGTCGAGAAACAGAGGAAACAAAGGATCACATTTTTAGCGTGTGCCAATGCCACGGAAGGTCACCATAAAAGAAACCACTTGTCACAGGAAAAGCACAGAAACGTGTGTGTGTTTTTCCTGTGAATGACAGGAACTCCAAATTGGCTCGGCCATTTTTAAGGACTGGTTCCATACTCAATTTGTTCCAGAAGCACAATCTTTTCTTCGCTTAAGCCTTATTCCATAAGAATTTATTAACTTTGCACCAAGCCCCCAACCATCCTCCAGAGCGTGAGCTTATAACTCCAGACGATTACATAAGTTTTACTCTTAAAAAAATAATTTTTTTGGAGGTTGAGTTGCGACGTTCCCACAGGTGGTGTTGTTACAGTTCCCGTACGCGATGGATTGCGGGATTTATTCGTTCGTTGTTTGTTGGGTGTAGACATGGCGTCAGCAAAAATATGCGAGAATACTTGTGTGAGAGTGTTGTTATCTTGTACATAGGTGCTTATCACCATTTATTCAATCCACCATTATGTTTAATGTGGTTTTTTCAGCCACCATTTGTAAAGCTATTAATGAAGTATCAGAAAGCCTCAGTTTTTAACTTGGCCTCTCAGTATACTTCGCAACAATTCAACACAGAACCAGACAGTCAACTTCAGAACCACATCAAAAGAACTAACATATACGACAGCCGATTGAAACAATTGGAACGAAGATCATGTTAAGTGTGGCTTTGTTCAAAATGAAATATTCTGTCTTATAAATATGGTCTTGTTTTTCAGTAATTGCAAGGAAAAATTTAAATTATATCCATTTTTGATTAGTTGTACCTAGAAGCATACTAATTTTGATGCAATTTGCTCCAAGAAGTCCATGTTCTTTACAGTGAACAAGCCCGAGTTTTATTATTTCTACTGTAGTTTCTTCCAAAGCTTAATCTGCTCCCGATCCAATGGTTACGGGTACGGCTCTTCTTTCTTACGTGTGCAACGTGTCAATGGGCTTATTTGGTTAAAGCACAAGGGATGCAGCGTCCAAACTTGTTCTGAGGCTGGCTGTAGCCCCTGTAGTAATAGAACACAACTTTAATGTTGATGATTGATCTATTCCATGTTCGTAGTCACGCTTGCCAAAAGTCAAGGCAATCAGGTGCACATTGCCAAGCTCTTGGGAACTACAGATGAGATTGGTTCCCAAGGTTTTATTAGGTTTTCTACACCCCGATTTCAAAGCTATTCTCTTCCATTTTAACACATTCCCAGCCGACTTGGGTCTTCTTTATTCGGTATACTAGTCTAGGCACAGGATGCCTCACTACTAAGCAACTATGGACTGTTGTCGATGCAAAACGCTCTCGCGACCTGATCAGAATGAATTAGTCGAATCTTAAAACTCTCACAACCAGTCACTGTGCCACTGGCATTCATGCCTCCAGGCTAGCTATCGCCTGCAACGATTTCTGCAGAAGTTGCAGGGATAAAGAGGAAAAAAACGACTTCTTTGGAATTGCATAGCCCTTTCATCTAACCCCCCCCCCCCCCCCATATTTCTACGACTTGACGGAACTATTAGCATCAGTCAACTTCACCGCACTATTAAAGCTCCAAATGGTTCGCAGACTAGGACCTACTTTTGGCCTTTAAGGCAGACAGTCACTCTAATCTAACCTAACCTAGTCTAAAAGTATTAAGGTATTAGGATGGGCACTAGCCCTTAGCCTAGGTGTGCCTACCAGCCAGGAGCTTACAGGAAGAATAAGCTGCAGTTTTGTATGAAAGCAATTCCTCCGATCTAGGTCAGGCACTCACTGACTTTGTTCAACTAAATGCTTCTGAAACTGTTCCTGTCTTACTTTCAGACACCTATAAGGCTTCTCACACGATACACATGATAGACTAGAATACGTTTATTTTGGGTGTGTACATTCCCAATTTGCAGGTCTTCTCCGAAGAATCACAAATTGCAGTCAACTCCTTAGGTTAGGTACTCCACAGGGCTTACTTTTGGGACCAATTCTATTCTTGATTTTTGTCAATTAAATGAAATGTTGAAAAGGAAATGTTGAAACGTTCATCGACCATGGTAAAGTATTTTACTGCAGCAGTAGCTACCTTGAATTATTTTCTAATCGCATCTAAAAACATTGCGATGGTGTACGGTTAATACATTAGATACTAGAGACCGACTCAAGCTCATAATAATAATGCTACAAGACCCACTCAAGCTATGCATGCTATTGTTTACCTATAGTGATAATGTTCTCTGATCACATGACAAGAGCACACATCGCGCATTAAAAAGACCCTAAGGCTAAGCTTTGAATGGCCTTGAATGCGAAGAGTGAAGATAAAGGACTACCATCAGTGTCAGTAGTTCGTCGATTTGACCAGAATACCTCTTCTAATGCAAAAAGAAATACCTCAGGCTTGCCTAAGGTGATGTTCGGTAATGTAATTTCAAAAGATATTAAAGGAACTTGTGAGTTATTAGCCAACTTTTTTGAGTTGGTTTGTAATGATTCTCCAGTCCAACAAGCGACGTACCATTACTCTAATATTTCTGAGTCATTAGATATCGGTCTGTTGCAATTTTCGGATGAAGACGTAATAAATGCGTTAAATAAACTGGAATTAAACAGTAGCTCGGGCGCCGATGGAATGCCTGCGGTAAAATTAAAAAGGTGTTTATTTTCCATCTTTCATCACAGGCGAATTCCCCAGTGAATGGAAACACTCCTTTATTACGCCAATATTTAAAAATGGTTTCTGCAATCCCAAAATTGTTTGAAAGCATTGTAAAAAGATAACCTTTTTTTCGCGGTCAAATAAATTGTTTCCAGTAATCAGCAGGGCTTTGTTTGAAACATTATTAATAAACTATATAGTGATGTTGTACCTCTCTTGTGTGCAACATTTATCATAAAAATTCGAAATAAAAGAGAGTAATAACATTAATACACTTTATTGGTCAACTCCAAACTTAAGACTAACTTAATACTAGACGCCAACAAGATTGACGTGTCTTGTCTCTTATCTTTGTCTTCTCGCTAAAGACAAGGATAGAGACCATTTCCCGTTACTGTGTGGCATGGTGGAAAGTGTTGCCATAGTAAATAATACATAGTACATGTAGTACATTTATTATATGACAATATAGTTGCTAGCTTTTACAAGTCGATGTACTCTACACTGACTTTACGAAAGCTTTTGATAGAGTACATCACACTTTACTTCTGGCTAAGCTTAAATCATTAGGTTTCCACTCGTCTATGCTGATGGGGATTTCGAATTACTTAAGCGATAGAAAACAATTGGTAAAGGTCGACAATAGAGGTAACTTCTGGCTTTCTCCAAGGTAGTCATCATGGCCCGCTGCAGTTTATTTTGTTCATGAATGATGATCATCGTATATTTAGTTTCTGCAGATTTTTAACATTCTCGGATGACTTAAGAATATTTGCAAGCATCGACAACCTTAATGATTGTAGACGTGTTCAACTGGATAAACGTATGGAAATTATTAGAATGGTGTAAGCCTAATGGATTGGAGCTTAATATTTCCAAATGTGAGATATTTACAGCGTACCGTCCTACAGCGCCGTTCTTATATGATTATTTTCTCAACGATCATCTGCTTCTTCGTCTTGATTAAGTTAAGGATCATATTTGACTCAAAATTGAAATTTGAACGACATTATGATTATGCCATATTAAAATCGAACTCATTGTTAGGATTTTTAAATCGGAATAGTAAACGTTTATAGCCTTAAAACTATATACTGCTCGTTGGTCAGGCCTCATTTAGAATATTCTTCCATTTTTGGGACTCCCCATATAATGTTCAAGGACAAAGATTCCAAAGAGTTGAACAAAATTTTCCGAGGTATGCCATGCCAGAAACTCCTCTTCGAGAAACATTTTTCTCTGATAACCAGACGCTGGACGATACACTGCGAATCTTCACAGATGGATCGAAGATGGATGCAGGTGTGGGTCTGGCGTCTATTCCAAGGATCTGAACACTCAGCTCTCCCTACGTCTTCCTGGCTGAAACTATAGCTATTAAGGAGGCTCTGTCATGGCTAAAGAACAATGTAATATCAAGCACAGATATCGTCATCTGTTCCGTCAGTCAGGCAGCGATCAAATCTCTGGTCTCTGTCACTTTAAACTCCAAGACTTCCCTCAATTGCCGCCTATCTCTTAACGAGATGGTCATGTACTTTAACATCCACCTTATGTAGGTGCCGAGACACTGTGACATTCACGAGAATTGCGAACTCTATCCGTGTGGAGACCCACCCTCTATGCCTATCGCTGCTATAAAACATCTGCTAAAGCTGGAAATGCTTGTTCAAACAAACCGCGGATGGACATCAGGTACAGGATGCTTCATCACCAAACATCTCTGACCTATGATCGACCCCGAACTATTGCTTAGCTTGATCAGATTCAGCAGGCCAAATCTCAGATCTCTTATTGACGTTCTAACAGGGCATTGTGCCGTCGGAACTAGGAACATCGGAACGCCTCTGGACTAGGCCTCCCCTACAACGACTTTTGCAGAAGCTGCAGGAACGTGGACGAAGAAGAAACCATGGAACACTTGCTATACAGCTGCAGTGCTCTCTCGCTCCGTATATTCAGACTTCTGGGGGCCCACTTTTTCGATAATCCGGCTGAATTGAGCACGATTAGAATCAGCCTTCTTGCTGATTTTTGCTAATTGGTCTGCGGAATGGGTTCCCCAAGATACGCGTGGTAACACAATGGGCCTATACTTGGCCTAAGTGCGTCTGTTGTCCTTTGAGCTGCAGTCAGCCACGTAAATTGAGCAGGTTTGACGAACTTCCTCCTTATGGCGAAACATCCAAGATCATTGGCTTACAAACCTTAAGTTTCAGGCGGAAGGCATCTTCAGTCATGTTTATTCGTGACACAACGAATTATCGTATAAATTCACCAGAATTGGTTTTGCTTAAAAAATGTATGCTCCCCAAAGGTCCCTTCGGGTTAGAAATAAAATGTTCGAGAGAAGGCATAGAACAACTTATGGTTGCAATGAACTTTCGAAAGGTTGCCAACTGAGAGAGCTTCTAACAAAAACTGAACAGGAATGCAATGGTCCATCGATCCACAGGTCTAGTCAACACACTTCGTGTCCAAAATTGACTCGGAACCAATTTCGGGGTATGTTCTATCAGCTTAAAGGAAGTCCCACTCATTCCCTGACCATCGAAAGTCACCAAAAGGGGCCCTCAAACTCATTCCCCAATCGAGTTGAACAACCCGTCCAAAGCTTCAGCAAGCCATTGCAAAACTCTTAAAAAATTTCCCCATCTCTGAAGAGGCAGAGAATCAGTTCCGATTCGAATCGCATTCGATTCGAAGCCAATGCCCTCTCAGTCGATACCCGAGCTCCAACCTCCCCGACCCACAACAATGCACCACAAACCGATTGCAATTCATTTGAACGAATCCAAATGCACACGATAGCGTAGCCCCAACCCCCAGCACTCCAGGCCGACCATTCGCGTCTAATTGCCTTGAAATGTCGATTTACCCCGAGCGCACACAAAAACAAACACGGCGCGGCATGGTTGCAACGAAAGCCTCACAAGGGTCAACCAATCATCGATTTATCTATGCAAATTGAAAACCGGGAAATTGGATGGAAATGCCGTTTTTCCACAGCTCCGACCCCACGCAACCCGGCGGCCCACTTGCCGCCCGTGCCACGAAGCCAGCGCTCATCGCGTGCCACCGCAATTATCCTTTTTCTGAATTATTAACTCGCTGTTTGGTCAGCAAATTGGATCTAACAGACACACACGGTGCCGTGGTGCTGTGGAGACGAGAGACGGAGTGTCGCGGTATCGGGGTGCTCCACTCCCGTTCGTGGGAACATTCCGCCGTATGACCACTGGCCACTCACTCCGGGGTAATCAAATAAACGTTCTTCGAACAGCAGTGACTTCGCACTGTACGTGACACTTGCACGCTCCCGATGTGGTGGATGGTGTGCACGTGTGTCATTTGCATTCGCGCAGCTCCACCGCCCTCCCACCCTCCACCGTCCAAGAGACAAATCTCCTTTTGTCCGCGGATGTGTCATTTCGGAAACGAGACCTCTCCGCCGTCACCGGCCGCCGCGCCGCTGTCAACCTTAGTGGTTCCGTGTAAATTTTAAAATTCAATTTTTGGTTCACGAACCGCGTCGGCTGTGTGCGCGCCTACCGTGTGTGCGCGGCGATGATAGGTGCCCACGATGTGTACGCTGCTGCCCGGATGGTGGCAAAGTACACGCCGTGGAACATGCTACCAGGTTAGTTAGGTTGCAACCGGGGGCCATGTACGCCATTACCGCAGCACATTTTCATTTGCATGCCGACGCACGGCAGTGCTCTGCCCCCGACGGGGACGACGACCACGACGACGGACGGGAGGATGCTTGCTCCTGCTGGCAGACTCCCGGTAATCCGATTGCGCTTGCAGTACGCTGCCTGTCCTCACTTAATTAAATGAACATGGCAGGCTCTGCTGGGTGACAGCCGGGGCCGTATGGGACGGAGTGTTTCTGGCTAATGTTTGCCGAAATGACAGAGCGGGCCGCTACTGGAAGGGGGTGGGGTGTTTGTAATTAGGGCTCTCTATGAGCTTAGCGCTGCGGGTTTGGCTTTAGCCTGTTGACATCGAGCTGTGTTCGGATCAATTAATGAACGCGTGCGTGTTCATCGTTGCGCCCACTTCGATTGGGCGAGTAGGTCCAAACCGGGCATGTGACCTTATAGGCTGTGTGCAAACTGCGAGCCATATCCGG
Organism: Eristalis tenax; assembly: GCA_905231855.2. Classification (NCBI taxonomy): domain Eukaryota; kingdom Metazoa; phylum Arthropoda; class Insecta; order Diptera; family Syrphidae; genus Eristalis; species Eristalis tenax. The sequence goes on along the minus strand of HG993127.1, from coordinate 19,249,333 downwards.
GGGGAGTTGAGCTAGTTTGCGCTGCAATGAAACGTGCGGTCTGGGAATTATGACCGAACGAGGCTGCTGCCTGCGATCAGTGACTTGGTAGGATTTGCTCAAGAATGGAAGGGACTACATGAGAAAATGTTGACGAAGACTGGTGGCACTAAGGTGCTTCAGTCAAGGACTGATATGCGAGTGTGAGAATTCAGGAATTCATATCGCGTTTGAAGGGCGAGAATCATTCTTAAGGACCCACCAACAAAGGCTTAAGTCCGAGTCGGATTAGAAGCAGCCAAAGGCATCGTCGAATTTCAAGGAGTACATAAATGATTCTGGAAAGTTAAACAAAATTCTTCACATCTACGCAGACAACGATTATGTTATCTCCCTCTCTCGTATTTAAGTAAAGAAAACTGAACGAAACTCAACGAAACTTGGTTGTGGTGGTTAAGAAAACTGAACGAAGCTTGGTTGTGGTGATTAAGAAAACTGAACGAAACTTGTTTGTGGTGGTTTAGAAAACTGAACGAAACTCAACGAAACTTGGTCGTGGTGGTTAAGAAAACTGAACGAAACTCAACGAAACTTGGTTGTGGTGGTTATGACCACTGTGTATTCCATTGATTGGTCAAGTTAACATAAGACTTCATACGTCCAGTATGGGTGGGCCTCAAATCTGTCAATAGGGCATGGACTCCGACCAGGGACGAATTGCCCTAGTCACAAAACTAAGGTAAATTCAAGTGCAACCTTCTGTAGGTCAAAGCTTAGTGCACCGAAGTTTGTCATTGATTTCGCAGACGTGATTGCTGACAGACGCATTCTATGCCAGCTTTCTATGCTGCAGAGCTAGCCAACTGCATTCCTCCACCCCATGAATTCACCCACAATACCCGTCTCGCCAGGAATGCTCATCAGTTTACCCTTAAGCCTACCTTCGGCCTCACTGTTAAATTTAGTGACTCATTCTTCAGCCGCACCACACGAATATGAAATGCTCTTCCCAGCTTAATATTTTCCACAGTCAACAATCCGCAAATATTTAAAACCAATGTGCACATGTACCTCTTCTCCCTTTCTCACTCTATCTCCTTCGGCCCGTGCTGTGTCTTGACCCCTGACACTTAAGGGTTTTAACAATTCCTTGTGAGCGCGCAAATTATAAAAAAAGAGTAATATTCTAATGTTCCCAAAAAATAATGTTGGCCAACAAAGTCTCGGCAGGACCTGCTAATCGGTACTGGTTGTTACCCTTGACACTGTTCCCAGTCATCAAGAACAAATTGTCCTGAATCAGAGATCTCTCGAAGGGGGTGGCTCTCCGAGCCAAGGTCCGATCAGCCGGAGCATTGGTGATTAACGAATAAATAGCGCGGTAGCACACGGGGCAATGAGTTACGAGAATGTACTCTCTGTGAGTAGAAGCTAAGTTGCAACCATCCCCGTCCTTCCCTCAACCCTCCCCCCCGCTAGCAACTTGCCTGGGGGCTCACTCGAAACTAGCTCAGTAGAGAAAGCGTGGGTACCTGACGGACTCGCGAATTAATCTTTGCCGTGTTGTACGAATCTCTGCACAGCGGGATCCTCTTTCTCCAGCACTCGTGGGACAAATTTTAAAAATTGTTCCATTCCCGGTACGAGCAGATGACTTTTCACGGCCCCACCTCTTTCGAGTCACTGTCAATGCTCAAAGAGTGTAACTGTCTAGAAAAAGCTTCTCAAACTTGTCCTTTCGGAGTCGGTAAGTCACACCCAATCGTGAGAGACCAATAGCACTCACAACACAAGTGATTGCTGTAGAAGCTAGTCCCTGAACCCATACGTGCTCCTTTGTATTATTATTATTCTCTGGAACAAAATTTCCAAATTCTTCCCCATTGGAACATTATCCGCATCTTACTTACTTACGGTCAGCGGTGGGCCTGGGCCAAAAAACAAAAAAACCAGCGGTCTCAAGCCAGCTTGATCTTTAGCCAGCTGCCTCCAATTTCGCAGGCATATTTGCTTGAGGTCCCTTTCCAATTGCGAGCGCCACCTGAGTCGCGCGGTCTTCCTCTTCTGCGTCGTCCCTCTGGGGTAGATTCGAAGACTCTCCGGGCCGGAACATTGGCTTCCATCCGCTCTACATGACCTAGCCATCTCAATCGTTGGATCTTCACTCTTCGTACAGTTCTTTGTTATATCTCCTCTTCCTTCATTCACCATCTATGCAGACGGGACCGAGAATCACCCGAAGAATTTTCCTCTCAAAGCAACCCAGAGCACCTTCGTCCGCTTTTGACAAAGTCCATGCATCATCCGTATAGTCAAACCATATCGCTTCAAAGCCTCTTCTAATATTAGAATAAGTTCGATTACTGCTGTGTGCCGTAGAAGAGGGTTCCTGTATTAACTGCTCTGTGGATTCCAGTGTCTCCAAATGCCTAAGCATGAGAATTGGGTCCTCCATCTCGGCTGACTTTAGGATGAATACATATCCGTAGCAACCAGTCCTTTCCTTAACCTTGCCACATTCGGACAGCGTTTTCTTCTTCGAGTCGGGGCACAATCCGAAATGGACGTGAGTGACTACCAACAGTCAATCCACCAACAGTCAATCCACATGCCAAACATTGAAACGGGCAAGTTGCAATGGTGAAATATTTTGCGATGCAATCGCCCTCGAAAAGGCCAGTTGAAGGCGTCCATTGAAGCCGTTCCGTACATTTTCCCGAGTAAAAACGCAGATCTGATGACAGTCGACTTATTTTCTCAAACATGCTTGGGTACACTCTAATAGGCTTACACTCTAGCTTGTCCTTCAACTGGATAGAGGAATCCTCAGGACATCCCTTTCCCGTGCACAAACATTTTAGCTCCCTCATTTCCCCCACCGCATCGACAGTTTCCTTTCACATCACTTAACCCAAATTCAACTTCGAATTGAAGCCTCGCCTCACAACCCGTCTGTCCGCCTGCTCCTTTTACAGCCGTAGAGACTGATAACTCAGATCCTCTTCAAGCGCACGCCTGCAATTACGTCGAGCCACAAAATAGGCGAATCGACGCTAGAAGCTTCTCATGGCAGGTCGATAGGAACCAACAACGTCCAGTTTCTCACTTAATCTCCGTGTGCCATTCCAGAGACCCACCGCGCCTCCAATCACCCCGCCTAATTACCCACCACCCATAGATGCCACTCGCAGCTGTCCAGGACCATTCGGGCATTCAGGCAATCGACCGCTCAACCGTTCGAGCGCACAGTGCAATCAAAATCCCATCGTACAGCACTGATAATCCCTTTGAAGACGGATTGCGTTACACAACGCCGAGTGCATCCTTCAGTTGGGCAGTTGCGGTGCAGTTCGCAAAGCGATATCGCCAAATGACTGCCCAACAACAAAGGCGACTCCCCTAGCATACTCCCCCGGAGATACTGACGCGCGGCCGCAACACTCTCTCGTAAGGACTTGCCGGAGAGATCCCAAGATCTGCGGCCAATAGCTCGTCCGCTGCATTTCCACGCACCGTGCGTCATTAATCATGCGCGCAAAGACCGCTGTTGCTGCCTCCCGAACAAATCCGAGCCGAAAACCCTGAACTGGCCAAATGGACTAGTGATTAATTTCAATAAATCGCTACAAGAAATGCATCTATTCGCTGGCCGAGCAGACAATGCGACGGACCGATTGTTTACCCGGTGTACCAATTCACCTTGAAGTGCTCTTCGTTTGCGGGCGGGAAGCGGCCGGATGACATATACACGGGCAGTCTCGCAGGGCGAACTGGCCCGAACTGTATTACGCACCCAAGTGCCGCTCCACTCCGCGGCCACTATCGCGGAATCATCATCTGAGATTACTCCCAGATCGGGAACCCTAAACGATGATGATGACGATGACGACGACGACCGCGACGACGTTCCACAAGCCCTTCTCGTTCGCCTCGCGCGTCTCCTTGTGGTGCTGCCTCTGTGCATGGGATGCAAAGCGAATATGTTTGGCGAACGGATCGCCCTCCGCTCCGTCCGTCCTGCTCCACCGTCAACGGCATCGCCATTGCCATCGCCACCGCCTGCGCTACATCCCTTTGGCTGTGCTGATTTGATTTCGTGATGGCCCGAGCTCTTTTGAACATTTGCCGAACGTGCTGGACCACCCAAGAAGATTGAGCTCCAGCAGCCTGCATGGCTGGGCCGTGCGGAGCTCCGCGTATGTCCATGTACATGCTTGTGGGCACGGCGGCGCAGGAGCTGCCAGCGGGGTGGGCATAATAAATGGGAATACAGTCACAATTAGGAGGTGGAAGCTGAGCGCACGGAGTCAGCCCGTGTGGCAGTGTGTTTGTGTTTGTATGCGAATGCGAATGCGAATGTGAACTCCTGCCACCGCAGTCCATTTAACGTTCGCACAAATGGAAATGAGTGTCTTGAGGGATTCTCCGCGCACTCACTCACGGTGAATGATGTCCGAATTTATGATGCGTACACTGCACCAGGATTGCGCATTTCTGCGACTCTGGAATTTATTTTAATTATGTTGTGTGCTGTTTGCTGTTTGAGGAGAAGGTCGTCCTGCGCCGCCTGCGTCCGTGCCTTCCTCTCTCTCAGCCGTTTTTCGTTCTCGTTCTGGTTCTCGTGGTTGTTGCCGTTCTCGTTGGCGATGTCGATGTCGATGTCGTCCTCAACGGCATCATCGTCGTCGTCGTGAGGGAATCTGTGCGCATTCTCGGTATTTGCCGATCGATGTCGTTCTGGAAAAGCTGCAGATGGAGGTCTCATTGGATGTCTGAGATTCTACTGAAATTGGAGTTAATTAAAATACACGGGAGGTGGGAAATTCTGTTGTCGATGGTATCCGAGGGGCTGCTTGCTGGAGTTCAGTGTGCGCACACGCGTGTTTGTGTGTGTGTGAGAGATAGAGAGTCATGTCATGTGAGCCAAGCCGAGCCGAGCCGAGCACTGATTTGGATAGTGTTACCATTCCTGAAGGCCATTATGAATATTCATCGCATGCATCAGTGGCACATTGGTTTGTGATCTTAATTGAGTTCCCAGAATGCTAGACATGCCTGCAGGGAATGCGTGTGGATAAACCAGCGGCAGCTGTGTGTAGGGCCTGAGTGGATGATGAGACTGCGTTCCTTCGAGTTGTGTAAGGAGACGATTGCCTTAGACGCATGGTTCAGTCACGGCGCATTCCGTCGACTTTCACCTGAGAACGGCCGTTCAGTGGATATCAGGGCCTTGTTCCTGTTGACAGGGCCTTGGTGTGGGAGAGTGTTGTCTATCGTTGGTCGTCCATTGAATCGGGAGACGAACTTGTCTTTAACTTCGTTCAACTGGCTTTGAGCCAACGATTGCCTTGAATGACTGACGAAGGGGGAGACTGAATCTCGACATGTTGTGAAGCGGGCTTCTGTTAATTTAAGAGGGATCTTAAAGTGGTTTGTCGGGACAAACTATTTCAGGCTCAAATTTCAAAGGAAATAACTTAGCTTAATTTTGTACATTTTTGGCTTTTAATCGTGATGCCAAATATTATCGAAGTTGCTGTGTAGGTACTGCATTTATATGGATTTCCGCTTTGCCTATCGGTACCGTTGCCGTCAAAGTTCATGATTTCATTCAAATTGGTTGTTCTATTCGCTAAAATTCCAACTGCAATTGTCATTTATTAATATATGTATGTAGAAAATGATTTATTTCGTTTCCACTTAAGCAAAATTTAACGAAACTTAACGAAACTAAACGAAACTAAACGAAACTTAACGAAACTTAACGAAACTAAGCGAATGACCCCGGCGCATAATATCATCATTAAATTAAAAAACAAAACCTCAGATGAGGCTCCGGAAGCAAATGAACAGATTCAAGAGGTAGGTAGGTACTGTATTTTTTGGTCGCAGCAAGTGTATTTCAAGACCTAAGGCCTATTCTGTTAAATTGATGAACCCCTTTGCTATGTCAGATACGACTTTTTTCGAGGGGAAGCATTTGAAGACAATCAAAGCATTTCACATCAAAAGTCACTAATCAGAAGTTGTCACTGACAATATGGAAATGGCTTGAGCAAAAGTCCTGAGGTACACTTGGCTAGATGCACTTCCATACTCGTCTAGTGATACCCCCTGACTCCGGTTTCTTTTTCAATCGTTGAAAGTCGGATGAAGCATAGAAAATCTGTTGGAACTCAAGCGACTATATCAAGTCAATAATCCTGATGTGTAAGTAGCCCTCGTCGCTTACCACAGTTTGGTGATATCTGATACGTTAGAAACCCTGTCTAAAAAGCACATTGTTCGCATCTGTAAAATTTTTGAATCAAGCAAGGACATAAGTCGAAACGAAAAAGAATTGATCATGTACATCGTGTCGAATGAAGGAAAAAAATCCAACAGAAGCGGAGAAAAAAAAGCCTATTTCAATCTTACCGGCTGTCGACAAAGTGTTGGAAGAAGTGCTGGCAAGAAGACTTCACGAATTCATTAAAAAACACAACCTTCTCAATGAAAATCAATTTGGTTTCCGTAAAGGCAAAAATATAAACAGACTGATAGGGGACTTTGCAAATAAAGTCTACCAAAGCCTGGACAAAAACCACAGTTTAGTATTAATTCGTGCGGTTTTTTTTTTCAAAATTTCAAAAGAACTGCGCCGGTTTGGCGGCCTGGAATGAGTAAAGCCAATTTTTGATATTCTGCTCTGATGTGAACCGTATTTCAGTGAGGGCGTTCTGCATCGACCGCAACAAATAGTAGTCAGAAGGGGCAAGGTCTGAGCTATAAGGCGGGTGGGGGTAAAACCTCCCATCCACTGTTTTCCAAGTAGTTCTTAACCGGAATAGCAACGTGGGGCCGAGCGTTGTCATGATGGAAAATTATTGCCTCGTGTCTGGTCGCATATTCCGGCCGTTTTTCGTCTACTGCTCTCTTCAAACGGTTTAATTGTGTTCGGCAGCTCATAATACAGCACACCCTTCTGATCCCACCAAATACAGAGCATTACTATTTATTGAGTGATTAATTGAGTGAAAAAAAAAAAAAGATTGTTGTTTACGTTTCAAATGAATGACATATACTGAAATGATGTACAATGACAGTGGCTTTCCAACGCATGTTCCAATGGAATATAGTTATAGACCCAATAGTTGTATTCATTGATTTCAGAAACGCCTTTGACACTTTGAGTCACAATCAAATCTTTAGACAGCTGAATAGTACTGGAATAGGAGGCCAAATATTAGCACGGTTTGAATGCTACCCAAGCAACAGGGTATTACGTGTAAAAATTGGTAAGGATGTCAGTGGTGAGGATGATTGACTACGGTGTCCCGCAAGGGTCAACGCTGGGTCCACTGCTTTTTATCATATAGTACGTCCGCATACGCGACGACACAGCGATCGTAGATCGTTGACGAAGCAGACAGATATAGAGTCACTGCTTGGTGTCACGACAATGGATTAATTAGCAACCCACTTAAGACAAAGGTAATGCACATTCGTCCGCCGCATATTCCCAGAACAAAACTTAAGATTATGATGCACGAAGTAGATTGTTTGCACAGAAATAGATGTGACGGAATAAAAGAAGATGACGACAGATAGAGAACGGACTAACGATCGACTACAACTAGCTACCATATCGACAAGTTGAAGAGAAAAATGCGTCAATCTGCGTACGCACTTTATTCACCTAAACAGCCTCAGCGCATCAGCAGTAATCAAATGATGCTATTTCGGACTTGTGGAATCACATACAAGATGCGGAATACTTGCATGGGGAGGAGCGTCTCAAAACGCTATACAAAACGCATGCAAGACTTCAAAAACAGGTACAAAGAGCTGGACACAGCAGCGATGATCAGCAAGGAGCAAATCAGACGATACGTTTATTAAGCATCTCCCAACTATATAAACTGGAAATTCTGGCAAATTTTGGTAACGAAAACATTTACAGAATGCAGACGCAGCAGAAGACAGAAACAGCTATATGAAGTTCCAAGGTACTGGATAATGGCCGAGTATGGCCAAAGAACATTTAAGGTAGCAGTTCCGATGGTGCTCAATGAACTCCCAGCGCAGCACCGCAAATTACCAAGAAGAGAAATGCAAAAAAAGTCAAGGAAATTAAATAATTTTGTGTGAGGGCTGCAGACAAGCCCCTTTTCAGACAAAATATGTATTCAAATCTAAAATGAAAATAAAAATTCCTTGAAAAGAAAAGCTGCACTTGCTTCCTTAACTTCCACTTCAGCTTGGGATCCAGGATGACGCTACTTAGCACAGGAGGAAAGGGAGAGAGTAATATTGTTGAGTCGAGGAAGCCTAAAGGTTGGATTTTTTTTTATTTTTTCTCTCTTAATAACTACCTTGAAACCTATGTAAGTTGGCCACCATGGTCAACTATCTGGTCATTTTGAAAAGCCAGCGGTGGCGGAGACTGGTTTTGGTGTAACCACCAGTCAAATTGCCTTTCTTTGGCAGACTCATTCCTATCTCGAACGGGGATCGCTCCACTGAACCGAGATCCTCAAGGGTGCGAGCGACATCCGGTTCATAATGGTGTCGCCTGTCCACTGTTCGGCGTACGACACGGAAGATCATAGGGCATCCGTCTGTAGAGGAATGCTTCAGGAAGAATAAAGCCGTTAAGACGCACCCTTTCATGGTACATAATGTTGGGGTAGTAAGCCCCAAAGATCTGACTGTTGGAAGAAGTCATAGCTCGTGCAATGTGCCTTCTAATCTAAGCTTAATAATAAAATGATCTGTCCTGTTCACGTTTGCCTCGTTGTACAGAACTTCGTTAGGATAGTACTTCTTGTACTCAGACTCGGGTGTACGATACAACCGGAGACAGGTCCGAGGACACTGTCTCTCGAACAACCTCATCTTTTCCATCTGGGAAGGACTCAAGTTGAACCAATGGACAACCGTACGCCATGATTGGCCTGATAAGAGCCATGTAGCAGATCACCTTCACCCTGCTATCAAGTTGGCTACTAAAAAACAGCCTCCTTGGCGCAGCAAAGGCTTTTATGGCTTTCGTCAGAGCAATATCTATATGTTTGTCAAAATACAGATATCCAGCCAAATGCCAAGATATCTAACTACACTTTTCACAGCTAACGGCTGCCCTTGGGGGTCAACTATGCCGAACTTGCGCCAGTTTAGGCGAGTATTTAAAGACACCTTCGATGTCTAGGAAGGTAATAAGGGTGTATTGGTTGAAGGGAATAGATCTGTCCACGGTACGTACCACCTCGTGCAGTGCCGTTTCTGTGGATTTGCCCTTGAGGCAGGCGTTTGAAATATAGGGGATTTCTCTCTAGAGTGTTTTGAGTAGAAACGAGATAAGACTGATAGGACGGAAATCCTTGGCGGAATCGTGCCCTCTTTTTCCGACTTTTGACATAAAAACAACCCAACAACTTTTCTCCACGACTCGGGGACATACTTTAAAGATAAACAGCTTTGATAAATAGCGTGACCTTATTATATAGCAGCACGGCTCTATTTAATACACAAGATCAAGAACCACTCGCCTTCCGACTTACTATTTCTCGCCTCACCGGAAATCCCCAGACGTCAGAGGACGTACAACACTAAGTCCTAATGTTCATCTCGATACAGACACAATTGAATGCTCGCAAACCATTGACACCCGGTGACAATCTGCCACATGACAGTTTATGTCAAATTATCAGCTGCTCACAGATGACGGACTAAAAGCTGATGCTAACAAGCGACTATTGAAAGCCGTCAGTTACTTTTTTTTTTGCAAAATCATTCAAATAAGCTGCAATCAACTTGCCCGCTAATAACGGTGCTTAACTTAATCAACAACCAACAGCATTCACCATTCCCTATTCAATTATACGCCATCAAGTCATGATTCGATAATTTCGATAACATCGCGAGTAATAGTGTGAAATTTTCATGCAATTATCGAGTTATGTCAAAGCATCTCGTGTCAATCATCTGTTTTCACATCCAATTCACGCGCGCAATTATCCGAGTCAACGAGGTGCCAACTCCAGTAGCTCCAGTGAATAGAACGAGTATCTGCAAGTTTACAACTCGGCCTTCCGTTTACGAGGCGACCTTAGCAGACAGTGTAGCACACATAAGACCGTCTGCCATCTAGGGTCATTTGCAGCAGCTCAAGGTTAATGTTGGATCCGAGACAAGACAACGCTTGTCCTTGACTCGAGAGCGGTCCCCGTCCGAGGTCATCTTGATCCACAATGGCCGTGGCACACGCACCGAACAAGGAAGCATTCGTTGTTCCCTCGCCGGCACACGAAACCCGGTGGGCAGTGTCGTCATATTTGTGACAATTCCATGCGACAGTTGAGACAATGCACAGCGCGGTGTTACTTTCAGGAGACAATTAGCAGGTTCCCAGAGGTTACCGACGGGCGCGTGCCTGCATTTATGACAGCAGGCGGGCCGTGTACGCGTGGCACGTACTTCTCGAGAAGAGATTCCTTTCTTTGCCGCTGCCATTAGTGAGCACTCTCTTGTCCTCCTCCCCGTTGTCTGCTGGTGTCTGGGTGATGGCTGTTAGAGGCGTCCTTAAAAGGAGTAACCTTGTGCTTGTTGCCGGATGCCCGGCTATTGAATGAAAACGATTTCTCGTGTGCTCCGTAATTTGATGTTCAATGTCAGAGATAATTGCGCTCCGCTGTGTGCGCGCACATATTTCTGGTGCCATCCAGTGAATGTCCGAAAAGGGACTTTAATCGATCTTAATGTCGTCTGTTTGTGTTTCGCATTCATGAACCTCCCACATGGCATGTCGGAGTTTGCCATTATCGACTACCCTTGACCTTGGCACGGAATGTGCAATAACTTCTGGTGGAGATAATCGGCACACGACTGCCGAATGTTGAATGCAGTCGCACGCATTCCACGAAGAAGAATTCGTTTCGCTGCGCTTGCCAGTGGCAGCAAAAGCGACTCACAAAGCGACGACACAAACGATCGCATTTACTGAAGGTCCTCGAAATGGGTGGACTAAGAGGTCCTAGACTTGCTTATCAGATCAATGGATTCCACATTAATGGCCCGCGCCTTTGGGTGACTTTAACTCATTTCATAAAAATGTGTAAAGACGTGGTCTAAAAGTGGAACCCTGTGGGACACCAGCAATCTCGTCTAACGGAAGGTATTCGAAATACAGTGAGGATGCGCATGATGTGCTTTTAAAACAACCATTCTGACTCTTCGATCAATAGTTGCCCATCCGAGATTACTCGAAGGCAGAAGAAGTTTCCCTAGACCATTCTTGATTCCGAAATCTAGGCCAGACTAGAACGGATTCAGTACTTGAGTTTCAGTAGGTTTTCTGTGCTGACTTTCAACGGTTGAAAAACAACCCTGAGACGGGAGGAGACACTTTGCCTAGACGTTGGCTTAAGGTCTTGACCTCTTCACCACATCCGTGACCACTTGGACTGACCTACCTTCTGCTGGATCTGGATAATCCTCCGAAAATCCATTTCGGAGATGGATTTCGAGGCTCCCAGTTTTAACATTTTTAACACCATTTGACTCGTCCCTCTTGAGTAGCTCCATCTGAGACTATTGAGTCTGATCGTCAACTCCTTAATCCTCACCTGAGGTTCTTCTCCGCTCGTCTATTAGCTCCCAGGATCCCTGCCGTCTTCCTGGAATGATGACGGAAGTTGTCAATGCTCAGACCCTAGGCTAATATGCTCATTTGCATATTGATCGCGCCCACTTTAGAGCTTCTAAGTCCATGATGATTGTAGTCCTTCTCCAAGCAATAAAAATGTCCTCCTCGTGAACTGGCGTTTCTCCGATTTCCTGCCGCAAATCTCAGACATGACCAGAAGCTCTGAACACGTCTGTAGACACGGTGCTCCCTCATCGATGAGCCATGCATACACGCCAATCCTCCCTCTCCCCCCGTCTCTACCCGAGCCACGAACTACTTTCAAATGCATTAAAACCACTAGCCCTCCATCACGGCAATCTCACGCCGAACTCTCTATGCGGCGTCTTATCGCGAACCGGGCAAACTAGTCCGTCTGCAGAAGAGGCCGCCACCGCCTGCCCGTCATAAGTTTACCATTCGCCAGCGAGCCTATCATCGCATGGACACCCCGGCAAGTTGCTTTAATCAACTTGTTTGTCTTGCGCCGTCTTAATGAAAACCCATTCCACTGGATGGCGGCGGTTGCGCAAACCGGTGACGCGGCGGCGGTGGTAGCCAATTTGATTTCATGCAAAGCCACTTGGCGTCCCGTTCACGCCTTGTTAATTGAACTAAGCCAAGTTGCAGGCTTGGGTTGATGTTCGGTAGCGAAAATTCAATTTTCCCCCTCAGGAGACTCGCCATGACCGCCACTGCAAGCGTTCATCATCAAGACGAACATCAAGCAATCGGAAGCAGCGATATGTAATGTCTTCCGCCTCTGCGCTGATCGAGACGTTGAGATACGAGTTATTTATGACGTGCGCATCGTTCGCGTGATGGCCATGGTGACGTAATTGAATTACAAATTATTCACCGGCAATTTTGGGCGACGACGCAACAGGGGAGCGGATGTTGGTACTCGAATCTGGAATGATGATGGACAGGGGATCTGTTTTGGTGTCAATGTGGGATGCCCACCGCTGGCGGAAGTTGGGGATTCAAAATGTCTCCTCACTGCAATAGAAGTCTGTTTCAGGCCTCATTGAGGGCAAGTCCAGAAGATTGACTCGAAGGAAAAGGCCACGGAGGAGTTCGCAGTTGGATTTCAAACGAATTCACATCAAAATTTGTTTCCGATCTTTAGAGCGAAATAGAGCCGAAGTCCAATGCTTGCTCTTATTTCACTTTTCCTTTCGCTCGCTGGTGCGAAGTTGAGATGGTAAAAATTTAGATGGAGAACGAGACGAAATTTAGATGGAGAAAGGAAGAGATTGACTTGTACGACAAAGAATAAGTTTTAAGCTCCAACTCCTCTTAAAATTTAAGTATTCCTCTGCTGTCGGGGTTCCTTAAGAATGAAGATGTCCCTTAATTTTACTTAAAGTCTACTTGTACCAAATCTTGGCCTCATTCGCTAAATGTCAATGTGATCTTGCCAATTGTCTCTCAAAGCAAAAGAGACTACAAACGGTGGAGAAACCTACAGTCAACAATTTCGGACAGAGACTAAGGGCTTTAAGAAACGTTCGACATCTTGATCATGGCCTCGATCAGTCAGTTAATCGAGAGGTCTGAATGATTGATCGAGAGGAGGTTAACAAATTCTGACCCACATTCACACCAAGAGAACAAAGGCAAACAGGGTTCCATGGTTCCGGGAACATTTATTGGATGTACGCTGATCTAGCCTGCTAATACCAGAAGTTCAAAACAAAGTCTACGATTCCAGTGATCACATTCGGATTTGAGTTCAACGGTAGCTTTGCAAGATCCGTGCCTATGCCTGTCTCCAGGATCATCAGCCGACAAACAAATTCATACCATTTGTTCATTCTGTCAAAGCCCATCTGTTCGGTATTCAATGGGAATTCACTTAAGAAACAATGCCAATGCCGGATATATGCGATATTTCTACGATCGATTCAGGAGGACTGCGTGACAGAATGTACTCGAATATCGATATAAATTGCGAGTGATCGTGTGGTAACTGACCTGTTCTTCTTTTTTTTTTCACAATCCGGGGTGGACCTGAACCTTCAACTTCAAACCTAACCAGCCAGCTTGATCGAAAAGTTGTACACGATCACGATCGTTTGCGTCACTTTGAAGACGGACGTTGTGGGGTCACAATGAAGAAGACTCGAATAATATTATATGACGATTTTGCTTGCGCCAGTATCCCCACTTTTCTGAGACATCTGCCATTTAAGTGTCGACTGTATGCTTGAACCCGTCTCATTCTCCGCAAACTGTAGTCCTCTCCTGACCTTACTCAATTGCTGATGGCTACTGTTCCTTCTCTGATCCTTCTAGTTTATCGTACTCAAATGGAGGATCGTGTGAAGATCAATGATTTCTAGGGGCCCACTAAAGTTGAGATCCAATCAGACATTCCGCAATCAGTCAGGTACTTGAGAATCGGTGCAGAGCTTCCTCCAAAGTGTCCATTTTGTTATTCTTTTCTTGACTTAAACGAGTTTTTTCAGATTGGTTGCCCTACTAAATTAACTAAATGAAAGCTCCCACGAGGCTGAAGGTGCTGGTGTCTATTCTCAAGACTCTCTTTCAGAAGCTCCCTGATCACTGCAGGGTATTCCAAGCAGAAACCATTGCGATAAAAGAGGCGTTGTCCTGGCTCCAGAACAGCGTAATATCCAAAAGAGATATCACCATTTGTTCGAACAGTTAGGCCGCAATCAAATCCTTGGACAATGTCATGTTCAATTCGAAAACATCCCTTAATTGCAGGCTGTCTCTTAAGGAAATGGCTGGGCATCTTAACATACACCTCATATGGGTGGCGGGACACTGTGACATACCGGTCTGTGGCACGTCCTCCACTAAATCATGCCAATCGCTACAGTCCACTATCTACTAAAAGTACACCCAATCAACATCACTAATCGTAAATGGCTAGAAGGCACCGCTTGTCTTAAAACAAAGGAAATATGGCCATCGCTTAATGTCAAACGATCACTCAATCTGCTTAGACTCAGCAGCTCTTCACTCAAGACGCTCAACGGCGTCATAACAGAGCACTGCACAATTGGCAACCATGCCCGTAGGTTGGGGGTCCCCTATAATGACTTCTGCAGAAGCTGCATGGATGAAGAGGAGGTTGAAACCATAGATCACCTACTCTGCTCGTGTAGTGCGCCGTAGATACTTACACCTAGGGGCCTACTACTTCAACAACCTCAATGAGCTAAAAAGCGTCAGTATTAGCCAGCTAAACCGCTTTGTCACAAGCACCAACTGGTTTTAATTGTTGAAGGGAATCAATGCGCGTAGTATCACAACGGGCCTACTTTGGTCGAAGTGTGGCTGCCTTCTGCCGGCAGCCACTATAACCTAACCTAACCTTTACCACGTTTGGTACATCTCCCTTGTGAATAGAACTTAAAGACATTTCTGCGGCAATAGGGAGTTGTCTTGTCATTTTAGTACATGGGTGTACAGTCGTTGATTGCTTTCGAAGATCGTCCAGAATTCGATGTCATGCCTGATGTTGGGAATTGGTCCAATTCCTGTTCCACCCATTCCGCATTATCGGTCCGAAGCTTTAGCCTTTCTCGTTTGCATCGATCCTAACTTGCACGAATGCTGCAACTCATGGAGGTTACATATGTGTGCCTGTAGCACTCTAGGAATTTCCAAAATGCCAATACGGAAATTCTCCTATTTTGATCCTCAAACTCAGCAGGGGATCTGCTTTGACGATAGATAGATAGATAATCGGTTTCGAACGCCATTAACTCACAAAAAAAAAAGTTGTATGGAGGGGCAGCTAGGGACATAGTGTCTTAACGGATTCTGGAAGTAAAGTCCAGGGGCGGTAATAAATAACACCTGGAGATGGACACATTTCGAAAAACTCTGCACAAAGTTACAATTTACAACACAACGGATAATTTTAAGACCTTCAAGCTAAACGATAATTATTGCTGAGGTCGTACAAGGTTCAAACTTACCCAAAAGATTCCTTAAGTTACAGGCAGGAAATTAAAAAAAAAAAAAGTTAGAAGGATGGGGTTGATGGGATTACTTGACCCGAACACCATGAATTTGAGTCACATAATGCAACGCCGATAGAAACAAACAAAACAAAAACAAAACCCTCGACTCTAACCTCAACCTTTCACACTTTTTCCGGGTGGACTTCTTCAGTATAGGCTCAGTGGGAATGGATTGTTCTTTCAAAATTTTATTGACAGGCTACCTCCGATTTTATTGTAGATCTCTTTCTCTATTTTGCCATGGCCCATCACAAGTCAATTAATGTTTTATCACGAGAGGTTCTCAAGTCCGATTGCTGCCTTATGCGATCGTTGGATCATCTAGATCAACGAGTCTCATTACAACAATCTACTGATCAGTACCGATCTCAGAGTTATCCTGGGATCATGTGAGAATAATCAAGGAAATTATGACAACTTAAATGTAAGTTATTGGCATGTACCCTCAGATCATCCGATTGGACGGAGATATTCCAAAATCCATTGACATGGTGCTTGATCCCCGACATGATCAGTTAAAGTTCAACAAACAGGCCACTTGGCGATGAACTCGATCGGGGATCATGAGAAGTAGCTTCTGAATCTTGGACGTGGTTCTAATCGATGGTAGTGTACGTCTTTAAGACTTCATGTTCCAATCCCCGATCCTGTTACAAATTAACATCAAAAGGACCTCTCGCCCTAATCGAACTTCATTTTGATTGACGATCCTCGTCGTCGATTGCAATCCTGACCGAGGGAAATTTGGCAGCCAGAGCTCTGTCCAGTCGAATGATCTCTGAATTGCTCTAAGACCGTGTTCAATCGATTTCCCAACAAACTTGGAATCTGTGGCCGGTTTGCGGTGCTCGCACCCCTTCAACGTTACCCAATTAGACGGAGATCTGACTCAAATTCCAGCTGCACTCATGTGAACGTCTATTTGTCTCGATTTGCTGTGCGACCTTTTCCGCGAGTCCGTAAACACGATAAGCGTCCTCATCCAGATGTGTTTCGTGATACCGGCTGAATTTATTGCCAGCCTCCACTCCACACTCACCCCACTGACACCCCGATCAGTGATTTGTGATTTGAGATTTGCGATTTGCGGCTCCGCAGCCAGACCTTGGAGAGTCGCTCCGCTCAGCCACACCTTATACAAATCGCTGATTGTTCTCCCCATCCCCATCTAGGAGCGCCCAATCAACACATCAGCTGCACCGAGCTATGCACTGACACAGATCACATGTAGCTCTCTGCGCAATCTGGTCGCATCTGCAGATGGGATTTCTGTCGCATCAAGGCCGGCCTATGTTCGGCGAACGTTCCCCGGTGACGTTTGACAAGATCATCGCGCGGTTGTTGGGCGCGGGCAATAACTCATCCTTCCAGTCGTCAGTTCCATCATCTGATTGACGTCTCCCTCTATGGCTCGATGGTGGGGTAATTCACACGCTGACAAGGACGAGGGCGAGGAGGAGCCGTTTCGGCGAAGTCGCGCTGCGTGCAGGTCGCGTATGGCAGTGATTGAAATCGATAACTGCACCGATGTAGGTGAGTCGCCGGGTGTAAGCACGGAATTATGTATCGAGTTCCCAGTTAGATGCATGTCCCGGTCCCACGTGTCTGCGAACGCTCTGGTCGGCTGAACACGCGCTGTAATTGAGTTGTTCGTGGGGTTGGCTCTCAATTGGGTGGGCTTCGATGGGGCTCCGGTCCCCCGGCTGACTGCTGGAATTATCGAAAAATTGGCTTGTAATTCAATTTCATTTTTGATATTTAAATTGGCATTTGGACTTGTCGTGCAGATAATCTGTGGCCATAATGCCGGCCAGGCAGCGAGGGCGGTGGCGGCGATTGGGAGGGGTGCATCGATTTGGGGCAGCAGGGCTGTGGGCGTAATTGATTGGTAAATTGAAACCGCGAGGAGAGCGTTTACGAGCGATAAAATTGGCAACATACTCACATGCCGTGTGGCGGACAGAGGCAGATGGCAACTGCTGGCGGGAGAGAGAGTGACTGACAAGGTGCGACGTGGACTTGCGATTGCACACGAGATTCGGAACGAGATACGGAGGGGAACAGTGCCTGTTCTGAGGACCAGCGTACTTCGATCTGGAGAGGGATTTCCTCTGCCGTCCATCTGGGACAGTGGTTTGAATAAAACCGCAGAAATGATTGAACCATTTTTCAACCGATCCTTGCGCTGATGACGTACTCGCTTCGCGAGAGTGCCCGAAGTTCGAGAAGCCTCCATGACAACCGTTTGTAGTCGAAAATGACCCGAACTCGGACTCAACCAGCACAGACGCTCAGTTGTCCCAAGACACGCCACCAAGCCCAGCACTCCATCACAGAGCCGACCCCATGTCAAGCTCCCCAGATTCACATCAACGATCCCATTACCGGAAACCATCACCATCTGGACGCTATCCACAAGCATCTCTCGCAGCTAATAACGTGATTTGCCGCAGAGGAACACGCAACAGTACAACGTGACAGCGCTAATCAAAACACGATCAAGTCCACGAACGGACGTGTTCAGAAGACACAAGGGCGTGACGTCTCCTCGCCGTGAAATGACGAACGGCCACCGAAACCGCAGCTAATCACTGGTCCAGATGATAAGTGCCGTCTCTGGCCGCAAAGACCCAAATCTCTGGTTGGTCAGGGGCACTGAAAACAAATTGTGTGTCCCCCCGCCGAGCGCACAGACCGCAAACCGCAGCCCCTTCGCCTCTAACGACCGTCATGATGGAGCAATGGCGACGAGGTAATTACACACGTGAGAACGAGTGCGATGCGCGGCACCTAACTACCTGCAACGAGCGGGTACGCGTACCCACACCCATTATGGACCACAATTCCATTTCGACAAACAGCGCGAATGCATTAAATCACCCGCTACTTCGCAGGAGTCGTTGCGGCCGTTTGTCGGCGGCCGAGTGCGCGCACTTAAGACGACAAACGAATGGCCACCGATTCCGCGATTCCACAATTCCACAATTCCACTCTGGAATTTACGATAATTCCTGTAGTCAGTGCCCGCCGCTGGTGAACTGTTTGTTCTCACACCTTTGAGTGTCACCTGCGTGCGTGGTGTCGGTTCCACGGCGGCTACCGCAGATGGAACTGCCTTGTAATGACTGTCAATCGACAAAGTGGCCGCGGACGGATGGCCTTTGTTGCGCTGCAACTGCTGAGGGTGAACTGTTTCGTTCTCCGTGTTCGCCTCTTTTTTTCGAAAATTCCTCCGAGAGAACCCACCCGTCCCAGCCACCCGGTCACCTCGCGTCCACAAGCGCGCACAGCCACTGACGCACACAATCGACGATCGGTGGCCAAAAATGCACTCGAGTCGGCCGCGTGTTTTCCTGCGAAACCGTGAGATTCGCTTGCACAGGGATCCGAAAGGACGGTGCGCCAGAGCGTCGTGTGTGGTCTCCGCCGACCGAGAGCCAAGTGGAGTCGAGTGGAGATGCCATAACAGTCATCGAACGGAGGGCTGCTTCTGCGCAGAATTTCATATCTAGAGTACGCGTCCATTTAGCCGGAGAACATTTAAATTGTGCGATGTGATATCCTTAATACCACGTTGCATGCCGCATGATCGATTGAGACGGCACCGGGGCGCAGTGGTGCCGGACGAATGGCCAGCAATTGAGCCACCAAATCGGGTATAATTTCACGAAGGTTGCGACTGCCAGCCGCGCTTGGACTTTGGATGGGTAATGAGTGTCACGATGGGGCACGTTTGCGAGTTGTGAAATGGATGGGGTGCCTGCCGGTTGCTGGGGGGCTGTGGAAGTGGAAGTCACATCATTGGCTCGGTATTGGACAGGCGATAGATCTATTTTAGATCCCATTGCGGACGCGATTGTGCTTGATGAGACCGTATCTGTTGGCCCAGAATTGGTGGGTGCCAAGGGATTGACTCGTCAAAAGTGTTTCGAATTGAACAAGATCGGTGATCGGTGATCTTTAGGAAGCCGCTCATCACAGCTTGGGCATGAGTAATTGGCTTGGGAATTCTTCGGAATCCTGTTTAGGATTAAATAGGGTACACACTTCTTGTTCTTGTCTTTTCGTGTGTGATAGCTAACGAGCTTGTGGCATGATCAGGCGCAAGAGTCGAAAGAAATTCTGGTACGATCAGTCTTCTGCAATATTTGCAAATAGATTTGGGACTTCAATGTGAGTCTAATCGTAAAGTCTTGTTTATCTTCGCGGTGTAGAGGCTCAACGCATTGATCTTGCAGATAAATCAAATGTTCACAAGAGCTGCGTTACGGCTCTATAATCAAGCTGTTCACTTTAACGCAACAACCATGTCAACTGAAGAATCTGGTGATCAAGAGGGTACCGTAAAATAGCCTCGGGCAAATTAATGATCGTGCCAGTGATCGTAATGCTGCATTTTAGGCCATCGATCAAGACACATCATTTGATCGCGTCTTATTCGCAATTATGACATTTTGTCTTACGTAACGATCGACCACTGATCAAGACGAAGTTCCGATCCGCGCCATGTTCTCTAGAGCGTGATTCAAGACTGGCTCCAGCTGGAACTTGCATAAACAGCTAATGGAATTTATCTGAGGTAGTAATCAGAATAATCAGTGCTCTGTAACGATCGGTCGCTCACTATGAGGCTCCTTTTCAAATTCCTTTCGACAATAGTCTGTTGCTTGATAAGCAGGTGCTAGTTATGCATTTCACATGCCAACCCTTGTGATCGTGGCTCTTTCTGAAGATCAGATCGGCTGTTTAGATGCATGCATTGCAACCCGTTGCCGGAGCTAGGAAGGGGGTACAATTCAGCCCCACTTGAAGGCCTTTGGTGGTCTAATTGTCGATATATCATATTGGTCAGGTGATCAGTATTCAGTGATCGTGGCTTCAGACTATTGTTGGGAGCTCAGCTTGGACAATTTGAAAAATATGTGAAGACTCCCACCTTACAACCATCTCTGGCAGATCGTTGAAGACAGCGTCCGTAATGAAGATTTAGGGGAAGACTGTTCTTCATCGCCCAAAACGGTGGTGTTGGTTCTGAAGAACGTAAGTATGCTACCCTGGATTTTAAGTTCGCAAGCACTGTCGACAGATTTGAGCAGTGATCTTGACTGATCTTGCCCATGTTACTGATCTTCCTGGAGGCTTGTGTTAATGTCTACATGTAAGGACCACTGCTCATGATAGTGCAAAAGCCTGTGTACATCATTCGATGCTTGGCCGACTTAAACAGTGATCACGCCAAGCCGGATAGCCGATGTGCCTCTCCTTCTCGAGCCTGGACGCTCGGATTTCGAAGATCCTCTTAGCTGGAATATTGGTGTCCATGCGCTCGATGTGGCCAAGTCTGTGCAGTCGACGGATTTTTGCCTTCCGGACTACATCCACATCTTGGTACAGCTTGTATAGGTAGCGGTCTTGTCATCTCCTCAATCCACCATTCTCGCAGACAGGACCATGTACCCGACGTTGATTTTTGCTTTGGAAGGCACCAAGATCAACTCTGATTTTTTCCTTATCGTCAAGGCTGCATATAGCGGGACTTTTTGTCAAAAAGACGTTGGTCCTTCGAGTCAAACGTTGTGAGCCCATCTTCGACAATCCGAAGTAGTAACGGGTGGCATGGGCTATTCTACGTCGGATCTCTACAATGATGTCGTTTGTCGAGTTGACGTTTGCCCCCGGGGCTAACAAATTCGCCTTTATGTCAGTCAAATGGTGATATCGAGGTGATATCGGGGTCTATAACGCTCAAAGTGGGGGTCTTAAAATTATCTTTGTGTCATTTCAGGACTCAGTCTGACCGTCTAGTCATATACGCACAGAAGCAGGTCTGTGTCTGATCGCATGATCACTGATCTTGGCAAGGTCAGCAGCATTTTATTTGTCCGATTTATGGAATCATCAACATTAGAGGACGTTCATGAAGCCGATGGCGCACGCAAGTGGGAGTTACATCAGCCAACTTGGAGCGCGAAATTAGAGCCAGCTGGCTAAACATCACGCCAGCCGTAGAGGGTTGTTGGCTGAGGCCCAGTCCACCTTGGATTGTAGGTCCAGTAGAAGAAGAAGAATGAATCGCACAGAAATCAATTGACTCTTATTAGTGACTTCATCTTGTCCAAATAATAGTCGCCGATGGTTTGGGTCCATTAACGATCGTGTGAACATCGGACTAGGGATCCCACATTCACGATAGTGCCTTCAGGCCACTGGTAGGTTTGCATATCGTCGCATGTTTGGTCATGTCAAGTTGCTATACCGGCGAAAGTCTCACAGCATATATGATCGGCAATGATCTTGTCAACAACAAAATGTCTCATCTGCTATCTGCCCGATCTTGCAAAGTCTTCTGACTCAACTGCAGGTGCTAAATGGGCTAAATGCATGGACCTTTGAATTTCAATTCCTCGCTCAAGACGTTGATTGGACGAAGAGGCTCGACTTCAGAGGTCAAAGAAATAATGACATTGATCGCCACTTCTTATTTGTGTTGTTAGTTTTAACGGCTTGAGACCTGTCTAGTGGCTTGCAGCTCTTGAAGAGGGTGTTTTTACCAACCTTGGATTACAACAAGACAAAAGAAACTTCATTGGACAACCATAGCCGTATGTGTTAAAGCGAGGGAATGATAAATATGCGGGTTTATCGTCCGTGAGACAAGGGTTTCCAGCATTTCTGGGCGTATGTCATCAATAACACGAACATTGTTGGTTTGAAATGCGTCAATTGGTTTTGATTTATCAGCATACGAACTTTACGTGTCCCCAAGTAAAAAGGGGGCAATTTGACAGGTCCATGAAATTATGCTTTAATCGATTGTGTCTTCAATAAATCGACTGCTCGAGAGAAATCGAAGAATATGCTGTTCTCGAAAAATGGGGTGGAACATAGACGTATTGGACAGGGCGTCATAATGAGGTACTCAGGGTCTTCGTCAACACGGCGGAACAACTGTTGCCAACCGCTGCTATTTCGTCTCAAGAGGCAATTGAGTGCTAGAGTCGTCTCACCAAGTATCAAGCTGACTTTATATTAGCCATGGGGGTGGGGGCATGAAGAGGAGCATGAAGGCAGGGTCATGAACAATCTCAAGAGCAGCTGATGGTCTACCAGTTCTAGGTGCGATGTTAGGCCAAGTTTGACTTGAAGGCGTCTAGATCAGATGAATCAAGCAAGAATTCTTTCAGATGAACTGAGAAATGAGTCTAGCCAGACGTCTACAGATCCACCACCAAAGTTGGATTGACCATGTTGAGCGCATTGACAACACCTCTGCAGCCGCAATAATCTTCGACTTTGCAACGAAACGGAGAACGCCAACGAAACCGATGTGGACACGACACAAGTGGAGACGAATAATTTAATATGGGTGGCGCTACAACCTGTAGA
Source organism: Eristalis tenax (assembly GCA_905231855.2). Lineage (NCBI taxonomy): Eukaryota > Metazoa > Arthropoda > Insecta > Diptera > Syrphidae > Eristalis > Eristalis tenax. The sequence goes on along the minus strand of HG993127.1, from coordinate 19,226,302 downwards.
AGGCCAGGTCCTAGCTTCTCAGCAACCACTCTTTCACGAATGGAAACGACCTACAGGCTTATGCCGACTCCGAACTACCAAGAAAAGGTATTTCATTGCCAGTGACTCAAAAGAGGTGGGGCCGTGGAAAGTAGT